>JAAONU010000001.1:7791046-8462589 GCA_012932295.1 Cyclina sinensis
TCCGTCGTGGGCCGTGTGTTTGACAACATATAGCTAGTTAACACTAAAGCGGCCAGTATCTAGGCCACTAGGAAAGGAAATTGTTAACGCTCTAAATGTCATGTTTTGAAATTCCATCATTACAGTCACTTAGACTAGCTTTAATTTTTGGCTATGTGATTTGTAGATCCGGATTGATTACTGGTCATCTGGGTTCAAAAATCTAGGTCACTGGATTGTTATTATTTTTACTATTGTTGTTGTTGTTTTGTTTAAATACGGGTTAGCTGCGGTCAAAAACTAGGTCGGTGGCTTAAATCTTAACAAAACTTTGTTTATGCTTTAGGGGCCACATTTTGAATACAGTCAGCATGAAAAAAGTGAAAAATATTTCACATAATAATGTACATTTTTTTCAGCCTGGTCAACAAGGAACTTTGTCAAATAGTTTTCTTGGTTATATCGAGATCTTGTTCTTAAGTTTTTAAATGGATCACTTGTATTCGAAAGGTACGTCATATGTCTAGATTTATTCAGGCCAGGTTTTCATGTAAATTTGTAATAGTTATAACAATTAATAATATTAAGGCAATGTTATTGAAGTAGATTACGATTTTTATCATAAAATAAGGTCATCATCTAACAGGCCATTTTAGTCCGATGATCATGAAATTTTTCACATTTAAGTGATATCTAGGTCATGTCCAAAGGGGTCATGTGGGGCCATTAAGTAGGTCCCCTGGCTAGAGGCAATATTTTCAACTAGAACTTCATTAAAACTTGCTAAAATGTCCGCTTTGATGATATTTAGGTCATGATCAAAAGTGGATCATGTTGGGTCAAAAAGTAGGTCATGTTGCTAGAGGCTATCTAATCACCATGAAAAAAATCAAGAATGATTATCTAGATATGAAGGTCATTTTCAAAAGTGGGTCATTAGTGTGAAGAAGAAGGTCAACTAACTAGAGGACATATTTTCAACTAGATCATTATGGAAATATTTCAGGTTAAAGTGTACTGAGGTGAGCGATAAAAGGCCGTGATGATCCTTTTGGTTTCTTTTTTGTTGGCATTTTTTTTTCTTTTTTTCCCCTTTTGGCGATTTTGTGATCTTTAGCTGGTCAATGAATGCTACAAATTCTGGTAAAATACCGAATATGCATAACCAGCCCTGTTGATTATTCTGTCTGCGTCAAAGGTCGAAGTGACCTTTATTTCTAAAACTCTCTCCGAATAGTAACTCAACGTAGGACCCTTAAAATAGTGCAGGCAGGCCAATCATGAAGAGGAGATCAAAGGGCAAGACATATTACAGGAATGTTTGCTATGTCAAGTAAATGGACGAAGGTCACAATGTACATGACGATAGAATCGTCTGTCATAGGTCATTTAGCTACCGCTTTTGATACCTGTGGCAAAAAAGCTATAGGTTTGCGTGTTTATATAAGACAAGCAAATATCTTTTCCATTTTTATCTGGAATAACATGCGAATAATTTTATTTTGGTTGGAAATAATTTGTTCTTTTGTCCGTTTCAGTGAGAAAATTCATTTATTTCCAATCAATTTCTTTTATAACCTCAATCAACTGATACAGCTTCTTATCTGAGTATATTTTCGTAGTTATCGTACTGTCGTTATAAACAATCCATGCAGTTAGCCGTAAGTTTATTGAGTGCTTAGGAAGATAGATAAAGAAAGCGCCACTTTTTCTGAAGGCACAACTAATCTTTTGATATGATCTTCAGTTAAACTTTGTTGTATCGGAGTTTGCTTAATGGTCTGATCTTGAAGTGTGTTTTCGGTAATACATGAGATAAACTTTGAAGCACCAGTCTGTTACGTTAAGCGCTTATCACTGTAACAATATCATCTGCATAAAGCGTTTGCGAGCCTTTTTTCTTCAAATAATGCAAAATGCGCATGCGCAATATATTGCATAGACATTAAAATATTTTAAGTGGTTTTAAAACAAGTTATTAAAAATAAAACACTTTTGTTTTGTTTTTTGTTTCAGTCGTTACATGCGCTGTCCCTGCTCATGTTGCAAATTCAGCGCTTGATCCAGCTTGCCGATCCATACATCTATGACACGATAATAACATACACGTGCGTAACTGGTTACGAACACACGAGCGGATCGCTGCGTCGCACGTGTCAGGCAAATGGCTTATTCAGCGGAAGCTGCACCAGTTTGCTCCAGTAATTTAAATGCGTGTATCAAAATGCAATTCCGCATATGCGAAATAATTATACATGTCTCAATTTTCTTCTTTTGTTTTATTTGTTCAGCTTCAAGAACAGGAACAAAGAATATTACTTTAATCTCAATAGATTTTGTTGTACGCTGTTTCACTTGCTTAGGGCCGTAAGTTTCGGGTTCTTTTAATGTAGGGGATAACTTTTTAGAGGGCGGGGTGAGGGTTTCGCAACAGTAAGTTCAAAAGAACAGTGAACAGTTTGATTTTACCACGACAGAACAGTTCGGCATCTTAAAGACGTGAATTAACTATAATCTTTTTTGCAAGCTGTACTAAACAAAAAAGGTTGCTGCGGCCATGCGTTGTAAGAACATCTCATTTCAAATAATAAATACTTCTCTTTTCGAAAATGAAACACATATAATGTGAATGTGAATAATCTGTTTGATATCCTTTTTTCTATAGTTAAGCAGTGTGCTAAAGAGGATGTCACGAATGGTACACCAGACCCTGATCAATCATTGTATGATTACAATACAACAGTGACGTATGAATGTAACCTCAGTTTCGTTCACACTTCCGGTGATTTGGTGAGGACATGTGATGCGTCTGCTAACTGGACTGGTACTTTGCCAATTTGCACAGGTAGTTAGAAAAAACACTCAGATATTTTTATAAGATATTACTCGAAGTGTAATTAAAAATGTAGGAAGTGCTTGCAATTTAAACATTTGAATAACGCTGCGACATTTTTTTTATTATTATTATTTTACAAATACTATAGTAGCCTGAAAGAATCCATTTTTGGTACAGAGCAGTTGCTTTATTAGTATTGTAAAACTTAGTCAAACGTAGTTTCATAACAGAAATCAATATTTTATTAAAGGATCATTTCATTATGTGTGTGAAGTTAGCTAAACATACGACATTCGACATTGGCTTGCACAACATTCAAATTTCAAGTATTCAAAATTCAGAAGTCAAATGTCGTGCATGGCTTACATTCAAATTCTAAAGATTTCGAAATTCCAATGATGAATGGCGTGCTGGCACAACATTTGATTTTTCAAGATTTCAAAATTTGGATGTCGAATGTTGTCCTAGCACAACATTCAAAGCCAATTTGAATGTCGATTTTCAAATGTCGTAATCGTACAACATCCAAATTTCATGTGTTTCAAATGTCGAATGTCATGCTAGCACAACATTCGAAAAAGCAAATTATTCAAAATTCTAATGTCGTTTATTGAAGGTAGTGCCAACAAAACATTCAAATTTCATGTGTTTTGAATGTCGAATGACGTGCTATAACAACATTCCAAATTTTAGGTGTTTCATAATATAAAAGTCGAATGTCGACTGTTGTTCTAGCACAACGTTTAAATATCAAGTGTGTCAGGTGCGTCAGAATTCGAATGTATTATGTCGAATGTCATATCAGCACAACATACAAATTTTAAGTGTATCAGAATTCGAATGTCGTATGTCGAATGTCGTGTTGGCAGAACATTCAAAATTCAAGCGTTTCAGACCTTGAATTGCAAGCACAACATTCATTTTTTCAAGATATTAAAATTTGGATGTCGAATGTCGAGTTCGGACAACATTCAAAGCAAATTTTAAATATGAATGACGTGTGCCGAATTTTATGATGGCACAACATTCAATTTTCAAGTGTTTCAGAATATTAATTCATACGGTCGTGCTGGCACAACATTCAAAATTCACGTGTTTTGAATGTCGAAGTCGTGCTAACACGACCATGAATTTTGCTAATGTCGAATGTCGGATGTACTTTCTCGAACATCGAATGACGTATGTTGAGCTAGCTTCACACACATCATGTCATTGTGCATACAAAGACAGTTTTGTAAAATAAATATTAACTAGAAAAATCGATCTAAAAACACATATTATTGACCTCAGTACTTGTCTTTTAATTTTTGGTAATGTTTAATGATGGGTGTCTGTCATTATTTGCATTCTATTAAATGAAAATTCCTTAACTTAGGTACTTACGGTACTGCACATTTTTTTCAGTTGCAGCGTGTATACCTGAGAGCGTTACGTTTGGAAGTTATGATCCACCGGATATTACGTTGGACTTTGGTACAAACATCACATATACATGTGACCTTGGCTACTATCTCAGTGCAGGAGATGCTAACAGAACATGCCTGACTGATGGAAGCTGGACGAATACGTTGCCTACGTGCTCTCGTACATATCTCGTTCATTTTCTTCATTTTATTTTATATACTGCTAAGAACAATAATATTCTTCATTGTGCCCCATTTCCCTTAAAAATACTCTAACAGTATAAATGGTCTTTCAATTTAACTGTCTTTTTATTTAGTATTTAATGTATTTACAGATCAACAAGATACCATTAATTGACCTCTTTGACTTACTGACAATTACGGATTCAGTAAAAATGTATGTTCTACATTATTTGAACAGGGCTGTAATATTGAACTTGTTTTTTTTTTCAGTGGTGAGATGTGACGTTCCAGACCCAGTTGCATTCTCCTCTCACACACCGGACACCGCCCTGTACGATTACAACACTGATATAACATATTCATGTAACTTGGCCTACAATTACACGGCGGGTAATCTGACGCGCACGTGTAAAGAGGATTTCTCATGGACTGGGATTGCACCCACTTGCACCAGTAAGACGTACATTTCACTTGCATACAATTATATATAAATTAATAATTTGAATTTCATAATCACTTAACATTTTTATATACTCACCAAATAAAAAGTATTAATGATTGGAATTATTAAAACAGTTTATTTTAAAAAAAAATATCGATAAACCCCGTTCATACTGACGCTGCAACGAAGACAAAGTCGATTATGAAAAGGGTATCAAATCGAGATATTTCACCGTCAAAATCCAGCAATTTGGCAACTTTCAGACTACATGTGTGCATCACAACTGTACTGCGACTCTTCTTAAACTCCTGCTGGCTAGCTGCCACAACGATACATCCAGACCGTGATGCGTTTTTATTACGACCACAGAGATTTCACCATGATGCTACCACGCTGCTTGTTCGATAATAGCGTTCTCTCTATGTTCATTATAAGTCTTAGTCCTGTATTTGTTTTATTTTTATTTTTTGTAATATACCCGGCTACGCTTAGTTTTGCACTTTAAGATTCAGCGAAGAGAGCGAGCAGTTTCCCGACCAAGGAGATCCCAACCCAACCAAAACACGCTCTTGGAAATTCCTCCAACGTTTGGCACATGATCGGCCATGATTTGTCACGCTTTTAGCCACTTTTTCTTCGTAGTAGAAGCGTCTATGTGTATGAATGGGGTGTTAGCAAAAAGGCAAACTATGTTTACTACGTACTTTAATTAGATGCCATGCAGTCCAACGTTTGGCACACGATCGGCCATGATTTGTCACGCTTTTAGTCACTTTTTCTTCGTAGTGGAAGCGTCTATGTGTATGAACGGGGTGTAAGCAAAAGGCAAACTATGTTGACTACGTACTTTTATTAGATGCCAGAAAAAGATTCAAAATAATACTGAACGTTCAAAAGAACGGTATTAACAATATTGTTTTTATATTCCCGAAGGATGGCATAGAGTAGTTGCACTGTCTGCCCGTTATTCCGTCCGTCCGTCCGTCCGTCCCATCTTCTCCTTGCAACTCCTCCAACAATTCTCATTCGATTTTCACTAAACCTTAAGACAATGATCATTATTAACTACCGCTGTGCATATACTATGGCTTTTGCGACTCGAGAATTTTTGGCATAATAATTGCCCTTTGTTAAATATTACTTAATATTGCTTCTGTGCTTAGCTCCTTGCAGTTTTCACGAAAACTTTCACAGTATAATTAATATCAAGTGCCACAGCGCAAATAATCAGGCTTTTGCGATTCAATTTTTTTGGAGGAGTTATTGCCCTTCGTTTAATTTTACTTACTATTTCTTCTGTGCTCCGACATTTCGGTGGCATTTTCACCAAACTTTTACAGAATGATCATATCAAGTGCAGCAGTGCATGTTATCAGACTTTTGCAATTCGAAAGCTTTTGGCATAGTTATTGTCCCTTGATTAATTTTACTTGATATTGCTTCTGTGCACAACCCTCCTACATTTCTTATGCAGTTTTTACTAATGTTTCACAGAATTATCAAGTGCCACAGCGCATATCCTTTGGCTTTTGCGATTCGACCATTTATGGAGGAGTTATAGCCCTTTGTTTAATTTAAATATTTATGCATCTGTGTGCAACTCCAACAAGTTTTATATTTGAACTATATGTTCACCTTTGGTGTTCAAATGGAACATCAAAAAGATTAAAGGTAGGGGCTGTTTTGAAAACTTTTTCCGGGTTTCGAGGGCATTCGTGTCTGGGAAACATTTCTTATTTATATTTTTTATTTGTTTGCAATATGCATAATGGTGGTATAGGTAATAGCAAAAAACATGTACCAATCAATATTCTTTTTCAATAGTTGTTGCGTGCATTCAAGAGGATTCAACATATATGCAGACAACGCCGGATAAAATTTTACACAACTTTGAAGAGGTCGTAACTTACGAGTGCATTCTGGGATATAATCATAGTTCCGGTGATTTGAATCGTACATGTCAAACGGATGGCAACTGGACGGGTATAAAACCGGAATGCGTCAGTAAGTAAAATATTTGAATTCAGGTAAATATCTTTATGCCAGAATGGCAAATTATTTCAACTGATGAAAGTTTTTTATCATTCGACACTAAAGATGTACAGATAAAGCTAATTACGAAATAGAAAGGTATCGGCAAGCAAAATTAAAGGTTTAAAGCGATATAAAAAGCAGCTATATATATATATCACAGCATCGCGCATGCGCAATTTAGAAGGCTGATTCTACTGGAAATGTGGTTTTGTTTGGGATTTATTATCTTTTGCCTTTAGGAGAAAAGAATTAAAAATATACATACATGTGCGGTCATTTAAAGAGGGCTCCTGTCAGGAATGATTTAGTACACTGAGACGCCTTAACAGGCTTGTGTTTTTGCAGTGACCTGACGTCTGTGCTTTTGCTTGTTGAATTGGTCATTCTATTCTGGACTGTACCCAAGTACATAAAAAACAGAAAGTGGCAAAAGTTTAAACAGAAGAAATCGATGATTTTATTTTTTCTGAAGTGGATTTAATAACTGATAAATAATTGTCAATGATTGTTGGCTTAGAAAGAATGATCCCACAAATATAACATCATCATATATTTGAAATCAATTCGAAATCAAAGCTACATTTTTAGCAAAATTACCTTCAGAGCAGATGCGGCTGTGCTTTACGACTGTCAGCTATAGAGCAGCATGATAGTTGTGTTTTGATAAAGATATAGCAATCATATAATGCTTGTGAGGTCACCTTTGACGTAACACATTGATATTTCAGGCTTTGGTAATGAAAACAGAAATGCTTTGGTTTTTTTTAGAAAGTTAAAAGCTTTCCTGGTTCCCTCAAAGATGATCTCATTATATATCGCAGATATACATTTAGTGCTTTATTTTAAGTGTTCTGTTTAAGGATATGCTCGAAGACACTGTAGTTTTTAATTCATTTGGCATGGTATAATTTTTCCTCTAATATGTACAGGCAGCATGCTGAAATTAAGATGTAAGAGTGAAGCTTTTGAAATTAAAATATCGTATATAGATATATATTTTTTTTGATGTTGGTAAATGCATGTACAATGTAGTAATAGAGACTTGTAATGAATCGTTCTGCATACGTACTAATATAAATGTACTCGGTAGGCAAATAGAACTGTATTTATTTTTATCCTGCTTCTTCATTCAAACATAATGATGGTTTTTATTGAGATGACACTTCTTTTAAGTCTGGTGTAAGTTGTCATTTAACTCGATTTTAATGTATATAGTCGTAACCTGTGATTTACCAAATGCACCTGCGCATGCGTCGATAGCACCAGATGTTGCTGAGGTCAACTATAATAAGTATATCACCTATATCTGTGATCTTGGGTATAATCGCACTGATGGTGACGAAACACGGCGCTGTACGGAAAATGCGACTTTTGAAGGAGTGGAGGCGAACTGCACATGTAAGTTGGTTATTTACTTCCTACGTTTTGAATCTAAATCTGGGAGATGACTATGTTAATCTTATGTAACCAAGATTATAAATATACCAGTGTACATAATTCTGTCTTGAAAATTTGAATGTAAGGCTGATATATGTTCTCGTGCCACGGTAATGTTTTTTACACTGTTCAAACGTTGCATCTTTACAATGGTGTAGGGACATACTCTCAGATTAACCGAGGATATACAACATATCAATTTGAACGGCTCATTTTAAATAAAATGAAAAATAATTGACAATTTAAGTAATGTTATAACAAGGCGATCGGTAAAACCGACATATGCTCCCCGAAGCAGGAGCTTAAGGGACATGTGCAAGGCAAGAACATACAGGCAAAGTCAAAAAGTGGGCACAGTTTTGGCACTGCGCTCCGTCTTAATGCCCTCTACCACTGTGTGCAGTTTAAACAAATTTTGTCCAAGGGTTTTAAGGTTATGCTCCGGACAAGATTTTTCTAAAAGGAGAGATAATTCAAAAACGGGACAAAATAGAGTTATGGTTCTTTGGCACTGTACTCCGCCTCTCTGCCCTCTACCACTGTGTGCAGTTTAAACAAATTATGTCCAGGAGTTTTCAAGTTATGTTCCGGACAAGCACAACGGACGGACAGATGGACAGTCGGACAAGTTGGTGACTATATGCTCTCCCTTCGGGGAGCATAAAAAGTTTTTATGCTCCCCGAAGGGAGAGCATATAGTCGCCATCTTGTCCGTATGTCCATCTGTCTGTCCGTTTTAATCATTCAAAAGACATGTTTATTTTTAGTCCAAATTAGCATACAGACACTACGAGAATGTTCATTAAAACCACTTAATTGCCAACGGTTTTACTATATGATTTTCAAACAATTTGTACACGTTCAGCTCTGTGGATTTTCAAAAGGCATGATGTAATTTTTCATATTTTCAGCCAGTAAAAAAACATTTCGCTAACGGTTTAACTTAATTGATTTTCAATCTTCTTTTCCACATTAAACTTTGTGGATTCCCAGCGAGTTAAAGAACACCTTTCTCCCACGCATAAACTCCCAGAGTGACGTTGTGGATTTTCAACAGAGGAAAATCAGCATTCGCTTACATTTTAACATCGTGTATTTCATGAAGCAAAACAGTCCACGTTGTAACTTTGTAAAATTATAGCGAATGAAAAACATTTTTGTGGATTTTCAATAAGTGAAATTCCATTTTTCGTTGACGGTTGGACTTTCATTTTTATACGCACAGACATTATAAGTTGGAATTTTTAAATCTCGTTTTTTTCCACTAGCAAAAAGGATAAAACATTGATGATTTTCTCCAAGAATATACTTCCAGTTATACGATAGTGCAATTATTGTTACACAAACCCGAACAGACCAGATGATTTGTTTTATTCAAATATTGCGCACCCTTGGCCAAAACTTAGGTTTACTTAACTGTTACTGTAAAAGTGATGCTTTTGTACGTGTTTTTTCCGTTTAACTCTTTCTTGTTTGCTCGAATAATGACCTCTGACTTCTGTTCAAGTGGTAACCTGTGGCCCACCAGATCCTATCAGTGATGGAACATATAGTCCAGTACTTGCTGAATATGATTACAACTCCACTGTGAACTTCACCTGCGACTTTGGATACTACCACTTCAGTGGTGACCTTATACAAAGATGTGACGAGAACGCCAACTGGGTCAATCCAAAACCTGTTTGCGAAAGTAAGTGTCTTTTTAATATTTCGTTTTTAAGTAAAACACTGCATTTATCATTTATGAAAGAAGAAAATGATACGGAAATAGTTCTAGATTTATCTAGTTTGTCTCTTGCAAAGTTCATTAGTGTTATTTATATAATACTGGCCTTTTTTTCATAATTTCTGTATGATCCTTATCAGTATGTTGTTTTGTATATATAAATATTAGGGATGGGAACGAATACTAATATCAATATTCGACTATTCGCTTTGTCATATTCGAATATTCGTTTTTTTCAGTTCAGTCAGTTACCCGAATTTTTGTATCCGAACATTGGTACATTGGTACTGTTTTATCACCTGTAAGTTTGTACAATTTTGCACATTTCTAAAAATCAACGATGCTTTATTTGAAAAAAAAAATCATTTTTGAATATTCGAATTTGATTTTCATATTTGAATATTCGGTCGATTTTCGAATATTCGAATATTCGAACATTCGTTCCCAACCCTAATAAATATACTATGTATCATTAAATTCATAATGTGAAAACTGAATTTTAAAGTTTTGCATAAATACAGAGTCTTTGAAAGGTATATCTAATAATTAAAGATACATAGTATGTAACTTATACATAAACTCTTTTTCTAGTCGTTAAATGTACGAAACCTACTGAAGCCCATGCTACGGTATCGCCTAACCAGTTGCTGTATAATTTCAACACCTCGGTGACCTCCACTTGTGTCATTGGATACAATCTTACTGATGGTGACGCCACAAGAACATGTCAGCACACGGGAGACTGGGGCGGCACACCCCCAAACTGCACGAGTAAGACACTGACCGTGAACCTTATCCCTGTTAATTGTTGTAAAACCATCGAAACAACTCCTGGTTTACACTCCATTTTCATTTTTTTGCTCTTCAATGTTTAGAAAATTATTATTGGAACGTACTTGTCTGTAAAATTGATTTCTTAAATACAGTGAGAATTTTGCTGACTAAGTTTCTTGTTATTGTTCGGTTTATTTTCGAAATCATGACATGTCTTGTTTAATCAAGGCAACCCACTTTTACAAAGTTTAACGATCAATAATATTGAGGCTGGTCAGCAATAAAAGAGACAGGCCTTATTTCTAATTATGTTACTTGAAATTGTATGCATCTCTTTAACATGACAATAATTTGGCATTTCAGTTGTCGAATGCGATCCGCCGCCGCCTGTTGAATATTCATCTTTAGTACCGCCTGCAGATATTTACGTATATTTGGACAAGCTGACATACACATGCAACATCGGATATGAGATAACAAGCGGAAATAATGTAAGAACTTGTACAGAAACTGGTGAATGGACTGGGGCGGCACCAAATTGTTCGAGTAAGTCGTATAGTAATTGTTAAGCGCCTAATATCGCAAGTGAAACTTTGCTAAAACAAGTTGTCTTGCAGCTACTCGAACGTTAGGCCTACTTGTGTAGTATCGATGAAGAATTTCATTTTCTGCTTGTAGTTATGTTAGAAAAAACTTAATTCAGGTAGAACACAAAGTAGACCAAAAAAGATTAATGATAAATTTTAAGTGTCAGTCTACAGTTAAAAACCTGTTTTCTAGAAATTCGTTCACATTTATCTAGTATGTCAATTGATTTTACGTTTACTGGCAGTCATTCATTGTCCGCTACCACCCACTGGACTTAAGAACACGTACAGCCCTGCACTTTCGGACTATATCTGGAACGACACAGTGGAGTACACTTGTGATATTGGATTCAACCATAGCACGGGCGACCTCATATCAACTTGTCTCCATGATAAAACTTGGTCCGGTGTAACACCATCTTGTTCAAGTAAGCTATGGATAATTGCCCATTTTCTGAAGATAAAAAAAAAACTAAAACGTATAATTTGTTTAAGCATTTTTTGTCTTTAATAGTAATTAATTGATTTCAGTGGCACATCAAATCAAGATGTGTTTGAATATAGCATGTACAGTCGATATAGACTATGGTGTTATTTTAATACCTTTTTCAACTGTAAAAATTTTTTTTATTTTTAACAAAATACCCCGGATCAATACCAGCCGCAACTCATAATACTGATATCGTATCGCTTGAATTAAAACTCTCGTCTATACATTTGCATTCAATTGTCATTTTGTGTTGTTGCTTTTTCAGTCGTAACCTGTGATAAGATAGATGTTCCATACATGACCTTTGACCCTCCAACCGCTGACAAACACGTGTTCAATACAACAATAGAATACTCGTGTGTGGTTGGTTACAATCACAGCTATGGTGATCTGTTGAGGACATGTGATTCTGAGGGCGAATGGACAGGAACTCTGCCTAACTGTACAAGTAAAGAGGGCCTTACTTCGTTTCATTTTTTTTTAAAATAAGGGTTCAATAAAAAGAGTTTGCCTTTGACTTTGGTACCATCTAGGCTGTATAAAATAAAGAAAGCTTACAAGTGCCTTTAAAAATCATGGGTTTATATAAAGTAGTAGAAATGGCACTTAACTTAAGCATTACAACAATGTTAATGCAAAATATAAAATAAAACATGTTACGGCAAACATTATTATATACAAAACTTCATAAATACATATTGTGCAGGAATCTTTTGAATATCAAGTCTGTAATGCATTTTCCCGTAATCGTATGGAATCACAATTTGACACATTAAAGAAAAAATGAATTTAAGTTGATACAATTAAGGGTATTTATTAAGACCTGATTTTTTTAACCAATTTCTTTTGAAATACATACTGACAAAATGAAGATAAGCCCGTAAAGTTATGTTTGGTAAAGTAAAATGTTGTGTTCATTGTATTCAGAATAGCATAAATGTACTAGAAAATATAGTATTTTATGTTATATATTATATATCTCAACATTATTGGAATAAAAAAAAATCTGTGCTCATTCTAACATAAAATGTTATATTTTAACAAGCTTTCAGACAGCTTTATAATGACAAATATTGTATACGTTTTGTGAAGCGTTGCCATAAACTTGAGTTTTTCGCTTGTTTATTTTTGTTTTTAACCATTCTAAAGTATAAAGAAGACCCGTCTTAGAAAGCATATATTAAATAGTTTCATTTGACATAGTCTTGTATATTTTATTATTTACATATGTCATATTATACGCAGTCGTACTAACACACATATAATACGCATATAATACCTTATGATATTACCGCTTGCAAGTGTATTCACCTTGCTTCTTAGATAACAATTGTGTTGTACATGTACCAGGCAGCAAGCATACAAGCACATGCCATTAGCTGAAAAATCCGCCGCTTTCTTTAGATGTGACGCTGGCATAGCGTCTTACCTAAAAGTTAAAGGATAATTAACGTAAACAATAAAGATTCTCTCGGTGTCTCGTGCAAATTGAACATTATAAATACATTGTTGATGTATGTTGTCTAACTTTAAAATTGATACCTTATCTTTCTTTAAAAAATATTTCACCATAGTTAAATTTTGAAAATTCTGAAGGTAAGCTCCACGACTATATACTTAAAAAGAATCAGTAGCCTCGATTCGTTAAGTAAAACAGCGGAAATACAGGTAGGTGGTGTTATTTTACATTCTAGTATATCAGAATCTGAAACATTTACATCTGTTTATATTCTTGATGTCATGTGTTAGACTTCAGCTAAAATCTAATTGTCAGTATATTTCTGTTTGATTTTTACATTATGAATTAAACCACATTTACAGTTATAACATGTGACCCGCCAGATCCCATTCCACATACGTCGTACATGCCTGTCCAGACAGAGCATGACTGGAACACATCAATCCATTACTCATGTGACGAGGGCTACCATTATGTGTCAGGAGTTAATTTAACAACGTGTAATGAGAGTGGTTCCTTCCCTCCCGCTGACCTCAACTGTTCATGTAAGTTTATCTTTTTTTTCAAAAGCTTCTCTACTCCTTCCGTAGATATTAGTAAGCTCGACCATCAGTATGTTAGAACCTTCCTCGCTTCAGAAGGGTTGATATGCACTGTTAAGATAAGATTATTACTAAGTGCCATGGGTAATATAGCAAGAAAAATGCTCAATATTCGCCATCTTACTTTGATATCGACTGAGCAAGTCCCAGCTGCTCATAATGAAATCTGCACTAAATTCTTAAACTTACGCAAACAAGAAACTGTGCAATTAGGATTAACACTATTTTTCACTTATTTTATCAAAATTTACAGGGTGCAAATTTGGTAACAAAATTTAGGTCATTCATCGGCCCTTATGACACTTTGTCTTTTGTTAAAATTATCGGTACAAAAAGATGTTTTTTTTCGACTTAAATATCCAAAGGGACCAAAAACCAAATTCGCAACTTTTCATGTTAGCTTGACAGTGCTTTCTGTCAATGTGTATCTCGTTCAATACAGCAAAAATCTCTTGATAAATCTACTAGTATGCCAAACAACGGGTAGTCTTACCATTCTACAGTGCGATGCTCAGCGGTACATCAATTTAAGGCTGGTCGATTCACCTATTACTTTCTGTAACGCGGGGTTCTACATTAAAGTTGATTGTCGCAAAATACTGAAATACTGTGAGATTCGAAGTCCAAACTAGAGTTCTGAAAACATTTTCATGTAGTTTTATAGACTTAAAAGATTGCGATGTACATACAGATTTATATTTGCTTGCTTGTTCAGCTAAGGTTGAATGAAGAATGTGTGTAATGCAGCCGTTTCAGCCAATCGGCACAAGCTTTACATAAAATGTCAGCTTTATCGACGGTTAACATAACAAGTTTGCTCCTTAAAAAACGTCCAATGGATTTTACAAAATAATTGAAATGTACATGTGATTCCATCTACACATCCACCGTTCAACTGAGAATTCTGCCCCATGTGATACATTACTTAGCTTGAACGTTAAGCTAGAATATTCATGCAGCTATCTGTACCATAGGATAATTTGGCATTTTATTCCCTACAGATCTACTGATCGCGGGGTTTGATTGAGGAAGGGGTGGGGGTATATGGCTTTTCTGTCTGTCTGTTCTGTCCATTCTTTCGCTCCGCTCGAAAGAAATACTTGTTGTTATTTTAACCCCTAACTATAACATAAAAACTTAAATTAAATTCAGATAGCTGTAGTTCAGAAATCCTGGTCAAAGTAATTCTTACAGAGCACAATTTTAGTTATGAAGTTGAAAACCCGTAAATTTTTCGCAGACACGGAACTCATCATGAAATTATCTTATATCTAACACTAGTTTAGAAATTTTGCGGCCTTATTTGCGGCTGTTAATTTCATGATACATGTGTAAGTAAAGACACATTTTTTTCTATTCATTTAATCATTTTCATGTTCAATACAAAAACACAATATTCTGATAAGTATGTGATATAAATTTATTGCATATATTATATATCATATAAATTTTATATAAAGGATGAAAATAAAAACTTTCGAATGTACAGTATTAAAGTTAGCAAGTAATGTCAATACAATATATAATACTATAAGTCTTTACAAGCACGCGATATAATGAATAAACATTGAAATATAATCTTTATGCATCTTATTTTTGAAAATACTAAATAGATCTGAACAGAGAAAAATATCGAAAAGAGAAAAGCATAATAATTTTATATTTTACAATATTCACGCTTCCATTGTGCATTATATTCACTTGCGCATTTAGAATGAAACCATTAGAGGAGGAATGGTCCAGTGGTAACACGCTAGACTGGTAAATCAAAGGGTCGCAAGTTCGATTCCCCGCTCCTTCATTAACATTATTAATTGTATGAGACATTAAGCCTTGGTCCCATGTATCAGTGCCAAACACTGAGCATGGAAGAGAACCAGGAGTATCCCTGGAATAGAGTAATTTCTGTATCTTGCACTGTCCCCCACAACCTAAAATAATAAACTCTTTATGGGGCGTCGTTCATATGGGCCGCCGGAACCGACGATAAAACTCAGAGCAATACACAGTTATTTTAGCAACGCTCACATCGCCTGCCGGCATTATAGGCATTTTCTGAATTATTGGTAATTGTTCGAACTGTTGACGTTTCAAGCATTTATTTAAATGAGGCTTCATTTTTAAAATATCAAATCAAATGTTTTAGTCAAATGTTTTTAGGAGTGTGAAACATGGTTTTTAGCAAAAACACAAGTCTGAATTATAAGTCTGTTGTTGAACGTACAAAAAATATCAGTTTTAATTGCTGTTGCTATTAAAAATATGCAAGATTATATCTTGATTACAATAAATTTCTCAGTTAAATTTAAACACATCATTTAGATCTACAATAACAACAATAACAAAAAAAGAAAAAAAAAAAACAAATATTTGCCAGTCACAATGAAGAAAATCAGATTCAATACTTTGAATGCAGCTTCCTTCATTTTTAACTCTCGCATTTTCATTGTCCGCAGACATTCTGTCGCAGATGCCCTATGGGGCATAATCCAAAAAAAATGTCAATCCTGTCCTGCGACAAATAACGTCTTTAGGGTAAAAGCTATTTTCAACAATTTCATCGATAAGGTTCAATCAAATGTATGCTGTCATTTTATAATTGCTTAATTTTCAGTGCATCATTTTATAACACTCGATGCGTCTGAGCCATCTGTCACGTGGTTTAATGCAACTGTCACGCACATGGTCCACTGCATTTGACTTTGACGGCATGTGTGACGTCACTATAACGTGTGAACCGGATTTGATTGGCGTTTCTCACATACTCTCCGGAAATCAGATTGTCATGAATGTGACGCAAACAGCGAGTACAATTTTACACGAGTATGTATGTACGCTCGCCCCATTTCGAGGGGAGAGGACTTTTCAAAACGTGAGCAGGGATGTCTTCTATGGAAACGAGATAACCGGATTCCAGGTATGTCATAACAATGTCGCCGATGTCAGTAGCGTTCATTTCTTGAAAGCATCTAATTTTTCTTGTTAAAACATGTTAGTGATTGATTCCAGGTTACATTTTCTTCGAAAACGATTTTTTTTATCTCAGAAGGCATTGCCATGTCTTCAGACTTGGTTTGAGGTATTTACAGATATGATATCGAACGTTCACTGCGATTTGTTGTTGTTGTTTTTGTTTCCTTCTTTTTTATAATCAGAATAAGTGTAAGAATGAAGTAAACTAGAACTCCTCGAGTCGGACGTGTCGCCTGACGATATATAGCATACCAGTTATTTCAGTTTTTTATGGAATGGGGAATTTATAGACATTAAGAATTTAGTATGAAAAATTACAAAGGGCAATCTCTAAAAAATTATGCAAAAGAGAGTTATTTTTCTTTGGCGCTGTACCTTTCCACAGTGAGATCTATTCACCTATAAAGCTTCATGTTAAAATCTTCAATACCTTTCAAGTTATACCTCGGACAAGAATTAAGTATGAAAAATTACTAAGGGCAATAACTCAAAAATTATGAGAAATAGAGTTATGGTTCTTAGACACTGCACCTGCCCACAATGAGATCTATTCACCAATGAAGGGCAATTATTCAAATTTTATCCAAAAGAGAGTTATGGTTCTTGGACCCTGCAGCTCCCCACGGTGAGACCTATTCACCTAATAAGCTTCAAGTACATATCTTCAACACCTTTTAAGTTATGCCCCGGACAAGAATTATGTATGAAAAATTACAAAAAAACTGAGAAATAGAGTTATGGTTCTTAAGCACTGCACCTCTCCTCAATGAGATCTGTTAACCTGTGAAGTTTCAAGTTGAGATCTTCAATACTTTCGAGTTATGCCCCGGACAAGAATTAAGTATGAAAAATTACAAAGGGCAATAAGTCAAAAATTATGCAAAAGAGAGTTTAAGTTCTTTAGCTTTGCACCTCTCTACAGTGAGATCTATTCACCAATGAAGTTTCAAGTTAATATCTTCAACACGTTTCAAGTTTTGCGACGTACAAGAATTAAGTATGAAAAATTACAAAGGGTTTTAACTCAAAAATTGTAAGAAACAGTGTAATGGTTCTTTGGCACGGCACCTCTACACAATGAGATGTATTCATCTATGAAGTTTCAAGTTGATACCTCCAGTACTTTAGTTATGCCCCGGACAAGCAAAATGGGACGCCGCCACCGACACGGACACCGCAAGTAACACCTATATGTCCCCTTCAGGGGGTAGAACGTAATTTGGTTCGAAAAAGATTTAAGCGCGGCAAAAAGGTTCGATGCACTAAAATGGCGGAATATCTACAATGTAAACAATCATCAAGGTGGATATTTTTTCATATTTCAGCGACAAATGAGTTTTTATAAAATTAATGTTGTGCATCATGTGAAGGTTAGATTATAAATCTACGGAGAACGGGTATCCAATAAAAACAGTTATTGAGGGTTTATTGAAGGAAAAGTGACATTTGTTTATGTTCCGTCGGTGACGAAATCGTTAATTTCGAACCAAAATTGTTAATGTGTAATGTCTTAAGAATTCTCACAGATATCTTTATATCATACTGGAACTAGATGACACATCTATGGGGGTAGAAATTCACAGTGGAAACTCCTTAGCCTAAAATTTATTGCGCACGAATGGGTGACGGTGCGATAAATCAACTGTACGCTCCAAAAGTTTCGCAGGATCATCAGTTAGTACTCAAGTATTTCAACTTTTGGCATCTTACATCTTTATTTGGTACTTTCTTCTACGAGATCTTCTCTTACTTACTCTCCAGTGGTCTGTCCGAGTACTTATCCCCAGGCCATAGCCGACTGTAAGTTACCAATACCATCTCACAAAACTAGGATGAAAAACGCAGTGCATCGTCAGATACCAACGGCATCTTATTCCGTTATCACTACATTGTGTTTCTGAACAGTAACGGAATTGTTTGACGTGGTTATCCAACGATGAAGGCGATTGTGCATGCGCAACTATTGTCACGATCACCATGGAGACCTCAAGTTATTACTCTCATTTTTTGTTTTAACTTATTTGTCAGTCTGTCCGTTACACTGAGTCATATAATACATAAAGCTTGGCGTACTGCAGTGATTTACATGATAGTTTTGCCAGGATAGCCTTGATGAGTTATTCCTCTGTTTGAAAATCCAGTTTGATAAATAGCTTAGTACTAACATAAAATATTATGAAACGTAACATTATCAATTTGATGCCAATCATTTTAAAATTTCGATGAGAATATAAGACAATTCGTTTTTTTGAAAGGAAATAATAATGATGAAAGTTACCCTTCTAGCACAAAGGTACGCCCTCCGCGCCAATAGTTAAAACACATAATAAACATTCTGGAGTATTGAATGCACGGTTTGTCTTTTTGTGATCAGAAACGTATAACGACACATTTTTAGCTCACCTTGCACAAAGTGCCAGAGTGAGCTTTTGTCATACCCCAATGTCCGGTGTGCGTCGTGCGTCGTGAGGCGTCAACAATTTCATTCAAACGACATCTCCTCTGAAACCACTGGGCCAAATTCAATCAAACTTGCATGGGATGTTCCTTGCATGAAGCTCTTCCAAAGTTGTTCAAAGAATTCAATTCCATGCTGAACTCTGTTTGCTATGGCAACTTAAGGAAAAACTTTGAAAATCTTCTTGTCTGAAACCACAAGACCTGAAGCATAGATATTTAGTATGAGGCATCATCTAGAGAGCTTACTTGATTTACATAGAGTTATATAGGGAAAACTTTAAAAATCTTCTTGTAAGAAACTACAAGGCACGTAGCTTAGATATTTGGTGTTGATCATTGTCTAGTTGACCTCTACCAAGATTGTTCAAATCACGGCCCCTGGGTCAAAACTGGCCCCGCCCAAGGGGTCACATGTTTGACATAGAGTTATATAGCAAAAAAAATTAAAATTCTTCTTGTCAGAAACTGCAAGGCCTGGAACTTAGATATTTGGTATGAGGCATCATCTAGTGGACTTCTACAGAGATTGTTCAAATTATGACCCTGGGGTCAGAACTGACTACGCTAGGGCTTACTTGAATTACATAGAGTTATATAGGGAAAACTTTAAAATATTCTTGTAAGAAACTACAAGGCATGGAGCTTTAGATATTTGGTGTTGATCATTGTCTAGTTGACCTCTACCAAGATTGTTCAAATCATGGCCCCTGGGTTAAAACTGGCCCCGCCCAAGGGGTCACATGTTTTACATAGAGTTATATAGCAAAAAACTTTAAAAATCTTCTTGTCACAAACTGCAAGGCCTGGAGCTTAGAAATTTGGTAGTATGCACTGTGACCACAGTTGGGTCATCCCCCCTCCCCTGGGGGTCAACCCCCCCGCCCCCGCCCAAATTTTTTCTCTCATTTTTATCGCTATGGCAATTACATAGAGTTATATAGGGAAAACTTTTAAAATATTCTTGTAAGAAACTACAAGGCATGGAGCTTTAGATATTTGGTGTTGATCATTGTCTAGTTGACCTCTACCAAGATTGTTCAAATCATGGCCCCTGGGTTAAAACTGGCCCCGCCCAAGGGGTCACATGTTTTACATAGAGTTATATAGCAAAAAACTTTAAAAATCTTCTTGTCAGAAACTGCAAGGCCTGGAACTTAGATATTTGGTATGAGGCATCATCTAGTGGACTTCTATAGAGATTGTTCAAATTATGACCCTGGGGTCAGAACTGACTACGCTAGGGCTTACTTGAATTACATAGAGTTATATAGGGAAAACTTTAAAATATTCTTGTAAGAAACTACAAGGCATGGAGCTTTAGATATTTGGTGTTGAGCATTGTCTAGTTGACCTCTACCAAGATTGTTCAAATCATGGCCCCTGGGTTAAAACTGGCCCCGCCCAAGGGGTCACATGTTTTACATAGAGTTATATAGCAAAAAACTTTAAAAATCTTCTTGTCAGAAACTGCAAGGCCTGGAACTTAGATATTTGGTATGAGGCATCATCTAGTGGACTTCTATAGAGATTGTTCAAATTATGACCCTGGGGTCAGAACTGACTACGCTAGGGCTTACTTGAATTACATAGAGTTATATAGGGAAAACTTTTAAAATATTCTTGTAAGAAACTACAAGGCATGGAGCTTTAGATATTTGGTGTTGAGCATTGTCTAGTTGACCTCTACCAAGATTGTTCAAATCATGGCCCCTGGGTTAAAACTGGCCCCGCCCAAGGGGTCACATGTTTTACATAGAGTTATATAGCAAAAAACTTTAAAAATCTTCTTGTCACAAACTGCAAGGCCTGGAGCTTAGAAATTTGGTAGTATGCACTGTGACCACAGTTGGGTCATCCCCCCTCCCCTGGGGGTCAACCCCCCCCGCCCCCGCCCAAATTTTTTTTCTCATTTTTATCGCTATGGCAATAAAATTTGGACCATTTGTACAGTTTTCAAGATGATTTCAAAAAAAATAATTATTCCTTGACCTATATTTTTGACCTTCTGACCTACTTTTTTGTTTTTTAGCTACAGCAATGAAATTTGGACCATGTGCAGTTTTTCGTTTCGATTTCAAAAATGTCAACGCATGACCTATATTTTTGACCTACTGACCTACTTTTTTGTTTTTTAGCTACAGCAATGAAATTGGGACCATGTGCACAGTTTTCGTTTCGATTTCAGAAATGTCATCGCATGACCTATATTTATGACCCACTGACCTTTTTTTTGTTTTTGAGCTATGGCAGTGAAATTTGAACTATGTGTACGGCTTTTGTTCTGATTTCAAAAACGTCATAACATGACCTATATTTTTGACCAACTAACCTACTTTTTGTTTTTAGCTACAGCAATAAAATTTGGACAATGTGCACAGTTTTTCGTTTCGATTCCAAAAATGTCATCGCATGACCTTTATTTTTGACATACTGACCTACTTTTTGTTTTTGGAGCTATGGCAATGAAATTTGGACCATGTGTACAGTTTTTGTTCCAATTTCAAAAACGTCATAGCATGACCTATATTTTTGACCTACTGACCTACTTTTTTGTTTTAAAGCTACGGCAATGAAATTTGGACTGTGTGTTCAGCTTTTCGTTCCGATTTCAAAAATGTCGTCTCATGACCTATATTTTGACCTACTGACCTACTTTTTGTTTTTGAAGCTATGGTAATGAAATTGCATTGGTCCATTTCTGTGATATGCATCATTACATTCATAAAATTTTCTTTCATCTTTGAACCCAGGTGAGCGCTTTAGGGCCATTGGCCCTCTTGTTCAAGTGCATTAGCATCGAGTTCATACGTTTTATTGTTTTTGTTTTTTTCTGAGACATTTGCATTGGAGATCATTAAAGAACTAAAGAACTAGAGGTCTTTAAAATAAATGTTCAACATGTGAGATGAATCACGTGGCGACAATGCATTTAAAGACTGCCACGCAAGCACTTGAGACGAAAATAGCTTTTATCCTGTATTTTTACAAAATACCCGTGAATATTAATCACCGGTAACGTCAGTTATGACATAATTGAAATAATTACGCGGAGAGTCTTTGTTTCAGATATTTTATTAACATGGTCTTTACATATGGCCGAGAAATAACACAGCTTTACCATTTTTTAATTTAATAAACTGCCATCTGATTAAAACACCCAAATAAAATAACGTCTCTGGTGTTAAGTGTATCCAGTATGTATGCATACAGGTAAGTACAATCTGTAGAGGTTCTGGATATCCTTAGCTCATATTTGTAAATAGACTCCCAGAGAAGTTTCTTAACGGCAAGTCACTCTATAAAAATCTCCAACTTCCTAGGTTATAAACCAGACTACGTTGAAAAAGAGACATTGAAAATTTTCACAGCAATTAATCAAACCTGCATCCCTGGTTTAATGTCCAGCTCGTTACAACTATATCACCTCTCAACGAGCGTACGTCATTTGTAATTACATTGTATTAGATTATACAATTTATCCCGTACATAGTGTCACATGGTCATTTGTCTCTCACCTCTGATTCAGAGCAATTCATGTCGGATAATGGGTAAAAAGTTATCGTTTTAAAGACATGTGAACAAGTTGTTTACATTCGTAACTGTTAATACATTCAATAACTTTCCCATTCCTTTTGAATTTCTTGTTTTCATTTCTATAATCAGACGCAGAGATAAGTCCTTCGCCGACTGCATGTGGTGTTTCGAACGCACATTAGCACAAAATGTAAAATATTAAGAAATAAAAGATCATTTACCTACATTCGCTTTCAGTTTTACCGCCATTTTAGTGCATCGAACCTTTTTGCCTCGCTTAAAATTTTATCGAACCAAATTACGTTCGACCCCATGCCCTGACTATAGTCAGACATAACAAAAATAGTTTGCGGTTAATAATAGATGAGATTAATGTTACATGACACACAACATACCTTGTTATATTTCAGTTGGTTAATAAGGTATTTAATTTTACGCATCTTGCAATTTATTTTACATTTTAATATTTATTGAAATAACAACACGATTTTTGAAGACAATTTTATGATATATATTGGCAGTATAGCAAAATGATCCAGACAAAACATCAAAGCAATATTAGTCGCAGATGCTCAAAAAGCTGTGTAACAAAAACGTCTTTGCTATATTGCTATATTTATATGCTTCATAATAATGTAAAATTACTTGTTTTTCAGCATTAATGTATAATGTACATATTTGTTTTGCTAAGTCGTGAAACCAGTTATGCTTTGCTATACGGGTACTAAATATTGCATTGCTACGTCAATGTTTGATTTTTTAAGCAGTAAAAATATGTTTTCCTTTGCTTATCCAGTGAAATCCCGGCATGCAATTACGTTCTATGTATACATTATCCAAGAGCAATATCACAAAGACTTCTGTTTATATCTAACGGCACAGCTTCACTTACAAAGGTACTATATACTAAAATAGCAGAGATAGAAATGTGTAATAACTAAGCTCCTACCGAACTTTTACATTATTCAAATGTCAAAAAAAAGCAAAAAAAAAAAGCAAAAAACAAAACTTTATTTAGAAATATCCTGGAAATAACAACTGTATCTCTATCTTTACAATAGATCAACTAAATGCAGATTAGCAACGGTCACAAGGGTAGTCACATGGTTCCTAGCAGATCTGAATTTATCACAAAGCGAGTGTCCAGTGACAGTCATAGCACATATGTAAATCATTACAATTTGGTATCTTTTCAGTTGAAACTTGATCTTCAAACAGGACAAAATTTGTTATAAGTTAATCAATAATCTCCAACAGCACCCCCCGCCCCCAAACAAAAACACACACACACACATTGTTGCATTGTGTAATCAAGGCTGTGTTGTCAAACTTAATTAACAGTGCATGTTTTAGATCGCTCCCATACTTTGCAGTAAAAAATTACATACCAAAGTATTTACATAATTGATAAAAAAGGGTATATTATTAACTAACAAATGGAAAAAGAAACACTGACTCACTTTTCTATGTAAACTTATTGCTGTCTGTTTATTGTTCACTGCTCTAGTCTTTTCTTCTTTCTTTTCGGCGTATACTAAATGGAATAAATATGTAACAAACATCCCATAATATTTCATTTATTTTACAAAAAAAATGATATTGGTACTTTTAGCATTAAACTCAACATTTTTGGTTTATAGCCTAAACTTTTATGGACATGTGGTTATTACGCGCGTTCAATATTTGCCAATGTCCGGAAACTAAACAGTTTTGTGTCGTAAAATATGTACTGTATCTACGCCGATCACTTTTTAAGATATTTCTTGTCTAATCTTCTCTGTTCATACACTGGTTTGCCTTTTACTGAACTGCACACCTGTCTTTAGCAAACACATGAAGTTTAATGCTGATCAGGACACAAGTTTCTGATGATACACTAAACCGCATTCGTCATCGTATGGACACATTCACACCTTGCTTTGTAGATTGATCAGAGCAGGATCTTTCAGAAGTGATTTGAGTATAAACATTGCATAGATAAGATCTGGTAGGCGTTGGATTTCAGCACCTGCTGATGCGTTGCGAATGTGCAGGCAAGCTATGAAGAACAAGTCTGAAATAACACAAAGAGAATGCAAGAGAGCATGCGGTAATTATACGCCCTCAGCTTTAGATTTGCTATAAATAGCAGACTGGCATGCAAAATGTGCGAAAGGATAATTAAAGAAAACAAGTCACTGGTATTCTACAACGAAATAACGAGGCTACATATATATGATTTAGATGTCAATATGTCATTAAGGCATCACCATTAGGACAGAAGGGGATCAAGGCTTTCGAATAATACATTTAATACGAGCACGTGCAAGAAGCATGCATAAAGGCATCAAGGAAGCATCGACATGATTTTGTGAAGGCATGTAGGGCATGCGATAATTACGTGAAAGTGCAGCTTGGCATATTAATAGCATCTTTGTTGCGCTTAAGACATGCGAAACAGTTGCAAAGAGTGCATTTCGGTAAACGACAGATGCTTTTGAAATAAGAGATAATTTATTTATATTTAACAATTGTAGGCATGGATAGACAATAAACTACTGCCATACTTGATGGTTGGAGTAACCTATCATTTCGAGGCCAGTGCAACACGCGGCTCTCGTGTTTCCCTGACATGGGCATTAGAGGATAATGTAACACAAACTTTCACATTCAGCAACGAATTTACCTACATGGATTTTAATTACACGTTCACAAGGTCATTTGTTCAACATACTTCAATTGAATTATATATGTTATCTTTTTGAAAAAAAAATATGATTACACACATTTTATCATGTAAAAATACACAGTGTAAAATTCAAAGGCTCGCATATTATAAAACACATTTCATCCATTTCGTTATGCCTTTAGACTAAGAATATGTATTAACAGAGAGCCAGACAACAGAATAGTAAAGAAATAACAATATTCACAACCTATTCTTAAGGGAAAGTAGCTAATACATATATCTGATTTTGCATTAAGATTTTTTTAAATGTATCAAAAAATTCTTAAAATAATTAAACAAATTAAGAAACCCCAGTATCTAATTTGATTTAGCCCGACGACGAGGAACGTTACAGTAACCGCAACAAACTTGCTCAGTAGTGCTTCTGTGTTTATTCCTGTGAATGTAATCTATGCCGTGAATGGGATCAGGTTTGCGGTAAATGACGAATGGAAAACTACGACAGAGACGGCCCATTTTGAATTCGACGTAGACCTTACTGCAGATGTACCCATGGCAGACGTCAATGTCACAATTACTTTACACGACGGAAGTGTACCTGTCAATTTTATACTGGACGTTGAAGATTCAGTGCCAGCCTGGTTACCATACCTTAATAACGTCACTTATGACGTTCAGGGAAATTATAATGTTACGGCTAAAGTAGAGAATCCATTGAGCTCAGTGACCTTGTATAAATACATGAGGGTTTGGGACAAACTGGAAAACGTCACGTTTTTATGTGCAGTAAATTGTCCTGTACTCGTGACCAACACATTACTGCAACAAATATTTTCTCGTGTACCACGTTCTGGATTTGAATACTTGATTGACATGGGCGATAATAATGGGACATTCCAGAACTATAATTCATCTATTCTATATGAACTTTATAGCTTATCACCTTTTGACTACATATATACCAGTCCAGGAAACTATAAAGTGCAATGGAACATCTCCAACGGAGGGTATAGTAAAGAGGGCGTGAATAGGATCACGGTGCAAAATAAAATCACTGGCTTCCAGGTACAAAAACTCTTGGCAAGGGTTTGTAATTCTTACATAGAATAATAACACTGGAACGTGGATCTTTTTGCTCTTTAGATTTTATTGTTGTTTACTATTGTCATTTTGTTTCTGTATATCATTGATTTGTTCGGCACTTGTCAGTCAGATACTAATAGAAAACACTTCACAAAGAAGTATTCCCTTTAATATGGGTGCCCCAATGGAACCTTTTAATTTCTACATTTTAAATATAATTTGAAGTAAGAACAAAATAACTTATTTCAAATACGCTACGATACATAGTTATTTCTTTTTAAATTTATTATTATCTTTTGTTTGTTTTGTCGCAAAATTGTCTATATAATCGATGCAAAAAGATGTGAATTTAGCATTTTATCTCTAAATTGCATTATTAAAGATACGAAATGTATATTTAAAGAACTACTAAAGAACACATTGCCATTTTTAAATACATTTTACAAGTCTTCTTTAAAAAGAGTGCAGCGTGGATTCCATGATTTAAGTGCTTCTTTTTTCTCGAACCTTTGTTGTACATTTTAATATAGCAGAAATATTTATAAATGCTTATTTATGATTGTCCGACAGGCTCAGTTCATTCGAATATGTGATATTAAAAAATAATTGATTTGATATAGGCCGTGTTATTTGTTCGTGAGAAGTGGTATTTGACCCGAGGCCGAAGGCCGAGGGCTAATACGACTGTTCCGAAGACATATAACAGGGTCTATATCAGATTAATAATCTTAAACAGTTTTATTCTAATAACAATTCCAGAATTTACTTACCCGTAATCTTCAGTCGTTTGCTTGCAATCATGAGAGTTACAAGTTGTGAAGAAAAGCAGATCGGTTATTCACATGAATACCGTACTAAGGCCATTTACGACCTTTGGGGGTAGTCACTTCGTAGTGCTTCACAGAACAAAAGTCGATAGAACAATTTCTAGTATTCCTAAAATTCGATTCTATCACTTGAAAAAAAGAAAATGGCTTCCGTTTAAAATTGAATCTTGTATCATTTTCCTGCCCAGATCTATAAGCCAATCAAATTGAGTTACAACAGGGCCAATATCAATATCACTTTTCCGGCACAGGGCTGATCAGTGTTATTGATATTGGCCCTGATATTCAGAAAGTCCATGTAGACGTCTAATAAACAGTGGGGCGTATAATTTATGATTACGAAACAAAGGAATTTACTTCCCAGTATGAATCCAATTGTCATCTAGATATTAGACATAAGGGAAGTGCACACATTCGTAACTGACTGAATCAAAACAAACATATTTCCAATTCTCAATTTAAGCACGCCTAGCTTAAAAATGAAGAAATCATAAACATGCACCTGCATTTATGGAATTTTACACAAGAAATATTTCTGCAGTTAGAAATCAACGTAGTACAGTTTGAATCATTTCAGATTTGTTTAAATGTATTTAGATATTTAGATACAGACTTATTGTAAACCAAAACTCACCTAGACTTTAATATACTTTTATTATATTTTATTTCTCTGATAGACATTCATCTAGTAGACCATTGTAGCTTCGTCTTACTGTCAAGATTATCTCGCTCTACCTGTTTTATAAGCTTACGAAACTGAGCCGCGCTTTGCAGTACATTCGTCTGTATCTTATTTATTTTATTTTCAATGGCAACTTACAGTTGTGACAATAGGAGCATTACACTGTACACACATACTTACATACATATATACATACATAAACGGTGGACTGCGCGCTTACAACTAAAACTGCGTCCAATTTATACTTTAAAAAAACATTTTAGAGATATTTGTCAAACTATTCTGACCTCAGCGCATATTCAGGTCTTTGCAGCGTACATTGAGATTTAAGTTGTTCAAAACGTGTTTCATTGTTTACAATATTTTTCAACATTTTAATTTGAATAATAATTGAATTTTACTTACAGAAGAAGGTGTAACTGGCATGATGTTTGCTAGATATTCTAACTGAAATAAAATGACAAAATAATAGGTGTTGCTCTGAGTCAAATTTTAAAATATGAATGCCTGCACTGAAACCTTTCATTCTTTTAAATAATCATCACAAACCAAGGTCTTACATCTCTTCTAAGTATCTCTTGCTTTAAGAACTTATTTGATCTGTTCAGAGGCTTGCAAAGCTATTAATACTTAAAACATAACATTAACTTTGGTGAGTAATTTTTATCACAGTGAAACAATAGCAAATGTTAGACTCCAAATTATTCTTATTCTATTTAAACCTGCAATAAGATTGTTCTAGTCTTTCTTCGTTTACTATATATAAGTTAGAATCTTACGTAATTCGATATCTGTTTGACGATAAATCCATTTACAACATCGTCTCTTAATCACGACTTAAAAATACAACCCCAAACGCAGTCAGCAATAAAGCTCAATGACAAATTTATTGTCGCAATAACATGGTTATAGAACTGCGTATGTATATTGTGATTCTAAGTTTTACATACAGAGAACTTATGTAGAGCACGAAATATTTGTTCACATGTATTTGCGCTTTCAAGTGGCTAATTTGCATGGCGATATGCTTTGCATGGGCTAGCTATTAGTATGACATATATAATCTCATTTACCAAACATTCGTCACCATTGCTACGCATCTTCAACTGAACATCGTTACCCAAATATATAATTATTGCGTGGTATATAACCATCTTTATCTATTTATTGTTTATTTTCATCAAGATGAGAAATTCCATTTGAAAAAGAAAAAAGTCTTCTTGTGGGATTTTTAGCTATTATATAATAGTAAATATGTTACCAGGTGAAGGTGTATTGAAAATGAAAGAACACGAAAGAAGTTTGCGATTTCGAATCCTTGTTCTAAATATACTCGTATTTTACTTAAATGTATAAGATTCCGTGTGAATTCAAAGAATGATGATAGACAAACAGTTTTAAAAAAACATACTGTTTTAAAAACATACTGCGACAAAGGACTTTCTATTTATTTGATGTTCATAATAGGCCTACCTTGATCACCATATGATATTTTTGGCTGTTGGAGAGGCGTATACTTTCACTGCCAATGCGACAGATGGAACCAGTGTGTATTTAGACTGGGACGTGGAAACAAACGTCACAGTGACACAGTCCTACGCAGAAACTTTCTCAAGTGGCAATCTTTCATACGCTTTTCAAAGGTAAGCCTTTAGGGGCTCTAGTTCATAAAGATCACGAAAATTCCCTTTGTACAACAAATTCAGAATTTTTTGTTATCAGTTCTGCATACCGTGCGATGATAAGGTATTAACTTTACTTTCAGATTCAGAATGTGCTGTACCTATATTTTCCTATCAAAATTTGACTTGCTTTGCTCTCCTAATTATTACTCTACCATATGTTTTCATGTTGTTTCCCCTGAAATATCAAAGTAACATCCCATCATTTCTGCTGAAGAATCATTCATTTTGCCCTTTTTACGTACTTAAAACTGTTTAGATAGAATTCTTTTTCCCAACGAAATCACCACTGATATTTGTTCATGATACTTATTACAGACCGAAGAGGAATATTTCTGTCACCGCCCGTAATTTGGTTAGTAGCCACACGCTTGATTTACATGTTGAGGTTCTATACAGAATCAACAACTTCGACTTTACCGTCCCAGACACGCTGGGAAATACTACAGAGCCAATCCAGTTTGATCTGCATCTGTTACCTACAGCAGATATACCTATGCATGATGTGAACATTTCTATCGACTTCGAACATGGAACTGCTACAACTGACAGCTTATCACTGGATGAAACTTATGGAGTAAATGTTAGCCACTTTTATAGTCATTTATTTGATATCCAAGGCAGCTTTTTTGTACAAGCAAGAGTTGAAAACATCTTGGGTTCTGAAATGTACAATCTTACCATAGGAGTGTGGGATTCGCTGTTACCTCTGCAACTCGACTTCGTTAACGCTATCAAAGAAAAGTACATAATCACAAACACAGGAGCTGAATTCAATTTCACACACGTTCCAAATTACGGATTTAAATACACTATTGATTATGGAGATGGGACGGTGGACTCAAATGTTGATGACAATATTTTGTTTAACAAGTATGCCTTGCCGTTGTTTACTCATGTTTTCACAAGTCCTGGTGTCTACATAGTTCACTGGACAGCAGAAAACGGAGAACCGTCTTACAACCGTGACGAGCAGTTTGCCGTCCATGTACAGAATCCGGTCCCTGATACCGGCTTTACACTTGAACCAATTGGGAAAAAGTACCCATGGACTGTGGTTCAAAATATCAATATTGATTTAAATATAACATTAGATGCAGGTATTCCCTTGCCAACAAATGCTACATGTATATTCATCCCAGACGACGGAAACAGTTCTCTTAGTGATCTTACCTTTGATGCTGCATTTTTCAATCACACACATGGATATCGCACAGAAGGGCTTTTCAATACGACGCTGAATTGCTCAAATGACGTCAGTTATTACGTGTACATGTACAACGTAGAGATACGGAAATTCCAAGCGTCGGAATTATCACTTGTTTTCCACGAGTATGTTCCTTTGAACGTATCTGACTCAGTTACTGTATACTTTCACATAGATAACGGAGGGTATGAACTGTTACCGAAGGAGGTGTACTTAACGTGGGATTTTGGAGACTTTATTACCAACAGAAGACGAAGGACGCCAGTGTTGTACGACACAACAACATACACGTATTTATATGCAGCACGTGGAAACTACACCGTTACAGTATTTGTTGAGGCTCTTGCTTCTAACACAAATAATACAGCGGAGTATTCTTTGCGCCTAGGTCTAATGTACTTTAAATATAACACAACGGTTCAGTTTTTGGACACAACTGTTGTACGATATACAATGTACGGTGTAAAGGGAACGGCAACGTATACTATAGATTTCGATGATAATACTACAAATGAGGAATGTAGTACTGTTGGTGCCTCTAGTTGTGATATTCACCATTTGTGTCCAGAGTATGGGTACAAGCTGGTACAAGTAGTAGCGACAAATGGGACATTTATAGAGATAGACAATTTGAACATGACTTGTGATAATCCCATTGTCAACATAACTACTGATATACCGTATACAGTAGCCATTCCTAACGGTACAATAGATGCAAAGCTAAGAATAAAGAAGGACGATCTGTACCTGCCATGGTTATCTTGCAAATGGAATATGGGTGACCCTATCAAACGTAAAACATATGGACCTTTTTCACAGGTGGTTACGTATGAAAACCCTTACTTATTCAACTTCCAGTATATTGCGTTAGGTAGACACACAATAACAATATTTTGTTGGAATCTAATAAATGAGACAAGATTGGAAACGCAGATAACTGTTACAAACAAGGATTTTCTCTTCACTGGAGTCTTTGACAGATTCTATTCCCAAGCAAATTCTCCGATGTATCTGTCCTCTATGCTTGATACAGAAATATTTGGCCGTTTAGAAATTGTAGCCAACGCAGACGAAAAAAGTCACACATATAACTGGAGTTTGAATGTGTCTGTGGGGGAAGCAAAGCCTGATCGCCACGGTTTACTTTTTACGCGCGGGCTTATGCCGGAGAACAAGTATTACATCACTCTGCAAGTTTGCTTCATAGAGGAACCCGGCAACTGTATTTTTGAGCCTACTTATGTTCAGTTCGTCATGCCGCCACCACACGCAGAAATTGTTGGGAGTACAAGAAGATACGTAACCAGGGGGACCGTCACCATGGATGCTTTCATCTTATCATACGACCCCGTGTTTCCAGCGCTGAATAATCTTATATTTAGCTGGTCGTGCAAAAGGTAACACTTGATTGCTTTACTTGATTTACTATATATTTCTTCTAAGTGCCTTGGTTCATCATTAATTCTTTATATATCCATTTCAGCTAATGGAAACAATATGTAAATGTTATGCTACTTTTAAGAAAAAGAGATTATATTTTGTGAAGTGAAAAGGGTCTTAATTTCTTATAAATGAATGGACCAGATACAAAATAACATTTTTATAAAATAGCAACTTGGAAAAATTACTTATCCTATAATAATGTGTTACTGGCCTAGCGTTAAGTTTAAATTATTATCAGGACTCAAATTAGAAAAATAAACTCAAGGTCACAATATTTCATACATTTCATACTTCTTTCTTTTTAGTCCTCGACGCATCATCATTTGAAGAAGCTGCTCTCAGTTTTGAGTCAGGGTTTGGTAATTCATGCAATGTCTCAGAAATCTCAACAGGTGTTATTACCATTGATACAAGCGCTAGTTCGGTGAAGTCACACTACGCTGTTACAGTTAACTGTTGACAACACAAGGGGAAGGACAGCTGATTTCACCCAGATTGTTGCACCTCAGAACATTAAACCCCTAACGATCATGTGAGAAAATATATCATCATCTTTTTGCGATGCAAAGAGAGGAAAAGGCTTAATATGTAAAGTAGCTATCTCTTAGCACGTATAGATTAAATACAGTAGTGCAAAGATAGAAATTGGTGTCAATTTAAGTTAAGATATAGCATAAGTCAGTATGGCAATTGTAAAGCAGCAGTTTGCAATACTTCAGTAAGCTTCAGAGAAATGTCAGCCATATTTCATGTTCATTGTATGATATAATCTAGTCATATAATCTAGTATTTTCTAACAAGACTGCCGATATTCCATTAAGAATTTAAGTGTCTGTATCAGTATTATAACACCTTTTCATTTCTCTACGTCAATAGTCATTTAAGTTCATTCTGTGATTGTAATTGAATTAACTTATAACGCAAATATTCTTATATTTTACATAATTTTATACATCAACTTACAGATGCAAGATGAATTGCCTATCTAAGGTGGCCAGGAGTTCAAGGCTTCAGTTAGTACCAGACCTACCTAACAATTGTCCAGCATCATTCACGTGGACGTTGAAAAAGTATTCAGGCACATCATACGAAATTGTTAGCTTGGCTAGTTTTGCTTCAGAAGCAGGTATTTCAGGATGTTCGTTGAGTTTGAACGAGGCTTAAAACTTTTGTTTTAGGCTGTTACGTTTTCTCTTTATTTCTTTTCAAGACAAGGTATAGGGAACAAGTTCCTTATTCCATATCCAAATCCAAAGATAGAAATGCAAAGAAATGAAACGGGTCAATATGTTTAGATTGAATTTTAATTTTAGAATTTTTATGGACTGCATTAGAATAAATATCACCCATTACTATTGCCAATTACCAGTCAGAAGTGTCAAATATTTGAAAACCATTTTAAGCAAATTTATTGAGAATGGAGTTCTATTTAAAAGCATTAGTAAAGTTAAATCAGTAACTAACATTAGACCATCTGCGTCAGAAAGTTCTCAGTAAAAAATGTACAAGTCGACAAATCTAACTAAGGGACAGAAGAAGTAACGCAAGAAAACGCGTCATTTATTTTCCAAATATCCGACGCGACTGCTTGGTGTTTATACGCAGTCTTGTAACAAAATCAAGATACTGACTCGTATTATACATGTTTTTTTTCTGTTTATTATTCGGTTTTGAAAAAGGAACCAGTAATTTGTTCAATATCCTTTTTTCTGATAAGGATAAGGAAAAAACGAATTGTTAATAGATATCTTTGTTTTCACTGGCATTACCTCATCTCATGAAAACATTTATTAGAATAATTATCTGACAAGCGTGATTAATGAATTTGATGTTTATGAAGTTCAGAATCATTCTCTACCATTTTGACGATCTTGAACTTGTCATGTACAAATGAAATACTACCCTGGTTGTCATATTGTAGGATGAACTTACTGTTAGACGTAAATTTATCTACATACTTTTAGTGAAATGTGTTATCATTACCTGTATGTTTGAATAGATTAACGATTTTGTTTTATTTTGTCCGATTTCATTTATAGTTACGCCGTCTACACGCTCACTGACGATAAGAGAGAACACTTTGGAATATGGAACACGATATCTTCTGTCCGTAACCGTGACTTTAAGCGGTGTCGAGTACGGGCCGGCTTACTACGAGTTTTTAACTAATAAGCCACCTCAAGGAGGATTCTGCCGTATCATACCATTTAATGAGACAACGCTTATACCGATGAATTTTGAACTTGATAATACGACCTCTTCAACAGGTATGAGCTATATCGCTATAGTTATATATTAAGCGTGTCAGTTGTAACAAAAATTAAATGAGCTACGATATTATGGTATTTATTCTTTTTTATCATGTCATTCAGACCCGTGTCTTTTCCGATTGTACATTTGTTAAAAAAATTCGAAGTTAAAAAGCTGTGTCAAAGTGCTTTCGTTATCCTATTCAAGATGCTTACAAGCTGACAGCGGGAATAGACATTTTCAACATTACCTGTGAGGCACTGGAAGGACGAAGGCTTTACAGAAAATACCTTCTCAAACCAAGAACCAATCTTTTATCTGTACTTCTTGTCTTATGGTGCTGACGATAATGACGATAAGGAGAGACAGCTAGTCTACTTTGACCGTAAGTATCACATTATTTGGAATCATTTAAACGAAATGCTGCCGGAAAGTTTACAAGACAAAATAGCAAATACTGAGGTATACAAGTCATGTCATTTTCGAACTTACAGATGAGAAACCATAGTATTGGCATATTTTCTTGGAAGATTTGATTTCTAAAATATCTGTTATAATCAGAAATTCAACTGCCTTGCACATCATTTTAGGATGTTTTGTCAAAAAGATATAAATTAAAGGCTGATTGCTAAAACCTGAATCAGCTATATGATTTTTATGACCATGAATATATGCAGTTTTTATTTGACAAACTTAGTTTAAATGTTGGCCCTTAACAGTTGAATAATTTTGAAATTAATGTTATCGTTTTTCTATTTCAAAGCTAAAGTAGACCCTATTCAAATCTTTAGATAATGACGCACTTTTTTTGTCTTTCATCACAAAGCCGGACAGACTTCTAATCTTGTAACATTCCGAGTTGGTAATGTCAAGGACGAATATAAAGCTACGGTCGTTGTGAGAATAATGGATGTGTTTGGAGATTACACTGATGTGCGATATAATGTAAAGGTTAGTATTGCAGTAATCTTGAGATGTGTTTCTGGCAAGTCTTTGGAATACAGTTATTTATGAAAAAGCACTCATCTGACGAATTCCGTGTTTGCACTCCAATAGTATAGTCAATGTTTGTAAGCAGATAAAACAATATCAAACCTTTGGTTGGTTAGTTGGGTCTGGGATCTTTTACCAAAAGTTTGTGATATCCACACATACAGTAAGTTACATGGACTCTCAAGTGCTATTTGTACCACCAATCTTAAACATCCATTTTAGAGAGATTATTGGTTGCAACTCAAAGCGTTATTTGCCCATGGGTATGCAAGAATATTACCTTCAATTTAAGCCTGATAAGAGGTCGTCCTTATTTCATTAAACATAGAATGCTATCTCCATTCGGTTATTTTAATTAATTGAATATGTTCAGATCCGCATTGACAATTGTTGATTTTATTGTTTTTTTTTCTGAAATAAACTGTATTGTGCCATACCATGACAAGCTTCACTGTCATAAAATTCAATGCTGATGAGCAAATATTTTTTTCTGAAAGTGGCCTGCATCAAAAATAAATGGAGGTTAGAATAAACGTTACCTATGCTACAGGTATTCATTTATTAAGAACAACATTTTTGACTAAAGTAAGATAGTTTTGGAAAATGTTTAACTAAAATTGTGAGTGGAGATTGTATATAGAGAATCGGAATATTTGTGTAGCGTTTTATGTCTAACTTTAAAACGGAAAATTTAATAAATTCTTTCAATTCCTAGAATAATAGAACTTGAATGTCCCTCCTCAAAACCAAACTATTCCTTGAATTATTGTGATATGTGTACTAGTTTGTTTATCTTGTAGATTCTTTCCGTGATATTTTCAAGTAACTCGTAGACTATACAAAGATTAAAGGCAACATATACATAAGTCAATACAATGTTGTAGCTTTTATACGTCCGTCGAAAGACGGCCGAATTATGGGAAACCCCGTGACGGGTTGGCGGCATGGCGGCGTCCAAAATCTTGCCCAGACCATACCTCTGATGCTAATAGTCTGACTGACTTCAAACTTGCTGTGCAGCTTTCTTGCGATGAGTTAAAGTAAAATGTCTTAGAGCCATAACTGGTGCCATTTTTTAACTGTCTCCCCTGTTGATTTTTTTTTGTCCAGAGCATAACTTTATTAGTATGAAGTGAATTGATGCAAACTTCAAATAAACAAAAAACAAACAAAACTTAACTAAAGACAATGTGGAGTGCAGTGCTCAAGAAGCATAACTCTACCTTATCCAGGTTTTGAGTAATCTCCCCTTTTTAATTTCTGTATAGAGTTCTTGTCTGGAGGATAACTTCAACACTATGAAAGGGATTGCCTTGAATCTTAATGTCAAGATACATGGCAAGAAGTAAAAGTGAATTGTGTAGCACTGTCTTAAAAAAACTATGAAAAGAAATGATTTAGAACTTAAAACATAGATAGATGATGACAAGGAAAGTGTTATGCTAAAGAAGCGTATCTCTGCCTTATTGAATTTTTAGTAATCTCCCATTCTTTAGTTTTTATAATTAATTTTGCCATGAGCATAACTTGTACACTGTAAAAGAGATTGTCTTGAAATTTAAGATAAAGAAAGATTTTGTAAGGTTAAAATGCAATGTTCAAGAACTGTAACTCTACCTGGTCACATTTTAATTATCTCCCTTCTTAGTATTTTTTTATCCAGTGCATAACTTTATAAAGTATGAAGCGAATTGATCTGAAACTAAAAATTTAGATCGATGCTGACAAGGAGAAATGTATTGCCTAAAAAGTATAACTTTACCTTTTACTTTCTTCAGTTATATCCCCTTTTCTAATTCTGTATTCAATTTTTGTCTGAATGATTGACTTGAGTACTTTGAAAGGGATAAACTTAAAACAAAACTAAATGATAATAAGTAGAAAAGCACTGCATAGAAACATAACTCTAATTGGTCCTTTTCTTTTAATTAACTTTAACCCCCCCCCCCCCCCACACACACACACCACCTTTTTTTTTTGACCGGCGCATAACTTTATATATATGGAGTAACTAAATGTGAATCTGAATAAAATATAGCTGGTGACAAAAAAAGTGTAGTGCCAAAAAGTAATAACTGTTCTTTATCCAGGTTTTGAGTACGCTACTCTTCTTTGATTTCAATGATGATTTTTTATCTGGAACATATCTTGAACACTATGACAGGGATTGCCTTGAAACTTAAGATAAACGCAGAAATGCATTGCACAAGAGCTATAACTCTTCCTGATCACATTTTGAATTATCACTCTTCTTAATAATTTTTTGTCGGTAGCATTACTTTAAAGCTATGAAGTGAATTGATGTGAAACTTTAAATATAGATAGCTGGTGACAAGGAGAAGTGCATTACATAACTCTACTTTATCTAGTTTTAAGTAACCTACGTTTTTTCGGTTTTATTATTTTTTTTGTTCGGAGCATAACTTGATCATAATAAAAGGGATTGACTTGAAACTTAAAATAAAGATATTTGGTAAGATGTAGAAGTACAGTGTGTAAGAAATATATCACTGTCAGGTCTCATTTTTTTATGATTTCTTCCTCTAAAAACATTTTTGGTTTATAGATATATTACGGTATATTGATAAGTCTTTTTAAGTTTCAACACAGAATTGTAACAATATTTTTGCCTGAATTTGATTATTTCCAAGTATTATAATGCAGTGCCACTGTGAAATGTCTGGCATAATCAGCTGGCAGCCTAGGCTGACGGACGTAGATCTAGGCCTATATTGCATCTGTTCTGCGATGCTTTTTTTTCTTGTAACAATTTGCATGTGTATATTCTAGTCAGTACCATCCCTCACCACTGCACATCTAGCTGGTCTCAGTAATGACAAAATGAAGAAGGTTGTATCAACCTTATGTTGAACAATTTGATGATGATGCTGATCAAAGCCAACAGGACACGTGACTACAGAACAATATCAAGGAAGGTCATGGATATAGCGTCTGTATATAATGAATTGGTAGGTACAACTTAAATGTTCGATTTCGTGTTTCTGTAGTAATAAGTTATGCAAATTTATCAAGGAAAGGCATGCTAAACATGTTTGTATGTTTTAAAATCACTAGCAATTAATATTGATAGCTTTGAAAGCCTTTATTTAACTTTTTGGGCAATAACATTCTTTCCGAATGTAACACTGTTGATCAAAGCTATTATCGAGTTTTCAAAACGTGATATTTTGTGTCAAACATGTCTTAATAATAACCAATTAATAGGTTGACTCTCAAGAAGGAAGCTTATTAGAATCTTACACTGGCTGCCGGTACAGACCGGAATATCTGGCTCGCGGGTAACTGTTTACAGCGGTAACAAGGCTCTGCCGAGTTACCGCTAAACAGTTGCCCGAGAGCCAGATATTACCAGTCTGTAACGTCAGCCAGTGTTTGATTCTTTTTCTTGCATATTACATGTAAATCATATTTCTGATGGAAATTACGAAAATCTAATATGTTTATTTGGCACTTTTTTCTTATAGCAGCGTATGAATTTACAACTCCATTCATAACGGCGAAATGATGTCATCCTGATGACGTATTTCATTCATAAAATGCGTCGAAATGACGTCATGTTAAAGTACGCGATTTGTCTTACGAGTTTTTCTAGCACCAGGTGTTACAACAGTAGAAAATCTTGTCTGATATGCAAGGAATTACAAAATTGTTATGTAGCAAAATTTTGAATACCATTGACAAGAAAAAATGCAATATCATCATTTTCAGCAAAGGTGGTGGTGGTTACATTCTGTGCAGTAACAGTCTGTTTTCAGTTACCATTTCGATCTTTATCAGCACAAAGATCATCATCGGAATCATAATAATCATCATCAGCATCACAACAATACTTATCATCATCAGCAGAATTATCATCATCGTTTTCATCGTAGTCATCAGTATGACAGTCATCATCACCAAATTTTGCACCATTATTTTCTTTACAATCATCATCAGCATCAGTATTTTTGTGGTCATTCTTTGCATTTGTCATCACCATTTTATTCTTAAATTGAAGCTAAATAAAAGTTGTTTGTTGTCAGGATTTAACAGCAAACAGAGCCGTAAATACATTTTTTTTTTCCATAGTATAACTTGCTTACATCATAATCTGTCTTCCTAATAATGCATACAAATATTTGCTTTGTATGATATGACAATAATATTTAGAAACAAAACAAATTAAGAAAAGTATTCTCTTCTTAATTCTGTTGTCACCTACCAAATACCGTGTGTTTCTTCTACTCTTGCAAAATATTATATACTTTCACATAATTTCTGTTTGTACAATATTTTATTACAATTATTATATATAACGCATTATATTTGATTCAAGCCATGCACATATTTGTTTCAATTTACATTTTCTTATTTCTTATTCTTACATTGCATAGCCAAAAAAAACAAAAAACAACACATTTACTACTTTTAAAATAAAATAAAAATTCTACAATAATAATAAATAGATTCTACATTAGAAATAAATAAATTAGAGGGACTATATGAAAAAACTTTATTGTAACAAAAATAGTTTACAGTGTAATTATTTGTTCTAGGGAGAATCTAAATTTTATAAGCTTAGAGCGTTCTACGCGATCCGTGGTGTTTTGTTAAATTACCATTTATATATATTTCTTGAATTATATATTGATTAAACGAATCCTTATTTTTTATCTAACAATGTAATATGCATTTTTTCAGCTTGCAAATAAGGGCGATAAAGCATTGATAACATATTTAAGCTCCAAAACGCTTAAACGGTTAACGCTATGCGATGCAGATTAAAAAAAAATTGAAATGAATGCCTTTTATCATTTTTATTTTCAAAGAACGTCAGTTTATTAACCTGCCATCAATTTAGGTCTTCCCGAATATTTTACTCGGTTTTTTATTTCTAACAACAAAGTCAAGAAAGAATTCGGGTTTTATTAAAAGATTATTTATTTATCTATCTCTTTCTTTCTTTCTTTATTTATATCCATTCATTTATTCATTCATTCATTCATTCATTCATTCATTCATTCATTTTCCCAAGAGCGATTGTCCACCCATTAAAGTATGTGCTGTCCAGGCCGTATTCTAGAAAATTTTATATGAATCGATATAGAACTTGGAATATAGATTAAAAAATAAACAGTGAGAGACAATGCAGAACACATGGACTATAGCTTCCAACGACTTTTGAGAAGTCAGATTCAGACTTCACATGTAGATAGATCCATTAAAGGAGAAACACATTGTACATGAACTGTAAATCTCCTCTTATATTTTTCAAAATGGTTTTCCCGAAGTTATCATAACTTTAATATTATCGGATGAAATGTTCTTTTGTTTGCTTGCCATTTACCATCTACAGTCTAATCAGTTTTGATAACAAAACATTACAATGCATTGCCATTCCTGCTTTTAACTGTACGATTCGGTAGTGTTTGTATTATAAAGCAGCCGTCGCTTCCATTGCCTCACTCATAATGAAATGCTAATGAAATGCACACAGCGTGCTTGCGTATATATACTCCAAATTAGCTTCCTCTCGTAGCATTCGTAATCTCGCTTTACTATAATTCTTTATACAAATATACATTTTATCTGATATACATTATACAGACTTATCTCAGTATCTTACCTTTCATTCTTACTGCTGTTTTTATTCAGATAGCACAAAATTAATTCGATTTATATTCACGAGTTCAGTATAATGTTTCTAAAAATTGGTCAGTTTATATAAACTGAACTACTTTACAATTTAATTCGAAAGTGGCTGATACAGTACAAGCATCTTGATCGCTGAACATTTTAAGGTCATAATAGATTTTTATGAGCAAAATTCGAGAACCCAGTTTAAAGGGGCTATTTCAAACTACATTATATCTTCAAATTCAAAAATAATGTTTTTAAATCAAAAATAAAAACATAAGTCTTGATGTACTATGCTTTGCTACTTCTGTTGTAAACTTATATGTAGGCCCTAAATACCTCTTCGGGGATCGTGCTGTCACCTGAGGACCTATTATCCCTAGGATATGTACGAACCGAAGATGATGAACTCCTTAAATGGCAAGACTACTGGAAGATCATCGTCGAAGTAACTGACACCACGACTTCGGATTACCTCGTGCATGTACGTAGAAAACTTGAAATGAAGTAAGGCCTAGTGTAACAGAAATTAAAAAAAAAACTTGAAATGGAGAAAGGCTCGCGAAGTCTTTAAAACTTTTAAAAACTTAAAAGCTTAATGTTAAAAAAACGTTAACCACTTGTGTAACAAAAAATGGAAGGCTTAGTGAAAAAGAAGTTAAATGCTCGTAATACAGTAATATAAAAGCGTCAGTGCGAAACAATGAAGGACATTCCTGATATCGCCCTTACTCAGATAACATCAAGGTAGACCAAATAGTACATTGGTCCTTTCAGTTGGAATCCTCTGACTTTATCCCTTGTTTCTAATTGTGATGGTCTTGACTTTTAGTCGTGAACATTGTCACTTATATATTAAATAAAAAGTTAGGATAATCAAAACAGAACGACAATGGTGTTAACAAAACATGTTGCTAAACTTACTGTGTAAGCTGACTACCATTGTTGCAAATATGTAGGTTTAATTATCACCATATCAAAAGAGAAAATAGCGATAAAAGCAGAGAAGTCCAAATTGAGGGACCACTGTAATAATTCAGAGAGTATTCAGGGTAGATAATTCACCAATGTCTCCCATTTCTGATGGAGTAAGAGTACGTGTAAAAGACGTTTTAAACGTGAAATGGTGTACATGGTAAGAATTCTAATTAAAGCTAATACAACCTTGTTTCATTTTTAATTTATTGATCGCTTTTCAAATATTTTCAGTTCATAAGTAAAAACTTCTTTTTGTCTTTTTGCAACGGTATGCAGTATTCTTGCAGCCGATTTAATATTCAATTTTATTTTCAGTCATCTAAAGTAATGCAGCCATTTTCTGTTGTTGTTTCTTTTCTCACACAGGTTGCTGAGAAGTATGCTTACATGCTTCATGCCAGTGTAACGTCATGGCCTTCCACTAAAAGAATGACACTGGTTGCTATAGAAACTATTGGTCGAGCGTTAAATGCTTCTACAACTAAATTAGACTTTTCAAACGTTACAGCTGCTGTGGGTATCTAAAACATAATCCAGGATATTAAAATAATCATAATTCTACTTCATAAATCTAAGAATGAACCTGGAATAAAAAAAAATGAAAACCAAACATTTACTTTGTGTCATATTGAAATGGATCTACTTAAATGTATAATAATATATTTTCTTGCTTTAATATTAAGAACAGCGCATGATCTTAGAACTGCAGTTGAGCATTACACTATCTGCCCAAATGCTTCGTTGTCTGTTTTTACGATTCGACACCGTCTACGAACTGTACAAAGCCCTTGTATATTAATGGCATATGATTGGCTCAAAATAGAAGCGCCGATTCCAATAAATAGCAAAATTGTAAAACGTTATTTGTCTGATAATTCTAATCGACTAAAAAGTTATATCCTTCGCCATTTTTTCATTCACATCTCTGTTCACTTTTAGGTCCTTGCAGCAAAGTGTACGAACATCATGGCTCGCAATCTAGCCAAGATTTCTGAGGACAGAACATTTCCAAATACTGAACAATTAATCGCATCTGCTATAAGTAAGTATACAATGTTTTATATTACAAAAATCTAAAACAGTGTTACTCTTATTAAATGCAAACAAATGGTTTTCGACACAGCTTGATGTCTGTATAAAAATTAAAATAATTACCGTAATGGTGGGTTCATGATCTTATCATGTACTTAACACTAACATCAACACCAAGACAAACACTAACACTGACATTAACACCAACACTGACACCAGCACTAACGCCAACATACTAACACTTACACCAAGACTAACACTTACACCGACATTGTACCATTAACACTAACACTGTCAACATCACAACATCAACATACTAACACTTACACCACGACTAACACTAACACTTACACTAACTTTGTAACATCAACGCCAACACTGACACCACGACTAACACCAACATACTAACACTTACACCACGACTAACACTTACACTTACACCGGCATTTTAACATTAACACTAACACTATAACACTTACACAAACACCATACTGACACCAAAACCAACACTAACACCAACACTGTAGCACATACACCAATACTGACACTATAATATTAACACCAACACTTTAACACTAACATCAACGCTAACACCAACACTATGATACTAACACCAACACTTAAATTAACCACAACACTAGCACCAACACACGAACACTAACACTTATGTCAACATAATATTAACCCATACACCTAGCACTATCTCCAACATTAACACCTAACACTAATTATGTCTCCCCCCAAAAATGGGGGAGACATATATTTTTTTTCCCCCGGTTGTCCGTCCGTCCGTCCGTCTGTCTGTCTGTCCGTCACAAAATCGTGTCCGCTCTGTATCTTCCAAAGCCCTTGAAGGATTTTTATGAAACTTGGGTCAGATGTTCACCTCATCAAGGCGACGTGCAGAACCCACTTTGCGAGTGTGGTGTCTCAAGGGCAAGGTCACACTTGGAGGTTAAATGTCAAATGCCACAAAATCGTGTCCGCTCTGTATCTTCCAAAGCCCTTGAAGGATTTTTATGAAACTTGGGTCAGATGTTCACCTCATCAAGGCGACATGCAGAACCCACTTTGCGGGTGTGGTGTCTCAAGGTCAAGGTCACACTTGGAGGTTAAATGTCAAATGCCACAAAATCGTGTCCGCTCTATATCTTCAATAGCCCTTGAAGGATTTTTATGAAACTTGGGTCAGATGTTCACCTCATCAAGGTGACTTGCAGAACCCACTTTGCGGGTGCGGTGTCTCAAGGTCAAGGTCACACTTGGAGGTTAAATGTCAAATTTTACAATCGTCTGACTCAATACTACCTGCAGCAACTGGCTGGGGGGAGACATATGTTTTTGTTCAATCAAAAACCCATTTCTAGTTAACACATAGCTCTGATACCAAAACTAACACCAACACTATAACACTTACACTAACACAAACATTAACATTTATAATTTAATGCTAACACCAACACTATGATATCAACACCAACACTAACACCAACACTTAACACTTATACTTGTAACTGACTTGCAGATGAGACGTAAAACAGAAATGCAAAGAAGAACAAGATATGTCACTTTAATGCGACACCTATCTGTCTTGCGACATCACCCACAACAAGATATGTCACTATAATGCGACACCTATCTGTCTTGCGACATCATCCACAACAAGATATGTCACTATAATGCGACACCTATCTGTCTTGCGACATCACCCACAACAAGATATGTCACTATAGAATAAGAACTCTAACATTATTTTCATTTACAACGTGAAGAGAATCAGTGTAGAATCGTTTTTTTGCTTACGTTTTGTACATTTTCAGGTGTAAATGATTTGATTCGAAACATACTAGCAATTTTACAAACCGTTCTTACCCCAAATCTTCCTCAAGACCCAACTGTAGATGAAATGCGAAATTACCTTGAATATATCAGGATATTTAAAACAACGGAAGAAGTACTGAACGCACCATTAAGTATCCAGGAACAAACATTTCTTGCTCAGAAACAATTGCAGAAATATCATCTCCAGAAATACATCAAGTCCGAGGCGGTAAGTGGAAAATTATATGTAACTTGATAAATACGAATTTTAGAATTTAATATACTTGTAGTGCATAATATCAAGCAAACTAAAACAGATGTAATGTATAGACTTATCATTAGAACCAAGGTTACTCTAGGGCATACTGTCGTCAGAAGAAGCAAAGTAATTGTTGTGTATAACGTCATCAGAAGGAATAAAGTACTAGTAATTGTAATGCGTAACGTTACAATAACATTTTACAATTGTTATTAAGAATTGTAGATTAAGACTTTATAGTAATTTGCATCAAAATTTAAGCCTTATATTTTGACATAACATTAAGGAAATGCAAAAACACCATCCAAGGAACTTAGAATAATACAATTTAACCTGTTTCATTACTCAGAAAGTACAACACGTGTTGAATTTTGAAGGAAAAATGATTAAAAGATGGCGGTACAACTATAAGTGATATTAGAGTTGTAATTTAATTTTTGATCGATATATATATATATATATATATATATATATATATATATATATATATATATATATATATATATATATAATATCCTATAATATATATATGATATATCCTAATGCCTTCTTTAACTTGTGCTTTCAGTCGAAGAGTTCTCTCCCACATCTTACATATGCATTGAGAAACCTGACATATGTGTTAGGAAGGATGTCTGTGTTAGGCCAGAAGGAGCTGTACCTTGAGAACGATTACGTGTACGTGTCTGTACAAATCAGTCCAGCCTACGATCTGCTTGGAAAGACGATAAACAGACCTCGGGTAGCTTTAGAAATGAACCAGCTTGTAGAGGACAACCCTGCCACATGCAACTCTAGCGAAATAACTCTAAGGGTAAGAACACTTTGATCGCTTTAAGGTGAAGTAACCAAGCTCCATCACTGGTTCAGTCGTACACCTCAGGTACAAAACTTTATCATTTTGAGTCCAAACAGAATTACATAATGTATCCTTGGTTGCTCTTGAACCCTAAAGAAAATGTGTCTTTGTTCACACAGCTGTGAAAAGATGACAGGAACAACATAGGGATCCTGTTAACAGTGTAGCAATACCACGTGACTGTGACATCTCTAAAGGCGTCAAAAGTGAACATTGTCTCCATTTGTAAATTGAAAATTACCCGTAACTATTTCATTTCTTTATCGATTTTAATGGGACATGTGTCAGTCTAAGGAGAAAAATATAAGCTTTCCAATATAGGATCTCCACCAGCAGCTGAGCCGTTTTATCAAGCACTGCGTGAAACCTCGCATACAAACAGATCCCAATTTTTCACGCAGAGCTTAAAAATACCGCTCAACTGCTGATGAAGATCCCATATTTAGTGGAAAGCTTATATTTTTCTCCTTAGACTGGTACGTGTCCCATTAAAATCGATGTAGAAATGAAATAGTTACGGTGTTTTTTTTATTTACAAGCGGAGTCAATGTTTACAGTGTTGATGCCTTTAGTGACGTCAAAGTCACGTGGTATTGCTATATTGGATAAAGTACATTGATTAATACCTTCTGTGCAACTGACGTCTAGATTAATTTATAGACACATTTAGTGTGTTCTGTCTATATCGGTTGAAAATCATTTGTTTAAAAAAAGAAACATAGAAAACAACACTTCAAAATATTCTGTCAGTATTGAACATACGGTACATGGTAAACTCAAAGTGTGAAATGTATTCATGATTCCAGACGATCGTGTTTAAGCACAATCCATATTTCTGGGGCCAGTTTGCTGACAGGATTACTTCCTATGTACCATTGTTTGAAATAGATGGCGCAACTTTAACAAGTGATCATATAACATACAGACTAGAGAACAAAGTCGAAGTGGAATGCAAGTATGTATATTTTTTTATCTCTAGTGTTGTCCGTGCCTCCTTTTGAGAAGATTTGGAAATATACAGATCCACAGAATGATAAAATCTGAAAAAAGTGGATTTGTCAATCACTGAATTGGCACCTGTTTATAGACCTGTGTGTTGAATTTTGCAAATACAAAGGTTTAGTAGGCTGAAAGGAGGTGCTATCAAGTTGAAATTTGTTTGCGATATTAACGACCGCTAAACTGAAGTTCAATTTTCAAAACTTCTGAAATCGTAATACTCTGTCTTTATGCTAATGGAATGTTAAAATATAATATAATGTGTACAGTGTGTAAAAACACTAACCTCAGCTAAAAATCTCATAGTAAATGCTAATGCAATGTACCACATAAGCCCGAAATGACATTGAAATACTTATAAGTGATGCAATATTCTTCAGGGACCAGGACCCTACGTATGAGGAAGATGACCCTGATAAGATGATATATATTCTGTTTGACAGACAACACGCTGAAGATGATATTCTTATCTTTGTCAGACCTAACACAAGTGAACTGGTAGGTGTTCTAGCAGCCATCTTTTCGTTTCATGAATCACTTTAGGCAAATTTTTATCAGCGGTTAACTTACAAAGTTGTTTGTACTTTTGATCATTTATGAAGTCAGAGATCCAGATTTTTCAGTCATAGCTTCTGTGTTGTATGTTACAACATTCTAGTTTTTATGTCGACACATCTATTCATATGTGATAAAATCATGTTATTTTTTCTAAGCAGGACGGTGCGAAATATGTGCATTCAGAAAATATACGAGCCTTCTTGTTTGATTTCTTTTTAAAAGGACTTGTATGAATCAGTGATGTATGGTTACATTCTGACACCAAAGTGTAGAAAATTGTATTGTTGCAAGTAGATCTATCAATCTTATTTTTGAAACATTCAGACCTTCACGCTTAAAAAAGATAAATTTATTGATGCTTTAAAAGTTCGTTCTGACATAAATGTTGCTAAACATATATTTCTTTCAAGATCTATGAGCTATATTTCAACAAGAATGAGAAGCCAAAGGTATCGGAGAGTCTGTTTACATATTCTACGGAGATGAAAAAGAATGATGACACATGGACTTTAGATGACGGATACAAATTACTTATTAAGTCAAGTGAATACTCCGAGACAGGGAAGATATGGATAGGTCTTAGACCACTCTTAGGTATATACAGGGTACTATTTATTTCCCCCAGAATGAAAAACACACATATTTGTGACGAAAAAAACATATGCATTTAATCGAATAACAAAATCATTGAAATTTAATAAAAAAGCAAAATTACCAGTAAACTACTGAGAACTTTAATTCCAAAATAGAAATAAAACGACTTAACTGGCCATCATCGAGGGATAAAGCATTTCCCATCGTCGGCTCGGGTATATGTTTGAACATAACACACAGTCCTATACCAGAACTTATATTGAGCCTGCAAGAATATTTTTCAATTCAGTGTAGAATAAAATGCTTATACTAGCTAAATTTTGATACAAGTAAAACTTCTCCCTGCTGGAATGGTTTCATCTTTTTGCTCAAAATATTAAATAAAAAAGGAAGAAACTAAGTATTTTACTGTGTGTAGAGTTAGGGCATACTGATTTTTGACTGGTTTTAAAACATATTAGCAAGAGAAACGTATAACTGGTTGTATGAACCAGTTCCTTGGTATTACACTTACTTTACAAATACCACAGAAAATTCTGGAGACCTATCCCTGCTGACAAGAAAGTTCTGTGCTAATGTGACCAGCGTTAGTTGCTTGGCCTGGAGGCAGAATAGTGGGTCAACGGATTACGAATGGGACAAAGACACGTGTGAAGTAATGTCTATATTTATTTTCCTCAAAACTTAAAAAGCTAGTACTAGGAAGGAAAATATCTAACTGGCATTGGTTTAGCACTATGGCAATAGCGTAGCATAGCGTAGTATGAAAAAACGAAATACTCTTAATATATACATTACATTTACGTTCATCCAGTATGCATTGAACAATATCCCTAGGCACTTAAAACCTGCGTCATCTTTGAAATGATTTAATTGGTTACTGATCTTGAAATGTCTTTTTAAGACTGCATGATATCTCGCAGATGTTTTTACAATGTACTTTGAACACAGTAGCTTTCTCACTGGTGGAACGATTCCTGGATTATCAATCAAAGGCGATGTCACTACACAACTAATGAAATTGTGTCAACCTGTTTGTTTGAGTTTTTCATCGTCGGTACCAGTTGCCCGTAGGGCCGACGCTCCTTGTAGAATTTAGTTATTTTAGGTTGTGGGGGATAGTGCAGGACATAAAAAGCATCCCGTTTACATGGGAACTCGGTTTAATTTTCATCCTAAAACCAAGTGAACCACTGATCTGCCCTTGTGAAAAGGTAATACATGTAATTTTTTATAGGTATCACTGTCCAGTACACTTCAAGAAACGGTGTGCACGTGTCAGAATACAGGTGACATCATGACAGCTGGAACTACTTTCTACGTCCCTTACAACATGATAGATTTTAAATCTCTTGATACTATAAGCGATGCTCTTGGGCGCTCCCCAGTTATTGGGATGATGATAGCGACCGTATGTGCCTATATTCTGCTCGTTATATGGGCGTGGCGAGAGGACTTAAAGGATCAATATAAGGTGCAGTCTGGTAGTTTGTCAATATACTCTAGTTTATATCAGATATTTTATCGTTAATTATTTATTGGGTTTGAAATGCCTATGCGTTTACCTTGCATTTGTGCTTCATGCAACTGTTATCCGAGATTTCTTTTTTTAGTTTTTCTAATTTTCTTCAGTTTTGATAGTTTGTTCTTTAAGTAATCTTAAACAATCATTATTGCCTTTACGACTTTGAACAGCTGTCTTTGTTTATGTCAGTGGTCATACTCGTTGATGATGGACAACGATATTGCCGACAGCTATTTCTACATAGTCCGTGTGTTTACGGGGTTACGAACGAGCGCGGGCACACAGTCCAAGGTCGGCTTCATCCTTGTTGGTGAGGAGGGTGACACCAATATCAGAATTCTTGATGACGAAAGCCATATTGTGAGTAAAAATACAATAAGTGTATTCAGAGGTATCTTGTCTAAGTAATCGGTCAGTACAAGAAATAGAGAATATTTGTTTGTGTTTCGTGAATATTGAATATATCTCATCTCGAAGTGATACAATTAAATATTTTCACGAGCGCGTAGCGCGAGTGAAAATATAAAAATTGTACCACTTCTCGATGAGATATATTCCATATTCACGAAAAACAAACAAATTTTCTATTTATTTTATGCTAACATTTGAAAAAAAATGAAAAAAATGAAGAACTATTTTTTGATACTCACCATTGATAAACGCGCGTATGAATACATGATATTGGCTTTCCAATTGCACAAATTCTGCCATAATGAATTTTAAGCGACAGAAATCGATCAAACTTGCTAGAATTTCAACGATTTATTCAACTTGTGCACCATGACTCAAAACGATAACATGACTGATATTGGGAAATTTTTAAACATTGACACTGGATAACTTATCATTGAAGTTAAGTTCTTAATTTTGTCTTTATGTTACAGTCACGTGTGACAAAAAATTATGTCTCATGATTGTCGGTACAATGTACATGTATACATTCAGCCTTTGACACACTGACATATCACATGAAACATCAACAAAACAATGTCAGGACTGTTTATCAACATCAATCATATGTATTTCTTATTAAGATTTATTAAAGCAGACGGATATGTTGTTGTTGTTACAGTTGTATATGTTTTGACAGGTAAGGGAGACAATTCATTGTAACTGTCAAACTGTCAAGGGAGGTACATTGAAAAAGTAGTCCGGTATTTCTACTGTGAGTGATATAGAATCTATATCACTCACACTGTGAGTTCATATGGAATATATCTCACTAATAGAATTCAGTATTTCACTGGTTAGCATTAAATAGAATGTTTACCTGTCAAAATGGATTACCCTATTTGCAGAGAATTTCATAAAGATATAAGAAGAAAACATATGTTTGTTTTTTTTTTTAAAAAGAGATATCTTCGTAGTTGGTATGTTTTTACAATACATATTAATAAGAATTTGATTTTCCAAGTTTGTTAGAATATTTCTTTATTATGACTACTTTTTTCAAAGAGTCAAAAGATATTTCTTTAAATAAGGTTACTTTCTCCTACTTAAATGCACTAACTTGATTGACACATGCCGTTAGGGTACAGTTACATTTTACAATTTTGCATCAGGGATTTTCTTAACTGTTTCTGTTTCGTTAATATCTCTAGGGTTTTGAACGTGGCAGTGTTCGAACATTTGTAATGAGTACCCGTAAATACCTTGGGGACCTTATCAGTTTACGGATATGGCACGACGACAGCGGAGGAAACAATTCGTCTTGGTATCTTAACAAACTAAATGTCACAGACCTCAGAAACGGGAAAAGGTAGACTAATTTAATAAGTATCTATACTTATCATATTCGTCTTTTTTAATTTCTATTTGATAGGCCTTTTGTGATTGGTTCAAAACTAGGCTACTCTTCTAATATAAGAACAGAAAACGTTATGACAGCCAATTGTGCTTATGTTATATAAAGAAAATTGTATGAAAGCCTGTCTTGCTAATGGTATTGGCAGAAAGTTATTTTGCAATTTAACACAGTGAACGGCATCAGAAAATTTCACATTTGCGTCCATCTTTGATTAACTTTATTTGAATAAATTCATTAACAAGTAAGTGATGTTATCCGCCTTTCATAATGTTTTCAGTTTGCAAGTTACTCTAATTTTTCCAGATACACATTTGTCTGTAACCAATGGTTCGACTATGACAGTGGTGATAACCGTGTAGATCGAGTCCTTACGGCCCAGCCCTACGAGGAGTACCGTTCGTACCAGGACATGATATCCTACACCATTGCCGAAAACCATCTCTGGATCTCCGTGTTCATCCGTCCTATGAAGAGTAACTTCAGCGCGAATTCAGCGGCTTTCGTGCATTCTCGGGCTCGTTTATTTGACTATGATTATATGCACGATGATATTAGAAACCCCGGATGAAGAAAATATATTTCATCAAGTAGTAATTGGCCCTTTCCGATTCTCGATGGAAAACTTCAAAGCAGCTCTTATTGCTGTGACTGTTTCATCGGTTGTAATCATAATTGTATCTTTCTTATTCAAAAATGCTGAGAGTAACGAAAAAGTTCCAAATCTTGATTCTGCGCTCCGAAAGGCATATCGCAAGGTAAACGAAAAAACCAAGATCGACAACTCTGTGCTGGCAAAGAGGTACTGGTCACCTGTGGAAAGAGCTTTGAAATACAACTACTTCTTCTTGCCTCACATGTGTGTCTACGTCGGTTGGACCATTCTGGTGATGTCTCTTGTTGTGGCTACGTATCTCTTGGTTTCTTTTAGTTCCGAATGGATACTGATTAAATCTGAGGAGTGGATGACTGCTGTTTTTGTCGCGATGCTGTGCTCAGTTCTACTCATTGAAGGAATAAAGGTAGATGAATCATTATTTAAATTTAGGTATAGAAGATAGTGTTGTTGTTGTTTTTTAGTATATAACATTTGGATGTAAATAAACACTTATTTTTTACCCGAAATGTCGTGCCTTCCTTTTCTCTTTGACAGATACACAACAAAAGAAACATGTCAAAAATGTCAGGGAATTTCTTTACTTCATGTTTTTCAGGTCGTGATCATGTTTTTGGCTTATGCGTTATTGTGCCAGCGGGAAGATAGTGTTGTTGTTTTTTTCAGTATATAACATTTGGATGTAAATAAACACTTATTTTTTACCCGAAGTGTTGTGCCTTCCTTGTCTCTTTGACAGATACACAACAAAAGAAACATGTCAAAAATGTCAGGGAATTTCTTTACTTCATGTTTTTCAGGTCGTCATCATTTTATTGGCTTATGCGTTATTGTGCCAGCGGGCCTACGAACCACCAGAACCCTTCATCAACATAGACGCCCTGGAAGAGATCACCAGATATAATTCTGCTACTCTCACTATTGGACCACGTATGTCACAAAGTCTAATTTCTGTGTTGTTCCAGACGAATTTCAGAATTCTGATAAAGTCGCCTATATTTGACATCAATTACGTGTACGAGTAATCAGGATATTTTCCTTTTTAAGAGAACAAAACTTTGTAAAAAAAACTCCATCTAATTTTCATGTATATAGTAAGGTATTGTCAGGCAACGGTTTACTGCTATCTGTTTGTGGACAAATACGTGAGAGCAACTTATTTCTAGTGTGTATTATTAACATTCAGTATATTCTCAGCCTCCGTATGAAACTGTTCACAAAACGATGACGTAAGAAAGGTTACACAATTCAGTGAAAACGAGATATTAGAAATTAAATCAATTTTTATTTGGTATGGCGAATCGAAGCTATTTGTTTTGTCCTGTCAAGAGATTTAATCATTTCACAATCTTTTGATATGACCACAACGTTATAATTAATATTCATTTTAAGGATTCGTGTAAAAATCATATTTTTCACTTCAGAGTTTAACAGTGTGTTATACAAACCTGAGAATCCAAGTACAGACACCCTGGTCAAGAATCAGATTAAGCGGATTCGGGACCATCAGCTGTTGAAGATTGTTTCCCAGCTTGTCGTTTACAGTGCGCTTCTATACTTAGTCTACACGATAAGTTACGAGAGCCGGGATCCACGGTCATTCTATCTCAAAAAACATGTTGAAGATATATTTCATTTTCAATCAGAGGTAGAATTCATGCTTATTTAAGCTTCTTAAATGCAAGAACGAATCTGTTGAATTGAATATACTAAAGATATAACTCACTGTCAGAAGGATTTGAGTCAGATTCGCTCCAAGGCACACATTCGTATGCATATATTTGAACAGGAGATAATGTCTGTTATCGGCATTTCTCTGAATAGTAGTCACTATTTAGAATTTTGTTTAATATTTCTAAAACATCAAGCAACTTGCCTAAATGTTAGTTGATAATTTTTAAAGATGGAGCTATAATGTAAGTTGAAGTCACAATGAAATAAAAGTATTTCGCTTGCGCATTACGTAAACGCCATTTTCAATCTCCAAGTTACTCAGACGTCACGTAAAAGGAACGGTATAAAATGACGTTTGTGGAATATTAAATCACTTATTATCAAATCATTTACTGTTAAATCTAAAGGTAACGGATCTGGAATCGTATACAACTTGGCTTAAAGGAACCTTCATTGATACATACTTCTCCGGGACATTTTTCGGCGCTGAATACGAGGGAAATGAAAACAGAATGTATATGCAGGACTTGACTAATATGCGGGTTGGACCTGCTAGACTTCGACAATTACGAATAAAACCAGGTATTTAATATCAATATCGAATTAACCCCGACGTTTGATGATGCCAAAACTGATAGTGGAGTCTGCTTGAAAAGCATTTAGTACTGGTAATTGTCAAAATCGTTTCATAAGCCTACTTCGACTTTAAGTAAAACACTTAACAAATCGTGAACTGTTTCAACAAAAAAGAAATGCGTATTTCCACAAAGTTTTTAAGAAATATATACAATGTACCTATAACAAACTTAATTTCCTCGAACCAGTTACTTTATACAATAACAAATTAATATAATAATGATGCTGTGATGCAATTTACATGACATTTTGTTACTATGTTTTATAATTAAATTCTTCAGGAAATTGTTACATCAAAATCGTAAGACTGTCTTAGAGACATCATATTAGAATTCATGGACTCACTTGTTTTATTATTTGAAAATGTCTTTGAATTTTTTTTAATCAAGAACTGGTTCGAATTTTCGTTGAAAATAATAACCCTGCTGTATAATTTTATAATGTTTATATTGGTATCGGTTTGTTTGTTAAAGAGAATTGTATTGGACCACTGGGCGTCAACATGACATGTCGCAATAAGTACGAAGAATCTAAGAAGGAAACCAAAGACTTTTGTCTCAGGTGGCAACTGCAGCCCTGCCCAGTCACTGAAAAATCAACTTATTTCACGTCGCCAGCTTGGGAATATACATCTGCTGACGAAGTTTGGGGTTTCCCTACAATAGCCCAATATTGCACATACGGAGGCGGCGGTTACTTTATGAAACTAGATGTAAATCGGGATGTCTGTGATATCATTTTTAATGAGTTGGTACAATTTTCTTGGTTCAACGAACAAACGCGAGCAGTTATTCTTGAGTTTACTCTTTATAACGCAAACACAAATTTGTTCGTATATTCGAAATTTGTTGCCGAGTTTCCGGAAGTCGGTGGGTTTCTGCCTTATATAGACATACAAGTATTTCGGCTATATCTTAACTCGGGACCAAACGGAAATTTTATCTTGTTTCTTCAGTTCTTCTTCTTGTTAATTGTGATCGCTGCGACGTTTGTAGCAGCGTACGAGATGTGTACAGACTTCCGAGCTTTCTTTAAGTCTGTGTGGAACATTTTAGACCTTGTGGCTTTAATAATGAGCTACACCACAATTTCTATATTTATCTTTAAAATATTTGTCATCAAGAAAACTATCGATGTGTTTGAGAATGATAAAAACGCATACGTGGGATTCGAAAATCTGGCTTTTTACGACTTCATTACAAACACTGCATATGGCATTTTGGTTTTTCTACTGTCGGTAAGAGTTTCAAGAATCCTGGGTTACAGTGGAAAAATCAACGAAATGACGGACGTGATAGTAAATGCGGCAAGCGACCTTTATGGATTTCTGCTCATCTTTGCCATAGCTTACTTTTCCTACGTTGTTTGTGGAACTCTGCTGTTTGGGAAAGAACAAGAGAAGTATAAGGATTTGTTTCAAACTTACGGTACACTTACAGAAGCTATCATCGGCAAGAACAGAGTATCAAATATTCTTACCGCTAAACCAGGATTCGCCGAGTTTTATTATTTCACATTTGTATTATTCGTGCTAATGACGTTGGCGACAATGGCAGCGGCTATTCTGAACTTCAGTATTTCAGTAGTGAGAGCAGAGCAACAAAAGCTGGCACCGACTAATATTGTGGAGGTTATCTTTGACAGGATTGGAAAGCTGTTGCATTATATATCTCCTAAAAGCAAAAACAAAGGTGAGTAAATACCTCTTCCATTTTGTTAGTATCAACGGTCTGTAAGTCTCAATAATGCGACATCAGACTGGATCTGAAGGTGGATATCGACCATTCAAAAAATAGTACAATATTCAACTTTTTGATTACAATTATTTGGACTAAACGGTCTCTAAGTAACACTACTTATACCACACAAAGAAACATCATCTAAATTGTCATGTCATATGTAACGTTTAGAGGTATGGTAACATATGGTCTCGCTACTACTAGTTTTTTTTTGCATTTGCAAATAGGTGTGAAAAAGAAAAAAGAGAGGCGTGGTTCTGATCCTGAGCTGAATGATATTTTAACTGATCTACGAGTCTTCATCAATGGTCTCAGGACAGATAAACTGAAGAAAGTCAAGGTAATTATTTGTTTCGAACATTTGTTTTCTCCATTTTAACAAGTTTGTTGTTATCAATATTTTTTTTCATCTTCCCAGCATTTCCGGATATTTTGATTTGCATGTTTTCTCTGGCGTTTATTTCACGTGTTTCAGCGTCTATATTGACTTTTCCTCTGGCGTTTATTTCACGTGTTTCAGCGTCTATATTGGCTTTTCCTCTGGCGTTTATTTCACGTGTTTCAGCGTCTATATTGACTTTTCCTCTGGCGTTTATTTCACGTGTTTCAGCGTCTATATTGGCTTTTCCTCTGGCGTTTATTTCACGTGTTTCAGCGTCTATATTGACTTTTCCTCTGGCGTTTATTTCACGTGTTTCAGCGTCTATATTGACTTTTCCTCTGGCGTTTATTTCACGTGTTTCAGCGTCTATATTGACTTTTCCTCTGGCGTTTATTTCACGTGTTTCAGCGTCTATATTGACTTTTCCTCTGGCGTTTATTTCACGTGTTTCAGCGTCTATATTGACTTTTCCTCTGGCGTTTATTTCACGTGTTTCAGCGTCTATATTGACTTTCGTTCTCTGAAATTAGACAGTTGTAGTTGTTGGTATAAACTGTCATATTTTTCATCATCATCATATCATCTTTACGTTTTATATCATTTATGATATCTTGTCAGAACTTGTAAATTTCTCTTGAGAACGATGGCGAGTGTATGCATCTCAATCAAAACCCTTGCTTTAAAAAATTGAAAAAAAAATGTCGTGTTCAATAGAAAACGACATAAGGTGTTTCTCTAAAAGATATAAAAGTACTTCAGAAAGTTTAAAATCTACTGTCCATATTAAAACGCTCCTCAATAAAAAAGGAAACACTCTTTTTTAATTTCTTGTTTTATTATTCTACAGTCCAGCGACAAGTACAAGTTAACAGATGATGATGGTCAGGAAAACAAGTCATCATAAACATTGGATGTGTTGAGGCATTGTTTACTTCTGAGTAACGTTTGATATCCAATGGATTAAATGAATTTCAAGATACATGCACAAGTTTGTCACGTGATTTATAACTATGATACGTATATAGCATTTACATATGCATAACACATGACTGTTTTGTATTTAAATTTCATAGTATTTCTTATCAATTTGTCGTGTACTGCAATGCCTTATAACAGAGGTGATTGGCTTTGTTAAACAGAAAAATACTCTATATAAAAAAACTATTATAAGTTACTTTCAGCGGAAATACTGTTTCTCTTCAGGAACCTCTAATATACATTTAGTATGTATAACCTTTAATTCAAATTAGAATATGTAAAATATCATTTCATGAAAATCTGATTGATAAATAGAGAAATTTAATGAGTGGTTATTTAATTATTGGGATTTATTGCACGAGTTATTTGAAAACGATAAAAACGAGGCTCTGTCGAATTCTTATCGTTTTCTAGTAAGTGTTATAAATCCCGTATTATATGACCACAAATAAAATGTTCAATTTATATCATAGAAGCTTTGTAAGTAAATGGTGACAGAGACGTACAGAAACTGTTTGTTGTGTCTGTACACGCGTGAACGTCATAAGCGTACGGTTAATGACGTAGACGTCAAAGTGTTATTATACTAGTGTTATACGAAAAATATAACACTGGTTTACACGCCCACGACGTCGTCTATAATATAAAGTGTTGTTATCGATGAAAGGAAGCCTCCGATGAGAGCAGTTATCGTTACAAGCTATGTGATTTTTGAAATGATGCATTTTGTTGCAACAGAATAAACGATAGCGGATATTTATCGCTGAATATAATGACTTTATGATGATCTGTTCAGTAAAGTGTTGTTATTGATAGCTGTGATATGGAAAAAAAGGGCCTCCGATTACAGCACGTGTTTGTTGTTACAAGCTACCTGATAGTCGGAATAATGCATTTTGATATAATAAAAATAAAAGATAGTCGATATGCAATGAATATGAAAAAAAAAATCATGAAATCTTGGTAAAGTGTTGTTACTTATTTCTGTGATATGGAAATGAAGCCTCCGGTGACTGCAGTTGTTTGTTGTTACAAGCTATGTGATATTCGAAATAATGCATTTTGTTAAAACAGAATAAGCAATAGCGGATATTTATCACTGAATATAAGTAATTCATGAAAATCTTTCTGGTAATTTTGTTATTGATGGCTGTGATAGGGAAAGGATTGCAGTTGTTTGTTGTTATACACTTTTTGATATTCGAAATAATGCATTTTGTTATAACACAATAAATGAGAGCGGATAGTTTTATCATTATTTTCTTAGTGTGAAAGGTCTTGAAATGACTCTGTTTTTGCATTTTTTATTATTGCACGTTTTGTTATTGCAAAAAACTCCAGTTATCGTTGCATGTTGTTTTTGCTTTTTTGCGAACACCCGCACATAAATAAATATTATGTGATTTAGAATATTATTTAACTTTGCATATTTAAAACAGAAGTAATTGCTAGTATAACTGTTCCAATCTTTTTTCAACAAAACTGGTTCCTGGTTCTTGTTAAGTTTTATCTTTCACATATATTTCGTGTCATTAACAGCTTAGCCACCTTACGTAATATTGAGGTTCTTGATTTCTCTCACAAATGTTATGTGTTTTCTTATAACTTGTTACGTAACTGTTATTGTTAAGTTTTTTGTAAGGTTTATTTCGCACAATTTGCAATATGAACAACCATGTCATAATAAACGTACTTACTTCTAAAACACTTGAAATTGTTTTCATGTAAAAGCTTATTCAAAACCCTTGTTCTTTAAATCATTGAGTGTAAAGCCGGCGATTAGTGTGTGGGGGCTATACTGGATTCACTTTCATGTCCCTCCGTCCCGTTTTTTGTCCAGACCATAACCTCTCCATACATGGATTTTAAAATACATTGGCGCATCTGTTCACCTTGGTGAGGGGGTATGTTGCGTGTAATAGCCAGGTCCATAGCTCAGAGGTCAAGGTCATAGTCACAGATCAAAGGTAAACAAGAGAGTCAATATGACTCTAAATCGCTCACCTGCATCCCACTGCTAAGGGGCCATAATTTTGGAAACCATGATGGGATGAGGAAGGTTCAGGAAAGGAGATGACCCATACTCGAACTCGCCTAGAGATCATCAAGACAAACATACCAACAAGTTTTACGCTATTTTGACATAAAAAATGGCCTCTAGACTGTTAACAAAGTAAATCTGTGTTTTGACCCCATGACATAGTTTTTTACCCATATTCATACTTGACCTAGATATTAGTATCATCAAGATATGCATTCTGACAAATTTTCGTGACATTTGGAAAGAAAATGTAGCCTCTAGTGTTAACAAGGTTTTTCTTTTATGACCTTAATACCTAGTTTTTGACCCAAGATGACCAATACATGTATTCGAACTAGATATCATCAAGACCAAAAACCTTTTCATGCCATTTGGACAAAAAAAAACGGCAACTATAGTGTTAACAAGGTAAATCTGTTTTGACTCCATGACTTTCGAACTTGACCTAGTTATCATCAAGACAAACATTCTGACAAATTTTCATGACATTTCTAAAGAAAATGTAGCCTCTAGAGTGTTAACAAGGTTTATTTTTCTGTTTTGACCCTGTGACCTAGTTTTTCATCTAAGATTAAATATTTTCGAACATGACCTAGATATCACCAAGACTAACATTCTTACAAGTTTTCATGTACTTTTGAACAAAAAAATGTGGCCTCTAATTGTTAACAAGGTTTGTCTTTAATTTGGCATTGTAACCTACATGACCCATATTTGAACATGCCAAACCTCTTACCGAGACAATCATTCTGATCAAGTATCATGATAATTAGGTCAAAAATATAACCTCTAGAATGTGAACGAACCAAATGTGGACTACAGACACTGGACATTCAGTGATCCTAAAAGCTCATTCCGAGATGTGATTAGGTGAGCTAAAATGCTGGTGATAGACATTGTCCTGGCCATAACTTTTCCATAGAAGGCTTTTGAAATACTTTGGTATATATGTTCATCCAGATGAGGCGGTGTGTCGACTGCAAGACCCAGGTCCATAGCATGAGACAGTATTGGTATAGAATAAAATGCATGGTACATTGTAAAGCTCTGAATAGTATTAATTCAGAATTTCAGCCACCATGCACCAGCAGCCTTCCAATAACCTTATGACATCAGTTTCAATGCTCTATTTTTTTGGTTCAGATATTTCGTAGTATGCACTCAAAGATAATTAGTTTACACTAGTACCATCAAGCATTAAACTCCGCTTCTTGGATTATATATTATACTACAAAAGGATAATTATAAATACAGTCATTTAGAAATGATGTTTGAATGTTGATATGGACAGGACTTGGACTACTTACTTTAGTAACCCACATCATAATTAAGACATACAACTTAATAATACTCCAGTCAAATTTCTGTGTGTAATCTTACTGGTTTATCACTTATATGCTCCAATATTGATAAAACTGTACCATTTCTTTTCTTTCTGTAAACAACGTTTTGTATTCCAGGTCTGATTTCTGTAAAAGGACAAACTTTTAAAGTATCTGTAACATGTAACAATTTAACACTGAAATTGTTACAAGAATTTGACATCATACTACATGTATTTATATTCCGTAAATGCTTCCTGATGACATGAACACAAAATCTTCTTTCATTAACCAGTGGACTTTGTCAACCTTTTCACTAAAAGGAGGAAGATTTTATTTTGTATTCAAAGAAAATACATACAAACATCATGCCTCAATCCATACACAAGAAAAAAATCTATTTTTTAAATTTTATTCTGAATCAACAAAAGCATAACATCATTCATGAAATAATCATTAATAATGGAGATTCAAAGCATGTCAATTACAAACTTTTGTAACTGACTGTTATACAGTTGTGACATCAACATCATTAATTAATACTTTGAACATCATTTACATTAAAAAATTGACTTTCATGTTATACCATGCTTCCCAACAAAAAATTATAAATCATAATTCCTATGCTGGTAAAACTATCTAAAAGCGAAGTTTTTATAAGAAATTAACTAACTGGTTTGTCAAAAACTGATATGCTGAAAATAATCAAATACTAAATCCCATTTTGAACAGAACAAAATTCAAAAATTTACACAAAAGAACACATGAAGAATAACCACAATTAAACGAAATCATGGCCCTATTCGCTCACCTGAGTATGACTGCTTTTAACGAAATTGTTATGGCCCTGATTAATTGACCACCAATGATCCATATTCAAACTTGATCTAGAAATCACCGAAACAACTTTTCTGACAAATTTCCAGGTTATTTGGACTGAAAATGTTACCTCTCGAGTGTTACCAAGGTATTCCCATATTTGGGCTCTATGACCTAGTTTTTGACCACAGATGACCCATATTCGAAACTGAGCTAGAAATCATCAAAACAACCTCTCTGACAAATTTCCAAGTTATTTGGACTGTAAATATAGCCTCTAGAGTGTTGACATGGTTTTTTTCCATATTTGGGCTCTGTGACCTACATTTTGACCCCAGATGACCCATATTCAACCTTGACCAAGAAATCATCATAACAACCTTGCTGCCATTTTTTCATTATATTTGGACTGAAAATGTAACCTCTGACGTGTTAACAAAGTTTTTTCGTATTTGGGTTCTGTGACCTAGTTTTTGATCCCAGATGACCCATATTCAAACTTGAGCTAGAAACCATCGAAACAACCTCTCTCACAAATTTCCAGTTTATTTGGACTGTAAATGTAAACTTTAGAGTGTTAACAAGGTTTTTCCAAATTTGGGCTCTGTGACCTAGTTCTTGAACCCAGATGACCCATATTCAAACTTGAGCTAGAAATCATCAAAACAACCTTTCTGACAAAAGTCCAGGACAGTTTGACTGAAAATGTTGCCCCTAGAGTGTTAACAAGGTTTTTCCATATTTGGGCTCTGTGACCTAGTTTTTGACCCAGATGACCCATATTTCAACTTGAGCTAGAAATCATTGAAACAACCTCTCTGACAAATTTTCAGGATATTTAGACTGAAAATGTAACCTCTAGAGTGTTTACAAGGTTTTTCCATATTAGGGCTCTGTGACCTAGTTTTGGATCCCAGATGACCCATACTAAAACTTGTGCTATATATCCTGGAAACAACCTTTCTGACAAATTTCCAGGATATTTGGACTAAATAGTAGCCTCTAAAGCATCAACAAGGTTTTTCTATTTTTGGGCCTTGTGTATTAGTTTTTGAGCCAAGATGACCCATATTCGAATTTGACCTAGAAATCTTTAGAACAATGACCTAAATTTCAAAGTCACATGACCCAGTTTCAAACTTGACTCAAATATCATCAAGATAAACATTCTGACAAAGCTTGAAGAAGATCGGAGCAAAATTAAGACTACTACAGTGAGGACAAGCTTTTTCTATAATTTGACCTAGTGACCTAGTTTTCAAGGTCACATAACCCAGTTTCGAACCTGACCTAGATATCATTGGGATACACATTCTGACCAAGCTTGAAGAAGATGGGACCAAAATTTAGACCGCTAGAGTGATAAGCTTTTTCTAAAATTTGAACTAGTTACCTTGTTTTCAAGGTCACATGACCCAGTTACCAACTTGACCTAGATATCATTGAGATAAACAATCTGACCAAGTTTGAAGAAGATCGGACCAAAATTAAGACTGCTAGAGTGCGGACAAGCTTTTTCTATAATTTGACCTTGTGACCTTTTTTGAAGGTCCCATGACCCAGTTTCGAATTTGATCTAGATATCATTGAGATTAACATTTTGACCAAGTTTGAAGAAGATCGGACCAAAATTAAGACCGCTAGAGTGCGGACAAGCTTTTTCTATAATTTGACCTAGTGACCTAGTTTTAAGGGTGAGATGACCCAGTTATGAACTTGACCTAGATATCATTGAGATAAACATTCTGACCAAGTTTAAAGAAGATCGCACCAAACTTAAGACAGCTAGAGCGCGGACAACAATTGTGAACGGACGACGGACGGACGGACGGACGACGGACAAAAGGCGATCACAAAAGTTCACCTTGTCACTATGTGACAGGTGAGCTAAAAAAACCAGCTGGAGACTGGAATGATGTGGTATAAAGGTAGACTTGGCTAGTTAGAACAATGGCAGTGAACTGTATTGTATCTTCCTGAGACCAAAGAAAGACTGTTTTCTACATATCACATATACAGGAATATGCTGTATTATTACATATACATGAATATGCTGTAAGTATTATCACATATACATGAATATGCTGTAAATATTATCACATATACATGAATATGCTGTAAATATTATCACATATACATGAATATGCTGTAAATATTATCACATATACATGAATATGCTGTAAATATTATCCATCTGGTTTCTTCAGTTTTGGTAGAGGGTATTCTGGACTTGGCGACAGAAACAGCAGGTTCATACTCACAGACAATGGGTACTTCTGATCCTTGTCCAACATCAACACTATCTCATCCTAAAAAGCAGTATCAATCAACCTTTTATTATTTTAGCATTATATAAAATCAGAATCAGCAAATTTTATATTTACTCTGATACAATCACACAAAGTATTTCTCTAAATTTTACAGAATAAAAACTTTATATATATGACAGCAAAAATTTATGAGAGGATAACCAATGTCTTTCTTAATACATGCACTGCATACCATATTATAGCATTAGTGACAAGGTACAACTGGTGCACCATCTGTGTCAAAACACACACCTCATTTTCTAGCAGGGATTAAAAACAGGAGATTTGAAGAAAAACAGTAAACCTTCACTTGTACTAGAACAATGTTAAATCTTTAAATGGAATGTGTGTTAGCTTAAGTCTCGATAAAATATAGCCATACTTCATTTTTGCCAAGACCAACTTTCTTTATTCCAGTCTCTTTTCGGAATGTTTCCTTTCCATCTTTGTCCACTGATGATAAAGTCATTCTGCAGAAACAATAAAAGAAAGTTCATTTTGTACATGTTGATCTAACATTATGTTTGAGACTAATGTATCTTAAGCAAACTACATGTTTGTTTCTCTAGTTTTTGTCTAACAGATTTATCTAAAGGTGTATTGAAATGCTCTTGAAAGCAGCAATATACAAAACATACCATCCAGACAAAAAGCCTGCTCTTTCACAACTGTTTTAAAATTATCTGCAACTTCAGTCTGAGATTTTTTGTTATACCCAAGCAAATCATTTGCTTGAAGTATTCTCTCTTTTACTGTGATACTAATATACATATATTAAACAGGGAAAATCACTTCCAACAAAGAAAATCAATCACTTGCAAATCTGCAAGAATGAATGGACACAGAAATGTCATTGCTGAAGATTATTTACTGGCCAAAGTTCTCTGAAACTGCCCTACATCCAGAATAGGACTAAATCAAAACCATTTACCTTTCTATCTGGGTTTAATTATCATTTGTGATATGAAGAGTATATTTATTTAGGCTGCAGGGGGATAATTCAAAATAGAGACAGCATCCCATTCAGAGACACTCCTGGTTCTTCTACAAACTCAGAGTAAAGCACTGATACACATGACCTTGTTTTATCATTTCATTCAAAAGATGATCAGATGGTCACAGTAGTGCAACAGACCTGTATTCTGATTAGCATTTCCATTACATAACAAATGTCTGTATTGACTATATCCCCCCTTTGTTTCTTAGGGCCAATCCAGTAAAATACATATCCTACTCCAGAAAGGCAAAATAAAGAAATACTATCACAACTGATTTTTCTCCTTTTTTGAGGGGGTGTTTTAGCTGTCAAATAAACTTCTAAATGAGGCTGGTCCATTTTTGAAAGTGCCTTCCTGGGGTGGGACACATATTTTAATGGAATGGCCCTAAGCTAAAAAGGGCATTGTTTTCATATTTTTTTAATACAGCTTTTTTGTTAACTAAGACTTAAGAATTGTAATTTCAGCTAGTTAAGGTTTGGCAAGAGCTAAGCTAATCTTCTCATTATTCTATAGCTGTGCTGTAATTGACTAGTTAAATCTGAAACTTGTTCACAAAAACCTCTTGAACATTTTGGTGAAAACATGCAAATTCTATTCAACTTACCTGTAGCAAAAATACCTAGTTGCCTGCAAGCTAACTGACTGTGAACAAGTCTCTGTATGAGTGTTTCTTTTCAATGTAACAATCCTGAAGATGAAAATAAAACATTAAAACATTAGAATGGCTAAATACTTAACTTCATTTCATTGCAAAATAACTTGCCACAGTATTTAAAAGTTATAACTTATGCATCACTAGTAGAAAAGTTGTTTGATGAAAATTTAATCTTATTTTGAAGACAACCTTGCTTAATTAGTATACTGAGTTAAATCATACTGTAACTAACACAATTAATACTAACCTGTTTGCAATGAACACTAAAAGATCAACTCCATAATTGTACCCCACCCATCTCCAGCAGTACTGAAACAAGACAAAGCCAGAGGTGGAAGACATTACAGATTATATGGATGATTAAAATGCTGTGAACTAAAAGCTTCTTGTCTTCTCAACAGAACAGTTCACATAGCATTCAATCAAATTTCAATGCAATTTTTTTTTCATCTAAACTAAGTAAAGATACACTTAATATACTGCCATATACATGTACAGTCTGCTTTTCACAGAAGTGTAACCAAACATTTGATCAGTTTTGAGACATGTCTAAAGTCAATTGATGAATAGTTTAAAGCCAATATTTTCTACTTTATTAATTACATTTAAGTAAGTATGGAGAAAAAAAAAAACAAGGTCTAAAAAAAAAAGAATACTTTTAACTGTTGCATTTTCATTTTTCAAAGTAACAAGTTAAGTCACAGGCAATATCTTAAAAGCAACAGTTATAGGTTGGATAAACTGGTATGGCAATCATTTTTATACTAACTGTAGAAATCAAACTAGTAAACATGGGTATCTTTTTAAATGCTTACATCATTCTCCTTGAGCAAAACTCTCCCACATCTTATACAACATTCATTAAATACAGTCTCATCTACTGTCATTTCAGGTCTGAAAGTACACATCTATTATATACAGTTAAGTGCAGATTTCCTTGAGTGTAGTTACAATTGCTAAGACAACCTGAGTTAATTTGAAGACATACATGTATAGCTAATTAATTTCTAGCATTCTTTTTACAGCACAGTATACTGTTTAGAGACAAGAATCAGCTCTTTAAATACATGTTTGAGTTTCTCTTGAACTAAATAAATGGATAAAAGAATTTTTGTTGTATAAAGACAAAACTGTAAAGTGTAGCAAAGTGAAAATTATCCCAAAGAAATGTATTACAAGCTGTTCCCAAAATCATTTCTGAAAATATTTGCATGACTCTCCTAGACTAACATGAAAACAAAACATTACCCTTTGTCCAGTCCCTGTTCAATTGAAAGAAGTCTTCTCCAGCCATACAAGAACATGGGATCCAAACAACCTGTTTTAAGAAGTAACAGTATGCATTATCATTAATGGTAAAGAAACGGGATGAAATTAAATTTACTTGCTTTAGTGAAGGTGTGTGTGTGCCAGACCATTGCCTGATAAAGCGATAAAACAAAAAAGAAACTGATTCATCTACATGCAAATTATGACCTGTCTCCTATTTTATTGTCAAACTTCACTAGTTTTTGTACAAAGCTATCTTAAATTTTCTGGAGCTTAAGATTACTACTGAAATGGAATGATTCAATAATGGAATGTTCTCTGGCATCAAAATGGTCATGTTCACTTTAAATCAAGCTTGTTTAATTCAACTGCAGTAAAATACAGTAAATCATGGGTAATTCCTAATCCAAAGTTACCACTTATTAACTGTGACCAGATTCAGAAGAATTTAAAGACTGCTGTTTTGGCTTTGCCTGTACATAAGTTGTCTTTTAAATATATTGTCACAAAATAAAGTTCTTCAGACTGCTAATCCCATATTCAATGGAAATGCTTGTATTTTATCTCTCTGCTAAGTAAAACACACAGTCATAGCTGCTTGGGGCATACAAAAGGAAATGTTTATACCTAATTGTTTTACAGGATATACCCATGTATAAAATAGTAAATAAAGTAACATAATAAGGTAGTAATCTTGAGATAACCTTGCAGATCATTCTCACTGATAGTGTTTTGCTGATTGTGACTAAGGCATGTGATCAGTGAACAGACAATCAACCTGAAGGAACCAGACCCACAGATTTAGATACTGTTAGTGTTATAATATTGTGCTTATTTTGAGAAAGAAGACATACCCTTTAAAAAATAAACAGTCAAGGTCTATTCCACCTCCAGAAAGGCAAAATAAATTCTGACGAGGTGTTATCTTAAAACAGAGTTGGTGGGTGGGGGTGTCTTTTCTTGTTAATTAAATATATTAATGGGGTTGGTAAATCCTTCTATAAAGTGGGGTATATGTTTAAGTGGAATGGCCCTTACTTACCAACTGGAAATATTCTGTCATTTTCTATCATTTTTATAGATGACATGTCATTTACAACATGGTGCCATCTTACTGCAGTAAAAGCCTCAAAATACTTCTTGCCTTCCTCTGTTTCCAGGTAACAACACGTCTTCCCTACAGTAAACATATAAATATATCATGTAGATACATTATAAAGATACACACAAAAATACTTTTTGTGAAACATCTATGAAATCTTCTGACTTAAAAATGAGTATAAACATATAAAATAAAAAAATAAAAAAAGTTTCTTTGTACCAGAGTTTTATAATTATGTATCCTTTATATGAAACTTGTATGTAAAACACATTTGGATTAAGTAGCTTAATGATAAAATACTCAACAAAAGAAGAATACAGGAAAGGGAATGCTAGCCGTATTCGACTTAAAATTAGCCAGGAAGTAGACTAAATAAAAAGACGAACCTTTCATTTCTTTCTTGAAAAATGCATCTGCTTCTTTCAGTAGATCTTTGTTTTCACCAGACCATTCTGGATTGTGGCACAGAAATATCCACTATAAGACGGAATGATTAAGTAATTTCTTTAAATAAGTTTCAAATAATGTACCTGCATATTTTGAAGAAATGCTTTCAAGTTTGATACAGAATGTTTTTCCTGATAACTGCAAAGGGAAATCTCAACCCACCTTTTGCAGAAGATATAGTTTTTTTCTCTCACAGGAATGAGTGAATCAGCCAGTGACATCAAATATCATTTACAGAAAAGCATCTATTTTCTTTCCAAAAAAACTGTTTTTCAGAACTTTTTTGTTAGGTCAGTCAGAAACAGGTACTTAAATATTTGTCAGTTCTTCTTGTTAGTACAAACCATTGTCTGTAAGAAATGATCGACAGATCATGACCTTTTGTTAGGTCAGTCAGAAACAGGTAAAATATTTGTCAGTTCTTTTGAAAAACTTGTTAATACAAACCATCGTCTGTAAGAAATGATCAACAGCAACACTGAGATACAGAGCAAAAGAACTCATGCCTAGCAACAAATGAGAGGAACAGATGATCACAGATTTGTGACTAAAACAACATGTCAGCTAGGCCAGTCTTAATAAAAAAATGGAAAGTTTGTAAAAGTAAATATATATGAAATGTAACCATGTAGAATTGTATCAAAATTTATTATATACAACTGCTGCAGACAGAATATCGCAAATAGTGGTCCATTACTCCTATTTCAAAGACATTTAACTCAACATGAAACACTTAAAAATGCTTTTAAAAATTCACCCAAAATATCATCTAAGTATTCATCATCAAAATACCAATAAAATCATAAGGCTACTGTAGTTTAATGAGAACAAACTTAACTCAAATGCCTTGAATGATACAATAGGCATGTTTTAAAGGCATGCAGTGAGCAAATTACCTTCTTCAGTAGAGTGTAAATATCAATTTCCACTTGCATCACAAACAGGTATGGACTGACAATAATCTCTGTCATCAGTTTGATACTAAAAAACATTAAAGATTCAAATAACAAACCAAATCAAAAAGCTATGTTACTACCTTTAATTTTTTAACCAGAAAATTAAAATATTAATCATTCTATATATGCAAAGACAAATTATACGGACATCAAAGTTGATGAAGTCCTACCACTTAACATGTTGACTAAAATTCTTTCAAAGGTACAAGATTAATAAAATTCACACTTGTTACATTAAGTTTAGTTTCTTTTGATTCAGGTGAGTTAAACTTCAAGTAACAGTCAGTCATGTCAGGCAGGCAGATTACCTAACCATGGTTCCTGAGAAAGACCAGTACCACATTCCAATCACTGGTAAGAAACTGCTAACTTTCTCACAAAAATGGTCATTGTAGTTTAGTTTATTGGGGTTTATCGCCAGTTTTAACAGCTGAGGTCATATCCCGGCGGTCAGTCCACCTAGCCAGTGTTCCTGGGTATCTAACCAGTTTACTAACCACTTTCTCCGCAAGTGACTGACTACTTCCTCACTTGTTACAAAGGTGAAGGATCAATGACCTATAGACGCAGTGTCTGAGATTAATTATTACAAAGAAATTTCGCTGGCCCTGATGGGGAGTGAACCGGGACTGTCAAGAGTGACAATCCGATGCTCTTCATGATCAGCAGCAGAGGTCAATGACTGTTTACAGGCAACAAGTGAGTGTGATCAACCGCTTGACCACAAGACTGATCTTCACACTGGAAAAACTGACTTCAGATGACTTACTCAATGTCTTTGATAAATGTGATGTTTTCAGTGGTAAGCATATTTCGCAGCAGCCAGCTGAAACATTTTGAACGCATCTCTTCCAAACCATATGTCTGACAGGCAGTATAATACACACAGACTGTACTGGAACTGAAATATAAGCCAAATATCTTGACACTGAAATGCAGAAGTAAAGTGAACATCACTACACGATATATGTGCAAATCATTTCAGAAGGGTACTTGCTTAACTTATTTTGTCGCTTACATACAACAAAACTAACTTCTGAAATTATCAAAAGAATTTCTACAAAATTTTATAACATAATGTTACATAAACAACATTTATTGCATCGAATATCATAGTAGACTGTATATACAGCAACAAGAAGACATGTTCATAGTGAAGACATAAATTAATGTTATATATAATAACAAACATTTACTGCATGGAATATCATACATGGTAGACTGGATATACAGCAACAAGAAGACATGTTCATAGTGAAGACATAACATAATGTTATATATAATAACAAACATTTACTGCATCGAATATCATACATGGTAGACTGGATATACAGCAACAAGAAGACATGTTCATAGTGAAGACATAACATAATGTTATATATAATAACAAACATTTATTTCATCGAATATCATACATGGTAGACTGGATATACAGCAACAAGAAGACATGTTCATAGTGAAGACATAACATAATGTTATATATAATAACAAACATTTATTGCATCGAATATCATACATGGTAGACTGTATATACAGCAACAAGATGACATGTTCATAGTGAAGACATAACATAATGTTATATATAATAACAAACATTTATTGCATCGAATATCATACATGGTAGACTGGATATACAGCAACAAGAAGACATGTTCATAGCGAAGACATAACATAATGTTATATATAATAACAAACATTTATTGCATAGAATATCATTCATGGTAGACTGTATATACAGCAACAAGAAGACATGTTCAAAGCGAAGACATAACATTAACAAAGAAACAACAAAGAGAAAAAATGCCAAATTTTATGAAATCACAAGCACTGAATAATTATGTTCCTCTTTTCTAAAGCTATACAAAAGTTCTTAATTCATCAGGCAAAAAGAAAATATACATGTACATACCTCAGTGTGTCTGTCATCATTATAGAACATTGTTGAATCAAACTATCCTGAAATATGCAAGAAACACAAAATTTTATAAAAAAAATATGTACATACATCAAACCAAGTGTCAGGCAATATTCCTACATTGTAAGACCATACAATAACCCCGGTATTATTTTCCAAAGATTAAAGCATGTTTGCCTAAAATAATCCCCATACCTTAAAAAAAACATATCAGTAGCACATCTATCTAACATCTTTTTCACATAACAGTAAGCTATTCCACAACTCACCAGCTGAAACTGTGTGGCCGCTGCAAGCACACTGACTATCTGTACTGGTTTCAGAAACACATCGTCTTTGTAAAGTGATCCAAATGCTATCTTTAAAGCTGAAAATAAAGAAATGTAAGCATTTAAATAACATAAAAACATTATATATTTTACTGATGATGAAAGATGGCATAACTGCCTTAAGTTTGCTTTAGTTTAATTGCTTATTAATTGCTTATTAATTGCTTATTAATTATTTAACTGCTTATTGCTTATTAAATTTTGTTGTGCATATCTAACATATGTAAACATAACTGCACTAAGCAGTAAGTATTGTGTTGTTTCGCTGGTTAAGATGTCATACACACTTTACCACATATACAGGGGTTATTAAATTTAATGTTTCTTTAATAACTAAAATAATTAACCGAAGAGCATGTCCATACTGGCCTGAAGATCCTTAACACAGAGCAGACAGAGTAACCTGCCCATACACACAGGCACTTACACATAAAACCTTGAACATGTAGCAGATAACATTTTCAATGAAACAAACCTTCTTCTGTGATGTTTTCATCAATGATATCTATCTTGACTGTCTCCATGTCTGTCTCCTTCCAACATCCACTGAACATACTGTTAAAGTACGGTGACTAAGAAGGATAAAAACATATATAATTAATAACTTATATGCTTGTATCATCCTGCTCTGACACTGTCAAACTATGATTCAGGGTTCTCCTGATTGCTTCATCCTGACTATTTAGATGCTAAGAAAAGCCAGACTGGAACTTACAGACTCTAAAAAAATAACTGTGTATAATTATTCTGAATTTCTTACTATTCAACCTTACTTAATGCTGCAGTACATGTAAATCGATTCTGAGTAAGGTAACAGCTTATGTCTACAAGTGAACATGAAACAAGCATAAACAGGTGCTAAAATCATTTTGGAGTTTTCAAAAGCTGTCAATATCTCAGCATATCTAGTAATTTGCTAAAATAAATGGTTCTGTTAACAGAAACATTTGATAAAAACATTCAATAAAATTATTGTGCCTATAATTATAAGAAATAATACCTGCTTAAGGTAGAGCTTATGCAATTTCCAGTCATGACCTAAAGCACTTATTGTGATATCACTGTTCTCCCCTTCCAGAAATAACGTCTGGTAGATGTATTTAGATGTAGACTTGATCCTTTTTCTGCAGAATAAAACAAACAGAAAAGAAATAAGTACACCAAAGGATAACCTGTTTTTTATTTCTTTACTTTAATTCTTTTCACTTAAAATGAGCAAACAAACGTGTCTATTAATATTAAATTTATTACATACCAATTATTCATAAAATACAAAACTTGGGTTCCTGTTCCTACATATGATGTGAATCATCCAATGTTTCAAACTTTCACACACTGGATATTTAACTGTTTGGTAGAGGGTCCAGTATGACTACCACTTAATGAAAGAATTTTTGAAAAAGAAAATTTGAAAGCTCTCAGACTTTTTTGAACAGCACCCGTAGTCTATCCGTTGTAAAGCTGCTCATCTGATCCCTTGGACAAGACACCTGCAATGTCTCTTTTTCTCTCAGGTTTACATTTTTACAATTCTACACCAAGATGAAATGGCTGTCAAATCTGATTTAAGGCCTGAATCCTGCTACAAAACTAATTCTTAAGTTTTAGCCAGGACTTTGCTAAGGTGTTGTATCTAAATTCTGTGACAGTGTTTCAGTCCCATGTTTTACCGGAATTTACCATTACCGGAATCTACCGGAATCAACTTTGCATTACCGGAATCGACCTATTTTTCATACATAAGCCATTTTTTTTAAAGATATACATCATTGTTTATTAAAATATAATATAATTAACTTGAATGTACAAACCTTTTTAAAACAGCTATGACAAGTAACACTTTAATTGCTTTCTTCATATTACCAGAGAGAAAATGGAATCTGCTCACAATAATTTTCCAGGGCTTTTTTTACAGGTAGGGGAAGGGGCCCTTTCTTTAAATTTGGGGAATGAATGCAGTATTTTTGCAAAAGGGGAAGAAAACACTTGATGTAAATCGACTTTTAGGGGAAAACTGCATGATTTTAAAGAATTTTCCTGAGTGGATGACACCTGTAAACGGCCCCTGCAACGATCTTTTTAAGATGACTTTATCATTGAAATGAGTATCAAAATGAATAATTCAAAGAACAATTTCTAGTCCATTCCCAATAAAAATAATAGTAAAAAATGCGCAATGTTTAACCTTTTTCAATGAAAATGGTTTTTCAGTACAGACAAAAAAATGGAAGTATTAGTCAAGTTTACTAAGTTACTTGTCACAATTCTATGAGAATCTAAGACAAAGAGCTTATTTTGTGTTTGGTGACGTCTCCAATTCCAACAAAGATTTGAAAAACCAAATTAATGGAGAACTGTTGTGACAAGATTTGTGTTGCTATGCTTGTAGAAGGATATAAAATCAAATATTGATCAAAACTGCAAAAATCTTGTAAACATATAAATCTTTTATCTTTCCAAAGGTGTAAATATGTGTTTCCACCTCATTTCACTCATGAAGATTAACTGTTAGTCTAGTCTCCACTACCACTTTTTCAAAGTTCATGAACAGCATCAATAGGTGAGTATATTATACAACTGAACAATGAAAAATCATTTGCTAAGGGCTTTTATGCGACAGGTTTTCTTTGGAAATTCAAAATCACACAGCTGATTTGGAACTTCAATATTGTTAGTCTGCGAGAAAGAAATAAAGCTCTGAAAATCAAATTATGATACTTGAACTTGCATCAATTTGAATCAAAACAAATAAATATATATACATAAATATATGTAATTGCACTACTGGTATTAGAACCTGCATGAATAACAGTGATCTTTAGTTAGACTTGAACATCAAATATACATAGTCAATGACTGCTTCGAGGCTTTTCAATGATTTTACATGATTCACCACTTGAGTTATGCAGAATTCTTAAATGGATTATTTCATTTGCAGTGCATATGATGAGTCTGTAAATAGACAGTGTTTGACAATGATTGTCAATGATTGTGTATTAGTTGTGATTTGATGTAGTGGTTACACTGGAATCAGTGGATCTAGGGCCTTAACTGAGAAGGAATGGACACTGGAAAATCACGAAAATATGGTGTAGCGTGCATGCGCAGTCGGTTCTTTATAAATACCTTAATGGCGGATAATTTATGTAAGTATATAATCAAATGCCAAAAAAAACAACTTACAGTAAGAAATTACAGTACGAATTCTAGCTGAATTTGTAAAATAAACATTCCCATATTGTTTTCATTGTCTGGCCTGTTTTTTTTCAACGCAGCTTTTGCTTCAAAAACAATAAAATCGATACTAGAATGGAATTTTTGTTTTCCAAAATTCTTGTTTTCTGGTCAACTTTCAGGGGTATCAGACGTAAATGGAGTTATGAAATAAGTTTGCGTTAGATGGAAGTTGATAAGTGGACAAAGAACTGAGCTTTACAATGTATTTTATTCCTGTATCTGTGTTTGTTTATGAAATAGAGGACTGTAAACATAGCAGTTTTGTCGAAAATACAGTCATTCACTGATCATCAACGTACCGAATTTCGGGTGGTATCAGTGCAAACAGACTTGATAAAAACATTAAACATGAATTGCATCACACTCTACTTGGACGATATTAGGATCTGGATATAAAGTTTCCGACCTTCTCTTAATATTAACTTCAAACTGGACGGTTAAATATTGTTTTCATCAAATCGAGACAGATTTTTACAAAAAAAGAAAAACATATTAAGTTGTTGTCTTTTACTCGTCCGCTTGCAACGAAAATTTCTATTGTTGAAGAATACAAATTAGATTTAATAAAAAGTGCTTATTTTTCTCTCTTACTATTTTGAAAATCAGCCCATTATTGACAAAAATACTGACGTTTTTGTTAACTAGGTGCGAGCATTGCATGTCAACCTAACGCTGACCAAACATAGATAATTACAAAAAAAGAGAGAAACTTATTGAGTTGTCATCTTTTACATATCGGCCTGCAAGAAAAACTTTCATTATTGAAGTAAAAATTAGAAATAAAAAAGGTCAATGTTTCTTCTTTCTTGCAAATTTTAAATTTTGAAAATCGGCCCATTATTGAAAAAAATATCGATGTTTTTGTAAACTAGGTGCGAGCATTGCATGCTGCTTTACCCCAAACCACTGATATAGCAGGTAATTAATTTTCGATCGATTTTCCATTATAGGATAAACAGATGAACCCGCGACAGCATATTTTGGTTATTCTTTCGATAGGTTAGGGAGTGTCCATTCCCTCTCAATTAAGGCCCTGGTGGATAGAACATGTAAAGTGCTGTGTTACCTCAAGTGAGATATCTACAGATAGCCTAAATCAAACACTTTTAAAGATCTGTTACTTAGTGTTGGTTATGTTCTTTAGAAAAAAAGTCAAATTTTGGCTTCTTGCTAAAATACTGGGACTCAGGCTCCTAATAGCATTAAATATACCATTTATTTTTAAACTAAAATGAATAGCAAAGCTATAGAATGTACGACAGACCTCTTGGGCGTGTTCAACATGTCTAAACCACTGTCATCTGCAGTGTCGTCACCGTTTCGCTTTCGTTTTCTTGGACACTCCTCTCCATCAACTTTACCAATCCTACCCGGCGTACTTAATAAATTTCCCATACTTCACTTTCTTTAATGTTTTTAAATACTCGTCTGAACGAAATAAATGTAAACAATCATGTTATTAAGCTACTTTCACTGTTGTGTTTTCATTTAAAATTGCCCGGTCCTTTCTCCAAATCTCGGTCATCATTGAAGCCCAAGGTATACCGAGAGGTATTGCATGGCATATTCTAAACTGCTGACGAATTAGCTGACCAAATAGATGGCGAAGGGAAAATCGATAAAGAAAGATTATCGGAAAATGCTGACCACATAGATAAAGAAGTAAAATGCGTAGGGGTGTCAAATTGCTTCAAGTCTTAACCTACATAAGGAAATAGAAAAGGATTTTTAGAAAAAAAATAAATTAACTCATACTTTTTTTTCCAATTGAATCTGAAACTAAATATTTTCTTCCAACTGAAATGAGTTTTTTTGGGTCATTTGCATGTTTCAACTTCACAAGAGTTACTTTTTAACTTGTATATTTGGACTTGAAATGTGGGCCATTTTGACTTGAAATGTGGGTCGTTCTGACTTGTTATGTGGTCCATTTGGACTTTGAAATTTCTTCGTACAAAATAATATCTAGTCAACTAAATATAATATCAATGAAGCTTATAACTTACATTTATCCAGAAATATTGTAAATAATCATTGAAAGGCTGTTTATGAAATCATGTTAGTTTTCAAGAGAACACCTTCTTCTTTATCTATATAGTCAGCAGTTCCCTTCTTTGCCTATATAGTCAGCAGTTTCCTTCTCTATTTATATGGTCAACAGATGTCTTCTTTATTTATATGCTCAGCGGTTTCATTCTTTATCTGTATGGTCAGCAGTTTCATTCTTTATCTATATGGTCAGCAGTTTCCTTCTTTATCTATATGGTCAGCAGTTTCATTCTTTATCTATATGGTCAGCAGTTTCTTTCTTCATCTATATGGTCGACAGTTTCCTCCTTTTTCTATATGGTCAGCAGTTTCATTCTTTATCTGTATGGTCAGCAGTTTTTTTTCCTTTATCTATATGGTCAGCAGTTTCATTCTTTATCTGTATGACCAGCAGTTTCCCTCTTTGTCTATATTGTCAGTAATTTCCCTCTTTGTCTATAACGTCAGCAGTTTTCCTCTTTTTCTATATGGTCAGCAGTTTCCTTCTTTATGTATATAGTCAGCAGTTCCCATCTTTGTCTATATTGTCAGCAGTTTCCTTTTTTTATCTGTATGGTCAGCAGTTACCTTCTTTATCTATATGGTCAGCAGTTTCCTTCTTTATCTATATGGTCGGCAGTTTCATTCTTTATCTTTATGGTCGTCAGTTTCATTCTTTATCTATATGGTCAGCAGTTTCCTTCTTTATCTGTATGGTCAGCAGTTCCCTTCTTTATCTGTATGGTCAGCAGTTTCATTCTTTATCTGTATGGTCGGCAGTTTCATTCTTTATCTACATGGTAGGCAGTTTTCTTCTTTATCTATATGGTCGGCAATTTCATTCTTTATCTATATGTTCGGCAGTTTCATGCTTTATCTGTATGGTCAGCAGTTTCATTCTTTATCTATATGGTCGGCAGTTTATGGTCAGCAGTTCCATTCTTTATCTACTTATGGTCGGCAGTTTCATTCTTTATCTTTATGGTCGGCAGTTTCCTTCTTTATCTATATGGTCGGCAGTTTCCTTCTTTATCTATATGTTCGGCAGTTTCATGCTTTATCTGTATGGTCAGCAGTTTCATTCTTTATCTATATGGTCGGCAGTTTATGGTCAGCAGTTCCATTCTTTATCTACTTATGGTCGGCAGTTTCATTCTTTATCTTTATGGTCGGCAGTTTCATTCTTTATCTACATGGTAGGCAGTTTTCTTCTTTATCTATATGGTCGACAGTTTCATTATCTATCTATATGGTCAGCAGTTTCATTCTTTATCTGTATGGTCAGCAGTTTCATTCTTTATCTATATGGTCGGCAGTTTATGGTCAGCAGTTCCATTCTTTATCTACTTATAGTCGGCAGTTTCATTCTTTATCTTTATGGTCAGCAGTTTCCTTCTTTATCTATATGGTCGGCAGTTTCATTCTTTATCTATATGGTCGGCAGTTTCATTCTTTATCTATATGGTCGGCAGTTTCCTTCTTTATCTATATAGTCGGCAGTTTATGGTCAGCAGTTCCATTCTTTATCTACTTATGGTCGGCAGTTTCCTTCTTTATCTATATGCTCGGCAGTTTCATTCTTTATCTATATGGTCGGCAGTTTCCTTCTTTATCTATATGGTCGGCAGTTTCATTCTTTATCTATATGGTCGGCAGTTTCATTCTTTACCTATGTGGTCAGCAGTTTCATTCTTTATCTGAATAGTCGGCAGTTTCCTTCTTTATCTTTATGGTCGGCAGTTTCCTTCTTCATCTGAAAAGTCGGCAGTTTCCTTCTTTATCTATATGGTCGGCAGTTTCATTCTTTATTTGTATCGTCGGCAGTTTCATTCTTTATCTTTATAGTCGGCAGTTTCATTCTTTATCTATATGGTCGGCAGTTTCATTCTTTATCTTTATGACCAGCAGTTTCCCTCTTTGTCTATATGGTCAGCAGTTTCCCTCTTTGTCTATATGGTCAGCAGTTTCCCTCTTTATCTATATGGTCAGCAGTTTCCTTCTTTATGTATATGGTCAGCAGTTCCCATCTTTGTCTATATTGTCAGCAGTTTCCTTCTTTATCTGTATGGTCAGCAGTTACCTTCTTTATCTATATGGTCAGCAGTTTCCTTCTTTATCTATATGGTCGGCAGTTTCATTCTTTATCTTTATGGTCGTCAGTTTCATTCTTTATCTATATGGTCGGCAGTTTCCTTCTTTATCTATATGGTCGGCAGTTTCATTCTTTATCTTTATGACCAGCAGTTTCCCTCTTTGTCTATATGGTCAGCAGTTTCCCTCTTTGTCTATATGGTCAGCAGTTTCCCTCTTTATCTATATGGTCAGCAGTTTCCTTCTTTATGTATATGGTCAGCAGTTCCAATCTTTGTCTATATTGTCAGCAGTTTCCTTCTTTATCTGTATGGTCAGCAGTTACCTTCTTTATCTATATGGTCAGCAGTTTCCTTCTTTATCTATATGGTCGGCAGTTTCATTCTTTATCTTTATGGTCGTCAGTTTCATTCTTTATCTATATGGTCGGCAGTTTCCTTCTTTATCTATATGGTCAGAAGTTTCTTTCTTTATATATATGGTCGGCAGTTTCATTCTTTATCTTTATGGTCGGAAGTTTCATTCTTAATCTATATGGTCAGCAGTTTCCTTCTTTATCTATATGGTCGGCAGTTTCATTCTTTATCTGTATGGTCGGAAGTGTCATTCTTAATCTATATGGTCAGCAGTTTCCTTCTTTATGTATATGGTCGGCAGTTTCATTCTTTATCTTTATGGTCGGAAGTTTCATTCTTAATCTATATGGTCAGCAGTTTCCTTCTTTATCTATATGGTCGGCAGTTTCATTCTTTATCTGTATGGTCAGCAGTTTCCTTCTTTATCTATATGGTCGGAAATTTTTATTCTTAATCTATATGGTCAGCAGTTTCATTCTTTATCTTTATGGTCGGGAGTTTCATTCTTAATCTATATGGTCGACAGTTTCCTTCTTTATCTATATGGTCGGCAGTTTCATTCTTTATCTTTATGGTCGTCAGTTTCATTCTTAATCTATATGGTCGGAAGTTTCATTCTTAATCTATATGGTCGGCAGATTCCTTATTTATCTTTATGGTCGGAAGTTTCATTCTTAATCTTTATGGTCGGAAGTTTTATTCTTTATCAATATGGTCGGCAGTTTCATTCTTAATCTATATGGTCGGCAGTTTCCTTATTTATCTTTATTGTCGGGAGTTTCATTCTTTATCTATATGGTCGGCAGTTTCCTTCTTTATCTATATGGTCAGAAGTTTCTTTCTTAATCTATATGGTCAGCAGTTTCATTCTTTATCTTTATGGTCGGAAGTTTCATTCTTAATCTATATGGTCAGCAGTTTCCTTCTTTATCTATATGGTCAGCAGTTTCATTCTTTATCTGTATGGTCGGAAGTGTCATTCTTAATCCATATGGTCAGCAGTTTCCTTCTTTATCTATATGGTCAGCAGTTTCATTCTTTATCTTTATGTTTGGAAGTTTCATTCTTAATCTATATGGTCAGCAGTTTCCTTCTTTATCTATATGGTCGGCAGTTTCATTCTTTATCTTTATGACCAGCAGTTTCCCTCTTTGTCTATATGGTCAGCAGTTTCCCTCTTTGTCTATATGGTCAGCAGTTTCCCTCTTTATCTATATGGTCAGCAGTTTCCTTCTTTATGTATATGGTCAGCAGTTCCAATCTTTGTCTATATTGTCAGCAGTTTCCTTCTTTATCTGTATGGTCAGCAGTTACCTTCTTTATCTATATGGTCAGCAGTTTCCTTCTTTATCTATATGGTCGGCAGTTTCATTCTTTATCTTTATGGTCGTCAGTTTCATTCTTTATCTATATGGTCGGCAGTTTCCTTCTTTATCTATATGGTCAGAAGTTTCTTTCTTTATATATATGGTCGGCAGTTTCATTCTTTATCTTTATGGTCGGAAGTTTCATTCTTAATCTATATGGTCAGCAGTTTCCTTCTTTATCTATATGGTCGGCAGTTTCATTCTTTATCTGTATGGTCGGAAGTGTCATTCTTAATCTATATGGTCAGCAGTTTCCTTCTTTATGTATATGGTCGGCAGTTTCATTCTTTATCTTTATGGTCGGAAGTTTCATTCTTAATCTATATGGTCAGCAGTTTCCTTCTTTATCTATATGGTCGGCAGTTTCATTCTTTATCTGTATGGTCAGCAGTTTCCTTCTTTATCTATATGGTCGGAAGTTTCTTTCTTAATCTATATGGTCAGCAGTTTCATTCTTTATTTTATGGTCGGGAGTTTCATTCTTAATCTTTATAGTCAGCAGTTTCCTTCTTAATCTATATGGTCAGCGGTTTCCTTCTTTATCTTTATGGTCGTCAGTTTCATTCTTAATCTATATGGTCAGCAGTTTCATTTTTTATCTTTATGGTTGTCAGTTTCATTCTTAATCTATATGGTCGGCAGTTTCATTCTTTATCTTTATGGTCGGAAGATTCATTCTTAATCTATATGGTCGGCAGATTCCTTCTTTATCTTTATGGTCGGAAGTTTCTTTCTTAATCTTTATGGTCGGAAGTTTCATTCTTAATCAATATGGTCGGCAATTTCATTCTTAATCTATATGGTCGGCAGTTTCCTTATTTATCTTTATTGTCGGAAGTTTCTTTCTTAATCTATATGGTCAGCAGTTTCATTCTTAATCTATATGGTCGGCAGTTTCATTCTTTATCTTTATGGTCGGAAGTTTCATTCTTAATCTTTATGGTCGGAAGTTTCATTCCTTAACAATATGGTCGGCAGTTTCATTCTTAATCTATATGGTCGGCAATTTCATTCATTATCTATATGTTCGGCAGTTTCATGCTTTATCTATATGGTCGACAGTTTCATTATCTATCTATATGGTCAGCAGTTTCATTCTTTATTTGTATGGTCAGAAGTTTCATTCTTTATCTTTATGGTCGGCAGTTTATGGTCAGCAGTTCCATTCTTTATCTACTTATGGTCGGCAGTTTCATTCTTTATCTATATGGTCGGCAGTTTCATTCTTTATCTATATGGTCGGCAGTTTCCTTCTTTATCTATATGGTCGGCAGTTTCATTCTTTATCTATATGGTCGGCAGTTTCCTTCTTTATCTATGTAGTCGGCAGTTTATGGTCAGCAGTTCCATTCTTTATCTACTTATGGTCGGCAGTTTCCTTCTTTATCTATATGCTCGGCAGTTTCATTCTTTATCTATATGGTCGGCAGTTTCCTTTTTTATCTATATGGTCGGCAGTTTCATTCTTTATCTGTATGGTTGGCAGTTTCCTTCTTTATATATATGGTCGGCAGTTTCATTCTTTATCTATATGGTCGGCAGTTTCCTTCTTTATCTATATGGTCGGCAGTTTCATTCTTTATCTATATGGTCGGCAGTTTCCTTCTATACCTATATGGTCGGCAGTTTCATTCTTTATCTGAATAGTCGGCAGTTTCCTTCTTTATCTTTATGGTCGGCAGTTTCCTTCTTCATCTGAAAAGGCGGCAGTTTCCTTCTTTATCTTTATGGTCGGCAGTTTCCTTCTTTATCTATATGGTCGGCAGTTTCATTCTATATCTGTATCGTCGGCAGTTTCATTCTTTATCTTTATAGTCGGCAGTTTCATTCTTTATCTATATGGTCGGCAGTTTCATTCTTTATCTTTATGACCAGCAGTTTCCCTCTTTGTCTATATGGTCAGCAGTTTCCCTCTTTGTCTATATGGTCAGCAGTTTCCCTCTTTATCTATATGGTCAGCAGTTTCCTTCTTTATCTATATGGTCGGCAGTTTCATTCTTTATCTGTATGGTCAGCAGTTTCCTTCTTTATCTATATGGTCGGAAGTTTCTTTCTTAATCTATATGGTCAGCAGTTTCATTCTTTATTTTATGGTCGGGAGTTTCATTCTTAATCTTTATAGTCAGCAGTTTCCTTCTTAATCTATATGGTCAGCGGTTTCCTTCTTTATCTTTATGGTCGTCAGTTTCATTCTTAATCTATATGGTCGGCAGTTTCATTCTTTATCTTTATGGTCGGAAGATTCATTCTTAATCTATATGGTCGGCAGATTCCTTCTTTATCTTTATGGTCGGAAGTTTCTTTCTTAATCTTTATGGTCGGAAGTTTCATTCTTAATCAATATGGTCGGCAATTTCATTCTTAATCTATATGGTCGGCAGTTTCCTTATTTATCTTTATTGTCGGAAGTTTCTTTCTTAATCTATATGGTCAGCAGTTTCATTCTTAATCTATATGGTCGGCAGTTTCATTCTTTATCTTTATGGTCGGAAGTTTCATTCTTAATCTTTATGGTCGGAAGTTTCATTCCTTAACAATATGGTCGGCAGTTTCATTCTTAATCTATATGGTCGGCAATTTCATTCATTATCTATATGTTCGGCAGTTTCATGCTTTATCTATATGGTCGACAGTTTCATTATCTATCTATATGGTCAGCAGTTTCATTCTTTATTTGTATGGTCAGAAGTTTCATTCTTTATCTTTATGGTCGGCAGTTTATGGTCAGCAGTTCCATTCTTTATCTACTTATGGTCGGCAGTTTCATTCTTTATCTATATGGTCGGCAGTTTCATTCTTTATCTATATGGTCGGCAGTTTCCTTCTTTATCTATATGGTCGGCAGTTTCATTCTTTATCTATATGGTCGGCAGTTTCCTTCTTTATCTATGTAGTCGGCAGTTTATGGTCAGCAGTTCCATTCTTTATCTACTTATGGTCGGCAGTTTCCTTCTTTATCTATATGCTCGGCAGTTTCATTCTTTATCTATATGGTCGGCAGTTTCCTTTTTTATCTATATGGTCGGCAGTTTCATTCTTTATCTGTATGGTTGGCAGTTTCCTTCTTTATATATATGGTCGGCAGTTTCATTCTTTATCTATATGGTCGGCAGTTTCCTTCTTTATCTATATGGTCGGCAGTTTCATTCTTTATCTATATGGTCGGCAGTTTCCTTCTATACCTATATGGTCGGCAGTTTCATTCTTTATCTGAATAGTCGGCAGTTTCCTTCTTTATCTTTATGGTCGGCAGTTTCCTTCTTCATCTGAAAAGGCGGCAGTTTCCTTCTTTATCTTTATGGTCGGCAGTTTCCTTCTTTATCTATATGGTCGGCAGTTTCATTCTTTATCTGTATCGTCGGCAGTTTCATTCTTTATCTTTATAGTCGGCAGTTTCATTCTTTATCTATATGGTCGGCAGTTTCATTCTTTATCTTTATGACCAGCAGTTTCCCTCTTTGTCTATATGGTCAGCAGTTTCCCTCTTTGTCTATATGGTCAGCAGTTTCCCTCTTTATCTATATGGTCAGCAGTTTCCTTCTTTATGTATATGGTCAGCAGTTCCCATCTTTGTCTATATTGTCAGCAGTTTCCTTCTTTATCTGTATGGTCAGCAGTTTCCTTCTTTATCTATATGGTCGGCAGTTTCATTCTTTATCTTTATGGTCGTCAGTTTCATTCTTTATCTATATGGTCGGCAGTTTCCTTCTTTATCTATATGGTCAGAAAATTCTTTCTTAATCTATATGGTCAGCAGTTTCATTCTTTATCTTTATGGTCGGAAGTTTCATTCTTAATCTATATGGTCAGCAGTTTCCTTATTTATCTATATGGTCGGCAGTTTCATTCTTTATTTGTATGGTCGGAAGTGTCATTCTTAATCTATATGTTCAGCAGTTTCCTTCTTTATCTATATGGTCAGCAGTTTTATTCTTTATCTTTATGGTCGGAAGTTTCATTCTAAATCTATATGGTCAGCAGTTTCCATCTTTATCTATATGGTCGGCAGTTTCATTCTTTATCTGTATGGTCAGCAGTTTCCTTCTTTATCTATATGGTCGGAAGTTTCTTTCTTAATCTATATGGTCAGCAGTTTCATTCTTTATCTTTATGGTCGGGAGTTTCATTCTTAATCTATATGGTCGGCAGTTTCCTTCTTTATCTATATGGTCGGCAGTTTCATTCTTTATCTTTATGGTCGTCAGTTTCATTCTTAATCTATATGGTCGGAAGTTTTATTCTTAATCTATATGGTCGGCAGATTCCTTCTTTATCTTTATGGTCGGAAGTTTCATTCTTAATCTTTATGGTCGGAAGTTTCATTCTTTATCAATATGGTCGACAGTTTCATTCTTAATCTATATGGTCGGCAGTTTCCTTATTTATCTATATGGTCGGGAGTTACATTCTTTATCTATATGGTCGGCAGTTTCCTTCTTTATCTATATGGTCAGAAGTTTCTTTCTTAATCTATATGGTCAGCAGTTTCATTCTTTATCTTTGTGGTCGGAAGTTTTATTCTTAACCTATATGGTCAGCCGTTTCCTTCTTTATCTAAATGGTCGGCAGTTTCATTCTTTATCTGTATGGTCAGCCGTTTCCTTCTTTATCTATATGGTCGGAAGTTTCTTTCTTAATCTATATGGTCAGCAGTTTCATTCTTTATCTTTATGGTTGGGAGTTTCATTCCTAATCTATATGGTCGGAAGTTTCCTTCTTTATCTATATGGTCGGCAGTTTCATTCTTTATCTTTATGGTCGTCAGTTTCATTCTTAATCTATATGTTCAGCAGTTTCATTCTTTATCTTTATGGTCGTCAGTTTCATTCTTAATCTATATGGTCGGCAGTTTCATTCTTTATCTTTATGGTCGGAAGTTTCATTCTTAATCTATATGGTCGGCAGATTCCTTCTTTATCTTTGTGGTCGGAAGTTTCATTCTTAATCTTTATGGTCGGAAGTTTCATTCTTTATCTATATGGTCAGCAGTTTCATTCTTTATCTTTATGGTCGGAAGTTTCATTCTTAATCTATATGGTCAGCAGTTTCCTTCTTTATCTATATGGTCGGCAGTTTCATTCTTTATCTGTATGGTCAGCAGTTTCCTTCTTTATCTATATGGTCGGAAGTTTCTTTCTTAATCTATATGGTCAGCAGTTTCATTCTTTATCTTTATGGTCGGGAGTTTCATTCTTAATCTATATGGTCGGCAGTTTCCTTCTTTATCTATATGGTCGGCAGTTTCATTCTTTATCTGTATGGTCAGCAGTTTCCTTCTTTATCTATATGGTCGGAAGTTTCTTTCTTAATCTATATGGTCAGCAGTTTCATTCTTTATCTTTATGGTCGGCAGTTTCATTCTTTATCTTTATGGTCGTCAGTTTCATTCTTAATCTATTTGGTCGGAAGTTTTATTCTTAATCTATATGGTCGGCAGATTCCTTCTTTATCTTTATGGTCGGAAGTTTCATTCTTAATCTTTATGGTCGGAAGTTTCATTCTTTATCAATATGGTCGACAGTTTCATTCTTAATCTATATGGTCGGCAGTTTCCTTATTTATCTTTATTGTCGGGAGTTTCATTCTTTATCTATATGGTCGGCAGTTTCCTTCTTTATCTATATGGTCAGAAGTTTCTTTCTTAATCTATATGGTCAGCCGTTTCATTCTTTATCTTTATGGTCGGAAGTTTCATTCTTAATCTATATGGTCAGCAGTTTCCTTATTTATCTATATGGTCGGCAGTTTCATTCTTTATCTGTATGGTCAGCAGTTTCCTTCTTTATCTATATGGTCGGAAGTTTCTTTCTTAATCTATATGGTCGGCAGTTTCCTTCTTTATCTATATGGTCGGCAGTTTCATTCTTTATCTTTATGGTCGGTAGTTTCATTCTTTATCTGTATGGTCAGCAGTTTCATTCTTTTTCTTTATGGTCGGGAGTTTCATTCTTAATCTATATGGTCAGCAGTTTCCTTCTTTATCTATATGGTCGGCAGTTTCATTCTTTATCTTTATGGTCGTCAGTTTCATTCTTAATCTATATGGTCAGCAGTTTCATTCTTTATCTTTATGGTCGTCAGTTTCATTCTTAATCTATATGGTCGGCAGTTTCATTCTTTATCTTTATGGTCGGAAGTTTCATTCTTAATATATGGTCGGCAGATTCCTTCTTTATCTTTATGGTCGGAAGTTTCATTCTTAATCTTTATGGTCGGAAGTTTCATTCTTTATCAATATGGTCGGCAGTTTCATTCTTAATCTATATGGTCGGCAGTTTCCTTATTTATCTTTATTAAAGGAAGTTTCTTTCTTAATCTATATGGTCAGCAGTTTCATTCTTAATCTATATGGTCGGAAGTTTCATTCTTTATCTTTATGGTCGGAAGTTTCATTCTTAATCTTTATGGTCGGAAGTTTCATTCTTTATCAATATGGTCGGCCGTTTCATTCTAAATCTATATGGTCGGCAGTTTCCTTATTTATCTTTATTGTCGGAAGTTTCATTCTTAATCTATATGGTCAGCAGTTTCCTTCTTTATCTATATGGTCAGCAGTTTTATTCTTTATCTATATGATCGGCAGTTTCCTCTTTTTTTATACGGTCGGCAGTTTCATTCTTTATCTATATGGTCGGCAGTTTCCTTCTTTATCTATATGGTTTGCAGTTTCATTCTTTATCTGTATGGTCAGCAGATTCCTTCTTTATCTATATGGTCAGCAGTTTCCTTCTTTATCTATATGGTCGGCAGTTTCATTTTTTATCTGTATTGTCAGCAGTTCCATTCTTTATCTAAATGGTCAACAGATTCCTTCTTTATCTATATGGTCAGCAGTTTCATTCTTTATCTATATGGTCGGCAGTTTCATTCTTTATCTGTGTGGTCAGCAGACTTCTTCTTTATCTTTATGGTCAACAGTTTCCTTCCTTATCTATATGGTCAGCAGTTTCATTCTTTATCTACATGGTCGGCAGTTTCATTCTTTATCTGTATGGTCAGCAGTTTCATTCTTTATCTACATGGTCGGAAGTTTCCTTCTTTATCTATATGGTCAACAGTTCCATTCTTTATCTATATGGTCAACAGTTTCCTTCTTTATCTATATGGTCAGCAGTTCCATTCTTTATCTATATGGTCAACAGTTTCCTTCTTTATCTATATGGTCAGCAGTTTCATTCTTTATCTACATGGTCGGCAGTTTCATTCTTTATCTACATGGTCGGAAGTTCCATTCTTTATCTATATGGTCAACAGTTTCCTTCTTTATCTATATGGTCAGCAGTTTCATTCTTTATCTACATGGTCGGAAGTTCCATTCTTTATCTATATGGTCAACAGTTTCCTTCTTTATCTATATGGTCAGCAGTTCCATTCTTTATCTATATGGTCAACAGTTTCCTTCTTTATCTATATGGTCAGCAGTTTCATTCTTTATCTACATGGTCGGAAGTTTCCTTCTTTATCTATATGGTCAGCAGTTCCATTCTTTATCTATATGGTCAACAGTTTCCTTCTTTATCTATATGGTCAGCAGTTTCATTCTTTATCTACATGGTCGGCAGTTTCATTCTTTATCTATGTGGTCAGCAGATTCCTTCTTTATCTTTATGGTCAACAGTTTCCTACTTTATTTATATGGGCGGCAGTTTCATTCTTTATCTACATGGCCGGCAGTTTCCTTCTTTATCTATATGGTTTGCAGTTTCATTCTTTATCTGTATAGTCAGCAGTTTCATTCTTTATCTATATGGTCGGCAGTTTCCTTCTTTTATGTATGGTCAGCAGTTTCCTTCTTTATCTGTATGGTCATCAGTTTCCTTTTTTATCTGTATGGTCAGCAGTTTCCTTCTTTATCTATATGGTCAGGACTTTTAACGTTCTTATACCGGTATATCAATAAAAACTGCATTGCTTAGCCGTACCATATCCGTATTCTTGGTCCGCAGATTTTTGCCCTGAAGGCGATAATGAAAAAAACAAAAAGGTTATTCATTCTGTTTCACGCCTTGAAAAATCATCTTTAATTCTTTTTATTCTCTGAAGTTGCAAGGCTTCCTCAGTTTATGTTTATTTAATTCTATGTGTGCGTGCATGCGTGCAAATTAGTTTAGGCTCATTTATTTTACATCGATTGCGATACAAGTTCTTACAACTTAGATTCATCACGCTCGATGACTGCTTCCTGGGTTTCATACCAGTATTTGCGCAGCGTGGAGGAATGTGAAGATCGTGAGAGAATCTTGCCTCTGACGGGATTCGAACCCGCGACCTTCGGATCCGGAGCCCTGCGCTCTATCTCTGGACCACGGTGCCTCCTCATGCGTGCGAATAAGGGGCTATAGATAAGCTCTAAAGCTAGGCGACGAGATATAAAATATTTTTGATGTCAAAACGTTTACGTCTTTTGTTGGCTATATCCTGGATTAGACCCCGGGGTCTAAATCAGGATTATATATAGTAAGAGTATATATAGTAAGCTCATTCCGTATTTGTAGTATATTACTAAATAAAATATAGACCGTGAGCAACCCCCACATTTCCACACACCAAATATTGAATTATACAATACGTCAGTTCTCCCCTAACAATAATTGTTTAGCTGAAGACCTCATATGGAGCGGATCAGTGGTCCAATGGTAACTCGCTGGACTGGTAACCCAGAGGTCCCGAGATCGATCCCCCGCTCCTCAACTAACATTACTACCTGTCTTTCCGATAAGACATTAAACCGAGGTCCCATGTATCAGTGTTATACACTGAGCATGCAAAAGAACCAGGGCTGTTTCTGGAACGGGATGCTTTCTGTATCTTGCACTATCCCCTACAGCATAAAATAACTAATCTCAGCAGGGGGCGTCGGTCATATGAGCAACCGGTACAGACGATAAATAATCTCAAATAGATATAGAGAAGACCTCATAAACATGACTATCTACTGACGAAATGGACGTACACTTCATATTATGACCAGGTTTTGAAAAGAAATATCGACATTTGATATCATTTGCGAATGTCCTTAACCGCGTCGATTTCAGAAGGCGTTGAATATAAAACGCGTGAAATACGTTACCCATTCCTCTAATTTACTACATAGGCTTCACACTGGATTAAAAATACCGTTTACATTTCAACTGAAACAGAAAAAGGAAGGTTGATCCTATACTTCAACTTACTACTGCCAAAAGTCAATGCTGACTATACTAGGCAGGCGACAGAAATAAATACCGGTACCTTGTTTTTTTTTGCTCGGGGTGAAGGTTCATTTTAACAGTCAGGAGTCTCAGAACCCTTTATGCCCTGCAGGCATTCAAAGTTCTTGTTAGGCAACACACTCCTATCTTATATGATTTGTGAAATAAAGGGCTCACTTGACGCTTATCGAGTCCCGATCCGTACAAAAATTGTTGAATTCGAGTCCGTTTCCTTTATTAAAACCATTATCCCATCTCTTCTTTGCCTCTCTGTCTTACACATGTATATTTTAAATTTTAGGAAAGCGGGAGGGGAACACTAACTTGCTTTACTGAAATATATTTGTGTGATGTTCTGTTTTCTTTTTTATAGTTCACACTGCGATTCGACACCGACTGCTATCATGGCGGGTCCAATGTCGACATCCATTTCAAGGTTTTATTTTAGTAAACATGTACTCGTGTACTCAAACGAAATGATTGCTGATAAACTCCGATAACTTCATTAACTCTGACCACGTCTATGAACAGAGTTAGGATAATAGTATCAGGGATTGTGTACTTGTTTAAGAAGAATCAAGTGATTTATAATTAGAAACGCTTCTTTACTAATGATGAAGATGGAACTATCTTATCGAAAAATAATGTTATTTTCTTGCTTGTTTGTTTTTCTCTGGAGTGTTGCCGTAAGTTCATAGAGGATATTCAAGTTTTTTCTATAAATACGGGATTTATTTTCATCGAGTGGTATGAAAATAAATATTTCACGAGTGGCGATAGCCACGAGTGAAATATGATAATTTTCATACCACGAGATGAAAATAAATCCCGTATTTATAGAAAAAACTTGAATTTTCTGTTTATTATATACTTTTCTCTTTTTTGACCTTTAGACTTGAAAGAATTCACCTTTAATTTAGTGTATTGGCTGAATTTAGAAGAAAGTAGTCCGGCAAGACACCAGTGAAAATACGGAAAATATGTTTCACTGCAGTGAAAAATAAATTTTTACAGTGAAAATACGGAAAATGAAAATACGCAATTTATGTCATCAATATTTTTCAATATTTCATTTATAAGTATATAATAAATTTTAGATTTTTGCGCGAAAATAGTGATTAGAATGCAGTAATTATGTAATAATGATTAAAAATGTAAGCATCAGCTTTTTCAGTTAACAAAATGAATCAAAGTATTAGAGATAATGAATAAGCAAGTGACTGTTGCAAACTGATAAGGACTTACGAGTGAATTTCTGATGCATGCATACAGCTTTGGATTTATTTTGCAGAATGGTCTAACGTGTGGACAAACAAAATGTTACGGTAGGAATCATAACATACCATATTAAGCTTTGATTCTAATTGCACCCACAGATAGAATATTATACTAGATTTGCGTCATTGGTCGGTCGGTCCGTCCGGCCATCCGGCGTCTGTACACACAACTTGTCCAGGCTGTGTCTAAGCAACTATTTCTCAGTATTTATTAATATATATACTTTGTAAGAATATAAAGTACCAAGCCTAGTTGTGCACATTGTTTTCGCGTCCCACTCTAATGATTTTTCACTGAGTTATGACCCTTTAATTAGCATTTCTTTTCACATCAAGTTGTCCCGACTGTTTCTCATCAACTTTTATTCAGAGTTAATAATACTTAGCAAGAATAATAAGTACCAAGCGTAGTTGAGCATGTTGTTGCTGCATTCCTCTGTCATGATTTTTCATGGAGTTATGGACCTTGTGTTCTTTTTTAATTGGTACACAATTGTGTCAATGCATTTTCTCAGCAACTATTTGTCAGATTTTAATGATACTTTTTTAATAATACAAGAATCATACGTACCAAGTCTGCTTGTACATGTCATTGTTGTGTTCCAGTGATTTTTCACCTAGTTATTACCCTTTGATATTTTTTACATATAAAAGATATAAAAACGTTTGTCAAGTGTACGTTTGCCTTTTTTACCATCAGCCATTATTAATTGGAGTATAATCAAACTTCTTTAGTACTTAGCCCAGATTTGCATTTGCTGATTTTTTTTCCTGCAGGATGGTTAGGTTTTGTGTGTTTATCCGTATGGTTGACTTATACTACTGAGTTTAATAACAGAAGTTTTCAGCCATTTTTTTACATTATGGCAGACAAACTATAAATGCAGAAACTGCTGTGTCAGGCGGTATTCACCACCTTTAGTGATAGCTCTTGTTTGCATATTGTTGTTGTTGTGTAGTAATATCTGGGGAAAAAACTGCCATGAACTTTCAAATTTTTTTCTCGGCATTTAATTTGTTTTAATTTTGAAATTCTTTCATGAAGTTTTGTGTACTTGTTCAGATGGGGAGTATTGCTGTAGTCAGAAAACAGGGGGTCCAAAAAACTGCTGTTGTAAAAGTGGACCGACTGGTTTCTCCATTCATTGCGTGTCTTCTTCTGGCGTAAGCTTCCCCTGGTGTGAGTATCAATTTCAGTTTCAGGTTGACGGTTAATTTAGTTACACTATTAAAAGCAGTTTATTTTGAGGTGAGATACTTCCTCGGCGACTGGTTGAAGTCTCGTAGTTGTAAACAACTGTACACTCTCAATATTTTAAGATCACGGGCTTAAGTCGTTGGAGGTATTTTAAGATCATGGGCTTAAGTCCCTGGAGGTATCTGACACTTTATTTTGGAGATGTTTGTTTCTTGTGGAAGAGAGGTGCCGACGTAGAAGTAAAATTTCGAGGAGTGATGATTACCATCATAATTAGAAACATGCAAGACACTTTTACAAAGCAAAACCAAAATGTTTACAGTCGTAAGAAACCAAAAAGAGTTTTTTTTTATTATTGGTATCTCTTGTATATGAGATTTATAATTAAATGGGTAATTGTCCTGGACAAAATCGTTGATCTAAAATCAAACTGATGCCTTCTGTATTTCAGATGGAATAATGATAATTGTGATTGTTGTTCTGGGTTTAGCTGGCGGGGCAGTCGCCATTTTTGTTGTGTGCAGAAGAAGACGACGCCAGCAGTTTAATCAGTTTTGAATTCCTTTTCAAAAAGAAACTTGAACATGTATATGTACCGGCTGCATAGGAGTGGATTTTGTTTTAAGTATTTTTTTTTCATATTATTACATGTTGAAAATGAATATGAACCAATAGACAGTATGCAATACTATGAAGATCATTCACACAAGTCTAAAACTTCCTCTTTGTCCATTTATTCATCAGCTGTCTCTTCATGCAGAAAACTGGATCCTACTTGGTTATGTATTTCATCATTTCTTTTCTGCAGGACAAAACTGCTGTGACAACAGAAAGTTTAGAAAACACGGCCATCGCCCGCCGAATGTGTTTGCTTAGTTATCATTCTATTATTCTTGTGCAGTGCACTCCTCCTTAATGAGATGAAGTTTCAAGTTGATATCACAAATACTTTACTTTTACTTTATTTTATAATACAATAAAAACTAGTCTCACTATTTCGCCTCCGAAGGTGAACCCATTTTATAGGCTGATATTTTATAGTTGTTCACCTTCTAGGTTGAGCAACTAAAACATATCAGATCAATATATGGGTTCAACACTTTAAGCCTAATAAATTAGATGAACGTGAAGTTGGCACATAGATCGCAGCTCTACATCTAGCTCTGCAATCTTATATCAATGCAGAGCTGGGTCGCAGCTCTACATCCAGCTCTGCAATCTTATATCACTGCAGAGCTGGGTCGCAGCTCTACATCCAGCTCTGCAATCTTATATCACTGCAGAGCTGGGTCGCAGCTCTACATCCAGCTCTGCAATCTTATATCACTGCAGAGCTGGGTCGCAGCTCTACATCCAGCTCTGCAATCTTATATCACTGCAGAGCTGGGTCGCAGCTCTACATCCAGCTCTGCAATCTTATATCAATGCAGAGCTGGGTCGCAGCTCTACATCCAGCTCTGCAATCTTATATCACTGCAGAGCTGGGTCGCAGCTCTACATCCAGCTCTGCAATCTTATATCACTGCAGAGCTGGGTCGCAGCTCTACATCCAGCTCTGCAATCTAATATCACTGCAGAGCTGGGTCGCAGCTCTACATCCAGCTCTGCAATCTTATATCATTGCAGAGCTGGGTCGCAGCTCTACATCCAGCTCTGCAATCTTATATCATTGCAGATCTACATCCAGCTCTGCAATCTTATATCAATGCAGAGCTGGGTCGCAGCTCTACATCCAGCTCTGCAATCTTATAATTGCTGAGCTTGGTCGCAGCTCTACATCTAGCTCTGCAATCTTATATCATTGCAGACTAGGGTCGCAGCTCTACATCCAGCTCTGCGATCTTATATCATTGCAGAGCTGGGTCGCAGCTCTACATCCAGCTCTGCAATTTTATAATTGCAGAGCTTGGTCGCAGCTCTACATCTAGCTCTGCAATCTTATATCAATGCAGAGCTGGGTCGCAGCTCTACATCCAGCTCTGCAATCTTATATCAATGCAGAGCTGGGTCGCAGCTCTACATCCAGCTCTGCAATCTTATATCATTGCAGAGCTGGTTCGCAGCTCTACATCCAGCTCTGCGATCTTATATCATTGCAGAGCTGGGTCGCAGACTTACATCCAGCTCTGCAATCTTATATAATTACAGACCTACATCCAGCTCTGCAATCTTATATCAATGCAGAGCTGGGTCGCAGCTCTACATCCAGCTCTGCAATCTTATATCACTGCAGAGCTGGGTCGCAGCTCTACATCCAGCTCTGCAATCTTATATCACTGCAGAGCTGGGTCGCAGCTCTACATCCAGCTCTGCAATCTTATATCACTGCTGAGTTGGGTCGCAGCTCTACATCCAGCTCTGCAATCTAATATCATTGCAGAGCTGGGTCGCAGCTCTACATCCAGCTCTGCGATCTTATATAATTGCAGAGCTGGGTCGCAGCTCTACATCCAGCTCTGCAATCTTATATCATTGCAGCTCTACATCCAGCTCTGCGATCTTATATAATTGCAGAGCTGGGTCGCAGCTCTACATCCAACTCTGCAATCTTATAATTGCTGAGCTTGGTCGCAGCTCTACATCTAGCTCTGCAATCTTATATCATTGCAGAGCTGGGTCGCAGCTCTACATCCAGCTCTGCGATCTTATATCATTGCAGAGCTGGGTCGCAGCTCTACATCCAGCTCTGCAATTTTATAATTGCAGAGCTTGTTCGCAGCTCTACATCTAGCTCTGCAATCTTATATCAATGCAGAGCTGGGTCGCAGCTCTACATCCAGCTCTGCAATCTTATATCATTGCAGAGCTGGGTCGCAGCTCTACATCCAGCTCTGCAATCTTATATCACTGCAGAGCTGGGTCGCAGCTCTACATCCAGCTCTGCAATCTTATATCATTGCAGAGCTGGTTCGCAGCTCTACATCCAGCTCTGCGATCTTATATCATTGCAGAGCTGGGTCGCAGACTTACATCCAGCTCTGCAATCTTATATAATTACAGACCTACATCCAGCTCTGCAATCTTATATCAATGCAGAGCTGGGTCGCAGCTCTACATCCAGCTCTGCAATCTTATATCACTGCAGAGCTGGGTCGTAGCTCTATATCCAGCTCTGCAATCTTATATCACTGCAGAGCTGGGTCGCAGCTCTACATCCAGCTCTGCAATCTTATATCACTGCAGAGCTGGGTCGCAGCTCTACATCCAGCTCTGCAATCTTATATCAATGCAGAGCTGGGTCGCAGCTCTACATCCAGCTCTGCAATCTTATATCACTGCAGAGCTGTGTCGCAGCTCTACATCCAGCTCTGCAATCTTATATCAATGCAGAGCTGGGTCGCAGCTCTACATCCAGCTCTGCAATCTTATATCACTGCAGAGCTGGGTCGCAGCTCTACATCCAGCTCTGCAATCTTATATCACTGCAGAGCTGGGTCGCAGCTCTACATCCAGCTCTGCAATCTTATAATACTGCAGAGCTGGTTCGCAGCTATACATCCAGCTCTGCAATCTTATATCACTGCAGAGCTGGGTCGCAGCTCTACATCAAGCTCTGCGATCTTATATCACTGCAGAGCTGGGTCGCAGCTCTACATCCAGCTCTGCGATCTTATAATTGCAGAGCTGGGTCGCAGCTCTACATCCAGCTCTGCGATCTTATATCATTGCAGAGCTGGGTCGCAGCTCTACATCCAGCTCTGCAATCTAATATCATTGCAGACCTGGGTCGCAGCTCTACATCTGGCTCTGCAATCTTATATCATTGCAGAGCTGGGTCGCAGACTTACATCCAGCTCTGCAATCTTATATAATTACAGACCTACATCCAGCTCTGCAATCTTATATCATTGCAGAGCTGGGTCGCAGCTCTACATCCAGCTCTGCGATCTTATATATTTGCAGAGCTGGGTCGCAGCTCTACATCCAGCTCTGCAATCTTATAATTGCTGAGCTTGGTCGCAGCTCTACATCCAGCTCTGCAATCTTATATCATTGCAGAGCTGGGTCGCAGCTCTACATCCAGCTCTGCGATCTTATATCATTGCAGAGCTGGGTCGCAGCTCTACATCCAACTCTGCAATCTTATAATTGCAGAGCTTGGTCGCAGCTCTACATCCAGCTCTGCAATCTTATATCATTGCAGAGCTTGGTCGCAGACTAACATCCAGCTCTGCAATATTATATAATTACAGACCTACATCCAGCTCTGCAATCTTATATCATTGCAGAGCTGGTTCGCAGCTCTACATCTAGCTCTGCGATCTTATATCATTGCAGAGCTGGTTCGCAGCTCTACATCCAGCTCTGCGATCTTATATCATTGCAGAGCTGGGTCGCAGCTCTACATCCAGCTCTGCAATCTAATATCATTGCAGAGCTGGGTCGCAGCTCTACATCCAGCTCTGCAATCTTATATCATTGCAGAGCTGGGTCGCAGCTCTACATCCAGCTCTGCAATCTTATATCATTGCAGAGCTGTGTCGCAGACTTACATCCAGCTCTGCAATCTTATATAATTACAGACCTACATCCAGCTCTGCAATCTTATATCATTGCAGAGCTGGGTCGCAGCTCTACATCCAGCTCTGCGATCTTATATAATTGCAGAGCTGGGTCGCAGCTCTACATCCAGCTCTGCAATCTTATAATTGCTGAGCTTGGTTGCAGCTCTACATCCAGCTCTGCAATCTTATATCATTGCAGAGCTGGGTCGCAGCTCTACATCCAGCTCTGCGATCTTATATCATTGCAGAGCTGGGTCGCAGCTCTACATCCAGCTCTGCAATCTTATAATTGCAGAGCTTGGTCGCAGATCTACATCTAGCTCTGCAATCTTATATCATTGCAGAGCTGGGTCGCAGCTCGACATCCAGCTCTGCAATCTTATATCATTGCAGAGCTGGTTCGCAGACTAACATCTAGCTATGCAATCTTATATAATTACAGAACTACATCCAGCTCTGCAATCTTATATCATTGCAGAGCTGGTTCGCAGCTCTACATCCAGCTCTGCGATCTTATATCATTGCAGAGCTAGGTCGCAGCTCTACATCCAGCTCTGCAATCTTATATCACTGCAGACCTGGGTCGCAGCTCTACATCTGGCTCTACAATCTTATATCAATGCAGAGCTGGGTCGCAGCTCTTATCCAGCTCTGCAATCTTATATCATTGCATAGCTGGGTCGCAGACTTACATCCAGCTATGCAATCTTATATAATTACGGACCTACATCCTACATTGCAGAGCTGGTTCGCAGCTCTACATCCAGCTCTGCGATCTTATATCATTGCAGAGCTAGGTCGCAGCTCTACATCCAGCTCTGCAATCTTATATCACTGCAGACCTGGGTCGCAGCTCTACATCTAGCTCTGCAATCTTATATCATTGCAGAGCTGGGTCGCAGCTCTACATTCAGCTCTGCAATCTAATATCATTGCATAGCTGGGTCGTAGATCTACATCTAGCTCTGAAATCTTATATCATTGCAGAGCTGGGTCGCAGTTCTACATCCAGCTCTGCAATCTTATATCATTGCAGAGCTGGGTCGCAGCTCTACATCCAGCTCTGCAATCTACTATCATTGGAGAACTGGGTCGCAGCTCTACATCCAGCTCTGCAATCTTATATCATTGCAGAGCTGGGTCGCAGCTCTACATCCAGCTCTGCAATCTTATATCATTGCAGAGCTTGGTCGCAGACTAACATCCAGCTCTGCAATCTTATATAATTACAGACCTACATCCAGCTCTGCAATCTTATATCATTGCAGAGCTGGATCGCAGCTCTACATCCAGCTCTGCGATCTTATATAATTGCAGAGCTGGGTCGCAGCTCTACATCTAGCTCTGCAATCTTATAATTGCTGAGCTTGGTCGCAGCTCTACATCTAGCTCTGCAATCTTATATCATTGCAGAGCTGGGTCGCAGCTCTACATCCAGCTCTGCGATCTTATATCATTGCAGAGCTGAGTCGCAGCTCTACATCCAGCTCTGCAATCTTATAATTGCAGAGGTTGGTCGCAGCTCTACATCTAGCTCTGCAATCTTATATCATTGCAGAGCTGGGTCGCAGCTCGACATCCAGCTCTGCAATCTTATATCATTGCAGAGCTTGGTCGCAGACTAACATCTAGCTATGTAATCTTATATAATTACAGAACTACATCCAGCTCTGCAATCTTATATCATTGCAGAGCTGGTTCGCAGCTCTACATCCAGCTCTGCGATCTTATATCATTGCAGAGCTGGGTCGCAGCTCTACATCCAGCTCTGCAATCTTATATCACTGCAGAGCTTGGTCGCAGCTCTACATCTAGCTCTGCAATCTTATATCATTGCAGACCTGGGTCGCAGCTCTACATCCAGCTTTGCAATCTTATATCATTGCAGAGCTGGGTCGCAGACTTACATCCAGCTATGCAATCTTATATAATTACAGACCTACATCCAGCTCTGCAATCTTATATCATTGCAGAGCTGGGTCACAGCTCTACACCAAGCTCTGCAATCTAATATCATTGCATAGCTGGGTCGTAGATCTACATCTAGGTCTGAAATCTTATATCATTGCAGAGCTAGGTCGCAGCTCTACATCCAGCTCTGCAATCCTATATCACTGCAGAGCTGGGTCGCAGCTCTACATCCAGCTCTGCAATCTTATATTACTGCAGAGCTGGGTCGCAGACTAACATCTAGCTATGTAATCTTATATAATTACAGAACTACATCCAGCTCTGCAATCTTATATCATTGCAGAGCTGGTTCGCAGCTCTACATCCAGCTCTGCAATCATATATCATTGCAGAGCTGGGTAGCAGCTCTACATCCAGCTCTGCAATCTTAAATTATTGCATAGCTGGGTCGTAGATCTACATCAAGCTCTGCAATCTTATATCACTGCAGAGCTGGGTCGCAGCTCTACATCCAGCTCTGCAATCTTATATCACTGCAGAGCTGGGTCGCAGCTCTACATCCAGCTCTGCAATCTTATATCACTGCAGAGCTGGGTCGCAGCTCTACATCCAGCTCTGCAATCTTATATCATTGCAGAGCTGGTTCGCAGCTCTACATCCAGCTCTGCGATCTTATATCATTGCAGAGCTGGGTCGCAGACTTACATCCAGCTCTGCAATCTTATATAATGACAGACCTACATCCAGCTCTGCAATCTTATATCAATGCAGAGCTGGGTCGCAGCTCTACATCCAGCTCTTCAATCTTATATCACTGCAGAGCTGGGTCGCAGCTCTACATCCAGCTCTGCAATCTTATATCACTCCAGAGCTGGGTCGCAGCTCTACATCCAGCTCTGCAATCTTATATCACTGCAGAGCTGGGTCGCAGCTCTACATCCAGCTCTGCAATCTTATATCACTGCACAGCTGGGTCGCAGCTCTACATCCAGCTCTGCAATCTAATATCATTGCAGAGCTGGGTCTCAGCTCTTCATCCAGCTCTGCAATCTTATATCATTGCAGAGCTGGGTCGCAGCTCTACATCCAGCTCTGCAATTTTATATTATTGCAGCTCTACATCCAGCTCTGCGATCTTATATAATTGCAGAGCTAGGTCGCAGCTCTACATCCAGCTCTGCAATCTTATAATTGCTGAGCTTGGTCGCAGCTCTACATCTAGCTCTGCAATCTTATATCATTGCAGAGCTGGGTCGCAGCTCTACATCCAGCTCTGCGATCTTATATCATTGCAGAGCTGGGTCGGATCTCTACTTCCAGCTCTGCAATTTTATAATTGCAGAGCTTGGTCGCAGCTCTACATCTAGCTCTGCAATCTTATATCAATGCAGAGCTGGGTCGCAGCTCTACATCCAGCTCTGCAATCTTATATCACTGCAGAGCTGGGTCGCAGCTCTACATCCAGCTCTGCAATCTTATATCACTGCAGAGCTGGGTCGCAGCTCTACATCCAGCTCTGCAATCTTATATTATTGCAGAGCTGGTTCGCAGCTCTACATCCAGCTCTGCGATCTTATATCATTGCAGAGCTGGGTCGCAGACTTACATCCAGCTCTGCAATCTTATATAATTACAGACCTACATCCAGCTCTGCAATCTTTTATCAATGCAGAGCTGGGTCGCAGCTCTACATCCAGCTCTGCAATCTTATATCACTGCAGAGTTGGGTTGCAGCTCTACATCCAGCTCTGCAATCTTTCATCTCTGCAGAGCTGGGTCGCAGCTCTACATCCAGCTCTGCAATCTTATATCACTGCAGAGCTGGGTCGCAGCTCTACATCCAGCTCTGCAATCTTATATCATTGCAGAGCTGGGTCGCAGACTAACATCTAGCTATGTAATCTTATATAATTACAGAACTACATCCAGCTCTGCTATCTTATATCATTGCAGAGCTGGGTCGCAGCTCTACATCCAGCTCTGCAATCTTATATCATTGCAGAGCTGGGTCGCAGACTAACATCTAGCTATGTAATCTTATATAATTACAGAACTACATCCAGCTCTGCAATCTTATATCATTGCAGAGCTGGTTCGCAGCTCTACATCCAGCTCTGCGATCTTATATCATTGCAGAGCTGGGTCGCAGCTCTACATCCAGCTCTGCAATCTTATATCACTGCAGAGCTGGGTCGCAGCTCTACATCTAGCTCTGCAATCTTATATCATTGCAGAGCTGGGTCGCAGCTCTACATCCAGCTCTGCAATCTTATATCATTGCAAAGCTGGGTCGCAGCTCTACATCCAGCTCTGCGATCTTATATCATTGCAGACCTGGGTCGCAGCTGTACATCTAGCTCTGAAATCTTATATCATTGCAGAGCTGGAGTCGCAGCTCTACATCAAGCTCTGCAAATTATTGCATAGCTGGGTCGTATATCTACATGTAGCTCTGCAATCTTATATCATTGTATAGCTTGGTCGGAGATCTACAACAAGCTCTGCAATCTTATATCATTGCAGAGCTTGGTCGCAGACTAACATCCAGCTCTGCAATCTTATATAATTACAGAGCTAGGTCGCATCTCTACATCCAGCTCTGCAATCTTATATCTTTGCATAGCTTGGTCGAAGATCTACATCTAACTCTGCAATCATATATCATTGCAGAGCTGGGTAGCAGCTCTACATCCAGCTCTGCAATCTTAAATCATTGCATAGCTGGGTCGTAGATCTACATCCAGCTCTGCAATCTAATATTATTGCAGAGCTGGGTCGCAGCTCTACATCCAGCTCTGCAATCTTCCTTCATTGTAGAGCTAGGTCTCAGCTCTACATCTAGCTCTGCAATCATATATCATTGCAGAGCTGGGTCGTAGATCTACACCCAGCTCTGCAATCTTATATCATTGCAGAGCTGTGTCGCAGCTGTACATCCAGCTTTGCAATCTAATATCATTGCAGAGCTGTGTCGCAGCTGTACATCCAGCTTTGCAATCTTATATCACTGCAGAGCTTGGTCGCAGCTCTACATCCAGCTCTGCAATCTTATATCACTGCAGAGCTGGGTCGCAGCTCTACACCCAGCTCTGCAATCTTATATCATTGCATAGCTTGGTCGTAGATTTACATCTAGCTCTGCAATCTTATACAATTACAGAGCTAGGTCGCAGGTCTACATCCAGCTTTCCAATCTTATATCATTGCAGAGCTGTGTCGCAGTTCAATATCTAGCTCTGCAATCATATATCACAATGAGTTGGATCACAGATCGACATATAGCTCTAAAAATTGTATAGCTGCAGAGTTGGGTCGTAGGTCGACAACAAGCTCTGCAATCTTAAATCATTGCAGAGCTAGGTCGCATTTCTCCATCTAGCTCTGCAATATTTTTCATTGCATTACTCCATCTGCATAGTTTTTTTCAGTTATTGCCTTTTGTTATTTTTCAAAGCATTACTTAAAAAGACTTTGAGTTATCAACATGAAACATCATAATATGTGGGTAGAGCTCACTCAGGAGGTGTGCAGTGTAGAAGAGTGATAACTTTACCCTTAATAATCTTTGTTTTTTCATACTTAATTTTCACCTGAGTGGAGCAGAACTCAAAATGTCTTTGAGATGTCCACATGAAACTTTATAGGTGGATAGATCTTATTGAGGAGGAATGTTATGCGCAAGAATGATAACTCTGCTTTTTATAATGTTTTATTTAGTGCCCTTTGTTATTTTTAATACTTTTTGTCCCGAGCTTATCTCAAAAGTATTGCAGGTATCTACTTGAAACTTCATAGGTTGAAAGATCTCACTGTGGAGGAGTGCAGCGCACAAGAATGATAACGCTACTATGCATGATTTTTATGTTATTGACCTTTAACTTTCAAATCTGTAATTACTTCAGCCATTAGTTATCATTACCGAAATTGAATTATGTTGCGCTGCTGCTACATATACATTTTTCCAATAAGCAAACACATGGCTCTTGTTGATAAGAGTTTTGTAACAATCTATATCCGTGTTGTTACAAACATATTGTAGTAAATAAACTTTTTGCATTTCTTTCTTTTTCTTTCTACATTCTACGGATGGACAAAAAGTCTAAAGTGCCTTACAGTGTAAATTCTGAAATGCAGATCGCCCTTACTTCGTACAACTTCAACTAAAATCTAAATTGCACAAAATCTGTCGTTTAAACAGATTCATCAATCTATGCATTGCTTAGCAGCTGCCTGTGTAAATTCAAACACAATGATTCTTTTGAAGAGATATAGATAAAAGAAACATATCTGTTCACTACGTCACTAAGTCGTTACATTGTGAATACTATAGAGTATTTTTTTTCACTTCTAAGCATGTTATCTAGTCCTACCGTGACGGTGTTCCGATCATGACCCTTATTTTACCAGAAAATGCAATGGGACGATGGCACAACCTTATTCTGTGTCTATAATTACTAGCACCCAGATGTATTTTATACCATTGTATCTGTCAACTGGATTGAGTAAAATTAATTTATTTTATGTTTTGCTACGAAATGGATAAAATTTCGTTTTCCATTTTATCCCGTAAACAACGAGAAGTGTAATTTGATGACCCTTCTTTATTTGATAGTTAAACGTTCGTGGACCTCTTACATTTTCCTTTAAGACAGATGCCCACCTGCTGAGCTCAATTGGTACAGTACTGTATTAAGAATCAAAAGTTCGATCACTGGAATGAGTGTAAATTTCTCTGTGACGATTGATCTCGAACGTTTTGCCTTAAGGTCATTCGTCTCTCACCACTGTCTCAGACTCATGTTAGAGACAGTGAAGAAAGTCATTCATTTGTGGAGAAACTGATACTTGCTGGTTAGATATAAAGGAAAAATCATAAACAACCAATAAAACAAACAGTTCATGAATTCTGTCAAAAATGTTACAACCCAGCAGTAAATAATTTTGCTCATAGCATCAAAAACAAACACTATAATATTTTTTTGGTGAATTTAAACCATACTTTAAAAATATGCGCGCCGCTTTTGATGCTTGCATCAAAACTAATCTTTTACGCACTTTGTATTCATAGCCATAGCTAGTGTATACTTCTTGTTTTAATGCATTCCTTCTTGAGCGTATCTGTCTCTCATCTTATTGTAATCTTGAAAATAATGCACTTGACTTTGCATGTCGTTTCAACACGACTCAGTTGCTCGTTAAATGTACTACGATATACTACGTCGCATTTCTTTGGATCGAGATAAAAAAACGAATCCAATGTTTATGTTTTTCTTATACGGAATACATTACTTTTAAACATGTATAACCTCTTTTCCACCGTAGTGACAAGGTAGCAAGAAAGCAGGGAAAAGATCAAAGTTCCCCTTGCAGATATGAGAAAATCAAACATTTCTTTGCAAGAGCCGCCAAAAGTGTCAATAGACCTACATGACTGTACATGAAAAGTAGACAAAACTAAAATAAGTTCTATCCTTCCAGTTTTTGTTTCTGTATAATAATAACACCATTACAAATCTATTTGGTCAAATAACTATGCTCATCTGAAACGTCATTAAGATAACGCTCTACAGTGAAGATATACTGAAATACCATTAAAATTTTGCAGACCTAATTGAAACTGAATAATGAATATGTAAAAAGAAGTAAAAACAAATGTTTGAAGAGCTCGTTGTCTACGACCCAGCACTGCAATGAAAAAAAGACTGCAGATCTAGATGTAGAGCTGAGATCCAGCACTGCAGTGAAACAAGATTGCAGACCTAGATGTCGATCTACGACCCAGCTCTGCACTTATATTAGATAACAGAGCTAGATATCTATAAACAATCAACCTCTGCACTTATGTTAAATTGCAACCAGATGTCGAACTACGACACAGTTCTCCTTGAGCAAAGATACAAGATTAGTGTGCTATATTAAGATATTATACCCAGATCTGTATTAATCATAGATTGCAAATTAAGATGTCGATAGCCTAGATTAAGAGCTGGGAATCAGCTTTGCAATGATAATAATAATGCAGAGCTAGTTGTCGATCTATGATCCAGCTCTGCAATGATATAAGATTGCAGAGCTGGATGTAGAGCTGCGACCCAGCTCTGCAATGATATAAGATTGCAGAGCTGGATGTAGAGCTGAGATCCAGCTCTGCAATGATATTAGATTGCAGAGCTGGATGTAGAGCTGCGACCCAGCTCTGCAATGATATAAGATTGCAGAGCCGGATGTAGACATGCGACCCAGCTCTGCAATGATGTAAGATTTCAGAGCTGGATGTAAATCTACGACCCAGCTATGCAATGATATTAGATTGCAGAGCTGGGTGTAGAGCTGCGACCCAGCTCTGCAATGATATAAGATTGCAGAGCTGGATGTAGGTCCGTAATTATATAAGATTGCATAGCTGGATGTAAGTCTGCGACCCAGCTATGCAATGATATAAGACTGCAGAGCTGGATGTAGAGCTGCGACCCAGCTCTGCAATGATATAAGATTGCAGAGCCAGATGTAGAGCTGCGACCCAGCTCTGCAATGATATAAGATTGCAGAGCTGGATGTAGAGCTGCGACCCAGCTCTGCAATGATATAAGATTGCAGAGCTGGATGTAGAGCTGCGACCCAGCTCTGCAATGATATAAGATTGCAGAGCTGGATGTAGAGCTGCGACCCAGCTCTGCAATGACATAAGATTGCAGAGCTGGATGTAGGTCTGTAATTATATAAGATTGCAGAGCTGGATGTAAGTCTGCGACCTAGCTCTGCAATGATATAAGATCGCAGAGCTGGATGTAGAGCTGCGAACCAGCTCTGCAATGATATAAGATTGCAGAGCTGGATGTAGAGCTGCGACCCAGCTCTGCAGTGATATAAGATTGCAGAGCTGGATGTAGAGCTGCGACCCAGCTCTGCAGTGATATAAGATTGCAGAGCTGGACGTAGAGCTGCGACCCAGCTCTGCATTGATATAAGATTGCAGAGCTAGATGTAGAGCTGCGACCAAGCTCTGCAATTATAAAATTGCAGAGCTGGATGTAGAGCTGCGACCCAGCTCTGCAATGATATAAGATCGCAGAGCTGGATGTAGAGCTGCGACACAGCTCTGCAATGATATAAGATTGCAGAGCTAGATGTAGAGCTGCGACCAAGCTCAGCAATTATAAGATTGCAGAGTGGATGTAGAGCTGCGACCCAGCTCTGCAATTATATAAGATCGCAGAGCTGGATGTAGAGCTGCGACCCAGCTCTGCAATGATATAAGATTGCAGAGCTGGATATAGAGCTGTAATTATATAAGATTGCAGAGCTGGATGTAAGTCTGCGACCCAGCTCTGCAATGATATAAGACTGCAGAGCTGGATGTAGAGCTGCGACCCAGCTCTGCAATGATATAAGATTGCAGAGCTGGATGTAGAGCTGAGACCCAGCTCTGCAATGATATTAGATTGCAGAGCTGGATGTAGAGCTGCGACCCAGCTCTGCAATGATATAAGATTGCAGAGCTGGATGTAGACATGCGACCCAGCTCTGCAATGATGTAAGATTTCAGAGCTGGATGTAAATCTACGACCCAGCTATGCAATGATATTAGATTGCAGAGCTGGGTGTAGAGCTGCGACCCAGCTCTGCAATGATATAAGATTGCAGAGCTGGATGTAGGTCCGTAATTATATAAGATTGCATAGCTGGATGTAAGTCTGCGACCCAGCTATGCAATGATATAAGACTGCAGAGCTGGATGTAGAGCTGCGACCCAGCTCTGCAATGATATAAGATTGCAGAGCCAGATGTAGAGCTGCGACCCAGCTCTGCAATTATAAGATTGCAGAGCTGGATGTAGAGCTGCGACCCAGCTCTGCAATGATATAAGATTGCAGAGCTGGATGTAGAGCTGCGACCCAGCTCTGCAATGATATAAGATTGCAGAGCTGGATGTAGAGCTGCGACCCAGCTCTGCAATGACATAAGATTGCAGAGCTGGATGTAGGTCTGTAATTATATAAGATTGCAGAGCTGGATGTAAGTCTGCGACCTAGCTCTGCAATGATATAAGATCGCAGAGCTGGATGTAGAGCTGCGAACCAGCTCTGCAATGATATAAGATTGCAGAGCTGGATGTAGAGCTGCGACCCAGCTCTGCAGTGATATAAGATTGCAGAGCTGGATGTAGAGCTGCGACCCAGCTCTGCAGTGATATAAGATTGCAGAGCTGGACGTAGAGCTGCGACCCAGCTCTGCATTGATATAAGATTGCAGAGCTAGATGTAGAGCTGCGACCAAGCTCTGCAATTATAAAATTGCAGAGCTGGATGTAGAGCTGCGACCCAGCTCTGCAATGATATAAGATCGCAGAGCTGGATGTAGAGCTGCGACACAGCTCTGCAATGATATAAGATTGCAGAGCTAGATGTAGAGCTGCGACCAAGCTCAGCAATTATAAGATTGCAGAGTGGATGTAGAGCTGCGACCCAGCTCTGCAATTATATAAGATCGCAGAGCTGGATGTAGAGCTGCGACCCAGCTCTGCAATGATATAAGATTGCAGAGCTGGATGTAGAGCTGTAATTATATAAGATTGCAGAGCTGGATGTAAGTCTGCGACCCAGCTCTGCAATGATATAAGACTGCAGAGCTGGATGTAGAGCTGCGACCCAGCTCTGCAATGATATAAGATTGCAGAGCTGGATGTAGAGCTGAGACCCAGCTCTGCAATGATATTAGATTGCAGAGCTGGATGTAGAGCTGCGACCCAGCTCTGCAATAATATAAGATTGCAGAGCTGGATATACATGCGACCCAGCTCTGCAATGATATAAGATTTCAGAGCTAGATGTAGATCTACGACCCAGCAATGCAATGATATTAGATTGCAGAGCTGGGTGTAGAGCTGCGACCCAGCTCTGCAATGATATAAGATTGCATAGCTGTATGTAGGTCCGTAATTATATAAGATTGCATAGCTGGATGTAAGTCTGCGACCCAGCTATGCAATGATATAAGATTGCAGAGGTGGATGAAGAGCTGCGACCCAGCTCTGCAATGATATAAGATTGCAGAGCCAGATGTAGAGCTGCGACCCAGCTCTGCAATTATAAGATTGCAGAGCTGGATGTAGAGCTGCGACCCAGCTCTGCAATGATATAAGATCGCAGAGCTGGATGTAGAGCTGCGACCCAGCTCTGCAATGATATAAGATTGCAGAGCTAGATGTAGAGCTGCGACCAAGCTCAGCAATTATAAGATTGCAGAGTGGATGTAGAGCTGCGACCCAGCTCTGCAATTATATAAGATCGCAGAGCTGGATGTAGAGCTGCGACCCAGCTCTGGAATGATATAAGATTGCAGAGCTGGATGTAGAGCTGTAATTATATAAGATTGCAGAGCTGGATGTAAGTCTGCGACCCAGCTCTGCAATGATATAAGACTGCAGAGCTGGATGTAGAGCTGCGACCCAGCTCTGCAATGATATAAGATTGCAGAGCTGGATGTAGAGCTGCGACCCAGCTCTGCAGTGATATAAGATCGCAGAGCTGGATGTAGAGCTGCGACCCAGCTCTGCAATGATATAAGATTGCAGAGCTGGATGTAGAGCTGTAATTATATAAGATTGCAGAGCTGGATGTAAGTCTGCGACCCAGCTCTGCAATGATATAAGACTGCAGAGCTGGATGTAGAGCTGCGACCCAGCTCTGCAATGAAATAAGACTGCAGAGCTGGATGTAGAGCTGCGACCCAGCTCTGCAATGATATAAGATTGCAGAGCTGGATGTAGAGCTGCAACCCAGCTCTGCAATGATATTAGATTGCAGAGCTGGATGTAGAGCTGCGACCCAGCTCTGCAATGATATAAGATTGCAGAGCTGGATATACATCCATAAGTGATATAAGATTGCAGAGCTGGATGTAGAGCTGCGACCCAGCTCTGCAGTGATATAAGATTGCAGAGCTGGATGAAGAGCTGCGACCCAGCTCTGCATTGATATAAGATTGCAGAGCTGGATGTAGAGCTGCGACCCAGCTCTGCAGTGATATAAGATTGCAGAGCTGGATGTAGAGCTGCGACCCAGCTCTGCAGTGATATAAGATTGCAGAGCTGGATGTAGAGCTGCGACCCAGCTCTGCAGTGATATAAGATTGCAGAGCTGGATGTAGAGCTGCGACCCAGCTCTGCATTGATATAAGATTGCAGAGCTGGATGTAGGTCTGTAATTATATAAGATTGCAGAGCTGGATGTAAGTCTGCGACCCAGTTCTGCAATGATATAAGATCGCAGAGCTTGATGTAGAGCTGCGAACCAGCTCTGCAATGATATAAGATTGTAGAGCTGGATGTAGAGCTGCGACCCAGCTCTGCAGTGATATAAGATTGCAGAGCTGGATGTAGAGCTGCGACCCAGCTCTGCAGTGATATAAGATTGCAGAGCTGGATGTAGAGCTGCGACCCAGCTCTGCATTGATATAAGATTGCAGAGCTAGATGTAGAGCTGCGACCAAGCTCTGCAATTATAAAATTGCAGAGCTGGATGTAGAGCTGCGACCCAGCTCTGCAATGATATAAGATCGCAGAGCTGGATGTAGAGCTGCGACCAAGCTCTGCAATGATATAAGATTGCAGAGCTAGATGTAGAGCTGCGACCAAGCTCAGCAATTATAAGATTGCAGAGCTGGATGTAGAGCTGCGACCCAGCTCTGCAATTATATAAGATCGCAGAGCTGGATGTAGAGCTGTAATGATATAAGATTGCAGAGCTGGATGTAGAGCTGCGACCCAGCTCTGCAATGATATAAGATTGCAGAGCTGGATGTAGAGCTGCAACCCAGCTCTGCAATGATATTAGATTGCAGAGCTGGATGTAGAGCTGCGACCCAGCTCTGCAATGATATAAGATTGCAGAGCTGGATAAACATGCGACCCAGCTGTGCAATGATATAAGATTTCAGAGCTAGATGTAGATCTACGACCCAGCTATGCAATGATATTGGATTGCAGAGCTGGGTGTAGAGCTGCGACCCAGCTCTGCAATGATATAAGATTGCAGAGCTGGATGTAGGTCCGTAATTATATAAGATTGCATAGCTGGATGTAAGTCTGCGACCCAGCTATGCAATGATATAAGATTGCAGAGGTGGATGTAGAGCTGCGACCCAGCTCTGCAATGATATAAGATTGCAGAGCCAGATGTAGAGCTGCGACCCAGCTCTGCAATTATAATATTGCAGAGCTGGATGTAGAGCTGCGACCCAGCTCTGCAATGATATAAGATTGCAGAGCCAGATGTAGAGCTGCGACCCAGCTCTGCAATTATAAGATTGCAGAGCTGGATGTAGAGCTGCGACCCAGCTCTGCAATGATATAAGATCGCAGAGCTGGATGTAGAGCTGCGAACCAGCTCTGCAATGATATAAGATTGCAGAGCTGGATGTAGAGCTGCGAACCAGCTCTGCAATGATATAAGATTGCAGAGCTGGATGTAGAGCTGCGACCCAGCTCTGCAGTGATATAAGATTGCAGAGCTGGATGTAGAGCTGCGACCCAGCTCTGCAGTGATATAAGATTGCAGAGCTGGATGTAGAGCTGCGACCCAGCTCTGCAATGATATAAGATTGCAGAGCTGGATGTAGAGCTGCGACCCAGCTCTGCAGTGATATAAGATTGCAGAGCTGGATGTAGAGCTGCGACCCAGCTCTGCATTGATATAAGATTGCAGAGCTGGATGTAGAGCTGCGACCCAGCTCTGCATTGATATAAGATTGCAGAGCTAGATGTAGAGCTGCGATCTATGTGCCAACTTCACGTTCATATAAATTAGACTAAATAAAAATACACACAAACAAAAGTACATAGGTTGAAATGCCTCGAGGACACATGTCACGTAAGGAAGCCGCCAGGGCAGTTGGTCGTCTGATGGCAGGACAAAGCAAGTACCCAGTGGCAGCCGTACATAGGGTTAGCCAGCGTGTCATCAAGCGGTTGCGGCAAATGTACATGGACACAGGTTCTGACAGTAGACGCCCTCAGAGTGGACGGCGGAAGTCGACGTAGGCGCGTGAAGATCGCACTATTGATGTTAAGGCAAAGCGTTTTGAGCCATCCGTTTCACAGAATAGGGACCTCGAAAATGCTTCTGGTGTACATATGTCAACTCAGACGTTTAGAAACCGATTTCATGCCGCAAATTTACGTTCCCGCCGACCTGTTGTGCGGCCGCCGTTGACAGGAAGACACCGTAGAAATCGATTGCTTTTTGCTCACGATTATGTCCATGTGCTTTTCACCGACGAGTCTAAGTTTTGTGAAGACTTTAACGATGTACGCGACAGCAATGTATAACGGAACGTGACCAGTTTGGCGGAGGGTCCGTACTTTTATGGAGTGGCATTACATATGACGGACGCATCGACCTTCACGTGCATTATTAACGGTACGGTTAACGCTCAACGTTACATCAACGAGATCCTCATGCCTCATGTTATTCCTTAGGCAGGTGCCATTAGTGAGGAATTTATTTAATGCACGATAATGCTACCGCACTCTGTCCCAGAGTGGTTTTTCAGTTCCTTAATGAGCAGGGAGTTGATTGTATGGACTGGCCTACTCGATCACCCGACATGAATCCGTTGGGGCATGCACTGGGACATGCTTCAGCTCCGCGTTTCTGCTCGACCAAGGAAACCATCAACTAGGCAGGAAGTTGCCGCCGCCCTAGTCGAGGAGGGTAACCTCATACCCCAAAAAGACATTAGGAAGCTGACACGCAGCTTTTCTTCACGTGTCAGAGAGGTCATTCGTGCACGTGGAGGTCACTTCCCACTATTAATGACTGAAAAACATTACATAACATTGTGGCTCTTTGTATGTGTTTACCCCACCCACCACATTGAAAAAAACGTTTTAAGGATTAACATGTTTCAAAGAGTTTTCTTATTGGTTGTGAGGATTAATTGATCAGTGGTTGTCTGAAGGAAATAATGATTTTGTACTGCATATAATAGTAAACCATGTCAGTATATGATTCTGTATGTATATTCTGTTATACATGTTATAACTTGGTACATATATGACCCTGAATTTGTTTTGTTGAGTGTATTATATTATAATAATGCTTATACAGTATTATTTACTAGTATTATAAATTGATTCACTTATATCATAACATCACTTATTCAGGAAATTACTCGGAATGTATAAATCGGAATTTGTTATCCGGTTTGTTATTATAAATATTACACATTAGGAGAGAGTTTACAAAAAAGCCTAGAAGTTTCTACTCAATCCTTTGTGTCATTTTTGTAATACATGTATTGTGAAAGTATGTAATTTTTGAATAAAATATTTTGTTTAAACCAAATACTTTTCGAGGTATGCTCTGGACAAAAATTAAGCTTGAAAAATAACAAAGGGCAAATAACTAAAAAATAATGAAGGGTAGAGTTATCACTCTTGTGCAGTGCACTCTTCCACCTATGAGATTTCAAGTTGATATCTCAAATACTTTTTGAGTTATGCTCCGGACAAAAATGTGGTAGGGAAGGAAACTATTACCATATCAACCTTGCCATTTCGGCAGGGGATAATAATCCTAGTGTGCCAAGTGTATGTTTGTGCATGTGTGTTACTGACAAGGCCTCTGGCTGACAGCAGATGCAATGGTGTTTATACTAGATTTCAATACTCTAAACGGGATCAATCAAAACAGGCAACATATAATTATACAGCCACTTTACTGAGGCTTTTTTTACTAGTTTTCATAAATAAATAGATCAACAATATATAACATTCAAGAAGTGTCATACCTCCGTCTTACAATATTTGTACCTTGAAGTTATTCAGTTACTGTCTCTCTTAAACATATTGCTTTCTACATTTAGGTCAAATTACACCTAATATTCTTTTTACAGCTGCAGATCCTCTGCCTCTTTACTTCAGATAATATATTGGTATCTAAAAGATATAAGTTATCCTTAAAAGAGGGATACCTAACATTTTAAAACAATCCATATTTTCAAAATCCTTTAAATCTGAACAATATATAGTATCATTAAAATGAAACATTACCAGAGTTCAAAATGTCAGGCACAAACTCTAAGTGCGAGAGCTGAACTGTACCAGTATGTATTAATATCAGAGTTTAGATAAAGAGTTGTTATAACATTAAATCACAACTGAACACTTTCTCAGTGTATATATACCCTAAGGAGACTTTTTTTGTATATATGTACTACTTAAAATTATCAATCATTTTTTTCATTTTATAGAGATATGTCAGTAAAATACATAGCAGTTTATCATCAATTAATTGTAGGGTGTGACCCTATAAAATGATACAGTCCTGATGGGAAAAGCATCAATGAATCTAGGTCATGTAGGCCTAAGAGAAATTCTCTATTCTCCTTAAGACATAACAATGTCTAACAAATGTACACATATTTTGTTTGCTTACTAGCAAAATGTATAAAGTTGTGTACTAAATTCAGTGTAGAAACTTTAACTCCATTTCAAACTATACATGTATGTAAATAGATTGTAATAATATTCCATCTACATGTATAGATTCTACCCTCATTTCAATTTCTGCAGTGGAAGCCCCTTCATAATCTAGAAATATTACACTGATCAAGTTTCTGCATGTTTCTGAGTACTGTATAATCATCTCCTACAAAGTAACATCGTATTTTAACTTGATTACATTAAACTCAGCTTCTACAAGTTGCCTGTTATTGGTAGCAGTATAACAAATCATACTAGCATATATTAATGCTAAACTCTGCCTTTATCGATATCACAGTTATTGCATAATTCTACAGTACTAAAATTTGCTTCTATATGCTATCTCACAGTTCTGTCATCTTTGATATTATAATTTCTAACAGTTGGTTGTTTATTCTGCACCTTTTTAAACACTCTCCCTGCCGTTTTGTCAGATAATTTCTTTTCAGTCTTTTGCCTTTGCTGTCCTGTATGTCTACCAGAGAGATATAAATTATCCTTTGAATTTTCACCCAAGTTATAATTCTCATCTGAAAATAAGATATGAAACATAGCAGTAAGTTTCAAAATTAATGAGGTACATGTCATAAGACCTATTACACTTTGGTGACACAGTCACAAACATACTATCAGCCACCCAGTCGGTACAGCATAATTATTACTTATAATGTGGGAATCATGGGTTCAAACCTAGCACATGGTTACAAGCCATATATCAAAATTATAAATTGAGAGCAAATTTTGTCCTTTACAAGTATCGTAAGTTTTAATACAAAATTAATATTAAAACTGAAGTATCTACCCCGTGACTAACGGGGTAAATTTTTTACTGATAAAAGTGTTTAAAACTTTATATTTTGGTGTTTTTCTGTAACAAAAAATGAGTCAGTAACTTAGTTTAGATATATTCTTCACAATTACAACAAGAATTTCAAGATGTATAACTGTTTCACTCTCATTTTTACTTCAGTTTAAAATCTTAGTAACTTTTTTTAAACACATTTTGAATATATTCATGTAGACCAATCCTGAAGAAAATACAAAAGTAAAAAAAATACAGTTGACCCAGGAGGGCAAAATAAAAAAAGCCTGTCAGCAGTGGACTTTTACTCTTTTTGTTATCTCGAGTCTTTTCTTGTAAAATAAACTTGTAAAGGAGGCCTTTGGTTCAGTTTGAAATGGGAAATATGTTTTACTGAATTGACCAATTCAAGCATATTTGGAGAATGCCCTTCATATACAACATAACAGTGTGTTAAAATTTTGTGGTGTCATAACTACCTTGCTGCGAGGGTCTATTTGGACTTGCCAGTCTGGGTGTAGGAGAAGGTCTTGCCTCCTCCAGCATCTTCCACACTTCCTGTAGTGACTCCCCACCCATGGATGACATACTCATCATTAACTGTGATCTGACATGAATCAGGCACACTTCGCATTGAGGCCACCGTTTCCCCACCTTCTGTGTTCATACTTGCCCGCACATCAATTTCTGTATCCATGGCTAGAAATAAATATGAAATACACTCAAAGCACTTTATCTAACTTCAATCTGAAAAAGGATGTAGTAAACATTACTTGAAAGTCTAATAAAAATTCTTTCTTTAAATGTAGCTATAAACTTCGTGATTTATGATGCACCAGCAGGCAATAGTAAAAACATTTACCTTTTACAGCAGTCATGACCATAATTCACTAAACATATGAATGATAGAATGAATAATATGTAAAATTTCTTTAAAGTAACAGTGTGTTAACAATAGCTGAATGACAGTGCAAAGTGAACTAAGTTGATGTGATCTTTTTTGTTCTGTCTATGATCAACATTGATCAGTCCATCCATGGTTACCCACTTAACATATTCCGTACAACTTCATTATATACTTCATGAATATTAATGAACAAAGTGAAGGATCTCTTCATTTAATCATATTCCCCAATACAAATGAATACTCTTCAATTTTGAAATATGGTCTATAAAGTCAAGCAGATATGTAGTTACTTTAAATAGACGTATTTCCCAGAATTTTGAACATAGCTTCATGTTAAAATGTAACGAGTAATTTCACTGACTAAGTTTAACAAAAGAAACACTTTGGAAACCTATGAAAATACATCAATAATCATTCAGTATAAAATGTTTGAAACCAATTGTCCCAGGATCAATTAATAGAGTGAAAAGGAATGGATCGAACATGCCGATGATGTCAGTCCTACTACAGTATATCTCAAAACGCCATTTCTTTAGTCTGATAACATCTTTGCTTTTCTAAAAACAATTTATTTTGATCTTTCATCACTAAATGATGACCAAACAAACTGGATGAAAGCAGAGAAAAAGGTGAAGTAAAAGTTGCATGTTCTCACAGTCTCTAACAGCTGGTGTTTTCTTCAGGATAGAAGGAGGTCTGTATTCATTTGTACCTAGGTCACTGGAATTTCCACCTCTATTCTGGCTCTGGTACTTCTGCGCATATTGTAGTTCCTTTAAACAAAATAATAGCTAAGCATTACTGGAGTAAATAAAAAAAACAGTTATTTTACTTCCTTAAAATTTCAAACAATATGATCTTCATACTTACATGTAAATCAAAGACGCTGCACTAACTATTTGATAAATTGAGATATCCTGACCTGTAAACACACAATCATTTTGAACACAGCATAATTAGACCAAGCCAAAAATATTGTGGTCAGACAGTTGAATCTATGAATTACTTATCAATTTTTATAAATCAAGTAACTGACAAACCTGTCTGGTCAGCTGATACTGAAGTTTTTCCAGCTGATTAAGTTTGCTCATATACTGCTCAGAGTGAGGCTGTGATGTGATGCTGTCAGAATCCTCTTCTCTGATTGGTGGTTGTAAAGGTCGCAAAGGTCGCTTACTGCTTGGTGCAACTGCTGATATTTCAAGACCTAATTAAAAATAAAACATAAGAAGTAAAGAACCTTTAAAAAATAATTTTGTCTAGTAATTCTGTATCTAAACTTTTGCAACTGAAATGCAACCTCCTTTAATCTAGACAAATCCATAGTAAATGCAAATAAAGTAATCTTGCTTACAACAAACACCACAATTTATGTTAAAACTAGTCAAGATATTCTCATTTTTTTCCACATGTTTCAGCATTCTGAGCATAAGAATGACAAACCACAACTATGACCATTATGTGTACATCAACTTAATAATAATACTTGAATTTTTCAATAGTATTATTTTTACAAAATGCTGACTTATAAACCATACCAGCTTTTTTCAGTTCAGCTCTAAGCTTGTTCCCCATCTCTATCAATTGTTGCTTTTCTTTGGCAAGCTCTGTAATCTTCTTGGCAGCATTTCTCAGCTTCTGTTGTAAGGGCCTGCACCTGTGACCCTTTATTTTGACCTTGACCTTCATCTCCTTGATTGAGTGAGGTCGTAAAGTCTGCACCATGGTTTTTAAGATTCATAATCTCATCTTGTAGTTGCTGAATAAGCAGCTCCTTTAATAACAAAAATAATATAATCTCAGTATTTGTTGCTGACCTCTCATTTATCATGTTGTTAAAAGAAAAAAAAAATACTTTAAGTTTTCTTCTTTAAGAAAATGGTTAAAACTTAAAAGGATATATAGAAATTCCCTGTTAAAACATGCAGTCAAATTTTTTGTTTGTTACTTTGAGTGTCATAAAAATGTCAGTAACTAAATAGTACCTTAGATTTTCTTTTCATTTTCTTACGGAGGGGTAGGGGTGGGATGGGGGTTAGAATTATCAACATTAAAGGTAACTACTTTTCTAGAACCAACAATTTTTGAAGTGGTTTTTCAGCAAAATTGAATTAATTCATTTAGCTTACCTGAGCACCATAGTTAATGCCAGGTCTTTTCTCTGCAAGTTGCAATTTTAACCTAGACAGCTGAAAGTACAGATACTTATTTAAGAAAAAGCATTTTACAAAATCTATTATATTTATCCTTTCTCTGTTATCATTTATTATGTTGCAACAAATTACCCGTGATTTTCTAATCTATGGTAAACATTGTTTTTTTTGATACTCTGTATCAAATAAGTTAAAGATAGAAAAAAAAAATTTGGATGATAAAGAAATTGATTAATCTTACTTATTCACCTTTAATAAAGCATATAAGTAAAATAACCATGTATGTCTTAGCATTTTCTTTCAATGGATCAGTACAAAACTCATTTTATAAACTCAGTACCCTTCTCATTTTATAAGTAGTTACATGAACATTACTTTTCCACTGACCCCTCTAAACTCTGAGTATAATAACTGCTTCTTCCATTGTGTAACACTTGAGGTCAGAATGACTTCTTAAACAGGTAAAACCTTACTCATTTTTACCTCTTGTCCTAAAGCTGTGACCTCCATATTTCGCTCAAGGTTACTTCTGTAATATTCATCAGCCTCTTTTCTTGCCTCAACCAACTGTAATTCCATCTCCGACACCTTCTGACGTAGACTTGACAACTCCGTCTGACTCCTGCGTGTTGCCGCTCCAAGCTCATACTGTAACTGCTCTATTTCAACTTGCTTCTCCCTTTGCTAGACAGATAAAAGAAACCATAAACTAAAGCTTTATGCAGAAAATGCTTAAATTTCAGGGCAATGAAAAGAATTAGTATTTCATCGTAACTAAGGCAATGCCGTAACATGAAATGCCAATGAAATAAGTTCATCTTTCATTATTTCTATCCTCTCGATATATTGCAAAAGTATGGATAAAGTCAAATTCATTATTGTGTTTCAGGCCTCCAGCCTATCCACAAAACTTGAACATATAATACATATGCATAAAATAAACAAGTAAAGATCAAGTCTTCAATTGAAAGTGCAGAGAAATTTGTAAAGTCCTAAAGAAAAACAACTTAATGGAATGGTATGGTATTATATTGGTATGGTACATCTACGATATGGTATGGTTAAGAATTTTATGGTTATACCTGTTTCTTATAGTTTTCAAGAGTTTTCTCTTGAAACAAGATATGCGCTTGCTGTTTTTTTGTTTGAGCTGACAACTCAACTTTTTCTCCTCTTAAAGCACCTGCAAAAATATGAAGAATATAAAAAAAATCCCAGACTACATACAGATAATGCCTACATATTTAAGTAATTTTATATGCATAAATTCCTTCTCTGGTCTATTAGAATTGCCACAGCTGGACTTTTTAGTTCATCATTTTTTTTAGAGGTTGAGACTGAACAAACTTATAAAAGTTCAACATTCTACAGCATTCAGATTTTTTTCCACATCTTTGTAAATCAAAATCTCATAGACAAACGTATTTTTAAAATATCCTTAAATTAATCTAAAGACTTCTGAAATTATCTTTAAATACATAATACTGTCAGAAGCCTCTTTAGGACATTTTTTCATCCTTACCAATAATTTCATTCAATGACTGTATATGATTTTTGACAAGAAAGTTGTCTTTCACTTCTGTCAGTACTTCATTTTCATTAGACGGGATAGGTGGCGCCACTCGACCAACCCTTCTTGAAACATCTGCATCCTGTTCTAGCTCACGATTCTTCTGACGAAGATTTCTACATTCTTTCTCAAGACTGGTTACATAATCTGACATAAAGTTTAAAGGCAATAGCTGAAAACCCCAATTCAGTTTACACTTCAGAAATAAATATCTTAAACATACATAAAAATAACAGGAACGGTAACAAGATTAGAAACAGTGTTTTTTGTTGTCATCATATAAATAATTTTTTTTTTAACTATACAGCCATGTAAAACAAACGGATTGCAAGGTGTGACAGTTTAAGACATAAAACTTGCTTGATATTTCTTTACATTTTCAACTATGCAGCCTATAATGCTTAATTTAATTTGTACTTTTACTGAAGATTTGGAAAAAGCCTAAGTTTTCCAAGTTTTAGGACAGATAACAACTTCTCACATCTACGGCTGGGATAATGATATGTAATTAAGATCACTGACCTTCTGAACAAGTACTGTCTTTCTGTGTCTCTAAGTTTACAGCTGGTAATTCATGACCAAGTTGTTCCATTTGGCTTCTCATTTCTTTGATCACCATCTGTATTCAAATTTTCATTTAACTGAATTAATTGTTTTATTGTTGCCAAGGTTACCGCACTACAGCATTTCGTCTACAGACGTGAAGGCATTTTATTGATATATCGTTTTTCTTACTTTAAGTAGATAATTTTGCTGTGATTTACTGATAAACAAAAAGATTAGAAAAAAGTTCAGTGCAATAGTAAAAAAGGTAAGTAACTTTTCCAAAATGTTTATCATAAAACTTCTAGGTACATTTTTCTTGTTGGCAGGTTCTTAAATATCAAGCTTTTCTATAGAAAATCTAGAGCAATTATTCTCACCTTTAAGTTTGTATTTTGTTCTCTAAGCTGTTGAATCTCCTCTTCTGCTGCTGTGGATGCTGCTTCTAGATTTATCTGAAATTTACACGCCATGTAAATGTACATATATGGTGTTTTCACTTTGCAAGATTTTTTTTATCATTTTTATTCATTTGGATGTTTTGCAAAAATAAGTATTTACAAGATTATATCATATAATAAACACTGTAAGACAAGTAAGTTACAAGTAACACATGCAATCTCATGACTTGTTTTGAAATCATAAATCATACAGAAGTAACAAAGACATCTTTCACTTCTAAGATAGATTTAAGTGAAAACATACAATCATGTACCTTCCAGTATAGTTCTGACTTGGCCAGTCAATAAGTAAAGTAAATTTACAATGTTTAATATACATCTAACTAAAAAAGACAGCTGATGTTTTTTGAAGTCTACACATCAGTATAAAATGAAAATTTTCAATATAACTTTTATACTGTACTTTCACTGATGCTAATATTAAACCTTATTTCTAGGAGCTAATAAAGCAAGTTTACAAAAACTAGAGATGTGTCAATAGGACATGGACGCCCCCACATTCTGCTGTATTGTCACAAAAAATCCTGTACAATTACAGGTGCATATAGACATTGTCCTTAAAATTAAGGTGTCTAAAAATGCTATTTTTTGCTTAATGGAGGGCATTACATGTGTACTCTGCCGATCTCCAATAACTTTGTGTCAAAATATCCAGGTGTGCAAGTTTCCATGCTGACAATTATTCTTAGAAAGTTTCATAGCTCTAGCAGTTATATGTTTAGAGTTACAGGTGACACAAGTCTAAAAATGCTATTTTTTGCTGAATCAGGGGGCATAAGTCTGCAGATCACCAATAAATTTGCATCAAAATACCCAGGTGCGCAAGTTCCCATGCTGACAATTATTCTTAGAAAGTTTCATGGCTCTAGCAGTTATACGTTTGGAGTTACATCGACACAAGTCTAAAAATGCTATTTTTTTGCTTAATCAGGGGGCATAAATCTGCAGATCTCCAATAAATTTGTGTCAAAAGACACAGGTGCGTAAGTTCACATGCTGAAAACTATTCTAAGAAAGTTTCATGGCTCTAGGAGTTTTACCAGGCGACACAAACTAGTCTTCTGTCAGCGGAACAGCAGGACAGTGGATGGATGGACAAGGGTAAATCTATATGCACCCCAGTCCCCCACCCACAAAGTGGTAGTGGCATAAAAACCTTAACATGTCTCATTTAATGGTTAAGGCACAACGTACTGATAATGTACATATGAATACATACTTTAATGTTTTTATCAGGCTTGATTCCATGTTTCTTCAAAGTTTCTAGGGCTTGTTCTCTGTCTGTTTTCAGAACTTTTACCAGTGTATCTCTTTGCTGAAGTTCTCTCTGTTTCTCCTTTACCGTAGCTAAAGCCTGTAGATAAATCAACCTAACAAATTACTGTCCTATTGAAAGAAAATATGTAGTGACAAAAACTTGAAACATGGAAAAAATCTACTTGCCCTGAGCTGGATTTTAACTCGCATTCCTTCGATTACTAAGCAGACACTACCATGTTTCCATAAAAGCTAGCTGACAGGGAGTAGAAGTGCTGTATCATACCTCAGCTACAGATGTTTTTGAAGTTTTTTATGAACTTACTAACATTATGATTTGCAAGCAATAAATTCACATGTATTCAACTTCAAGAGAAATATAGTGATACAGCTTTTTCTCTCCATTTTTTCTTTACCTGAGTCCAATTAATTATTTATTTTAAAATATTGCACTGTACCACATAAAAAAAATTGTGAATTAACTCTTTGCAGAGAAAAGGCAGAGCTAGACATATTAACACCGATTTTTTATGTTTGTGAACTACATTTTAATGGTCTTTTTAATCCACTCATATCAAACATCTGATTTATCTCTATCTTACCTCATCTCTTGCTCTTGTTAACTTCTTCACTAGATCTTCAGATCTCTCGTACTGCTGACGTTCCAAATCCTCGTACCTTCTCTGCCAGTCAAGTTCCATTTGAGCTTTACTTCTCTCTAATGAAGCTTCTCGCTCCACTGCAGAGCTTAATTCTTTCTTATACCTTCATGAAAAGGACAGATTTTTTTTTTTACTACAAAATCAAGAACAATTACAACAGTTATTTTTACTAGACACAAAAATATTTACATTTTATCAACCATTGCATTCTAATAAGGGCAATTCCAGTAATAAGTGTATAGGGGGGGAGGGAATGGCACCCGAAATTTTTAATTGTGGGTCATGGGTGAACCGGAAATTAAAAATTATGCTTGGTAGGGGTCCTTAAAAATCGTAATTATGGGCCATGGGTCTTTGTCAAATACAAAAATTATTGGGGTGGGGTCCATGGACCCATATTAATTTGATAATTAAATAAATGAAAAAAACCAAACCAAAACAAAACAAAACAATATTTGTGTTACATTAGTTTTGCCCACTGGGCGATAAAGACTAATGCAGAGATTAGTCATTACTTACATTCATAAGTTGCCTCCCTTGTGGTCGCAACCACCATGGCTGACGAAAGTTGTCAATAGATGACATCCTGAAATGGCTACATGCCATTGGCTTCGGTTATCTTGAAGCAAAATTTAGAGGTAATATATTTTTCCTATCGATATATATCAGACAAAATAATCAAGCTATGTGGTACAGATTTTGGACATAAACTCAGCATGCAAAAACCACAATAATTCAATGCTGGAAAGATAAAGCAGCCGTCGTCTTTTAAAGAATTAATATGCCCAGTGGGGTTTTCACACAAAAAAATAAAGATGCGGTATGTGGATATTCTGTAAAATTCATAATTGTGGACGATGGGGTTTCAAGAAAAAGAATAAAGCTGGATGGTGGGTCTGATAATTTATTAATATTTACGGGTGGTGGGGGTCTTCAAACAAGAGGGCCATGATGGCCCTGGATCGCTCACCTGAGTACTTTGCCTAAGTGTCTACTGTTAAACAAACTGTCTACGGTTAAGCAAACATCAGATGCAACATTACATTTTCTAACTGAAGGTATTCAAAGATCTCATATTTTATACACACAAGAAGATTTTCAAAGTTTTCCCTATGTAAAATAAGTTGACCCCGGGGCAGGGCCAAATTTGACCCCAGGGGCATAATTTGAACAAACTTGGTAGAGGTCAACAAGACAATGCTACACACCAAATCTTAAGGCTCAGGGCCTTGTGGTTTCAGACAAGAAGATTTTCAAAGTTTTTCCATTAAGTTGCCATAGCAACCAGAGTTCTTGATGGAATTGAATTCTTTGAATAATTTTGGTAGAGCTTCATGCAAGGAACATCCCTGGCAAGTTTCATCAAATTTGGCCCTGAGGTTTCAGAGGAGATGTCGTTTGAATGAAATTGTTGACGGACGATGGACGACGGACACCGGACAAATTGTGATCACAATAGCTCACCATGAGCCAAAGGCTCAGGTGAGCTAAAAAGTGCCGTCCTCTTCCCCCATACACTTATTACTGGAATTGCCCTAAAATATCCAAACATCATATCATTAAAATATCTTTCACAAACCTTTCAATATCTTCTTTCTTCTGAATAATTTCCATTCTCAGTTTTTCTTCATTTTCTTTCAAGTTCTGTAACTCTATGTCCTTTGATACCTGGTCTCTAGAAACCTGTACAATCTGTTTGTCCCACTTTTCTTTCAACTGCTCAGACTGTGCTTGCAATCTGTAAATAATGCAATGTATCTGTTCATTTTTCAGTACTTTTCAAGTCTACAAAAGGGTACAACACATCAATTATCACAGCCCTATGTTTCTATAAATAAGGGTTGAAATACAAACAAGATTTATTTCCAGTGCATCCCAATTTGCTAACTATGAATAACAGAATTCTGGTATACAGCACTATCATTTTTTTTATAAGTTAATTATTTTGACAAATCTTTATGAATGTGATATTACTGATTAATAATTATTCATGCTCAACATTTCCATAATGTCCTAAAAAATGATTGGACTTTTTTTTGTTGAAAAATGGTACAGAAGATTTACAAAGCTGTAAAATGTTCTTTAGAGAAACTGCATCTTTTAATCTTATGTCTGGATCACTGCATACGACAGTTTACATAATAAAAGATTTATAGCAATCCTTTTAGCTGACATATTGTAAGAACTATTCTGAATATTTTCAAAGAATGGACATAAATTAACTCCCTTTAATTGTAGCTACTCATAAGACAAATATGAAACATGTATACTTTTCAATCTTAATCCTTACTTTGCAATGTAATTATTTTTCTCCTTTTCCAGGTCTTGACTGGCCCACTGTAGTCTTCTTATCTCTACCTGAGCTTCTTCTAGCTTGGACATCAGGCCTTGTATCTCCTTCTGTAACTCAGAGTCTCTCTCTGTGAAAGCATCCTTGGCTGTGGCCAAGGCACCTTCCTTCTCTCGACAGTATTTGTCCATTTCTGAGTGTCTGACAGAGTAAAATAAATACATTATGTAACCAACAATCATGTATTGTGTTTTAACAACACATGAATATGGTAAATATCTATATGTAAACCTTACTACCTCAAAACAGATTTGGTTTCTTCAGTTTAAGGTTTCATAACAGTACGCCAAAACTTCTGTTAGGATTACTACCATTGCCTTAAAGGAATACATTTTGCCTAGTATGGTATTTAAGAAAAATTCCTATACAATTTTTAAGACATTCTTCAATCATTCACTAAATAAAATATAGCTATGTATTATGTAGGAGACCAAATTAACAATAAGTAAGCCCCAGTAAAACTTACAAAGATAAAATACACTAAAATAGCAGGATTTATAAATGTTTCCAACAAATATTCCCATTTCTCAAACAGCTAAATACAACCCTATACCTATATAGCAGCAGGAAACATCAATGGAATCAATAACATCAGATTACGTTCACAAAATGCAAATTAGCTCTGGTCATGTGGGTAGGCATGAGACCATTGGCAGATCTAAACTGATTACAAACCTAACAAATATCCAATATCTGATATAAAATATGATGCTTCTTAGAAGGCTGTGACAAGTAATTTATGTAAATACTATTAAGAGAAGAATTACATAAGACAGTATTGTCTTTCATTCTTATCCTTTTCCTTTTAGATATATATTAGTTATCTTAGTATGTGTAATTTGTATATATTTGGGAATAAAATATGTTTAAACTCAATACTATTATTTTAAGACATTTCATTTTTGCAAGCAAAACTGTATCTAAGATATACCGGTACATGTATGTATGTTGAAGGTAAAGTTACTAACACTAACAGCAGGCATACAGAATCCACAAGCAAGTTTTAAGACAATGAAAACACTTTTATGTAAATTAGAAGTTGGAAAGCATGTGATCTGAAAACACCCTGTTTCTCTCTTTTTTTTAAAAAACAGCTTACTTTCTTTCAAATTCTTCCTGTAATCTCTTCATTGCAGACTCCTTTTGTTGAATCTGAGTTTGCAGATCTGATATACTAGAAATAGAAAGAGTGGTTATGTATAAGTTCTTGACAGCTCTTTATAATTGTCTATAAAATAAAGAAAAATACTGTATATGAAATGGCTTTGTCTGACAAATTTTTAAACAATATCTTACGTACTACTTACATCTGATTAGTATAGAGGGTAAGATACTGTATTCTGTTTAAACAGCATCTTGAAAGGCAAAGAAGATAAGGACATAACCAAATATATTTTTCAGTATACATGTATATGGGTCTTTTTCAGAGCAGTTAAAATCAGTTCCCTGTTGAACTTTAAACTTTACTGTAAACTATAACTGGATGAGAGAGTGTCAGGTTTGTTTTTGTCTGAATGAAGATGTGAGTCAGTGGCTAGTTATATAACCTTAAAAAGGTCATGTTTAGGAACTCAAGTGTATCATTTATAAAGCAGGTGAGTTGTCAACAAGAAAGAGAACACACAAAAACACACATACTGAGCATCTTTCATTGCTTTGAGATCCTGTAACTCCCAGTCCTTTTCTTTCAGTTTTTTCTCGAGAGCCCGATGGTTATTTTCCACGTGTTCAAACTCTTGACTGTTCTTCTCCTGAGCTGACCGCACCAGATCAAGCTCTTTACCCAGCAGCTTTGCCTTTGAGAACAGAAAAGGCATAGTAAGTATCTGATCAACTATGAGATTCTGTTACCAAGCAAGAATTTTATGAATCAGTGTACTGTGAAAAATTTAACCACAGTAAAAATTTAATTAAATAATAACCAAATATTACCATGCTAAATATCTAAAATGTACTTGTCCATCTTTCAATTTGGACAGATCCGTTAATTGTTTATGGGGGTGCTCTTTGAGAATTTACTGACTGAAAGGCGAAGATTGCAGACCATGATCAGACTGCACAGATGTGCAGGCTAATCTTGGTCTGCCCTGGTTGCAAAGGCAGAGTCAGTTGCCTCTAGCAGGGTAACGGTTAAGATGACATGATAACATTTTACTTATGATAAAACCCTGTAAGTTGCATCACGTTCTCATTAATCATGTTAGAGTCTATGTTCTTACTAAAACTTCATTGTAACTGTTGATTTTTTAACCTAGAAAAGTAGTTTTCTTTTGGAAATTAATGGAAATGACATACCTTTAATTCATACTCCAATATTTTTGCACTCATTTCATCGGCCTGTATCCTAAACTCATGTTCTCTCTTTCTCATGGCTTCTTCAAAATCTGGAAACCATTGATAAATTAAATTTCAGTTTCTTCAATACCTTTCTGGTCTGAATTGAAAAAAACAATAACAACTTTATAGTCTATATATTTTTATTTTCACAAAATTCCCATAATGCATTATGTTTTTTTTTCCAATTAATGTAAAAACTAATGATTATTTCAATATTTATAAGGATAAAACACATATACATGTACTTATCTCTTTTAGGTAATAAACCACTTTAAGTAATGTCAACAAATCATATATATTTAAGTCAATCACTAATGAAAAATTTTCAACCTGCAGTGAGCTCCCTTTTCTGAGCATCCATTTCTTCTTCGAGCTGAGTGAGCTGACGCTGTAATTTCCGCTTAAATGATTCAAATTCCTTTCTCTCCTCCTGAATTTCTCCATCTTTTGTACTGAAAAAAATCAGTACTACAGTATGAAAAACAATCATTTAAAAACATTCACTGGTTGGCTGACAGAAAAAAAACTACTTTTTACAAATTTAATTTAGAATAGATGAAGCAATGAACATCAAGACTGACTTTGAAATCATAACACTTTGTAGCTTATTATAAAGAAAGAGAAACAATGAATATTCATATATCTAAATGTTTTAAATATATTTTTTGTCACTTAGAATAACTTGATACACGAGTGGTTATCTGAATACACTGGCAGATCTAGAATACACAATATCAAAATTCTGCATTGTCTTTTCATCTACATGTATTAAGATTTTGTACCTCTACAGCTCAACTGATTTATTTTCGAAAAACAAGTACATTGTACTCAAAGCCAATCATGGATGGGACTTCTATTTTAGTTAGTCCTTGGGAGACAACAAATTTTACAGATTTCTTTTCTGTTTATGTTATACTACCACTTAAAGACAGTCCAAAGTTAAACATTTTCAATAACAGATGTAAACTCACTTCCTGTATGAATCAATTTCTGCTTGTTTTTCTCGCAGTCTTGACTGATAGTGAAGCTGCAACTCTTCACGGGACTTGACCTCACAGTTTAACTGTGTTCTAATCTCATCCACATGTATTTTACACTCACTCACTTCAGCATTCTTGGCATTCAGCTGAGCTTTGATATCTGAAAAAGAAAAATGAAACAAGTGCTATGTTCGAATGAATGCTATGCCACAAGGGGGTGGCACTGACCTTTGACCCTGTGACCTCTAAGTGGGTCTGGCAGGTAGAGCTCATCAAGGTGCATGCAACTGTGAAGTTTGGAGGTTGTAGGTGGAAGAACTTCTGTATTATGGTCAAGGCTTAAGTTTTGTTAAAGTTTTGTGACAAACAGACCAAACACAACATGCTCCCTCCAGGGGGATAAAAACAGTGCCTCCAGACTGAAATACAACCTGATCTTAACTTGTAAGTTCATTTATTTGTAGACCAGTCTAAAATCAGGTTTATTAATTCTGGTCTGATCAGCTAGAAAGTGGCTCATTCTGTTAACTGAAACATCAAAACCTGGTCCAAAAGTACTGTAAGTTACAGTAAATTATCAATGTGATACAAACATTACAACAGCTAGTACAAAATAGCAGTGTGCAGCACTGTCTTTTTGCTCTAGGACCTTACTGTACCCTTTAAGACAGGACTTTGTATTTACATGATTACTTCTGGATTTTGAGAGTAAATGGGCACTTGGTCTTTAATAACAAGGCACAGAGTGTTTGAAAGGGAGTGAAGACATCTCTGAGTAAGTATTTATGATTTAACTGATTCAGTTATCCTATAACAGTATAACCTCTCTGTAGTTTCCTTGCTTTCAAATGACCTTTCCTAGGCAGTCTTTTTAATTAACTCAAATTGTTTGCTGTCCTCATTGCAGATATTAAGATAATCTAGTATCTACTGTGATACAATATCAATTTCTGTAGGGACAGAATATTTAACCAGAAATACAGATGTTTACATAACAAAAATGTTATTTGGTATATCAAAATATACTTTTATCAAGTAAATTATTCTTCATTGACAGAATTATACCAGCAAAAGTAACATCATATCTGTCCAACTCCTGGTCCCTCTGTTCAAGCAGCTTAAGGTTATACTTGAAATCTTCTTTCAGTTTCTGAAACTTCTCTCTCTCTTCTTTCAGTTGCTTTTCTTTGTCTTCACATGATTTCTCCAATGCATTTATTCTATAAAAATCATGAAAGGCGAACTGTACAAATCTCCTATTACTAGGAACTAAAAAAAATCCACTGACTGCTAAAATGTCTTTAATTATTTTAAAATGATACATTTTTCATGACTTCTGTCAATATTAATTTAAAATGACATTTATTTTGACGAAGTAAAAGATCTGACCACTACATAACCTAGGTTATTGAAGAACCTACTGTGTCTTAATAATAAAACAAAACAATATAAACTTAATAAGGATAACAATAACACATGCAAACAGCCATGGACAAAATCTTGATTTATTGGTGGGTTTTAATCATATATGCTACAAGATGCAAGACTCTTCAGTCACAGTAAATAAATTACAGTATAATTTTTAATGCACGAGTCAATAAGAAAAAAACTTTTCCATGCTTTCATATCCTCATAAAACATAGAAGGAGCCTGAGGGCACATTCTGATCTTCAGAAAGTGTTCCCCCTCAAAAAAACATTACTTCAACCCACAGTCTTCATCACCTCCTGAAAGAAATTCATGAACATCTCTTTATTTACCCCTACATTTTAACAGCAGTGGGAACACTCACACTGCTGTAGGTTTGAATCAACAGTCTATCAAGTTCTGAAGACAAAAGTTAAAGTTACTGAGCTATGAAAGTCATATACTAAATGAAAAGGCAGGAAACCTTTGTTCTGTAACTTGTTTCCATTCCTTTTCTTTCTGGGCTGCTACTTCCCTCCAGTGATCAGTTTCACTGGTTCCACCATCCATGTTTCAGATGAATTTACCTATCCTGTAATAAAAAATGAATTACAAACTTAAATGACATTACTTGACAGGTTTGCATCAAACAAGAATCTGCTTTTGCTTTGTGTTATTAAACTAATCTTTTTGAATACTTTGCATTTGTGGAATTCCTGCCTATATCTAAAATTAAATCAGTATTTCTTGATACCAGTACGTTAAAATGTTTTGAACAGCTCCTTTGCTGCCTATGGAAAAAAATGGAACTAAAAGTAATATCTAAAGAAATCTAAGTCTACAAAAAACTTATAGATCGATTGTCTTTTAATTTGTCAGTCAAGTTTTGTAAGTTTGCTCTAGAAATTAAAAGTCTAGACACAAAAAAAAAACTATATGTAAGTATAACCAGATAAATCAATAATTAAGAATAAATAATCAAAGCAAAACAGTCCCTGCCCTTTACATCCAAAAAAATTTAATTATAATGCTTTATCCCTTTACTCCATAGATACGTGTTTTAACAAATATGCAACCAGTGCAGATCCAGATCAGCCTGCACATTCGTGCAGTAATAAAAGTATTTCTGACTGAAAAGCGAACAGTGGAGATCCTGATCAGACTGCACGGATGTGCAGGCTGATCTGGATCTGCACTGGTCGCATATGAGATTTAACACTTTACCATGTGGTAAAAAGTTAAATTGCTAAAAATTAATATGCTTATCTTCTTAACAAACTGAATCATTGCATAATTAGGCCAGGTCATGTCAAATGAGTAGACTGTTGCAGCTATCCAATTCTTTTCAATTTCCAGAAGAAAAAACAGAGTCGTAAAGAGTATGTAAAGGTATCATGCTCATTATAAATATATTAAAAAATGAATCCTATACCCTTCTACTTCAGTTCTACATTCATGAATCAAAAATTCTGTTTTTTAAATTAACAGTCTCTAATCTTTGTAGGAGTCAAGAAAATTTTATATTTTGATTTAAGACTGTTATGTGTATATGTAAAGAATGATAAAATTTCTGATTCCTCCGATTTTTCCACTTGCAGTAAAATATTTTGAAAAATGACTATGCACGAATTCTGTAATATAATCAGATTCTCTTTTTTGGAATAAATCACATTTGGAAATCATCCCCTTTTAGAAATGGCCAAATTTCAGTGACAACTAAGGTAAATGTGGTGACAATATCTGATGAAAGAAAACAATGGTAAAAGTGACATTTTCCTTACATATTTTTCGTTGATATATGTACTGAAAACATAAAAGACATTTAGATTTACAACACCTATCTTTGTTCATTTTTTAATATAATGTCTTTGAAAATGAATAACTTCAACTTATTACTGCCAAAAGTCAATACTAACAATACTGCAGACACGTGTCAGAATAGCATTTGAGAAGAATGAGTTTATGTGATCGTGTGTTTTCAACTGTGGTATGAGGAATTTGTTGTTTCTTGTATCCATAAGGTGATCGTGATCGACACAGTCCTGTTTATTTTTTATTTTGTATAGCATGACCAAGCTGGCTTGGTTTTGGCTATACTGGAGTGTTGACCATTTAATTCCTTAATCATGTTTGTTACACTGCTTGTATAGTGGAAATCATTATGAACATACCTTGCTGCTGACCTCTGAACCGGAAATATACAGGTATATGTAAGGTGTGAACTTTTAAAAGGTGTTGATAATGTAATTAATCAAATAATTAAAAAAAAAAATCATCTTAACTTCTTGAATGAGCATCACCATGACATGTACATTGTATAATTATTAACATTATTGACCAGAAAGAACTCAAAATGAGGTGGAAATTTTTCCTTCTTTGCATATGTGATGCCCAACAAAATCTGTTGGGCACCGATTTGCACAAAAACTATGAAACTTACAAGTGAAAATATATATGTGGTGAAAGAGTTTTATTTTCTGCTTCAGATGATCTATGATTGAAGTGAGTTTGCTGATAAATACAAAACCAGTTTATCATGTACAGCTTTCATAACGGTTAACTGACAGTTTAAAATAGACTACTGTTTTCACTGGCCATTGCTAATTTCTCATGACGCTCACACCCACATCAGATTGGGCTGATGTAAACAAGAGACTGACACAGGTTTAAAAGTCTCTATTTGCTTGTTTGGAGGTTTTGTGGAAGGCAGTGTCTAGAGGTACAGATCCGTACCCCTAGACAATACTTAAAGAATTGTCTGGACCATCTTTTATATAATTAAGCATTAATTTACTTTGAATGAACTCAGTTTTAGTGGTTTTGACAGTTTTTTTGTATTTAACGGACTAAAATTATCTAAGAGTGATGATGACTTTAGTTATATTCCGGTTACTTTTTCCGACGATATTATGCGAGTAATCCGAAATCCAACTTTTGTTTACAAAAAGAGAAACATATCGTTGTCATCTTGTGTATACTTTTTAAATAGAAAGCATTCAGTTATAAGCTGAACCTAAATGTGCATGACAAATGACCATTTATTTACATTTTTATAGCTTCTGACGACCGAATGCAAAAATAATTGGAACACTCATATTAGGTTCAGTTACTTTCTGACCACACCATGTGGAGAAACTCTCTTCGTGGCCCCTTTTTTTGTGCCAAACAGACCTAATGAGTTATTAAAATAAATGAGCTAACATTTCTTTTTATGATTCTAGATAGTACTGTCTCAATGAAAATTCACACAAACCTATTTGTGATGCAGATTTATGATTTGCAGTAGATTTTTTCAGTCATTATATTTTTTCAACATTTCTCTAGCAAAAGTTCATTTAAGTTGATGCAAAGTCCGTCTCTGCCGATCTCAAGAGAGATACTTCTCTAAGAGTATCAGAGACGCGCTGCTTACCATGACAGCGATGTAAGTAGTCCTGACTACTTTTAAAGTCCTTTTCAGGATTATACAAGTTAATTGAAAAGATACCTTCTCAAAGTGCCTGCTGGACGACAACGATATTTCTCAATCAGCCTATTCAGATTTTACACACCTATGAAAATAAAATTTAAGCTTAGCTTGCGGAAAAACAAAGGAATGTAAGCTGTAATAACTTCATTTTGTAGCAATATAAACAGATTTATGTAAGTTAAAAGAAGGTCCGTATCCCTAGACATTCCTACTAGTATTGTCTAGAGGTACGGATCCGTACCTCTAGAACGGTGGTCTAGGGGTACGGATCCATACGATCCCTCTAGACCGGCGGTCTACAGGTACGGATCCATACCTCTAGATACTTCCTTTGTGGAACATATTCGTAAGAATAGAGTAATTCATTTTTTTCCAAATGTGTAAGTGTAAAATGACTGTAAGTCAGCTGGGAAATAGGGATTCCACAAAATCCATTTTCCATCACTATTTTGGTGGTTTTATGGTTGAGATGTAAAGGAATCATCCTGCCTTAAGTTGCAGTTTTGAGACTTAAATGACTTGGTTAGGAAAGTCTTGGGGTGAAACGTCTGGAAATCATTCTAGTTCAAATAATTGTACTAAAAAAGTTGAATATCATGTTATTTTTTTAATGGTCGATATCCGCCTTCAGAAAGGCAGCATCCTGCCTGAAGTCGCATTATTGAGACTAGAAATCGTTCATACCAACCTATCTGGAATTCTGTTCTTTTCACCATGTAGTGCAGCCATATCTAGACAAACTATATATAATTTTAATGATACGGCCAACAGTCACCACATTTTTCGGAAAAAGCCAATATCAAGCAATACCCAAATCTGATCGAATTTACAATTCTACAGCTTATTAGCAATACGGAATTCCATTGTTTTTATAAGTATCTACTATAGTCATGTTATTTACGGTAGTAATTCAATCATTTGGCATGTTAAACGTAATTTATATTACAAAACATCTCTATGGTCCTGCCTTAACTTGCAGACAGTTGCCATTTGTAAATAATACCAAAAAGCGGAAAGTCGTAAAGGTTTTAAGATACTAAAACTGGGGACAGTATAAAACGCTGACGCGAAACGCTGACAATATACAATAAGAGGAAAAACACTGACGATATAGATAAAGAACAATTTCAGAAAACGCTGACAACATAGATATAGTATGTTAATAGAGTTTCTACGCTGTCATATGTATAAATTAACTGATGTATTAAAAATCAGTACTGATCCTTGAAAAAAGGAAAATATCATTTGTTGAAATAAGAAAATGATAAAAGATAAAGAGAGAAAAATGAAATTTGAAAAACAAAGTCGCTCACTTAGTTAAAAGTGATTTTTAGATAAATTTGGAATGAACTTAAGTATTTGCTTGTGGTGGAATTGGCAATTAAAGATTTAATTACCTTTTAAAATTATTTGTCAACTTTGAAGGAAGAGGAAAAACGTTGAAGATCTAGAAAAAGTACAGTACAATTTTTTTCTGAAAACGCTGATACCATAGATGTAGTAGGTTTATGGAGTTCATCCGCTGTCATATATAGTAAAAATAACTGATGTATTAAAAAGCAGTTCTGAGATTTTAAAAATGGAAAATATCATTCTATGAAAAAAAGATAATAATACAAAATGAAAAGAAGAAAAACAAATTTGAAAAACAAAGAGCGCAGTTAATAAAAAAACCTAGTCATTTTATATAGGTGTTGATTGGTAATTTATTTTACTATACTTTAGTACGCGTGAAATATCACAGTAGAATTGCTAGGGTGTTATTTGAACAAATTTATTGGTGTTAATTGAATAATCGTGTCATTAATATAGGTGTTGATTGATTGTTTATTAGATGTACGTGTCATGTTATTGTAGCAGCGCCCGCAAGGTGTGTTTAATCCACATTAGAAAATCAAAGTGATTAATTATATATAATTTATTATGATTTTTTTACATAGTTAAATTGTATTACAGTTACGGGTTTAAGGAACTTAATATTCAGAGAAAAATGTGGTCTTTATAGTAATTATATTTCATACTTATTTATTTTAAATCGATTTTACCTGTGGGTAAGTGCTTCTGGGCTGAAACCAGTACTTGCACGGAAAGTGAGGAATGCGGAAAGTCACTGTAGACTTTTACCCTTGATGTGAATCGAACTGTATGTCCTTTATATATATTAATAAATCAAAGGAAAGTTCAAAATACAGTTATTGACTTGTAATTTATTACTAGATATAGTCTTTTGGATACTGGTTTTGAGCTTTGCAGCTTATTTGTCCTAATACATTTTTAGGTCGTCGTTCTTGTAACTGGTGCTAATGACTTTGGCTCAGCATCACGGAGTGAAGTAATTGATGACAATATAAAAGCAAAAACGCTGACGATATGAAATATATAAGGAAAACGCTGACGATATGAAATATATAGGGAAAACGCTGACGCTTTGTATTTGTACTTACACTTAACTTCAAGTATAGATTAAAGTTAAATATTGCATTAATATAATGAATATGTTTTTAAATAAATGAGTAGAATGTGTACTTATAATTTGTTTACTATTTATGAATTTAATTAATTGAAGAGGACTGATGACTTTAGTTGATTTAGAAGTGTTCAGACCTGTACTGTTAGAGCCATTGGGGATGAAATAATGAAATAACTCTGATTTTTGTATAGTAATATATTTATATAGCACAAACATGTATCTTAATAGAAGTGTAAAGCACAAACATGTATCTTCATACAGAGGTGTGTTATCAAGTATTATTCATCTGTGCTATGAATGATAAATATATGGCTAAGCATATGCTTATCATATACATGTTACATGATATATTAATTTACACAATAAAAATACCATGCCTAATGGACCTATATGTCAATAAATCATTTTTTTTCATTTAATTATATCACATGAGAGGTGAAAGATACATAAATATATCTTTTTTCATCAAATGATATTTTCCATTTTTAAAGGATCAGTACTGATTTATAATACATCAGTTATTTTACTATATATCACAGCGGAGGAACTCCGTTAACATACTGTATCTATGTTGTCAGCGTTTTCTAAAATTGTTCTTTATCTAAATCGTTAGCGTTTTTCCTCTTTCCTCAAAGTTGACAAATATTTTTGAAAGGTAATTAAATTTTTAACTGCCCATTCCGCTACTAGCAAATAATTAAGTTTATTTCAAAATTATTTAAATTATTTAAAAATCACTTTTAATTAAGTGAGCTACTCTGTTTTTCATTTTTTTTTCTCTTCATTTCTTTTTTTTTTCATCAAATGATATTTTCTATTTTTAAAATCTCAGAACTGATTTTAATAAGTCATTTTACTATATATGAAAGCGGAGGAACTCCATTAACATACTATATCTATTTTGTCTTCGTTTTCTGAAATTGTTCTTTATCTAAATCGTCAGTTTTATTCCTATTTCCTCAAAGTTGACAAATATTTTTACAAAGTAATTTAATTTTTAATTGCCAATTCCACTACTAGCAAATACTTAAGTTTATTTAAAATTAATCTAAGAATCAGTTTTGATTAAGTCAGCTACTTTGTTTTTCAAATTTCTTTTTTTTTTCTCTTCATTTTTTTATTGCTGTTTTTTTTTTAAGGTAATTAAATCTTTAATTGCCAATTCTACCACAAGCAAATACTTAAGTTCATTCCAAATTTATCTAAAAATCACTTTTAACTAAGTGAGCGACTTTTGTTTTTCAAATTTTATTTTTACTCTCTTCATTTTTTATTATCATCTTTTTTCATCAAATGATATTTTTCTTTTTTCAAGGATAAGTACTGATTTTTAATCCATCAGTTATTTTACTATACATAACAGTATAACTCCATTAACATACTATATCTATGTTGTCAGCGTTTTCTGAAATTGTTCTTTATCTATATCGTCAGCGTTTTTCCTCTTATTGTATATTGTCAGCGTTTCGCGTCAGCGTTTTATACCGTCCCCTAAAACTGATTAAGTACTCAACAGGGCGTCGGTCGTTATGTCGACCAGTACTGACGATAAAGAAAGATAAAAATTAACTCAGTTAGATAAATTAAGTTCTCAGAGATAGCTAACAGAATATAGAGGGATCAGCGATAACGCGCTTGATCTTGATCATGATGGTTTTTACGGTGAGTCGTCGTTGCCGACATTTTTTCCTGATCATAATAACATGAGGTAGCGCATTCCAATCAGGAATGGTGTTGGTTATGGTTTGAAACTGAATTCAAATAGGTCCGTCCTGGCGTATATTAGGTTAAAATGTTCACAATGCATGTTTTTGGTTACACGAAAGGGTCGCCTGAGAATATCCAAAGGTAGTGATGCTTCAGAATATAGGGCTTTATAGAAGAGGGTCACCCTGCTTTGTATTCTTCTTGCATTTAAAGAATTCAGTTTCAGACTATTTAAAATTGCAGTCACACTTCCTGTATCAAAGTATTTAATTGATGTTATAAATCTGGCTGATAATAAGAGCTTTATATGCTTGAAGTTTTACTTATAACGAAAATGCCTGGATATTTTTCCTAGTGTTCTATATGCTTTATTGAAGTTTCTTCGATATGCTTGTTCCAGCTCAGATCATTTGTTATATTAAAACCTCATCCCGCACTGGACGGCCCAATCACCTAGTTTGTTAATATCCTTTCGTTCGAAGTTCCACACAATCTTCTTTATTATTAATTTCACGATAACAAACGCAATCGCCAGCAAATAATCTTATATTAGAGGTGTTGGTATCCGATATGTCATTTATATGAACGAGAAAAGGGACAGGTCCAAGAACTGTTCCCTGTGGCACACCAGACTGCACTGCTGATAAGCTAGATGATTCACCGCATACTTTAACACTTTGTGTAAGATCGACTAAAAATGAATCAATCCATTTAAAGCGACTGACTCACAGATGGAGAAAAAAGAAAATGTTCTAATATCTTGAATTTTTGCTGTAATTGTGAAGAACATATTTAAACTTAGTTACTGACTCATTTTTTGATACAGAAAAACATCAAAACATAAGATTTACACATTATTTTCGGTAAAACATTTACCCAGTTATAGTCACGGGGAAGTTATTTTAGTTATAAAATTAATTTTGACGCTTCCTATTAAATATGCGCTGTGGCTCAGTAGTCTAGATCGTCCCGCTATATTTTACTGACCGAAAGGTCGTGGGTTCAAATCCTGGTTAAGTCAAACCTTTTTTGTTCAGTTTTGATGGTGAATAAAAGCATATTATGTTTTTTCCATAGTATATTGATTTCTCTTAAATTTTAAAGAAAAAAAAATCAGAAAAATTCTGTGAGTCAGTCGCTTTAATGGGATATACAGGCAAAAGTTTTATGTTTTCTTTCTCGTTTCTTCAATCAATATACTATAAATGTGATCGAAATAGATACAATGATCAGTCCAAGTAACAAAGATTTCCTCTTTTTAAATGTAAAAGCGGGTTGTTTCCTAACTTGACCCACGTGGGTCTAGATAGAAAATTTAGATTTCACGCTAAATTTTGCATTGAACGATTGGACGGTTGAAGTAACTGTCAAGTGATCTACGGCCAAACGCAACCAAGGGAAACGACGATTGGTTGTTTTTGTCACGTGACCTATTTAAAAACAACTCGGTGTTTCCGTTCACATTTTATTTTCTGTTAAAGAACGTTCAATTTTTTGCGTTCAAACTCGCATTTCACTTTATTTAAGAACGAACATACTGAGAATTAACATTCTTCATATTGACCGTGATTTGAGCAAATTACATCAGTTTTAATTCTTTTGGGATCCATTTGCCTGTGTATCCCTTTAAGTATGTTGGACCATAGTTATGTAGCTTAATTTTCAAAAGTTCATGCGGCACCGTGTCGAAGACCTTTTCAAAAGTCCACCTGTTTGTTACGATCTAATGACAAAGCCCAGTCGTGTATGACATTTATCAGTTGAGTTTCATAACTATGGTGTCTTCTAAATGCATGTTGCCTAGTATTTAAGATTCCATTAGATTCAAAATGATTCATAAGGTTGGAGCAGATGATATGCTCTATCAGCTTACATACCGATCAGCGATACAGGTCTGTAGTTGCTTGGCACGGATTTGTCGTTTTTCCTATAAATGGGACATATATTGGCTGTTTTCCAATTTTCAGGTATTACGCCTTTATCGATGGATTGTTGAAATAAATGTGCTAACACTGCAGCCATGCTTGATCCTAGTTCTTTTAATACTGTAGGAAGCATGTAATTCAGAATTCGCAAATTAGATCCTCTCCTAACATTGCTAATTGTTTTGGACGAGTTATTTAACCGTTGTCCCATGCATCAGTGCTATACAATAAGCACGAAAATGAACCACGGAGTGCCCCTGGAATGGGATACTCTCTGCGTCTTGCATTTTCTCCCGCAATCTAAAGTAACAGTCTTCACGTTCAATCTTTTTAACTGCCTAAACTGTTTACGCATCAGTTTGTCCAATCATTGTAATCTAGTGTATATTTTGCACGAGAATCTTGTGAATTTGATCTATATAAACTAGTGAATTAAATGTTCTGCTGACTGTGTGCCGACTATTCTGGCCAGTATAGTCAAGAGTTAAATTAGTCTTGAACTTAAAAAGGACCAAGTCTTTTCCTAGCTGGTAAATATTGCTGACGTCCTCCTAACTGAATTTAACTCTATGCGTAAGACCTCTTTTGTTTCATTAATTTAGGTTTTTATACGGATAAATATTAAATAAGATTACTAAGATTTCTTACAATTGAATAGAATCATTAAATTGTTCAACACTGCATAATAAACTCTTTGTCAGCTAAACTGTGTTAATTATTCTAAATTAGTAGAGGTACTTTTGAACGACCAATTTACAAAGGTTTAGTCCGTCTGTTAGAGACCTGCTGACTTCATTGCCTTCCGAACCTGACGAACCGATTACACTCTATTGTAGGCCTAAAGTATTTTCCAAAGACGTTCAACGAACAGACACACTATTCTTATTTAATGTGACCATATTTTTTTACACTGCTATGGTTTTACAAAAAAAGAAAGAAAGAATGAATGAAAGAAAGAAAGAAGTTAAGTTTAACATAATGTAGTTTAAAAAAAAAGAAAGAAGAAGAAAAAGACCCTGACACCCTAACTTGAATGAATGGATATGAAATTTAGTTAGAACTGACCTCGGCATTGATGTCGTTAACCTTGATTAGACCAATTTCTGATAAAGTAGACGATTGGACATTGAAAATTGAAGTGTTCTTACTGTGTCTAATCTAACAAGAATTTTGATGCAACATTCGTTTTGTGAATGGTACAAAATCACTGCATAAGTAATATTCTTATTTCAGTAACGCGTACTTTGTCATATGCAAAAAATGTTAAAAAGTAACACGTTTTCGCGAGTAGAAGTTTAGTTTCGTTTATGATTTTACAGATAAATCAACTTCAACTTCAACTTAATACTGCCAAAAGTCAGGAACTTTTAAAATTATACAAGTTAATAACAAGGAAAACAAGATTTAACTGAAGATCTTACTTAAACATTTATTTTAAGTACTTTAAAATCTATATAACTTGTTTAGTCCACTGATAAAAGCTGGCGCAGTTGGGGTAGCCTTAATCTTGGTCAGTAATTCGTTCCAGAAGAAATGCCAATAATAGAAATACATAGCAAGATATGTGTATGTTTTCTGTAAAAGACCCTTCTGTGACTATTTTTGTTACCAGTCATACATTTTCAGTTATTTCTAACTTTATGGTGTTGTCATTCTTCAACATGATACACTGTATCTTGCAAGCAAGTCAAAATAGACTCATATCGGCCCCAAGTCGATTTGGCCTCAAAATAAGTCAAATTGGCCCCAAAATAAGTCAGATCAGCCCCAAAAAAGTCAGATCTGCCCCATTGCATTTCTTATAAGTCAAATCAGCCCCAAAATAAGACAGATCGGCCCCAATTGTTTGGTAAAAAGAAGATTAATAAGATATAATTGTGTTTGAATAATTAAATAAAAATCAGCTTTACTTTTATTGAAAATTGTTATTAACAATTTTACAGGCGCACAATAATTTCTGTTTAATTATCAACATGACAAACAAAAACAAATTACTGTTAAATTAAATTAGCTTTAATGATAGTGATAATTGTTATTAACATAATTTTTAGTGTGTAATCCATGGACTTGACAACATCACAAAAACCTCAAGTTAAAGAATGTTTCATATAGCCTTTTAAATGTGCTATAATTAACCAAAGGTATTTAACTGAATAAATGCACAAACGATTTCAAAAACAAAAAAAGGTAATTTTTATTATGATTATGATACTGTTTTGATTTGACGTGATTAGTGGAGTTAAGTAAATAATCTTGTCATTTATATAGGTGTTGATTTGTATTATATTTTACTGTACTTTGTCTTCATTACTCATGAAATGTCTCAATAGAATTTCACGCTAGTGTGCTTTATCCACAACGTAAGTACTTAGAGTGCGGAAATATAATCATGTTATTTGTATAGGTGTTGATTGGGTTTTGTTTATTAACTGTGTCATGCAACAATTACAGCGCCTGCAAGGTGATTTAATCCACGACATAAGATCAAAGTGATTAATTGTATATAATTGATAATGATTTATCATTGTCTAGATAATGAAAAAAATTCGCAAATATCTCTGATAGGGCAAAGATTAATTTAAGCAGCAGGCATACAAAATTATACCATTCAAATATGTTTGATTAATAAAACGATATATAAATAAATGTAAATGATCTTCTGTTTCATTCGAATGCTTTGTAAGGTGAATTCACTGAAAAAATGTTATACTAAAACTAACTTTTTACATAAAAAAACTGAGGCAAATTTGACTTGAGGCCAATTTGACTTGAAGCCAATTTGACTTTGGGCTGATTTGACTGTAATTCCTGTATCTCAGAAAAAAATCGCTGAGCATCCCACCAAATTGCGAGAGGTTTTATATTGTTGAATTATAAGCCAATATCCCATATATTTGCTACCATCTATCTTTAAAAATTAATTTGGTTATATGAAAATTTATTTTCAGATATATTTAGTAAAATTGTATTTGCCATCCCATACTTCTTGCTTCGCTATCACAAAAAACTTTTCATTTCAGAAACACTGCTTTCGGTCTTTCAACGATGATAAATGGGACAGATACATGTACATTTCAGAAAGAGGAAGATCTGTCTTCAAAACATCTTTCTGTATTTCCCACAGATGTGTTACAGAATCCACATGTTGAATATCTTTTAATTGACTATAACGATATAGAAGACCTACCTTCTGAAATTGGAGATTGTTTGCAATCACTTAAATGTTTCTCCGCCATTGGAAATAACTTAAAAGTGTTACCAGAATCGTTCGGGAATTTGATTCACTTAGAGGAAGTTTACTTAAATGAAAATGGTATTATTAAACTGCCAGATTCATTGAAAAAATTAAAACATCTTGTTACTTTGAAACTAACTGGAAACCAACTGGAGACTTTGCCGGAAGATTTTGGAGAGTTAACATCATTAGAAATTTTAAGTTGTGATGAAAATGTGTTGTGTCGAGTACCAAAGACATTTGGATTGCTGGAAAACTTGAAGGAGTTAGAACTTGGTTGTAATGAGATTGACAGTTTGTCAGAAGGATTTGGAATGCTAAAATCATTAGAAATTCTCAATCTGAGTAGTAATAAGCTGAAATCTTTGCCAGAAAGTTTTGGCTATCTGCCAAATTTGAAAACTTTAGATCTGTCTGCAAATGAAATCAAATTTCTGCCATCCACTTGCCAATCATGCAACTCCTTACAAAAGTTTTATGCTGACAGTAATCTGCTACAAATGTTACCTCCATGGGTATCTGATCTTGTGAACATAGTTGAGTTTTCAGTGAAAGATAATCAGTTTCAGCACCAAGCATTGCCTGATGGCTTCCCTAAAGCTTCCAGAAAGCTCAAACATTTAGATATGAGTGGTAATTTTATGTCAGACTTGCCATACTGTATTGGAGAACTTGAAGCACTTGAATTTTTTCACCTTGGAAGTGTGATAGGAGAGTTGGAGAGGAGACACTTTCAGAATGGCAACTGGTTGGCTGAAATACCTGACAGTATTTGCTGTTTGAAAAATTTAAAAGAACTACATGTTGATGAAAATCAGCTGCGTGAGCTGCCTGCCAACTTCGGGGACCTGATTTCTCTTGAAATATTGGACCTAGGTTAGTAGATGTTAGAAGTTGTTTCTACTTTTGCAGCCAGTGACATTTATGCTGTCCGATTATGGTCTGCTCAGGTACTTATAGTCTTAACATTATCTGCTCTTGTACATGTACTTGCTGTCTGATCGTGGTCAGTAGTTGTACTTGCTGTCTGATCATGGTCAACACTGGTGCTTGTTGTCTTGTCCTGGTCTACCCGGATATTTTCAGTCTTACCATGTTCCAGGGATATCAATAGATGCAGATTCTTGCATTTTGATGCAACCAAATTTGAATTTTTCTACTTTTGACCCTAGCTAATTCTGAGCTTGGGGTCATTATGATGCAAGAGAATTTGGAAAAATGGGCCACATTTTGCAAGAAAAAAGATCAATATTGTGTCTATTGCATTTTAAATATAAAGTAAATACCAAATGAAGTTAAATGAATTTCATAAGTAGTAAATTTCACTGAATACAACATATAACTCGTGATAATTTGATTATGACCCCTTGAAAATTCTCAGCAGTGGTCAAATGACCCCAAGTTTTCAAAAGTTATTGAAATCCCTGTGTTCTACACTGGTACTGACTGTCTAGTCATGGTCAGTACTCAGTAGTGGTACTTGGTCTACACAAGTACTTGCTGCATGATCATGATCTGCAATTGCACTTCCTGTCTAAACTTGATCTGCACTGGTACTTGCTGTCAGGTCATAGTCTGCATTGGGACTTGCAGTCTATACTGCACTGTTCACTACCGAGTCACCCAGATTAGTCATAAATACATTGTCAAGTTATAAAACTTAACCTGTTTCCAAACATTTTTTGTTCTAGGCCAGAATCTGCTTCATGTGTTACCTGAATCATTTGGGAACCTTAAGTCATTGAGGATTTGTATGTTGTCAAAGAACCATCTTATGTGGCTACCTAGCAACTTTGGTGACCTTTCAGCCCTGGAAGATCTTAGGCTGGATGATAATGAAGTATTTCAATTTTAATAAGTCAAGTTTTTTTTTTCAATTTCAAATAAAGTTAAATGTTGAAAAATCATGATGTACTCTGTCAAATGAAGCTAGCTTATGAAATCTAGTGAATAAATGGATCATGCTTTACTAAATATCTTAATATGAAATTTTCAACACAGATTTTATTTTCATTTGCAAAAGACCAAAGTTTAGAGTTTAGTCTACACCATCATTATAAAAGTTGACTGGTAATAGAGTAAAAGTGCTGTATTATATAAATACATCAAAAGTGACCCTATTTTTGGCCACCCTGAAAGTCATGACTGATGTTTTATTTCAGCTTGCAGAGCTTCCCGAGTCATTCTGTAAACTAATTAAGCTTAAAACCCTTGACCTGTTCAGTAACAGACTACGAGAGATTCCATCAGCTTTACATTACCTGAAAAACCTGGTTAGACTGGATTTAGAATATGTAAGTATTTACTTTGTATGATATACTGTTAGTTGAGAAACTTCTATATTTTACTTAGAAGGGAAAACAAGATCTTCAGCTGATGTTCATCCCGCTCAGCTGTTTCCTGGTTTCAATTAAGTACTTGCAATTGAACGAGGAAAGTAACTGGAGAGTAATACACCAGGTGGGTTTGGAACCAGGCTGTTCACAACTTTGTATTTTTATAATAGTACCTGAAGTTGAGAAACTTGATATGTAACTCAACAGAGAATTTTATTTAGTAACGTTTATTTAGGAGAAAGAAAATTGTAAGTTATTTTTATTGCAGTCAAGTTTAAGGTACCTATGGTGACTTTTTGTGATGTGTCTTTGTCTGTTTTAATGCTTTATGCATTGTGCATCATCAACATTTTGCATACACAACATTTCCTCTTATTCACCCAGGCCTAGAGTTTTCATATTTTGCATTTTGCATGATGTAGTCGACTTTTAAGGTCCAGATTCACTTACAAAGATAAAATACATGTTTACTAAAATAACAAGCTTTACTGATGTGTAACAACCATGCTTCTTACAAAGTTTCCCATTATTCAAGCAGCTACATGAAAAATCCATATTTAAAAATCTGCAGGAAACATCAGTTCTCAATGGTTTTCTATAACTTGATGATACATCAACTAAATGCTAATAAACTACAGTCACATAGGTAGTCACATGACCCAAGGAAGATCTTAATTTATCACAAACATATCAAATGTCCAGTGGCTGTTATCAGTTTTGATGCTTGTTAGATGAATAGTTGTAGCACCTGTAATTCTTTTAATTCTCGAAAAATCTAGCAAAGGTGCTAGTGAAACTGTATCTTAAACTGTATCTTAACAAATATTTTGAAAATTATACCCTTGGGTAAGCATTAGCTTACATATATCTCTGCCTGTCCCCCACCTTTTTACGCCCCTGCCATTAGAAGAATGTTGATGGGATATTAAGTGTTGCACCTTAAAGGAAAATGCTTTCACAGATTTCATTTGTATTTTACCTGTGTACGTATCTTATGAAACTACAGATTCCTTTAGAAATTTGGTGTGACACCTCCAGTTTTGTCAGAGTTATGACCCTTTTCTGACTTAATTTCTAATGAGAACCAAATTTCCTAACATTTAGAGGACTAAGTTTTATACTGATTGGTTCATTACATACCTCAACAGTTATATTGCTTTTGACATTCCACCTGTCTTTTCTTACATTTAAACCATCTGTTTATGATCCTCTGTCAACATTTGAGCACTGCATGGGCATCTGTGTCCCATGAGCATAATTCTAGTTTCAGTCACTTGGGGTCACTTGCTTTTGAATACAGATACATAGGAGAATACTTGAAAAATCTTTGTGTCTGAAATCATAAGATTTTAGATTTTGCATTCATGATTTTTTAGTAGGTCTTTATGCAAATTGCTAAACTAGCACCTGAGGGGTCAGTATTGGTCCTGACTTACTTCTTTAAGCCAGTATAGCTATTATGAAGAAAAATATGTGAAATATGTTTAAGACATAGAGATTTCAAATTTAGCATGTAGCAATTACAAAGATTGCTAGAATTATTTCTACCTGGTTATCTTGACCTGACTGAAAGATTCACAGGTTTTACATGTATAGGGATATAATGTACATACAGGAAAATGTTCAAGAACATTTTATGAGTACCGTAGTTGTTCTCACGTGAGCAATTCAGGGCTATCATAACCCTCCAGACCTGTTGTTTTTAGATTACATTAGTATTTAATTGTGCTTTCAAGATTTTTCATAATCATTAACTAGGGATGCACATTTTATGAGGGACACAGATTTTTTTCTTTTAAGGAGTCTTAATTATAGATGTTGTCTGTAGTATTTTCCTGCACTGACATTCTAACAAACCTCACTATTTTTTACAGAATGACTTTCAAATTCCTCTAAGTGAAGTTCCTCAAATCCTAATGGAGACCAAATATCCTGAGAGAGATCCTGACTTGAAAGATAACTGGAGAGGCAGACCTAGGCAAGTTGCATTAAAATTGGACAGAACTATTATCAAGGTAAGCCACTGAATGATTTTCTGTCTGGTATAAATTTCTAGCTCACCTGAGCACAAAGTGCTCAAGGGTGAGCTATTGGGATCATTGATTGTCCTGCATGCATCTTCAACAATTTGACTTGAACGACTTCTCCTCCTAAACCGCTAAGCCAACTTTGACGAAACATGCTTGGGATATTCCTTGCATGAAGCTCTACCAAAATTGTTCAAAGAATTGAATTCCATCAAGGACTCTGGTTGCTATGGCAACAGAAAGGAAAAACTTTGAAAATCATTTTGTCTGAAACCACAAGACCCTTAAGTCATAAGATTTGATATGTAGCATTGTCTAGTGGACCTCTACCAGATTTGTTCAAATTATACCCCTGGGGTCAAATTTGGCCCTGCCCGGGTGATGGGGGGATCAATTGATTTTACATAGACTTATAAAGGGAAAACTTTGAAAATCTTCTTGTCTGAAAACACAAGGTCCCGAGCCGTAAGATTTGGTATGTAGCATTGTCTAGTGGACCTCTATCAAGTTTATTCAAATTACACCCCTGGGGTTAAATTTGGCCCGGCCCTTGGGGTTAATTGATTTTACATAGGCATGTATAGGGAAAGATTTGAAAATCTTCTTGTCTGAAACCACAAGGCCCTGAGCCTTAAGATTTGGTACGTATCATTGTCTAGTGGACATCTACCAGGTTTTTTTGTTCAAATTATATCTCTGGGGTCAAATTTGGCCCTGCCCCGAGGGTCAATTGATTTTACATAGGCTTATACAGGCAAAACTTAAAAAAACTTCTTGTCTGAAACCACAAAGCATAGAACTTAGATATTTTTGATTGAGCATCAGCTAGAGGTCATCTTCAAAGTTTGTTCAAATTATGCCCCTCGAGTGAAAATTGGCTCTACCCTTGGGGTCACTTGAATTCATATAGATTTATATAGGGAGATTCTTAAAAAAGCTTCTGATGTTTGCTCAAAAGCAGACCCAAAGGCAAAGTATTCAGGTGAGCAATCTAGGGCCATTATGGGCCTCTAGGGCCTCTTATTATTTATTGATTTTAGTTACTCTAAAAACTGTAGGCTATTTGCTTTATACTGAGGTATATGAACAAATTGTGCCAGCAGAGTTGTATTATATGTGACTTTAAGAGTGCAATATGATATATATCTCAGCAGCAGGAACAAGAACTGATAACTCAGTGCAGAGCAAATGGCCTTTTTTTTTACTGCATACCCCATATTAGAAAAAAGAACATATAGAACAGAATAGGATATATATTTTAGTGTTTTTGTAATACCATAAGGCTAGGAGTAGATCTACAAATTACCACAAAGCTGCCATTATTATGTACTACAAAATTATTAAATGCTTCAACCACGCGACAATTTTATAAATGGAAATAGTATTTCTTGTGAGTAGTGTAAGTTCATGCATGAAATCTATAAGTTTCACATATGAAATATCAGATTTGCTACCCACCCATTATTTGTAAGGAAAAAATATTGACTCTTTTTTAGATGAAAAGAGAGGTACAGCAGACCTTTTCACAAAAAAATCTTACGATTTATCTTAAGATTTTAACTAACGATAATCGTAAGAGAAATCTTAAGTCATTTTCACAAAACCAGTCGTAATTAATTTTTTTTCTTATGATAATTCTTATTCAAGATAAGAACTTATGATACATTTTACTTGTAAATGTTACATTTTACACTTACAAACGGGTAACATCAATCGTTAGGTTAAGACAGATTTTACACTTAAGATTTTCTTACGACTTTTTGTGAAAAGGATATTTATCATAAGATTTCTCTTACGAAAAAAAATTGTCGTAAGATTTTTTTTGAAAAGGTCTGCAAGAGTTTTATGTTGTGTGTGCAATAATAGTTTATATTTGCTATCATCAGAAAAGCCAGAATTCTTGTTACACAGCAGAAAGATTAAATTCTCCATAATAATTTAGTGTATTGTGAAGTTATGAATTGTTCCATTGTGTGAATTTAAGTTTATCAGTCTGTTAATTTCAGGTGAGTTTTAAATGTTAAGGACTGTCAGCTTGTATTTTTCTTCTGTTTTTTCTATCTTAAATGAAATTGTAAGTCCAGAAATTTTGTGTACAACTACTTAAAAAACACGTAATTGGTCATTCTTATTTAGAATTATAAGAAAGAGACTATCACAGTTTCTTTATTAGAAGAATTGCACCAATATCACATTGTACTAGTTACATTTTTTAATGTCAGATTTAGAATATTGTAATGCTCTTGTATATGTTGTTATATCCTTTGATTTCAAGAACGACTGCTGAATTTATAAATGCAGTCTTAAGATAAAGAGAAACAAGAAGGAAAAACTTACAAATGAATATTTGGCAACAAGTTCAGTTCACTCACATTTTTTTCTTCAGAAAATAACACTTTAGATGCTTTTAATCAAGTAAATTAATACCGGCAGGGAAAGTGTCATAACAGTTTTGAAGAAATGCTATGGTATGAATTGCATCCTTGTAGGCGGCGCAAGGACAGACTTATGAAGTTGTGACACCAAGACTTTGAAACTAGTATTCATTTCATGTATCTGTAGTTTTAATCTTCATTAAAGATGACGAAAGCCATCTTTATTCAAATACATGTTGTATAAGAAGGCACGATGTTATTCATTATTTAACTTTTAGGCACCAGACTATGGTCCCCTGGAGGACTTTGAACCTCCTCCCCCTGATCTCAACTTAAGTGAAGACTGTCTCATAATGGCTATGAAAAGAAATCTGTCCATTTGGAAAAGTCATACAGACACAAGTGCACAGCGCCGACCAGCCAGACGGAAACCCCAGCCAAGACGAACTTATGACTCGGGGTCAAATGAGAACAGTGAGGACGCAGAAAACTTTGAGCATAACCTCGATATTGATAGCAATAGCGGCAGTGATTATGAGGATAGCGGGACAGATTATGACAATGCCAGTGATACAGATGATGATGATGAATTCGAGCCACCTGTCTATGTTAAACCTACAGAATGGAGTGGTATGTTTTTCATACATGTTCATTTCCTAGGAGTTTCAGTTAAGTTTCACAAATACTGAAAAAGAGAACCAAACACAATGGATATTTTTATATACTTTAAAGGCTACTTATACCAATTGGCTTTCATGCAATACATACATTTTTCTTTCTTAGACTAATGGTAAACTGTTTGGTTAACATTTATTCTTTCTTTTGCTGTGAATTCAGAAAACTGCTTTTACATTTCAACCTCGGGTAAAATTATTTTTGAATTGGTAAGAAAATATCATTATTGAAGCTGCTACACTCTATTGAGGTATTCATAACACATCATTTCAAGATGATTAAATGCAAATATTATAATACAAATATTAAATGCTTTAGGTATGAACAAGGCCAAAGAAAATGGAGGGACACATGTAAATGTACAAGCCATGTTAGAGGAGACAGAATGTTGGGATGAGGAAGTGGACGCTAACGCCCAGCAGTTTGGTGGGTAGTAGGCCTGATGATATTTTCAAAAAGAAATATTTGAATGTAATTGTTCAAAGTGGCCATAAGTATACCAGGAATGAGAGTAGTTCCATTAGTTTGTATAATACAAAAAGATACTTTTTTTTGCTTTTATATATTACTTTAAAAAAAAATTGTATAATTAGGAGAAGAAAATGTTTCCAAGTTATCATTTAACTGATGTTTGTATAAACTTATGTCTTTAACACAAAGATGCAATGCATTGGAAAAATCCTGGTCCCTATGGAATCCAAACTCAAGAAGAAAAGTTGTTCAGCATTTGAGTATATAAAGATATTAAATGATTAAATTTTTATTACAGACGAAACACCTGTGTATGTCCACCCCACCAAGTTGTACTACACACCTATTGACAATGGAAAGTTTACATTTACCCCTTTTGATATTCATGAACAGGACTATGTGAAAAGACCTGAGCAATACGCTGTCGAAGAGGGTCAGTTTGACAACTGTGATATAGATGATACCAAATTCGTCCATGTTGATCCTGTGTTCTAAACAAATGCTGAAATTAATTTGCTTTTTTTTAATATATTGCATGGGAATAAGGAAGCTTTCTGACATGTGAACAGAAAATAACTATCTCTTTGTGCAGAGTATTTTCCCTTTGTCTTTATTTTTTTGATAGAAGACAGTGAATCTACATATATAAGCCAGTAGTTATTTCTGCATGTCTGCTATGTTGAAACACAGTTACAGAATTTTGAGAGCCTGAACTTTTTACTAACAAAATCATTCTTCCATATTGAAAAAAAAAACATATCAGTTCTAAGAGAATGCATTAATGTAGCAGGTTTTTATTGGTGTTTTTTCCCCTTTTCTTACTAGTTGTTTATAATCTTGCTTTATCTTGTTGCTCAGTATGTTAGGAACTCAATATTTTCTTTCATTTTTTTCTAGCAGTCTCTGACTCTGTTTCTATTTTGTTAAGGACAATTTCCAACTTCACTTTTTCACATAATTAGTACATATCTTTAGTCTGTTTAAAAAGGACTGACCATTGCTTTTTCTGTAACAGAACATGTCTTTTAGGTTTCTTTCCTGCATGTAAATACATTGTGAGTTGATGTAAGTTTTAAAGAATACTTTGAAGGCAAAATAAAAAAAGTTTTTTTTTATGTAATTGTTTAAAATATAATGGTCATCTGAAGCATTTTTTGTTTTTTAATTGACTTTCATGTTATGTCTAGTGGCATTTGAAAAGCATCTTAAAATTAGAAAAAACTATATGAAATATTGCAAAATGTTTATATTAAGGGAACTTAGGTCTGGCACTAATTAACATGTTCTGTTAGTGTCATTTGTACATGCATATGAGCATGTTTTATATTTACATTTTTGTTCCCTTTAATTTTGATATTAGTATTGTAGTTAAAATAAAAAGGAACTGTTGTAAAGTATGTCATAGGAAGACTTTAAAAGTTCCTTATTTTAGAGGTACCTGATTAATCAAATGCTTGTCTGAAATTGCTTTTATTAGTTTCCTTTTCAACTTGATTGATTTTTTTTCACAAATAAGAAATTAGCAGGTAGTTGATGGCAATGACAAAATTTTGCTTTCTTTTTTGATAAAATTATTTCAGAACAAATTTTTTTGAAAGTGTCTTTTTGAATAATTAAGCTGTTACGTTGAATTTAAAACCCAAAAGATTAAAAAAGGTAATTAAATGATTAAGTCTGTTGATTTTTAATAATTTGTATAAAAAGTTTCTTCTATTGAAATTCATCAGTTGTTGGGATTCCAGAAAGGGAAAACCGTTATACATGTAACTTTATTTTACATCTGAAATTTAATTGAAAGTTTTCAGAAATAACGTTTATAAGATGCATATTATTAAATGAGTTAATTATATAACACCTCATAGTTGTTATAATGGCCAGCCTGTGTTGTTATAATGGCCTGCCTGTGTTGTTATAATGGCCAGAATGTGTTGTTATAATGGCCAGCCTGTGTTGTTATAATGGCCAGCCTGTGTATGGACGTCAGTTTGCACAATTTTCTTGCCTGAAATTGTTTCAAAATAACTGGAAACAAATATTTGTAAAGATAACACTTTTTGTAGATATCACACAAAAACATACTGCTAGGCTTGAAAATGTTTTCTTTCGTTGTGAATCTTTTAATAACTGAAATTTCCAGAGTTGAAAATTTGTTACCCTTTGGGTATAATATGGGAATTTGTGAATTTTTTATATTTGACTTTAGGAGGATTGCAAATTTCTGTTTTGTTATTGCTTTAATATTTGTTTATGTATACTTCCTTTATTAGTAAGTTATTTTTTGTAATTTTCATTTTGTTTTAGATAGGGCAAACAAAAATAGGGTGCCTTGATGTGACAATGGCTTTTTTATTTGATTTTATGATTGATATTGGCTTTTTTACTTTATAAATATTATCAGATAGATACTTAATTAAAACCAAATTTTTCTCTAATAAATAATGATCAAACAGTTCCTTTGTTTCTCTTTATATAGTTGATGAACTGCAGCTGGAACTTGATCCAGCGAATTGTGATAGAGATAAATTGTTGTGTTCTGCAAAAAGTTTCCTTTGTTTCTTAAGTGTTTTGATAAGAATTAATCAAAGGACTGAAGTTCCTGAGAGCCGCCAAATGATATACACAATTTTGTCCATATCTTTTATGATTCATGGAAATATCCTGAAGGAAAACGTGACGTGACAACACAACACCCAACACATTGTTTACCATACGAGAATAAGTTGTAAATGTCTGAACCATGGTGATGACTCCTGTGCAAAGGAAGACTTAAGACGATGCAGTGCAGGACCTGGATTTGTTTCAATGTCACCAGCAAGAAAAAGTAGAAGTGACATTAGAAAAATACCAGCAAATACAATACATTGCCACACTACTTGTTGAAAACAATGTTTCTTATTCAACAGCCGCAGATTTCCATGCTGTGACGGGCAAAAAAGATTTCTCTGGTCCGCCAAGACACCAAATCTATGCCCATTACTGATATCTATATGCCTCACGACAGGTGACCTTATCATTTTTACTGTATAACTGCACGTAAAAAACTTTCAGTCTGTAGCTGTTTCTAAGCAATTTACCAGTGTCTATGACAATTGGGTATATACTGTTTATTTCTAACTCCAAGGAATTCACAGAGTTTTCTGTCTCCAAGAAATTCATTGGGTATTCTATGTCCAAGATATTCAATGTATGCTTTAAATGTACAGTAAGTTTGCGATGACTCAAAATAGTATGAGGGATCGCCTTTTTGTCGAGTCATCGCATCTGTCGAGTCATTGCATGTCGTGTCCCGTTTGTACTTTCTCTGGGATAACAACTTGATGTAACAACTCTACTATCTCTTCAAATTAAAAATTGCACTTAGTTCCTGTTAAACTGCTGATGTACACTAAGAGTCTAAAATTGATTTCTGTACCCTAAGTTATATGATAATAATAATAATAAATGTCAAAATCCCGGATGTCGAACAATCTCAATAGCTAAATGCCGGGTTTGAAAGTCCGGTAAGCAAGCAAAACGAAAAATAGTATGCTATGTTTACTGCGCCATTCTCTCTTCTGCTTCGTTCATTTATATGAGACACTTTATTTCACTTCTGTTCCTTTTAATTTTCAATGATTTTAAGTTTATAACCCGTTATTTTCCTTTTGAAGTTGACCACAGACTGGGGCGAATTAGGGGAGATAACACAATCTTATATTGCTTTCCGATTATTTGCAGTACGCACATTGACCACTTTTTACCATGTCAAATGACGCTTACGATTTTGATTGGCCAAATTCAGGTCACGGATTGCTGACATGGGCGAAGTCGCTCCGCCAACGGATTTTTTGGTGAAATGCAGAATAATTTTGGCCTACAGGCATACATCTTTTTATGTTCATAATAAATTACTTTATTAGGTTAAGTTTTAACACTGCTGTAATCGGGCTTTCGAAATTCCAGACGTTTCATACTGATCTACTTTTTAGTGTACTTGTACTCAATGTTGGTAAAATGCCGAATCCGTTGAGTAAAGAATGAAAACAAGTCCGGCCGCAAACTGACTGCAAGGAGCCTGGCGGCTCAAAAATACATCTGCACTGAAATATGGGATTTCATAAAAACGGTTAGGTTCATTGCCTATTTAAAGAATTGCATTTTGATTGTTGGCTATTCAAAGAATTTCATTTCGCCTTTATCTCGTTGCAGCAGGATTACGACAAAAATTGATGACAAAAGAAACAGTCACCCTACTGTTCTTTTAAAACGAAATGTCTTTTGGTGATGTGGGACTCACAGAAAGGCTTATAGTAGACTTTACTGATCTTGTTTGTTGTGTAAAAAAATCCAAGGTAATTCTAAGAATTTGCTTGGTAATTTTGTCTCCAACCACGTATACATATTGATTTTGTCCATGTTTGTCCATCTGTCTTTCACAAAGATTGTCAACGCAACTCCTCCACTGTGCTTGAATGGATTTTGATGAAACCTTAAAGAAATATTCAATACCTAGGGTAGTTGTGTGTATTGTCACGATTTTCAGCTTGACATATTTGCTGGAGTTACGGGATTTTACAGATATTAATTTTTATCTTCGTTATGGTAACTCATCCTACATGCATGATTACATTTTAATGAAATCTTTAGTTCAGTGCCTAATGCAGTTGTGCAAATCGTCACGATTTTTCACATGACTGGTTTTTGCAGGAGTTATGGAACTTTTTAGACTTTAATATATATATATATATTTTTTTTTTGTCGGCACATCCCCTCCTTACTGCATGATTGAACTTTGATGAAATCTTCAGAAATATTTAGTGCCTAGTTTCGTTTTTCATGTTGACTTTTTATGCAGCGGTTATGGGAGTTTACTTACTTTGTGGTAGGAGACAAGTGTTTTAAAAAACCCACAACATTGTCTATTCTCATGTTCAAGGAAAGAACAACTTCCCAATGTTAAGCCCTCAAATTTGCACATACACAGTTACATTTTTCCTTTGTCTTACGATACAGATTTTCCATTTCTGTCAAGATTGAAACACATATTGTGAAAGACCATCAGGCCCGTACAAAAACCACATCATAAAATCTCATTCCAAGGCGGCTTACCACTTTGATTACAGTCTTAAAATTGATATTGTCTAACTTCTGAACTTTCTTGTTTTGTTTAAATGATGAATCATTTTTTAGTCACACATTTTATCTTTTGTTACAAGGTTGGCATTTTCGCTAAAGGACAGCTATCTGGATCCCTAGAAAGAATATTAGATAAACTTGCCACCTACACAGCTGAAACATTTTTTTTTAACTGCTAAGGACAAATTGATCTGACATTTAGAGAGGTTCAAGAAATTCTAACGAACAATTGAATTGCTTGTCATTTTCTATGAAAATAAATTTTAAAAAGAAAAGATTCCTTAAAACTATCCCATTATTAATTTCCAGAATTTATTGCTTAAATGTAAATGGGGGCACTTTATTTTAATCAGAAACGATCTGAATAACTCAATTTACAAGCAAGAATTTTTGCGTTTTTGCATAAAGGCAAAAAAAAAATAATAAAAAATAAACATCCATTTATAAATATTTTCTCATGTTTAATTTCTTCCAAAAAAAACAACAACACATTTAAAAAGTCAGAGATATTTTGTAAGAGATACTCCTCCACAGATTTGAAGAAACTTTAATTTTCTTTTAATAGATTAGTTTTTTTTCTTCAGTAGATACAGTGTTTGCCAGGATGTTTAAATTTTGGATATATACCGCATCTCAGAATTACACGCCATATGCTGTGGATTTTATTTGCAGACTAAACAGCAGTTCCCCATTTCAGAGGCGTCAAATTTGATGATTTTGCGTAGGATATAGCCCCGACCAATAAAATAATTTTAGTCGCCTCCTTGTCTTATAGGGGGATTGACCTTTTCAAGGGGCAATAAAATCTGTTATCGCTTCTTAGACAAGTTAGTCTAATATATATCTTCTGAATCAGTGGTCTCACAGAAAAACCTTTGCAAGTAGCATGCTGATTTTTTTACGGTCATTGTTCATGCATTATTGAACATTCTTGCACAAAATCAACGACTGTTACTTTTCAGAGAAATTTGCTCTGTAATACCATAATTGCTGGGCCACATTAATTCTGCACTTTCTGAATTTCTTTCAAGCAATGGACGCCTTTGGAGTTAGAAATCTGATATAAAGCTGCTCTTTTTCTATTACACATATGATTATATAAGTAGTTACCTGTCTTCAAGTCTTCAAAAGCTTTGGAATCATTGTGCTATTGCTGTGCAATTAAATCTAGTCAGAGATGTGTAATTTTATAGAAAAACAGGGCTGGCACTTTTGATGAATCGAAACTGCTTAAGGCAGTCGTTAGGCAAACACAGGAAATTAGTTCTTGTTTTTTCTTTCATTTAGGAAGTGCGTATTATCCATAATTTCTCATACTTATTTGATAGAGGACGAAATAATAACGAATGGTGATATTGCAAGAATTTCACAAAATTAAATTACACCCCTAGAATAAATCAATTTCAAAATGACATAAACAGGTGGAAAACAAAACATTTAACACTCATAGGTAAAGTATCTGTATATAAATCATTAATTCTTCCAAAATTAACATATTTATTCTCAGTCCTTCCAAATCCTTCGGAACATATTATAAAAATGTTAACACAAGAGAGTTACAGCTTTATCTGGAACTCGAAAAGAGATAAAGTAAAAAGGAATACTATAATTCAAAATATTGAGGATGGTGGAATAAATATGATAGATATTCCGATATACCTTAACTCTATAAAATCAAGCTGGATAAATCGAATAACTAATACAAAAAATAAAGGGACATGGAAAGAAATAATAGACAAACAGATTAAAAAAATATCAAAAATAGATTTGTTTAAATGTAACATTAGTACATCAGATATTTTGCGACTCAACATTAAAAACCTGTTCATTAAAGACGTATTCATCGCTTGGAGCAAAATCAATTTTAACAACAACCCTCAAAATATTAGAACTCAAATAATATGGAATAACTCACACATACGAAACAACAAATCAGTTTTGCACTTTCCTGTTTGGATAAAGAAAAATATTATTCAGATAAAAGATATTTATAATGAAGAAACTAAACGATTTAAAACATTCAGCCAATTAAAAAACATATACAAAATACCTGATTCTGAATTTCTGAAATACAACAGGTTGATTTCAGCAATACCAAAATAGTGGATTAGAACTCTTAATTCTGTAAACTTGGCACAGCTAACAAATGAACTATGTATATACGACATGATTACTAAAACTAAACCAAGTTACTTAAACAAAAAATTAACATATATACAGAAAAAAGTCTACATTTCGATGGGACAATCGAAAGCGCAAATAAAATGGGAAACTTTCTTCCCAGATAAAATATTTAATTGGTCAGACATATTTAAAAATGCTTTCGTTTGTTGCAATGATAATTTTCTTCAAACTTTCTATTTTAACTTTTTACATAGAAATGTTGCAACCAATAAGTTCTTATTCAAATGTGGCTTAGTTGAATCTAGCCTGTGTGGTTTTTGTAATATGGCTGTGGAAAGTTTAGAACATTTATTTTGGGACTGTTCACAGGTACAAAATTTCTGGACCCAACTGTTCAAATGGGCTATGACCTTCAATACAAATATAGAATATGATAGATTTTTAACGTTTTTTCATTCCAATGATAAAGTAGTGTCTTATATATTACTTTTTTCTAAACACTATATATACAGATGTAAAACAAAAAACATGATCCCGGATATACACGTTTTTAAACAGAAATTCATCGTTCGATTAAAACTAGAAAAATACACAGCGTTGAGAAAAGATACAATTGAAATTTTTAACAGAGATTGGACAACTTTTTTACCCCTACTTTTATAAATCTATAGATACCAAAGTAAACTGTTCTCTAACCTATCCTCTTCTTTTTTCTTATTTAGGTTTAGTTGTTATCTGATATTAATTTCTTTAAATAGTAGTAACTAACTTTGTTAGTTGTTAGTATAGTACTTTGAAAAACCATGGAGCTTGTATGTAAATATTTTTGTTAATTGTTTGAAAAAAAAAAAAAAGAATATTCACAAAAATACAACCGCGTCGTTTGCCTACTTTTACTATCACGAAGTAGCGATCACATGACAAAGCGTAACGAAAATCAACGGTGACCTACATTTATCAAATTTTGGAATTTGGTGTAATTCTTTTCAGGTATTATGAAAATATTCAAGTGTGAAAAGCAGTGGTGGCCTACATTTATCAAACTTTGGAATTTGGTGTAATAATTTTCAGGTATTATGAAAATATTCAAGTGTCTAGAGTATGTGTCAAATCAGAACCATAAAAACAAATCTCTGAAGGAAAGTCACCAATTTATTTTCTTTTTTCACAAATTTGTTCAGTTGCCTTTTACAAGAGATTAGATTATCAGTTTCTTTTTAAATATTTCAAAACTCAATCGATGTTCAATATTTCATAAAACAATTTAACATATTGAAAAAAAAAAACCCTGTAGACTTGTTTCCTTCAAATAATAAGCAGACAGTGGCAGACAGAATAAAAACAACAACAACAAAACGTTTTAGTAATTATTAGATTATCATTTGAGCATAATGCTGACACTTACCACAGACAACAAGTAATTTGATACCAAAAGTAGGTAAAGAAATGGCATAGGAATGGCTTATTAGTGTCTTATTAGTGTGAAAACATTGATTCCAACCATTAGCAAACCATTTAGGCAAACTGTATGTATTGCAAGGAATATCTGTATTTTCTGGAAATGTTTGTTTTCTGGTTAATAAGACTATCGAATTATTCACATATTTCAATGCGTGGAAATAGGTTGAGAGTACAATGCAAAGAATGAGCTTTGGCTTACTAAGAATCGATGGATTTTTTTATGAATTACGTTTTTGTTACAATATTTTCATCTTTGGTTTTTCAACCTTGTGGCACAATTATAAAACCTTAAAGGAAACTCGATAACTGAAATACGTTGTAAAATTCTTAGGTTAATATACAAGATGCTTTATTGTAGTTTGCAGATGCAAACAAAAAATACAATGTTTTCAACTACAGAAACATCAAAGTTTTGCCCTACTTCTTACGATCTTCTAATTAATTACGGAAAATTATTACTGTTCACAGCAAAAATCAGCAAATAAACTCCGTGGAATTTCTAGAGATTTAAACAACCATAAATTGCAGAATTAGGCAAATATAAGATGAAATAATGTCATTTTCAGGCTCTTATTGAGTGTACCGCATTGTCTTGAACGTCAAACTGCATCTGTACAAATATTTACTATGAACGATTTCAAGGCAAGTTAAGTAAGACAATAAATGAAGGAAAACTGACAAAAAAATAAATGTGACATAAAACTGCGAAGAAGTGTTCATATAATGAAATAGATATAACACAGAATAGTTTGTAACACTTTTAATCAGTGGATATTTCTTCGGAGAGGTCATGGGGAAAACCCAACTCTTGGGAAACCACTGTTCAAATCGGAAATCAGGAAATTAGCTCTTGTTTCTTCGTTCACTTACAAAGCTCGTATTGTCCACAATTTCCGATGATACGTCGTATTCGAGGTTATTATTTATGGAGTTTTCTAATGATATTTTGTGGCATGCAACTTCCTAGTCACAAGTGCTGAAGTGCATATTTTCTGTCTCTTGAGTATTTTAAACGGAATATACTGTCTCTTAGTGTAGGTCTTTTCAATAAAATTGATCAGACCTTGAAGCCAGAAAAATGGGCACATATCCAAAACAAATTATTTGCTATGCAAATTACCTAAGTTAAAATTGTAAAAGGGATATAGATAAAAAAGAAGCGTTATAGCAGATGTTTCTTCTTTTCAGTGTTATTAAAAAATACCTGTTTATATAACTATCAAATCAATAAGAAAAATGATTGAAAAAGAGGCCAACGTGTCGCCACAATGTTGTTAATAAAATTTTGCTTATACTTAATAATATGTCATAACTTTCGAGAGTTTTGGAAGATCCCTTCTAAAATTTTCAGAGCTACATTTTCATGTTACAGATTTCAAAAACTACAGGAACGTGAAAAACGAAGTTTTGGTCAGTAAGTCCCATTTTTGCATTCCACGACGCTTAATTAAAAAAAAAAGTTAGGTCTCCTTCGTGATACAAAACTTGACAGATGCTGATGATGTTATTTAACTGTATTTTCACTCCCTTTCAATGCCTTTCTGCTTGCAATGTTGAAAGCGAAACGTTGTAATTCTGTCAAGTGAAAGAACTTACACGAATTTAACAACTCTATGTTTCCTTATCCTGAGACTTTTCGAGCCGAGAAGTCATTAAAAAAAGCTAGGAATATTTCGTATTTTGAATGCAACAGGGGAGAAACTGTTTTAATGTTTAACTTAAAACGTGAGCTCAAAGAAATCAGTTGTATTATATCTAAAGCATCCCTTTTACATATCAAAATAGCATCTTTCAAAATATCTCGCAGATTTGAAAGTTGAATTTCGTAACCTTGTTAAAAGTGTTACATATAATTCCATCTGGTTGTGTATGTATTCCCATCATCTAAGTGATTTTGTTTTCAAAACAGCTCCATCGTAATTTTTGTGCTTACAAAATTAGTATTACGCACAAATAATCGAATATGTCTGAAGCTTATAGATTTATACATATGATTTTGAGCATTCAGAATTTAAATCGTCGCATATATTTTTTTTACTTGTTACCCCTTGCGAATGATAATGTCATCAATTTTAAGATAACATGTATATATGCAACGTCTTAAAATCAATGTTTTACTTGTTTTTGCTCTCGACCAATTCAAATTGTAATCGTTGGCGAAACCGCATGACTGTCAAAATAATTAACAAAATTGCATTAAAATACCGTCTAACTGATAGGAAGAAAGTCTGACACTTTATTGCTTCATTTCAGAAATATTAAATGAAGGATGTCTGAAATTCTTAATTAAGCCGCATTCGTTTCGGAAATACACCAGACGTATTGTTTTTAAAACCATCTTCAAATATCTGTGAGTTTTATTGGAGAAAACAAGGTGCGATGTTGCGGAGACTGTAAGTATATAACACAATTCTTTCTGCCTATTCCCTATAACTACTCAACGAACTTACGGTGGTATTTGCTTTCAATCGTTGTAAAACTTCCAAGTCTGGAACTCCATTAAAAGCTGCAAGACATAAACACAGTCAATAGTCGAGGGTTATACCTGTTCTCCATTCGTCTTATATACTTTTGTTATAACACTTAAACGTATACAATTTTATTAACTATCACTATGTATTGTCAATTTGTTACATTATTTAAATAGATTATAAACAGCAGAAATCCATTTGATAAAAGTACATATACTAGTTTTCCTTTGAGTATAGAGATATTCTTTTTTTTTTTAAATATCAACCATTCATTTTATAATTTGGCCTAAACACGGGTTTTTTCCTCTCTTACTTTCTTATCCTTCCGTCTTTCTTTTTACGAATTCATTCATTCGTTTATGTTTGCATAATACATAATATGGAAAAATTTCTTCTTGAGTACGTTTGAGAGAAAAAAAAACAAACAAAAAACAAACACCCCAAATGGCAGAGTGATGGACGTTTCCGTGATACAGAAATAAAAGCATTTTAATTGCATTCTAACTCCTAACATGAGCATTGAGCTTTAGTCTTACATGGCATGTACTTTATCTGTCAATAAACCAAATATTATCTTACAGGTCGAAGTGCCCATTATAATCAACAGTGTAGCACTGGCCATTGCTTTCAATGTGAGCAAATATTCGGTTGCAACTACGACTTCTTATCAGCAGGCTCATTTTCTAACGCTTCCGGAGCATAGCTGTCAATCACTCACTTAAAGATCAAAACCTACCTAGTAGTGAGGGATTGTATGTATTTTCTTTTTAATCGAGCAATCAAATCGTGAAATTCTCTAACAACTAGACAATCATAGTAGTTTAAAACTTTTTATGCGTTTCAAGGTAGTGCTAACTTTAACTATATGAAAGCCATTCTAGATAATTAAACAAGGGACTGTCTTTGTAATAATGTACTAAGTATTGTGTTTTATAATAAGGATAAGCAATTGTTTTATAGTAATCGTGAAATAAGATTCTTTTTCAAAGGAGGTAGCGCATCTGATATGACATCCAAAGCAAATATCAAAACATTTTCCTTTGATACTTAAACAAAACACGACTGAATATGTTTCAGTTTCTCAGGAATATTACAACTTGAACAAATATATAATTCAAATAACTCTTTCATACGTAAATTGTAACGGATAACCTGACAATCAGATATATATTATCACTAATATCAATTTCGATAAAGGTAAAGAAATAAATTTATCTGCTGTATTGTTATTATCTATCATTTATTATAATTATTTATTTTTTTGTGACAACATTTCTTCTTTTTACCATGTCTTCTGTTTTCATTGGTGGTCCTTTTCTTTAAAGAACATGATCATGCCTACGCACAAGAAAAGGCAGTAAATAATTGAATAATTACATGATCAGTACACAACTGTAATATACATCACTCTCAAAATGACATCTCTACGGTTTGATTTGAACTTCTGTGGTAATCATTATGGACCTGTAAGAATTTCTTTTAGTTTCCAATGTGCTGCCATAAAATTTCATCAGATCATTCGGAGAACAAGTCATTACAGATATGAATAATCAAATCAAAACATATTTCTCAACGATTTAAGACAGTTTTGTTGCAGCCAAAGGCTCCGCAATTTCAACACCGAAATACATTTCAATAGCACTTTGTCTTTGCAAATTTGCATCAACTTACTACTCTGTAGCATCAACATATCACACCAAAGCTGCCGGTTTATACAAGCTTTATGTCAAATCAATTTAAGTGATCGATATGACCATGATGCATGCCAGCCAAGATAAATGCTGAAAACATAGTGATTTATTTTAAATCTAAAACTATATCTGGTTCATACGGACATAACTTCATTAGTAAAAGTGAAATTATCCGTTACTAAAGAACAATACTAGTAAACCATTCAAATAAATAAAATAAAAACAAAAAATGAGCAAATTCACTTTGTAGAACTTATTTTTACAGGAATTCTGCCATAAAGCAAGGTGGTAAACATGCTTAAAAAGAAAGAAAATCTTGTAGAAAAACAAGGCTGACATAAAATTTATTAAGTCGATTCTATATTGCGAACTCAGGAAATTAGCCTTTTTTTCTTCCATATATTATCCATAATTTCCGATAAAACAACGAGTTCAAAGCTTACAAAGTGCCTGTGATATGTTGTTTGGCAGAGAAAAAAGGATTAACGAATGACAATATTGTTAAAATTGCTTATCAAATGCATGCATATACATCATACTGTTACAAATATTAAAAATGATAGCATCTGAGTGTAAAGAAAAAGTTTTTTTTATACCTTTGCTTAGATGCATTCTACAAGGGATTTGTCCTGTATTTTTATCTGTTTAAATATTTCAATAATCAAACTTTTTTTTCTTAAATAAACACCAGACAGTGGCAGACAGTAAAATGCTGAATAATTAAAATGATCACAACTCACTTCAGAAAAAAACAACAACACATATAGTTTGAATTTTGTGACAAAAGCATTGTCAATGATATTTTATTGCTTCCTAAGGTATGCAAAATATTTCTGTAATATCACATAAAACCGCCTTCGTTTCGGAAATACGCTAGACGTTATGTTTGTAAAACCAGATTCTAATGTCTATCTCTGAGTTTTATCGACATTTTATAGGAGAAGACAAGGATCAAAATTGCGGAGATTGCAACGCATGTCTATAATGCTTCCTGCTTCCCCCACATCTACTCTACAAATTCAAATGACTAAACATGTCTCTCTATGCACTCTTGTACAGTCCTAAGCAAACTAAGATTAAAATTAAAGGTCATGGGCTCTACCTTCAGTTGATTTAAACATTTTTGTTATCACAAAGAATCAGAACACATATACATGAACAAGTTTTGATACATATCATATTTTATTAATTTGTTACATTATTTGAACAAATATAAACAACAGTCACTCGACAGAAATACTTACAGAGCTTCACTATAAACCTTTTTTCCAGCTTGTTTTCCAGATAATGAAATTAAAAGAGTGCTGTTGTTGTTCTCTTGTTTGTTAAAGATTTGCGTAACTTACCTGCACATTACTCGTTAGTTGGCTGCCAACTTGCTATTATTGTAAAACATATACACTCTAAATAAAATCTCCTGACTCGATTAATCATATAATTATGTCTCCCAAAATTTTTGGGAGACATATTGTTTTGCCTTAGCCGCCCGTCTGTCCGTCCGCATTAAGCTTGTCCGGCTTTCACAGATCAAACTGCTGGCGAGATTTCAATGAAACTTCACAGGAGTGATTAGTACCAAACTTAGTTGTGCATATCGCCAGCACATACCGCTTGGCTGCGCAAAATGGCCACCAGAGCTAATAATAGAAAAACCTTGTCCGGCATTTACAGGTCAAACTGCTGGTGGGATTTTTACGAAACTTTACAGGAGTGATCAGTACCAACCCTAGTTGTGCATATCTCTAGGCACATTCTGCTTTGCTGCACAAAATGGCCACCAGAGCTAAAAATAGAAAAACCTTGTCCGGCTTTCACAGGTCAAACTGCTAGCGGGATTTCGATGAATCTTCACAGGAGTGATCAGTACCAACCTTAGTACTGCATACCGCCGGCACGTTCCGCTTAGCTGCACAAAATGGCCACCAGAGCTAAAAATAGAAAAACCTTGTCCGGCTTTCACTTTTCCCCCAATTTTCATGACATTAAAAACAATAACTTTTCTAACCAGGCTGATGTTATAGCCCTTCAGGAAACGTGGACAAGTGCTAATGCATAGTTCAAACCACCAATACACGATACCAAGCTGTGTTCACTCATAGGCCAACACACCAAAACAACCAGTCTCCAAGAAGAGGTGTTGGCATCTTTGTCCACCAAGACTTTGACTTTATGCGCATTGATACTTCTTTGGCAGATATTAAATGTGTTGATGTTCATATAACATCTCCGTCTATATCAGTATTGAATGTTATAAACCTCTACAACTTCACTTGCATTATTTCTGTGAACAGCTCAGTTTGACTCTTAACAATTTACCGACTTCACAAACAATTGTTCTCGGTGACTTCAATGCACCATGTGTCAGCTAATGCGCTCGAACAAACCATGACTCACTTCGATCAACTTAAACAACTCCCACTACAATTCGAAAAATACTGATTCATCACATATATGTGAAAAAACCTTGCAGCTGTACAATCTGGAACTGTGCTAACTTATTACATGTACAGCTATAATGCAATTACATATGCAAATATTTGGATCAACAACAACACAGAGCCTCTATGAAGAACTGATAGATGAAATTTCATGAATGTTTGATAGCTTAAACTACCTCTGATGTTCAACACCAGTTGTCACTAGGTAACAAATATCTTTACTTTCTGATTGTAAAAACATGAAGTGTTTCCTCATTTCCACATCACTTTTCAGCTTCACCTTCATCTATTAAGTCTGTTAAAACCAACTGCAACTTATGCTTTGACTTTCACCTCTGCAAAAAACATGCCGCTTGTTCCATCCTTAGAGTATATAGGGGGAGGCATATGTTTATGTGACAAAAACCACTTCTAGTTATTTTTAAGATGAACTTCACTGAAGATAAATTTACGCATGAAAGGAAAGTGTATATAATAACAACTACATAAGATTTTAACGATAATTTCCTTTTCTGGAAGAACTTTATGCCATGTTGCTGGTGTCTATCAATAAAGAACTCATCTCTGAAGGGAGCGGCGGTGGCCTAGCGGTTAAGGTGTCTGCCTCTCAACCTATGGATCGTGGGTTTGAGCCAGTACCAGGGTCACGACCATGTTTCCTCATATGACACCAGTACTAGTTGGTTCTAGGAAGCGGACTCGAGAGTGATTTAATAAGCTGCAAGCTTTCTTCACAATCGAGCTGAAATAAATAATGTTTACACTAAGAACTCGTCCTTTGAACAAAGTTAAAGATGAATAAGATTCATAATACTACATTTAAATAGTGTAGCAAAACGCTATTTCGATGACTGATCACTTACTGGCACATATTTGCTACGACACAATGCCAGAATATGAAAAACAAGAATTGGCAAAAATTCGCTGCGTTACATAAAAACATGCTTACTTCAAATAATGTCAAATTATGAAAAAACATGCTAGCTGCAAAATAATGCCAAAATGTGAAAAACATGTTGCTAAAAAAGAGTGTAAAAATACAAAACCATGTTTGCTTCATAATAATGCTACAATATGGACGAACACTTTTGCTGCAAAATAATGTTAAAATACGAAAAACATGTTTGCTGCACCAAAATGCTAAATTATGAAAAATATGCTTACTGCAAGAGATTGCCAATTTAAGAAAAACATGCTTGCGGCAAAATAATGCCAAATTATCAAAAAAATCGTGCTTGTTGCAACCACATACCAACATATGAAAAACATGCTGTTAAATATCCGCATGATTTGAGAAATCGGGTTAAAAATTCTAGTTCTGTACTTATGTTCAACAAAAAAAAAAGAACAACTCTCCAGTGCTATACCCTCACCATTGCACAAACATAGTACAACTTTTCCGTTGTCTTGCCTATCATACGGTTTTGTTGTTTTTGTCATATTTTAAACGCTTATTGTAAAAGACAAAAATGCCAATAAAACCACTTCATTAAGAAGACTTTTTTCATATCATTTTAAGGGGCTTATCACATTGATTATGGTCTCAAAATTGACATTGCTTAACCTATTTTTTTGTTAAAATGATTTTTAGTCATGATTAACATTATATCTAACGTTACAAGGTGGAGATGTTTTGAGGACATCTACCTGGGTCCCGAGAAAGTTTGTAAGATAAACTGGCCACCTAGTCAGCTCTAACTGCTATAGGACAAATAGATCTAACGTTTAAATGACAGAGATATTTTTTAAATGGTACTTATCCAATGATTAAAGAAACTTTAATTTTCTTAACAAATTTTCCCTTCGTAAAAGACTGTTTGCCAAGAAGTTATAAATGTGCTGTGGAAGTAATTGCAATGTAAATGCAATTCCCTGTCTCAAGAATGTCAAATCTGATGATTTTGCTTAGAATATTATTTCGGCCAATAAAATAAATAAGTCGCTACCTTGGCTTAAAGGGGCATTGACTTTTTCAACGACAACTTAAATATTTCCATCGCTTCCTTAGACAAGTAAGTTGTTACGTATATTTTATTTGGTCTCACCAACTTAATAATATAAGAAAAGCAGTTGCAAACAGCCCTGTTTGTCAGTGTTTAAGGAACCGGTACGGATGTTAGATTTTTTTTACGGCCAATGCCAATGCATTATTGACAATTCTTGTGCACGCTCTTTCGATAAAATGAACGATTGTTGCTTTTCAGGGAAACTCAGTCAGTAATACCATAATTGCTCGGCTGCAGTTGCAGTTTTTGAACCTTTTTAAGCAATTGAAGCCTCTGGAGTAAGAAAGCTGATTTACAACTGTTCCTTGCCATATACAGACAGAAACAATACAAATATTATTTACAAAGTACTTACTTGTCTTAGAAGCTATAAAATCATTGAGCAATAGTTATGCAAAAAAGTCAAAGACTAGAAACCCCACATAACAACAACCTTGTCACTTCTATAAAGTCGATACTCAGGAAATTAGCCCTTGTTGTTCTGTCATTAGGAAGTGTGTATTACCCATAATTCCCAATATGATACTGACGTTAATGCTTAGATATGCCTAGCCTGTGATATGATGTTATGCAGAGGACGAAGGAAAAACAAATAGCAATATTGCAAGAATTTGACGGACTTTTAAGTCGTGTACAATAATGTTGCCTACTTTTACCTCGTACTATCACGAAACGACAATAACATATGAAAAAGCGTAGCCAAAAACAATGTTGACCTACATTAAATTTTGGAATTTAATTTGTTGTAATTCTTTTCAAGTATTATGTTAATATTCAAGTGTCTAGAGTATCTTTGTCAGAAAAAAACTACATTACAAAATCAGAAGGAAAGTCAACAATCATTTTTTTTCCTACATTTCTTCAGTTGTCTTACAAGAGATTGAATTTCTATTAGTTTCTTTTTTAAATACATCTGTATTTCAAAACTCAGTCGATGTACTGTATTTCAAAAATCAATTTAAGATACTAACACGCTGTAGATTTGTTTCCTTTAAATGACAAGCAAAAAGTGGCAGACTGATATAAACAACAACAACAACAAAACATTTTAGTAATTCGGATTATTATTTGAGCATAATTTTGACACTTACCACAGACAACAAGTAATTTCATACCAAAAAGAGAAATCGCACATAAATAGCTAGTGTGAAAACATTGATTCTGACCATTAGCAAAATCTTTAGTCAAACTATATGTATTGCAAGAAATATCTGACTTTTCTGGCAAAGTTTGTTTACTGGTTAATTAGACTATCGAATTATTCACAAATATTTAAACGAGTGGTAATGACGGAGAGTACAATTCAACGAATGGCCTTGGGTTTACTAAGAAATGATGGATTTTTTTATGAATAATGTTTTGTTTGAAATATTTTTCAACTATGGTTTTCAAACTTATCGGACAGTTATAAAATCTTAAAGGAAACGCGATAACTGAAATACGTTTTAAAAATACTTAGATAAATATACATGCTTTACTGAAGTTTGCAGATGCAAACAAAATACAATGTTTTCAACTACAGAAACATCGAAGTTTTGCTTTACTTCTATGTTCTTCTAATTAAATTCGAAATTTGTATTAATGTTCACAGCAAAATTCAGCAAACAAACTCATGGTATGTCTAGAGCTTTACACAACCATAAAAGCTCAGAATTAGACAAATAACAGCTGAAATAATACAATTTCAGGCTCTTACTCTGTTACTTTGTCCTGGACTTTTAAGACTACAGTAATGATGAAAACTACATCTGTGCAATATTTTTATTAGCCATGTCAAGGTAAATTAAGAAAGTTAGACAAAAATAAATATATAATAGAAAATTGAAACGGAAAGGAAATGTGTGACAAAAATTATACGAAATGTTAAAAAATAGTTAAGACATATCACAGCATAGATTCTTTTTTTTTCGGACAGGTCATGGACAACGACAAAAAACCCGTGAAAAAATCACTTTTGTATGTCTAAAATCAGGAAATTGCCTTTGGTTCCTCCTATTTACAAGTTTGTATTATACACAATTTCCGATGTTACGTCGTATCCAAGGTTATATAAGGTCTCCTTCATGAAATACTGACAGATTTTGATAAGGCTATTCAAAAGAATTGACATTGTATGACTCTGCCTTTCAGGCTATAATGTTGAAAGAGAAACCTTGTAAGTAACAGAACTTACACGAATTAAACAATTCTATATTCCCCAGTCCTTAGACCTTGCGAACCTTGAGATCATTGGAAAACTGAACTGAATAATTGAATTGTTTCTGATGGGTACAACCTTGAAGGTAATAGGGGAGAGAAATCATTTTTTAATATTTACTTAAAATGTGAGCTCGAAGAAATCAGTTGTATTATATCTAAACCACCCCCTTTACATATCAAAAGAGCAGCTTACAAAATATCACACAGATTTGAATGTAAAATGTTCGTAACCTTATAAAAAGATTAAAATGTAATTTAATACTGGTTTTATACGTAAGTATTCGCCTCTCTGTGATAATTTAAAGTTGCTTTATATATTTTTTAAAACAAGTTCCATCATAACTTATATCCATACAAACAAGTAACTATGAACGATTGTTTGAATATATCTGGAGCTTAAACATATGAGTCTGAGTAGTCAGATATATTTCTTTATCCACTTTCTTGCGCATCAGACTTATTTAGATTACAAGCAGGTTGTACTGTCATATAATCAATGTTTCACCGAGTTTATGATATCGACAAATTTATACTTGCTTTCATGACTGTGTAAATAATTAACAAAATAACATTAAAGTACGGTCTAAAAGATATAAAGAAATTTTGATACTTTATTGCTTCTTTTCAGAACTATTCAATTACGGATGTCTAAAATTCTTCATTTAACCACCTTAGCTTCGGAAATTACGCCAGACGTATTGCTTGTAAAACCGTATTTAAATGTCTGTTTCTGAGTTTCACGGACCTTTTATGGGAGAATACAAGGTGCGAATTGCGGAAAATGCAATGCAAGTATATTAAACAATTCTTCCTGCTACTTAACGAATTCAAACAATTATATTGGTCTTTGCATGCAATGGTTGTAAAACTCCAAAGTCTGGAAATCCATGAAAAAAGCTCCAAAACATGAACACAGTATTTCGTCGAGTGTTATACCAGTTCTCCATTCGTCTTCTGTACCTTTGTTATAACACTAGTCTTAAACGTTATATAATTTTATCACATTATATGTTATTTGGGTTTTTGAGTGATATATGTGGATATATTACCTGCCAAGATTTTATATATTTTATCTTGGCAGGTAATATATCCACATATATCACTCATAAACCCAAATAATAATTTTATTACCCATTCCCCTGCCGAGTAAGACGATTTTAAAATAAATCATTGCTGTTTCAAATAAAACGTCGAAATAACATTCCCTTTAGGGTACCCTTTCACGGCAAAATGACGTCACAACATAATTTGTGCTGGCGAAAAGCGGTATTTTCCAAGAAGTGATCTGTTTGTTTGAATTAAATATATATCTTTAATGAAAGCCATTAATTTTGGTTAATATTTCCGCGCATTCAGTACAGATTATTTTCTTAAACTTTTTAAAATTTTATTTCAATAGTTTGTCTGAAGATCTACAAAAAGTATTTGCTTTCAGTACCTAACGAATGTAAACAAGAGAAAAGGAGTAGTCTGTTGAAGACACTTTTTGTGATTAATATCAAGGTTTGGCGAGGTCATATTTGTTTCAAATACTGATAGAATATTTATCATTACTCTATTCTGGTAAATATAATCTATTTGACAATTAAAAAGTGCTTGTATATCGGAATTTACACTTTACAACATCGAACCGTACGCGCATCGCCACAACGCATGTTGTTTACACCATGGGGTACCCAAAGGGGAAATTTAATGTGTATATTACCTGTCTGGCTCGGTAATATTAATTTCTTTCGACGGATCAATAGCCAATCAAAAAAGAGAAAAAAATCTGGAATGGTAATAAATCATTATGTACTGTCAATTTGTTACGTTATTTGAATAAATTTCAAACAAAAGAAATCCATTTCATAAAAATATAATGCAAGGTTTTCCTTTAAGTATAGAGAGATTCCTTGTTTAAAATATAGACCATATTTCTAAAACAAAAGACTTTAAGTATTTGAATAGTTTTTATATAGTTAAAATGAGCACCAATTTGAAACACGTTAATTTCATACTACTAAGACTTTACAGCGTTTGTAGTTATGAAGCTTTTCACGACCTGATTGGTTGAATGAAAAGAAGAATGTGACTAATTAATACGTACAGTCATTCACTATTAGGTCGATTTTAATCTCAAAGTGACTGAGTGATAGATACGCAACCGGCGTATAATTCTGATAAGATAATTTTAAGATTCTACGATTATTTCTCAGGAAAAAGTTAAAAGTAATAGCCAATCAGTGCAACACTACTGACCGCAATGGTTGCTTCGAGCTGTGGGATAACGTTTGGCTTATCCTGCTGGTGTGTGTTTTAACCTGTTAGAGAACATGATCACGCACTAGAAAAGGCAGGTAAATAATTGGATAATTCAATAAACAATTTAGTATACATTACTCTCAAAATACCGTCTGTATCGGTTTGGATTGAACTTTTGTGGTTATTAGCCAGGCTTGTAAGATTTCAGTATTGTTTCCGACATGGTGCACCACAAAATGTCATCTGTGCTTAAGGGAGCAAATCATTACATATATCAATGATAATATTAATTGCCCTTTAAAACGCACTTTCTCAAAGGTTTAAAACATTTTTGCAGTCATAGGTTCCACTATTCCAGTACCGAAATACATTTTAATAGCATTATGGCATTTCAAATAGTCAATTGCGCTGTACCTTAACGATATCAACGAAACCGCCAGTTTATACAACTTCAAAGACTATTTAAGTGTTTGATATGACCAAGATGCATGGCGTTCAATATAAATGCCGAAAACGGTGAACTTTTAGAAGCATATAAATTAGATGTAAGACAGACTTCTGACACGTTTAAGCGAAAGACATTAAACCATACAGTTAGAGTTGCAAATTACTTGACTTGGACAGTAAGACTTTTTTCTCAATAAACATTGTAAAGCTAAATGATCGGTAAAGGTTGTTTTCATGTAATCATTCACATCAGTAACAAACTAATTAAAAAAGCAGCTTTTCTTTGACGACTATTTTATTTTTAAATAATAAAAGATAAAGTATGTGTTTATTTGTGTTTAGTAAAAATAATAAAAATGCACAAAAATATAAATAATTATATATTTTCACCTTGTGCCTTAAGCCCTGTATATTTAAGTTACAAAGCCTTAAACCACTTGGATACAGTGAGTTCCCCCTGCTAGACAAAATCACAAAAATGGACATGCTCTATTTAATAAGCATTTGTAGCCAGAGCATTATTATTTGCTTGATTTTGTTATTACAAATGTTTTTGTCCAAGTCTGTACATAACAGGAAAAATTATCAGAAACAATATCTGTAAGGACAACTGTAACCAAACCAATTCCTAATGTAACCTTTAAACTTCATTTTTACATACGTAAAAATAATGTGAAACAGCAACAGTTGAAATCAATATATATAAACATTCTGATAAATTTATGACATTAACTTTGACTGAATTTTTAAACGAATGAAACCAGTTTTTATGAATTCATTTTAGTGATGTCTTGGGAGAAACGATTAAATAACGTTCAATAAAACATGAACTTTTTGTATTTTAAGTTGTTTTAGGACATTCTTTCTCATTCAAAAATATTTTTTTTTAAATATATATCTGAGAATTGCATTATCAATGAATTTGTTTTAAATAGTATGATTTAAGCTCTGTTAATATTAATCTTATGATGATTGTACTTAGCATCGCATGTATGTCCGTTACAGTTTATGAGCAATTCCTGAGCAATAGTACAATAGAGTAATCGCCTATGACTAGAACATCATTTTAATATAAAGAAACTGTTGATTTGTTTACGATTGAATGACATGTCAGCGTATTAACCGTCTCAGTGATTGCAACACACTTTAAAGGGAAATTTGTTTACTTAATGCGACACTAATACATACGAAAGCTAGAGTTTAGTAAGAATGATATGTATAAATATTCAAGCTCCCAGTGGGATTTGATGAGGTTGAGACTTGGAAAACCATGGACAGTGAAACACTGAAATTGTAAATTCGAGTGACTATAAGTTCCAACAACATATTTTATCTTTTGGTGGTATAACGACGGAAAGAAGTACATGTATATTTATTTAGACCACATGTCTATGTTCTTGTCTAAATAAGAGAAAGTGTACTTCAACCATAATATTGGATAAAAGATATAAGCTTATATTAAACAATCAACAACTCAAAAGAAAGACAATCATTACTAGAAAGTACTAAGGAATGCTTAATTTCTCAATGCCTGATATTTAGTTTTTTTTTCAATCAATTTAATTTCATATACTTTGTTAATATAACAAGATAAAGAAACCATATTTACAAATAAGCATGGTTGTTTTTCTTAAACACCACTTTTTCTCATACAAAACCTTTATACTAAAAGATAACAGGAATACCCCCTACAGAAAAAAAAACACAAAAAAGAAAGATAAATCAAATAAATAGAAAAAAAGTACTAATACATCTGCTTGCAAAATTTATATATTTTACAGGCCTGTCGCCATAAAGAAAAGTCGTAAACATGTTTCAGGCAAAAAGAGGTTAGGTAATCAAGCAGAAAAACAAGGTTAACATAAACTTTATAACTCGATATTGCTAAAGGCACTTCGTTAAAGCGAACTCAGGAAATTAGCTCTTGTTTTTCTTTCATTTAGGAAGCGCCTATTATCCATAATTTCCGATAGAACATCGAGGTCAAAGCTTATGAAGTGCCTGTGATATGTTGTTTGGCAGAGGAAGACGGGTTAACGAACGACGAATATTGCAGGAATTTAACAGACTGTAAAAATTGCTTAGAATATGCATACGTTTACATCATACTGTCACGAAAATTAAAAATTGGACCTAGCTGAGTGTAAAGAAAATATTAACGTAAAAGGCACAAATAAAGTCAAAACAGATCCTCGAAAAAAAGTCTCTAAGAAAAAAAATCACCAATCTATTTTCTTTTTATAATTTCGTTCAGATGTCCTTATACAATGCATTGGTTCTATATTATCGTCGATTTATAATTTTCATTAATCAAACAAACCTGTGTTTTAAAAAGAAAATTTAAATGTAAAAAATGTAGGATTTTTCAAATAACCACCAATGGCAGAAAGTAGAATATAATTAAAAAGATCACATCTCACTTAAAAATCACAAAAGGTATTGGAATATGGTTTAAATTTTGTGAAGGAAGCTTGTCAATGATATTTTATTACTTCCTAGAATATGCTAAAGATGTCTGTAATTTCACATAAAACCACCTTCGTTTGGGAAATAGGCCAGACATATTGTTCGTAAAACCAGATCGCTGAGTTTCGCCGACCTTTTGTAGAAGGAAATTTGGTGCGAAATTGCGAGGAGTGCAGTGCAGATCTATAATGCTTCCTGCCTACACCTAATCGCTACTTTCCAAATTTGAACGACTAATCTTGTCGTTGCATGCACTCTTGTAAAGCTCCAAAGTCAGAAATCAAGCAAACTAAGATTTAAATCAGAGGTCAAGATCTATACACCACCATGATTTAAACAATACAATTAAAAATAAAATTAACAATTCATGAATGCTGCTGTTGTTCTCTATTTTGTTACAGATTTGCGTAACTTACATTGGTCTATAGGTCTTTTTCAATTATACTACATTTATACTATTCGTAAACAAGTACACTGTAATAAAATCTTCTGCCTCGATTAATTATAATAGCATTTTAAAAATACAAATCACTACAGATAAATTTACGCATGGTCGAAAAGTGTATAAGAAGAAAACTGCATATTAATTTGGATGGTGATTGTTTTTGGAAGAACTTCTTTATCACTATATGTGCCACGTTCCTGTTGTCACTCAAGAAAGACTTCATCATTTGAACATAGATTAAGAGGCATAAAGCTGCCCTTAAATAATGTAACAAAACGCTGCGGAATTAAAAGGCAACCACGACATGACCTACTACTAGATGGCTTAAGCTGTTTGGATGGGTGATCGATAGCTGGCACGATCTTCTGTAAGGTATGGTGTCTCTTAGTTAGAAACTGAGTTTCGTTTGCTACAAACAATGCCAAAACATGAACACTACACAATGCCAAAATATGAAAATATATTTGTTGCAAAGCATTACCAAAAATGGAAAACAAGTTTGCTGCAAAATAATGCCAAATTATGAAACACATGCTTACTACGAAAACAATGTCAACACATGAAAAACAAAGTAGATGAAAAATGATGACAAACATTGAAAAAGCTTGCTTGCTGCAATACTATGCTAAAATATGTTTATCAGTTTTATTGACAGAGTTACATCCTGTTTTCTTATATAATACTATGTTAAAACTTTAAATGTCTTGAGCGCCATTCACATTTGTCAAGAGATAAATAAGCCGTTCTCGAAAATACGCCACCAATCTCTTACCAAAAATTAAAATAAGCCGCGGCAAGTTTTTAGAGTATCCTATTAAGGGTATCCTATTTAAGTAATCATAGTTCAATCATATGAAATATTATTCTTAGTATTCCATAGATGCAAACAAAACATGTTAAATTATTTATCATAGCAACGCCAAACATTCGCCAGACTATAGTGATCTACAAATGACTTCGATCATAAATAAATGTTTTCTGCTCTATTTATTTTTTTTTCGAACTTATCACTGTGGTTAATATAAAATGTATGAAAACTTCAATACCTGAAAAAAACGAGTCATTTTTAACTGAGAAATTCATTAAAAACAAAAACAAAAATGTTTTTAATGGTTAAGCATAGTAATACGATTTTGATTGAAGTTGATTTCCGTCTGAATTCCGGTTTCTTATAATGTTCAGTTAGACATGACAGCCCTTCAAGTTTTTGTGGAATCCCTTGTAATTTTATACATACAGCCTTAAATTGGGTAACATTTAGCGGCTGGACTGGAAGAGAACCAAACATTATTTACATGTTAAATGGCACTAAGATCCAGACTGAGAGACGGCAACTCAGTTATACGATATGTTGTTGCTGGAGAAATGCCATGGCACATGTGTGATAGGAGACATGCGTTTAAAACATACAAAACAACAACAACAACAACAAAAATCCATCATTCTAGTTCTATACATATATTAAAAAACTCTATAATATAAAGCCCTAATTTTGCACATTAATTAATACATTTTTTCCAATGTCTTAACATACAGGTTTGCCGTTTCTGTCATGTTTGAAAATTTTTGGTGAAAAAAAAAAACATCAGGCCCATAAAAAGAAGACATTTCATATTATTCCAAGGGGATTTATCACTTTGATTACAGTCTCAAAATTGATATAATCTATCCTTTGAATTTTTGTTTTGTTTAATGATGATCATTTTACCATACTTAAAATTAAATCTAATGTTAAATCTAATGTTAAAAGGTTGACATTTTTGTCTGAGGACAGTTTTCAGATTCACTAGAAAGTTTGTCAAATAAACTGGTGACCACACAGCTGAAACAATTTTAAGCTGCAAAAGGATAAACTGGTCTGACATTTATTAACGATCACTTGCATTGCTTGTCGTTTTCTTTTAAAAACAGACGTTCAAACAACCTCATTATTTTCCAGCATTGATTTATTAAATGCAAATCGAAGCACTTTATTTTAATTAGAAACTATCTGAATAACTTAATTTACATGCAAGAATTTCTGCTTTTTTGACAACAAAGTAATGTTTTCAAATGTTTAAGCTCTTCGGAAAAAACGGGTTTAAAGTGTCAGAGATATTTTGTTAAAAGTACTCATCCAAAAATCTAACGATTTTTTTAAAGATTACTTTTTTCTTCTGTAGATAAAGTGTTTGCTAAAGTGCTTTAAATTTTGTATACAATATCGCATCTAATGTATTGCTGTGGACTTAATTGCAATATAAATGCAATTCCCTATTTCAAAAATGTCAAATTTGAAGTAGGATATATATTCAATAAATGGTTTAAGTCTCTACCTAGGCTTAAATTGCCATTGGCCATTTCAGGGGCCATTAAATACTTGATCGCTTTCTAAGACACGTGAGTCGTAATTTATCTTGAGTGATCTCACAGACTTACATTATCAGAGTTTCTGTGTATCAGAACAGGAACGGATAGTGAAATTTTAACAGCCAGTGTCAATGCTTTATTGACAATTGTGCATGCTATTCCGATGAAATTTATGATTGTTGCTTTTCAGAGAAACTCGATCTGTAATACCATAATTGCTGATGACCTTTAAAGTAATGGTACAAAACTACATATTCTATTAAAAACAAATCTGCCGCTCTGTGGAACAAAACTGCAGAGTTTTTAACAATCAACAATCCTGTTGTATTTCACTGAAATTACCTATGATCGGAATGTTTTCTTCTGAACATAGACAACTTAAAATAGTCATAGAAAACTCCAAAAACATTGTGTGTTTGATTCTTAACGTAAACATAATTCTTACATTTTAATCGAATCGGATCGATCATGGGTATCATCCAGAAAACTGCCCTTTTCCTTAAAAATAAAAAAAATATGATTGAAACAAACTAAAACTTTAATCGCATTTTTGGTCATCCGAGGTTCAGCAGCCATAATATATAATATAATTATATATAAAATGTATCCAAGTGAACGCATTGAATTCATTAGAATAGTTGCAAACTTTCAGAGATATATATACATTTGCGATATAAATGCATCAATAACTGTTAAATGTAAATGTAAATAAAACATCATTGCAGAGGAGCGAATGAGAATGTTTAATAACGAAGCAATCAATATTTGATATGTGTACGTAATAAATAATTGATGATAAAATATCTATGCCGTCATTGACGATGTCTAATGTATAGTTGTTTATTAACTATTTACTAGCTACATCCATTGCTGACCAGTCTACACTTTTTAAAGTGAAATAAATATGTATGAACTATTATACATCAGTTAACTCGAAATTATCTTGATTAAAACGAAAAGTTGTTGACTTTTTTCTAAGTTACCTCCCTTGCAGTTCTATTTTAAGTAGCAAATTCTGTGAATTAAAATAGAAAATGAAAGAAGCCTGTAGACGGTGTCGATATTGTGGTGATAAAAACTGTGAAGATCATTAAAAATCTTCCGAGTAACCGAGTACTCGATTGAAAAAATGAAAGAGTACTCGAGTATTGATATTGGTACTCGTTGCCATCCCTAATTTTAAAATTGCAGAAGGTAGAAGCAACCACAAAAGTTACCTTATCAAAGACTTTGACCTTTTGACTTCAAGTACATGTGTTTAAAGTTTTTGCTAAGAACACTGCTGTAGAAATGAAGTCCAATAAATGTTTTACATGGACTTACAATGAGTTATCATAAAGAAAATAACTGACATTTTCAGTAACACTAGGGGGTATTTTTGTATAACCAGTGACGTATTAATCTAGGCTGTTCTTAACAATTCCGCTGAATATCGACATAAACTTTAGAGACTTTGAAGTTCTGAGTGCAAATGATAACCATTTTGATATTTTTTCATTCAACTGCTCTTTTTTCTCGGTTGGGCTCGCAACATTTTACCTATTGTTTTACATTGTAGTTCTGAGTGCAAATGATAACCATTTTGATAAATTTTTTCATTCAACTGCTCTTTTTTCTCGGTTGGGCTCGCAACATTTTACCTATTGTTTTACTTTGGTTTCGTTAACGAAAGAGCACATAATTTCCTACCGACAGAATGCTAACATCTGTCTTACTTCTTCACTTTTGTATAAAAGTTATGTATGCAAGTTGTTAATTATAATTAGTGTCAGTATGTTGCTCTGTACACACATATTTTTAACAAATTGAAAACAATTATGTCAACTTAAGTGTATACTTCTTAAGGCAGTCGTTATGGCGAACTCTGGACATTAGCTCTTTGTTTTTCATTTAGGGAGTGCGCATAATCCACAATTCCCAAGTGATACTGATGTTCAAGCTAGACATGCATAGCCTGAAGAGGACGAAGGAATAACGAATGGTGATATTGCAAGATTTTGACAAAATGGAAATGGCGTATAATAATGTTGGCTACTTTTACCTTACATTATCAAAAAAATAGCGATAACATATGACAGAGCGTTAAGAAAAGCAATGTTGACCCACATTTATTAAATTTCACATTGAAATTAGTACTTTTCAGGTATTATGGGAAAGCAATCAAGATTCTAATGTATCTTTGTCAAAACAGTACCATGAAGAAGAAAAAAAACATCTGAAAGAATGTCACCAGTTAATTTTCTTTTCATATAATTATTCAGTTGCCTTTAACAAGGGATTTGGATGCTCATTAGTTTCTATTCCAATATTAAAAAAGTCAAACGATGCTCAGTATTCAAAAATCAATTATACATGCTGAAAAAGCTGTAGATTTGTTTTCTTCAAATAACAAGCAGAAAGTGGCCGACAGATAAAAACAACAACAACATAACATAACGTTTCAGTAATTATCAGATTATCTTTTGAGCATAATGCTGACACTTACCACAGACGCCTAGTAAGTTGATACGAAATGGAGGTAAAGAAACTGCATAGGAATAGCTAATTAGTGTGAGAAAATTGATGCAGACCTTATGCGATCCCTTTAGACAAACTATGTATTGCAAAAATAAGTGAAAAACGCATATCAGGAAACACAACAGTCAGAAAACACAGCCTCCCCCAAGTAGAGAGGAAAAAAGAGCAGGAATTTATATAATGATGCAAGAAATGTTTGTTATACTGGTTAATCAGATCATAGAATTATTCAGATATTTAAATGATTGTGTGGTAATGGTTGATAGTACAGTGCAAAGAATGGCCTTTTGCTTTCTATATAGATGGATCTTTTTTTATGAATTAAATTTTGTTACAATATTGTTCATCTTTTGTTTTCAACCTTATGGCACAATTATAAAATTATAGAGGACACGACAACTGAGAAACGAAAAATATACTTAGATAAACAAGACGTGTTATGAAGTTTGCAGATGCAACAAAATACATTGTTTTAAATTACAGATACATCAAAGTGTTTTCTCACTTCTATGATCTTCTACTAAAGTACGGGAGTTTTATTGACATTCAGAGGCAAAAAACAGGACATGAACTCATTGTATGTCTACAGCTGTAAACAACCGTAAAAGCGCAAACTTGACAAATAAAAGGTAAATTAATGCCATTTTCAGGCTGTTATTGAGTGTGCTGCTTTGTCCTAAACTTTCAGCACTACATTAATAATATAAACGCTTACTACTGCATCTGTGCAATACTTTTGTGAGCCATGTCAAGGCAAGCCAAAAACTTTAGACATTAAATAAATGAAAAGAAAATTGAAAAAGTTCATGTGACACAAAATAGGATCTAACTCTTTTAATCAGTCGATTGTGTTCGGACAGGTCATGGAAAAAATACAGCAACCTCTAGGAAAACACTTGTTATGCCGGAAATCAGGAAATTAGCTCTTGTTTCTCCTCCTATTTACAAAGCCAGTATTGTCCACAATTTTGAGTGTTACATCGTATCCAAAGCTATAAATGGCTCCTTCGTGATACACTATTTGGAAGGTTCTGATGAGGCTGTCTAAAAATGACACTATATGAATTTGCCTTTCAGAGAAACGTAATTTTTGAAAAGGAAGAAAAAACTTCTACGAATTTAACAACTCAATATCTCTTCATCCCCCGACCTTGCGAGCCATGAAATCATTTGAAAACTGAACTGAATAATTGAAATGTTGCTAAGGGTAAACTAGAAATATTTTGAAAAGTAATAAAGGAGATAAATCATTTTGAATATTTAACTTAAAATATGTGACCAAAGAAATCAAATGTTTCATATTAAAACCATACCTTTTACATATCAAAATAACGTCTTACAATTTATGTCAGGATTAGGAAATAAACTTAAATAACCATGTTAAAAGTGTAAAATGTAATTCCATATTATTTTAAACGTAACTATTTTACATTCTCTGGTTATTGTTCATGGCAGTTCTATCATAACTGTCATTTTTACAAAAATAGAACTACGAACAAATATATGAATATGTCTGGAGCTTATACATATGCATTTGAGTAGACAGATTTTATACGTCGCGTTTATTTCCTTTTATACTTGCTATCTCTTGTGTATTACAATATAAGACTTATTTAGATTACTAACACATGTGCAATCTAGAATAATCAATTCTTTACCTGGATTATGGTCCTCGACAAATCCAAACCGTTATCGCTGGCGAAACCTCATGACTATGTAAATAATTACAAAATAGCAATAAAATACGGTCTAAAAGACATGAAGAAATTTCGATACATAATTGCTTCTGCTCAGAACCATTCAATTAAGGATGTCTGAAATTCTTCATTAAATAACCTTCGTTTCGGAAATACACCAGACGTATTGCTTGTAAAACTATATTCAAATATCAGTCTCTGAGTTTTACGGACCTTTCATGGGAGAAAACAAGGGGCCAAGCTGCTGAAAATGCATGGAAGTAGATAACATAATGTTTCCTGCCCACTCCCTATAGCGTATTGTACTTATTAAAACAATTAAATTGTCTTGTAAAGCTCTCAAGTCTGGAACTTTAAGAAAAGCTGCAAGACATGAAGACAGTAATTCGTCGGGGGTTATATCCTTCTCCATTCGTCCTCAATACTTTTGTTATAACACCAGTCTTAAACGTTATACAATTTTATGATATATAGATATATATAGTGTTAATTTGTTACATTATCTAAATAAACAATAGAAATCCATCTGATAAAAAACTAGTCAAAGTTTGCTTTTGAGTAAAGAGAGAGTATTTTTGTCCAAAATAAAAACCATTTACGAAAAACACTAGACGTAAAATACCTGAATAGCTTTCATTTTCAGAGTTAAAGGGGATGTGCTCCAGATGACAAAAAAAGAAAGTTTTCTTGTATTATACATTTCTTGTAGTATTTATGACTAACGCTTAAAAAATAACTTACTGACAAAAAAAGTAAAATAATTACATTATAAATTGATTTTTTCCCCTTTCAAAGTGCTATACCGTAACGCGACGGTATAACTATATCGTATAAGATTTAAAGTAAATATATGTAATATCACATTCGGCGATGGTCGTGACAGTAAAAGCGTTGGAAATATTTTGTTAACATGAGGGTCAGAGTTCAAATCAGGCTATTCTATTTTGACTTTTATAATCAGTTTTGAAGTAAAATATTATGTTGTTATAATCTCACGGCATCTAATATATAATTTATGAAAATTTTTTCTATGTCAAACTGGAGTACAGCCTCTTTAAGATGCAAATAAAACGTATTCTGTATCGCGGAAACATGCTTCAGACATGATCTACCATTCTGCTATATAGGATGGTTATTATTTTTTTACGAATACTTAAGAATCTGGTTCAAGAAGTTCTCCATATTTTGTATTATGCCAAAAAATTAATATACGAAAGAATGAATGGACGATAAGAGAAAGACAGAATGAGAGTATGTGTTTGTTTGCCAAGTTATTAACAAAATATTTCTTTCCTATGTAATAAGCTTTGAGTAGTATATAAGGTAATATAAGGAAAAACGACTGATCAACTTGAATTTCAGTAAAACCAGGAAATTAAATATTTCATTCCTTCCATTTAGCAAGTGCATCTTATATGGCACCAAATCAAAACCAGTTAAGTTACTCAGATACTTTACTTGACAGAAGTCGACTGAATTCTTAAGTTACCTTAACTTCAGTAACTGACAATTGATTTGTTTACGCCGACTTACAAAGCCAGTCGGTGCAACACAATCACAATGCTGTATCATATTTTATTTACTGATTGATAAATCATATCCTATGTAAGTCGAGAGCTCTATAGTTCAATCATACTGAAAAGTATTCAAGATTCCATAGATGGAAAAAAAACTTGGTATATTCTTTATCAAATCAACGCCAAATGTTTGCCATACTTTAGTGATTTACAAATGAAATTTTCTGATAAATGAATTAACTCTATTTCCTTCGTTGTTTTCATCTCTGTGGTTGAAATAAAATTAATGAAAACCTCATGACTTGAAGGAGCAATCACTTCGACCTGTGAAATTCATAAGAAATATGAAATTAATGGTACACAAATAAAAACAAAATAAAAAAGTCCTCAATTATGTAACTTATGTTTTGCCATCAAGTTGATTTTTGTTGAATTCTGAATTTTATGAAAATTCAGTTGTATAAACTCGATTATTTTTTTGGTTGATCATCGTATATTTTATCAGATTGATCGAACAAGGTAAATATGAAAAGATGTGTTGATTAATTAATAAATAAATTGAATTAATTAATTAATCGATTGATCGATCGATCGATCGATCGATCGATTGATTGATTTATTTATTGATTGATATAACTTTCACATAATGCGCCTTTACAGGGCTAGACCTGCTAAATAGTTAACAAGTGCTTCTTGTTAAAATGTTTGGAAGTCATCATATCATCTTTTACCCTAACACATACACAAAACCACTTGAAAAACAGTCTTGTATAGGCAATACAACTATTTAAACAATGGTAGGATAACTTATTGAGGAATCCCTTGTCATTTTTGTTAAAATATAACCTTAGATTGGGCAACATTTAGCAGCCGAACTGGTAGGGAACAAACCTGCCTATCTAATGCATCCTTTGAATCTTCGATGGCTTTAGATCTCGGATGGGAAACGGAAAAGGAATTATACTAAAATAATATCATGTCTGTTGCTTGAGAAATGCTATGACAAATTTTGGCCTGGTTTTAAATGCTTAACATACTGAAAATAAAGATTTGTCATGAACGGAACAACTTTTTGTCGAAAAAATGTCACTTTTGATGCCACGGCATACAGCCAAATGATAATATGCAAAGAAGTTTCGTGATGTGCACATTTCTCATCGTCGGAACCCACGGCGATGTTTTAGTTACTCTACATACTGTGAATGCCTCTCGATATCATGTATGATTCATCACGATGAAATGAAATCACGCATAGTATAATCTAACTACATCATCTTAAAGATGAGACTGTAAACGGAAACCTCACAAACATATGCGATCTTTTCAAAATATTGAAGTTCCTTCACATCCATGAGAAAAAATTGCGATATGATTTTAATAGATTTTGTTTTAATGACGTTATAAAGCTTGCAAATGCGGTTCAGTTTCGTCACGCATGATCTACACGACATCTTCCCCTCCAGATATTATCATAATTTATTGTAGCGAAACACAATTTTAATGATCTTTCCGGCGTGTTACGAGCTGCCATTTTTCTCCAAAGCTTAGTGAAATATATTGCCAGTTCTGATTGGCTATTCATTAACTAAATTTAGCCTGTTTACTCTAACTATTGATCTGGTCAAAACAAGGTATACGTTGCAAATTTCCCCACAGCAGATGTATGTAGAGCAACGAAAACATCGCCGTTGGTTCCGACGATGACTTTTCCATGCCCAAACCATAATTCCGCCACCATCCCGTGCTATTACCCAATTGAGACTAGCCTTTAGATGGCGAGCCCCCTTATAAGACCGTCTTGTTCTTATGTCTGCAACACTCAGACGTCGTGGAACAATGTGTGAACTCACAGGTAGGTAATTTACGCCAAGAGTGGTTTTCGCGTCAATGGCTGACTTGAAAAGTTCGAGTTCGTGTTGCAGACGGATGAACAATCAAGGAAAAATAATAAGATCTTGAAATTATTTTTTTTTTCGGTCGTAGTCAAACTATCACAAGTTTCGTCAGAAGATGTCACTCATAACAATATTTCTTTACAGTCATCCACTTACAGGTTTCTATACTTAATATAATATTTTGTCACCTCATTAGGAGCAGAATGCTAGGGCAGATGTTAAATATTATATGTTGAAACATATGTAATACAATTTGTAAACGGTTTTGTCACGGCCGTTGGTTTCGGAATTCCAAGTGGCATGTCCTTATATTTAAAGCATTCCGTTTCCTTCAATATCATTTAACTTTGAAACTTTACATTGTTGCCAGTTTAAAATTGAAAGTTACAACAGATGAACCATAATTTTTAACTTTTGTGTAGAGAATTATGCAATTATAAGGTAGATAGCGTTAATACAATTGAAAATACCTTTGTAGAAGTCTTTATGTCCTAAGTTATTAACCTGTATTCCTTTATTACATTTTATTTTGTTATCCACTGTTGATGTCGAAACATATTTCCGTGTGTCATATATTAAATTTTTATACGGCCTCTTAAATTCACTAATTTATGTATTTACATGTACTCTGATAATTTTGTTACATTAACTTTGTTTAAGCTCTTTTTAAAAATCATTTGATATATAGAGATTTTAAGTACATCTTGGACGGAAATTCTAAAACAACATAACATAAACTTACTTCTAGCCTAAGTAAGTTTAGCCCACTATTTTTCAGAAAATGAATGCAATATTTGTAGTTTTAAGTAATCTTTAAATTTTATATGAACAACGTTCAATAAGCTTGTACTTAAATTAAACTTTGTAGATGTTTGTATACTCTATTAAATGTACGATTGCTGCAGATTCCGAGGCAATTCCTGTGTACATTGTAAATCAAATTTTCCTGAAAACTAGAATCAATTCTTAATAACTAGAGACTGTAAATTTGTTTACGTCGTAAAAACTAGTCAGCGTAAGAGAAGCGATCAATCAATCAGAATAATTGCAATGCACTTTAGACCGACATTTTGTTGACTGAAAGCCATATCAGATTAACACTGAAGCAAATTCACTAGTTTTAGAAAAAAACCCATCTTATTCTAAGGGATACCATTATGTATGTAAAAAGTGATATCTGTCTTCCAAGACCAGAGCAAGCGAACATTAACATCATAAATTTAGAGGAACATGTTACATCACCGTAATCTTTTGGCGGTATATTTACGGAAACTCTACTTTTGTTAAGATGTGTAAATTTGCCTTTGCTTATTTTAGGCTTGTACAGATTTGTTTGCATAAAAACATGCTACAATAAAACCAGTTCATATCCATGTTTTATGGTCTTATGCTTTGTAATGTCTTTTAACAATATTGCAAATAATTGCATAACGTAAAATAGTCCTAATGTAAAACTTTATATATTATCGCAGAATCTAGGCATTAAATCATAACAGAATGCATTGTCTCAAAAGTTTGTCTGTGCGTGTGGTTGTGTTTTAAGGTCAGCTGATGCCGAAGGCTCAGGGTTAACTTTAGTTGTCAACTTTTGTCCGGCGTCCGTCCATCCGTCGTCAACATTTTGCTCGTTAACGCTTTCGAGGCCACATTTTCGATCGGATCCTTGATTAAAATTGGTCAGAATGTTGACCTGAAAAAAATATAGGAAAAATCTCAAAACTGAGCCACATAGGGTCTAAAACTAAGTCACTGCGTGAAATGATAAAAAAAAACTATTTTTTAATTGTAGAAACTTTATTTTTGATCGGATCTTCACAAAACTTGATATGAATATTAATCGAGGAATTACAAAATATGGGTTATGGGTCATGCGGGGTAACAAACTTGGTCACTGGGTCAGATCATAGGTGAACTTTGTTAACTCTCTAGAGGTCTCAGTTTTTGACCCGATTAAAAACAGTGTTAAAAATGTTTACCTTTAAGAATTTTTGTACTAGTTGGAAACTGTGTCGTGTGGGGTCAAAAGCACATTCAAGGGGTCAGGTTATAGGAAACATTGTTTATCTTTCATCTGACATATGGTACTAACTAGCCATATCCTATTAGCCCGCCCCACCCCCTATTTCAGTAGATCCTAAGACTTTATATCGACCCGACGGTGTTATAACGCACAATAAATACGTTGGTAGTTTGTCTCTTAATATTTTGAAACTTCCATTTTAACTGTGTTTTGATGCTAATACCGTTACAATATAACACAATTGCAGGCTTATCGCAGATATTCTTTTAATGAAGTTATTTTTTACCATACTGGTTAAAACCTTATTTTTTTTTAAAAAATACTGTTTAAGATTTGTACAAATGAAGTTACTTTTTTACAAGAACACACTAAAATGGCTATAGGAAAAGTACGTATTTCAAAGTCCAAAGGAAATTATAATTGAATAAGTATATTTTATAATTATCAATGACCATACAATGAAGTCTTACGAAAGTAAGTTAACTTTTCAGAACTGATAATAAAATATACTCTGGAAAGGTTTCTTGAATATATATCTTTTAAATATAAAAATGTTTCGTTTGGTCATAGCACAACAGCAAACGAAAACGCAGTGTAATATTATATTCTGTACTTCTTGCATCGTCTAGCTTTTGCTTTGATATCCTGCTTAGTAACAAATGCACGTATTGTAAGAATAGCAAATGTAGAACATTATGAGTTCTCGCTTATTTACGACGGAAATATTTGCCATTTTCAGAGCACACATGGCAATAATTGCTCAGCACTTAAGAGAAAATATAATTATCTTGTTTACCGAACACATAAATCGGTTGTATCCAGAGGCAGTTTTGCAAGTTGTAAATAAGAACTGAAGTTAAAGGTCACGACATTTAAAACATTAGATTTGTCAAGTATTGAACAGCGAGCTTTAACACACTGAATTAGTTCAAAGAACACAAATATCTCGATAGACCCCTAATTTCAATTGTACGTACGTACAAACTTTTAGCTGTTACATTTTTAAACGATATATACAATCATCATGACTTACTTCTTTTGAGTTAAAAATATCATGAAATAGAGTTAGATTTTATACATCTTCCACATTACAGTTTCTTTAGCATTTGCTGTAGGAAATTTCAAGGTCTCTTTTAAATCAAATTTGAAACTACGGATTTGTTGACACCAGAATGAGTTTTAAAAGTGCAACACTGTAAACAACAATCACAATGCATCGAGGGTCGTTGGTAATAAAAATAAAACCTCTTTACTTCTTAAGTGTTGCATGACCTAATGAATATGCATTTTTAAGACGTAAACTACATCTAAACTCATTTCAAGCATCTAAATCTCTGTAATTTTTAAGTTATTCTGATGTAAGTTAATGTTATGCTGTAATAACTTCCTTCTACAGTAGAGTAAGGAAACACGCCATTCATTGGCTCTAGTAAAAATGCTTATTTAATTATATGGTATCCGAAAATACGGAGATGTTTACGTACAGAGAACAAACTAGTGAGTGTATAATCAATGATCCCTATGATTGCAGAGAACTTGAGAGAGAAATTTAGTGGACGTAATAGTACGTGTTATATAAACGTAAAAAAGATACACTTTTATAAATTCTTAATCTTAAAATCCCACATAATCACTTAACAGACCGTTCAGTTTTATAGAAAAACCAAAATATCAAAAAGATATGTGTGGTTATTTGATTTGCTACAGAGCTTACGTAGGATGTTTTTATCAACCAATTATTTTTGAAACGTGGGCAAAATATCTTAGCTAACCGCGTTTTGTATTTTTTTTTTTGGAACTGTAGTATGTTTGACAATACCAATTCTGCTATTAATAAGCTAATTCAGCATAAGTTTTCCCTGTAAGTCTTGACAATGCCCTTTTCGATTGTAAATTTAATATTTCATCACTCATTATGGTAGCACGTTATAACAAATGTCTATAATAACGCTTCCAGACATCTGTCTCCGAAGTTTACGATGATGTAATCTTTGCAAATAGCCAAGCTGTGTCTGACTATAGCAATTTAAAGTTTCTTAACAGACAAATATAAAAAAATGTCTTTACAGGATACAAGAAGTAACTGACTATTGGTTCCATGTCTGTGGCAATGACTGATTAGAGAAACAATACTTGTTTTATTCTTGTTTTTGTATCTTTCATGATTAAACATGTTCACAGAATAGCTTTCTTTCATTTATTCAGCTCTGATAGAATAAAGCTGAAGTATTCCGTTACTTTAAACTGATTTTGTGTCATTTTGAATTCCTTGTATCCACATTTTCCTTAAATTTGACGACTAAACTCTTATAAAGTTTATAGTGCACAACAAAGGGAATTCCTCGCGTTTTCCTGAAAATTCTTGATAAAAGCTGAAAAAGCTAGCATATGCGCATTTACAAGTAAAATTGTAATTTTATTTTAAAACCGACTCAGTGTAATTTTTGCTTGTAGTTTCCAACGAAAAGAATAAATCATACTTAATCTAAGACTCCGGATTTGTTTACGCTCAGATAACACGCCAGCCAGTGTAAATAATTGCAGCGCACTTAAATGGAATATGTTGTTTAGAGCCCGTTTGCAAGACGTAAGCTGCACACAAAGATGTATAATTTCCTAGCTATCAATTCAAGAAATGCAACGATAGTAATTTTTTTATCACAGAACGTCAAAGACTTGTTGAATTATTGTGATCTACAAGAAGCTGCGTAGAATGTATATTCTACAAATATGAATGTATATTCTTCAACAAAAGAGACAATCGACCAAAACAAGCTATTACATTTGGTTGCTTGAAGTTTTGTTTTGCACGAATGCAGAGCAAGGTCTTCCGATTCACAGTCAAAATCAAGACATTGCTTCACTGCATGTGAACATCCCTTGTTTGTTAAACTTAATCGTTTTTTTTTTCGCAATTTAACTAAATATCTGGCTGTCAGAATACTTACTTCAAGAAATAAAAAACCTTTCTGAAGTTGTCAGCAGTATAATAACAAAATATCTAATAAATAAAAAAATAACAAACAAAACGGTAATATAAAGGAATCACTTTTCACGTCATATCATATTTTCTAAAAGACAATGAACATGTCAGGGCAAGAAGACAACAAACAGAAAGAAGAAAGAAACACTAAAAAGAAAAAAAATATCCGGCCCAAGACTGAAGGTAAGACGAATTTTCCCTATCTCTTTCAACGTGCGAAGTTATCTTGACTCGGTTTTTCGAGGGCTACATCTACTAGAGGAAGAAAAGGAAATTAGCTCTTATTTTCTCCCGTTTAGGAAGCACCAATCATCCGTTATTTCCGATTTGACATTGGAGCCAAAGCTAAACAAGTTTCCGTGAGAGGGCTATTAAATCAGTGACTGATAACAAGACTTTTGTAGACTATATAATATGTGTTGCAAATTGCCCGTACTAAAACCTGAAAGCAACTTACAAAACAGAACTTTAATTAAGACAATAGATAATGACAGACTCCCTTCAGATCGATTACTAAAAAGCTTTTGAATAAGTACATTTCTCTCTATCTGGTGATTCAAGCTTTTTTGTATACAACATATTGTCACTGCATATTTTCTTAAATACTTCTTAAAAACTGTTTAATACACAACCAAACTCATTTTAACCAGTCTGACAAAGAGATGCAGCAAAGTTTTCAAGGTAGGTCAATTTTTGCATATTATTACCATAAGCTGATAATTATGGGAATTAATTAATAGGCTTGGGTTTTCCTTGATTTTCCTCATTCTAGTAAAACAGTCGTCAATCAAAAGAAATTGTCTTTTGATTAAATTTTGCGGATGATTTGATGGACACAAGTTGTTTCGTGTTTTATGCACGAAGTCATATTTTGTAAAACAACACAACAAAACAAGTTTATTCTATTTAGGAGATAACTGTCAATTGTTTTAGCATTTTCATATTACTGAAGAAAGAAAGTAAGTTTAAGGTCAGTTGTTTACATCTTGCATAAATTATATTCTTGCAGTAGTGACTATATCAAATTCTGCTAGTATTAAATTTATTACCGACAACACAAGAATAAACATTTAAGATTTACAGAAACATTGAATGTATTTATTTGCCACGGAACTGCCATTGCAAGGAAATGTATCATAGTAATTATTTTGCACATTTGGAACAGTATGAGACATTAATTTACAGAAAGTTCTGACTATTCCTTCGGCCATGCCGCAAGCATTTCACTTAAAATGATCATAATCCTTTTTATTTTCAGATTTTCAAACAACCATTTATATTTTGCTATAGAAATATCACCAAGGTTTAACAAAGAAATTAATCAAAACAAAAAATGTTGACCTCATTTTATAATTCCAACTATCATTTAAGGTGACTATCAGAAAATATCATAATCTATAGGTTCTGCAAATTTACAATACTCCAAAAGCCAATACTTCACAGCGCACTAATTTCCTTATTTCACATTGCCCTTTTTAAGAACAAATCAAATACTTTATTACATTAATATGGCATGGTTTCGTTATTAATTTCTGTAATTACACAAAAACATCTGTTCATATGTTTAAAGGTAAGGGTATCGGATGAAAAACATCCAAAATATTTGAGAAAACCTCAACTTTAAACGAAATAGCTACTCTCATAGTTTTTTCTATCGCCTTTAGTGACAATGGCCAAATACTGTCCAAATCTGATCCCCTGTGGTGACAGTTACTAGCGTCTTACAACTGATAACATTGTTATACATTGCTGTGAGTATAATTATAGTATCATGTAGGACTATAAGACTTTTGACAGTCTGTCTTAGCTGTAAACATTGCAAACTATCCCAATTTGTTACTATGCTTTACTTGTGTTGTTGCTTTTACATCATTACTGTAGTATAGAAAAACTGCAACGGGAATTAAGGCTATTGAAAATGTTAATTCTGCAATTGCCTTTTTATTTTTTTTCTTGTAACTGATAACAATACTAGAATTGCGGAGGAAAATGTCACATTTAAATGTTAACTTGATTTGTTATGTTCAGAAAAGTCCATTTGACCTAAGAAACTTGAAATAGTGTAACTGTAGGTCAAAGTAAATCAAATAAAATCAAATTGAAACAAAGACATTTTGTGTCGTTGTAACAAGTTGCGCTTTTGAAAAACCACAAGGTTTATATCAACATAACTATGAAAGAGATTTGTTTACTTAACATAATGCTTACAAAAAGCTTTACACTGTCTAAACAGCTACAAGAGTGTAGACATGTATAAGTGAAAAAAAGAAAAAAACCAAACAACAAGTGTTAGTACAAAACAATGAATTACTGCTTGCAATCCACTTTTACTGTACCTTTGATTAATACATGCTAATTTTTCTTTTAACTGATGCATAATAATTTTCTTCTTTCATCAATAACAGAATCAATCTCAAATAAAGAAAAAAAATAAAAAAATAGAGAAAAAATATCTGAAATCTTAGTTCCAGAAAAGAAGAAACAGGCAGCACAAAATACATGTGTGTTCGTGGAAAGCAGACAAGTATTATCTGAATGTAGTGATTTTATGTCGAAGTTAATGGGTTACGTCGAATGAGATAAATTAATAATACTTGCCTGATAGCATTGCACGTCAGTCGAACTATCAATTAGACTTCCTGCATGTGCGACTTCGTTCTGTCGAAATTTGAGATTCTGACATTGACAAAGATGTTTTTTAATCAGTTTGGTCAAAAAGTCTATTGAGATAAGATCTGGAGATTCCTGGAAAAGAGAAGCTTTAGTAATTTTACTGGAGTAGTATCCGCAGTATTTTTGAGTCTCATTATTATTTCTTTACAATACCGGTGTTTTCAGTGAAGAATTGTAAAGAATTACTTAACGTCGTAAAGCGAAACATACATTCCATTATTAATTGCTTATTTAATATTTATAGCACAACAACATTGACCAGTTCGTAACCGAAATATAATGTGAATTTTGAAGTATTATAAAATCTAAATTTATATTGAAACAATGTTGGCTTATCAGATTCGCTGAATTACAAAAAACCTATAGAAGATGACATAAATTAGTTTATAGAGGCATCTTGAGTGGCGTTTATCGCTATACAACATGATACAGACCTTTATTGATTAATCTTAAGCAGAATTCACTTTAAGGTTTGAATTGAATATATATGAAGTGTCGCGATTTACTGCTTATTCAGAAATTGTCAGAAAATGTTACAGACTTTGTCCTTCACGTGCGGGCTATAGGGGCTTATTAAAACAGTTTAACGTACAACAACAAGTTTATATAAGTATTCCCAAATATGAGCTTAACGGTTTTGATTACCTTGCGAATCGGAAATACTGTAAGTCGCCTTGAAATTTGATTTATTGTAGCTGTTTAAGATTTTGCAAACATGTTATGACAGAAGACAGTTGTACATGGATTCTAATACATAAATGAAAACACTGATGATGAGTTGGATATTGGAAAACGCGGGAAAATATTTTCACAATTGTTGACGGTAATGCATTGGTATTGGCAAGGTAAGTGGTAAATAATAATTAACAATTAAAACACTTTGTTTCTTTTCATGTAGTATAGGTTTCATAATAGATTAAAATAGTTTTAAATAAATCCGACAGAATAGTATTGTTGGTGGTTATCACCAATTCCATTTAGATGAATAGATCAAACTGTGGATTTCAGAAAATATATCCGGAGTTGGTAGAAAAAGTATGACATTATTTTCTGTGGTCATCATGTTAACTTTTGACAATTATAAAAACAATGCTTTGCTTAACTGTTCATAAACGAACACTATTTATTTCATTTGCATTTCTTTGTGACATTATTTATAATTCAAACCAATTGCTGCTGTTTTCGTGCATGAATTTATTCATCTATCCAAAAGAGCGATATTCTATTTGGATTTTTCATTGCACATATGCAAGTGGATCTAAGGTTAACTTTTGTGATTTGGCTGCTACAGTCTATGGCATTTTTTTCTTTATTACTTGAGGGCACTTATCTTGAACTTTTGTGTTTGAAAAAGAGCTATGTTATTGCGAATTTCATTTTAGGTGTTCACTTACAGTGACGTTGTCGTGCTGCGTTTAAGGAGTTGAGATAAGTTCAGTATAAAGTATTTACAATTTCATACCTTATTGGTATTATTTGGTTTTGTTTTAAGAATTACTTAACATTTTAGAGACTTGTTTTTGCATATAGGCAGTATCACTCACCATATATATACAAAGTTCTGACATTCTATTTTATCTAAGCAAGTATTGGTTGCTTTTAACTTATATATTTACAATCGATTGGAATGCAAGGTTTTGCAACTTGTATTAATCCCTCTCGATGACTAGCAAGATTTTAAGCCACATGGCAAATTTATGCACACCAGACATATACTAGACACCAACGACAAATTAAAATAACCAAATTTTTCACAATGTATAAGCTTTAAAGATATTTATAAAACATTCAGAGAAGAAGTCAACCTTTCGCAAATCAATGTAGATATTTTAAAGCCACTCCGGCAATTGTCTAAAAAAGTTTTTTATTTAGCTTTCTTTGTAAAAACTACCTTTTTTACAAATTAAGCATACGGTTTTAAATCATCAACATTGAGCGGCTACATTAGGTAAGTGGATTGCAGTTTCTTTCTTGTAGCACAAAGAATCTGAACGTTGCAAATAGTGTCAATATCTTATTAAAAGTCTTTAATAATTGAAACTTGTGATAATGATCGGACTGTTACATGGTTTATGGTTTCTTCAACCTATCTGTTTTTATTCTTTTGAGTTTATTTATCTTGGGCTCCATCATGTCCGGCTACACCTGACGAGTTCAATTGTTTTACGTAGTCGGGAATGGTAAAAGAAACAGAAAGCATCCAATTTCAGAAACATTTTTGAGGTTCTTTTAAATGCTCAATGTGTAGCATCGATACATTGGATATCCAAAAGTAAAAAAAACTAGTAGCGTTCGAGCAGAAAATTGTACTTGTGACCCCCTAGATTTCAAGCCCCTCGTTTTAAAAATTGACAACTTATCCAGCAAAATGGTGTCTTCGAACTGAAATGAATATTTATATTGCCACAGAGGATTCGTAAACAGCGCATACACTTTCTTATTAGTCTTTGCAGCGTCCTTACCACAACGCTAATATACTTTTATAGCCTCGTAACTATAGTATGGCAGCGTGTTAATGATTGCTTTTACACATTCAGACATCTGTCCTCATATCAAACGTGAAAGGAACAGCTGTGATTTATCCATAACAGATAATACGTTTGTTTATGGCCGAAATTATTGTGACTAGATTGGTTTAGCCTGTCAAGTATTTGCCTTCTTTCACTTAAAATATTTGAAGTACATGTATATGTTGTATACAATTTTCACTGAATTTGATAACATTGGTTCAAGTCCTAGACAGAACTTTAATTCTTGTTTTCGTTAATAAGCATTTCCTAAGAAAATTATTAACTTTGAATTACAATTAATTTGACTTGGATGAAAGACGAGATTAACTTTGTTACCACAATGATAAGGGAAAGTTAAATGAAAATGTTAATCAGTCATCCACCCTAGTACAGTGTTGCGTGCATATGCACGGTCAAAAAAAATTTAAAGTAGATTTAACTTATCACAATTAGTACTTCAGAGCGTTGGACGTCTCGGTTTTGTCAACTCTGCTTAGCACAAGTATATGTGAAAGTCGAATATGCTTTTAAAAAATCTCTTCTAGCGTTCGTTTGTATTATCAGTTTTAGATTAAATTTTCAAGAGATCGATAATTGGGGAAGGTGTCTGAAATCTAAAAATTTAGGATTGAGTTGATAATTACAAATTGTCCACGGAATAATGACTGAATGTCGGCACGTAACGTGTCTCTATATATTATTTCATGGATTTAGTTGCACTTAAATGCATGACTACACACAATTACCGAAAATATAAACACGATATACCAACTTATCATTTTCAAAATAATTTATTAATATAACCAAAACAACAACATTAACATCAACAAAAAAGTTGTAAAAAGTGCATATCACAAAAAACTGCAGTCAAAAACCACAGACTACCTACACAGTCAAAAAGTAGAGGAAACGCTATTAAATATATCAATTAAATAAAAGAGGGGGCACCACAAACAATAAACGAAAATAACAACCCGAGGGGTTAACCCATTGGAACAGCAGTGGCAAAACCAGGTTCTAGGTTGCACCAACACTTGCTTCAACAGGTTTTCATAAGAACAAGCAAGAATAAGTTGTCTTGGTGAATTAACTCCAACCCACCTATCTACTCGACAATGTTGGATGCAAAAGCACAAGCAGACAAACAAATAAAACATAAAAAGCTAATGGCATTGTAGAGCGAAAAACGTAGGTACTCAATTACCTTGCTGTGACCAGAGCCCTTAGAGTAAAATAAGCAAGAACGCAATGGCAGGGATAAAAGAGATTGATTGAGTTTCTTCGTTCTTTTAAAGATTTCCACAGAAACCTGCATAAACTCTCAAACACCTGCCAGCGTCGTGCAAACAAAGAGGTGAGCAAAGAAGGGTTAATCACCAAGCCGGCAGAGCGCTGCAGAATATCACGTTGGTAGCCTTTGTTTTTTAATAAGTAGATGGTTCTTACAAATAACGTGGAGAAATTAATACTGTTTGTTTTCGTTAATTCATAAATCAAATCTCCATAAAACACTGGTTGAGAAATACCTAGTTCAGTAGTGATTTTAAACTGCCATTGTATTTTTGACTTAAATCTTGGTATTGGCAATAAAACTTGCAAAACGTTTTTCTTAATATGTGGTACCGACACCCCTATTTCAAAAGATTTTTTCTGTTATGCAAAACGTGCGTTAATTGAAATCTTTAACATTGTTACAAGCTCTTGAAAAGCGAAAAAGCTGTGAAATATAAACCCCAGTAAGATGTAGTGCGTGAGACACAACAGTCTAAAAATGGATAATTAACTAAACTAAACTCAGAATCATCTCTTTTATAGTATATATTTGTAGTTACAAAGCCATTTTAAACAAATCTATATCAAGGAAATTTTCTTACTTTTCTGAAGTGTTTGCATTTTTAAGCTGGAGTTCATTTGGCTATACTTTAATTAAACTTTTATACATATAAAAATACAAATTTTTAATGACTACGACATGGGTAACAACATAGCTAGCTAATAAAGAGCAGGACAACACTGTTAATACAAATTATGTATTTTGTATAACCTTAAATTTTGGTTCTTAATGATCAGATAAAATACCAGTTCACGTCAGTTTAGATTTTATTGTTCTTGCTTGTAACAAGTTTAATTAATTATTTCATTGGCCTTGCAGCGTAAAGATGATTCAGTCCGTGCAAATTTGGATGCAGTGGAATTAGATCTAGTTATAACTTTTACTGAGTGAGGCATTAAAAACAATGTACCTGCGTGTCAGTCAATGTAGAATTCTTTCTGAAGAATGAAAAATTCTTTCAGTTTTGTTCCACTGAAATTTAATTGATGACATTGACATTGAAAGGTAAAGTTATCGTATTTTGAATGGTAAAAATACCCACTGAATAAACAAAAGTATCTATCTATCAAAAAACCGTGTAAGGAAACAAATTAGTGTTCAGAAAGACAAGCTCCAGAAACTGTATCAAATTAGGAGGTATGTAAATAAATAAGACAGTGAACTGTCAGAAAAATGTATCAATATCCTTTGAAACATGCGTTTGATAAGTGATACTATGGTTAGGGCTTTTTCAGAGTTTGTCCTTTTATGTGAAAAGTGAAATTCCTTATTATCGACTTAATAGAATTTCGATTTAGCATTAACAAGTATATCCTCCATCTTCAAGTACTTATAAGCGCAAGGTTGCAATTAGACCTATATAATATTACCTAAATAGTTCTCGAGAAGCTTTATCTGGTGGAATCAGTGACATGAGAGAAGCCCCTGAAACATACAGTATTAACACTCAATTACGTCGGATTTATCTGACATATTTGAGGCTTATGTGTCTTTGTCTAAGGACATAGTACACTGCTCTGTTTTGTTAAGATCCCCAGACCATTTTACTCAGACGTGAACGCCAAAATATTGAACTATATAAACAAATACAGCCTAAAGCAAGAAAAAAAATCGCAAAAGTTGTAACTTAGTTGACAAAAAATAATGCTTTCTATAGCCCAAAAATAAATTAGTACCGAAAAAGTATTGAAGTAGTTCCTGTTCGACTCTTGAAAATAAAAAATAAACCTTTGTAATTACTAGCAAACTATTTTTGTACTCCTTTAAAATGCTAACTTAATTTGTTGTGGTAATTTTGCAAATTGAATTAATAATTGTCAACGGAATCCAATGAAAACTAGTACTTAAACAGAATTTTAGCCATTAATTATGTTTGTCTGAATACACACGTCTAGAGTTTGTACAATCGAATTAATTAATCGTTAAATGATAAAAGGTACTTAACAGTACACTCAAAAAGTGCAGACACATTGTATAATTGACACATTTTTTTTGAAAAATATAGAACATGAAGTGCTAGTGAATCTCAGTAATTTCGAAATTGTGTAACTTAATTTACTAGATTTAAAGATAGAATGGTGTCTTCGATTAATTTTAAAGGCCTCTGCAACATGTGTACGAACGTCCCATGGACAAACTGTAAGTTACTTATTTCTTTATCTATTATTTGAGTTTATTTGTCGTTGGTATCGGTTGGCCATATGACCGACGCCCCCTGCAGAGTTTAGTTACTAAAGGTTATACGGGGTAGTGCAAAGTACAGAGAGCCCCCAATTATAGGGACATCCCAAATTCTGATCCAGACTCAGTGTATATTAGATCTTTGGTTTAGCATCTCATTCCAACAAAAATTATTATGTCAGTGGTAGTTAATTAGTTATCGGTTATATATCAAACTTTATAGACCTACACTGCTTAGCTTCAGATATAATATAATATATTGTGACAAATGTCTGAAAATCTGAAGTCTTTCGGCTACTTCATACCTTAAATCAACATTTCTTTGAAACAAAACGGAGAACCTTGGGGACTTAAGCAATCAATTGAAATGTTCCTGTTAGTAATGATTAAATAACCCATTAAACAACCATAACCAAATAACATCATGACAGATAGCACACGATTTCTTTAGTTAAATTTTAAATTGTTAATGTATTGTGTCAATTAATAATTAATTAGTTGTCATATATCAGATTCCAGTGGTAATACAGTGATCACTTTCAAAACCATTGGCTAACACATATCATTCACACCGTTTTTAGATAGCGGTTACATAGGAGTAAACCGACAATCATTTAAATGATAAAACTTCGATGGTGAACTGATTGTTTAATTGATGTTTGGGTCATAACAAAACGAAAACTCCATTTTTATATTGCCATAATAGCTCTAAGTTGCCACTAAACGAATGGTAGTTTTTTAATTGCTGTTAGTTTTTAAGATTTTTCAGGCACATTGTAAGAATTGTCAAAAAAAAAAAATGCTAGCAACACAAAATTTTGATGAATTATCCGCAAAACAGTTTCTAAGAATATAACCTAAGATATAACGTTCTGATTTGTTATACTATACAATCATATGAGTGTTATTGTAATTTCAAGATTAAAACTATGAATCCTGACAAAAGTCATTGCCAAAAATGACTGCCATAATGTTGATAAAAGAATCTTTCTTTTTGTTCTGAGCATCTTCACCTAAACGCAGACAGCTAATTTTCAATAAAAAAAAACCTATCACACAACATTTACAAGAAAACACAAGACACATTTTAAGTCAGTATTTACTTTCCTCTGTTATGCGAATTTAGTTTAGGTTTCAAACACAGTCACTTCATTTACTAAAATATACTGTAATTTATTAAAAGATCTTGTAATATTACAGGACCTATTAATGGTTTGATGTTAAGAGCCATTGTGATTATCATTAAGTTGTTGGATCATTTGCACCATGGTATACAACATGGACAGAAACATCGGGAAAAAATATGATTACTGGAAGCAACTTTGTTTACAGAAGCAGACAAATGATAAAACAATAAATTTTATACGGGCTATAGTCGACTTCTGTTTACCATACGAAAAATGCTTACGACGAAGTTTCTTAGCCGTACTCATTATAAATTACCCAAAATTGTTTGCTTTAGTCAAGAAGACCTATGCAAGGAATTAAATTAATCTGTTTTGTTTCTGCCATTACGCTATTATTTGTTTTTTAATTCTTGTAAATGTTAAGCTTGTTCACGAATATGTACATATATAAAGGTAAATTTGTTTTGTTATATTCAATATAATCTGTTTGGCATCAACGATTTTAAAAATAGTATTGCTGTGCACAACTATAGGCAGGTGCTAATCACTTCAAATCAGATTAAACGTCAATTGTGATTGGGAAAATAAACACATCACAATTTCTGTGTGTAAATAATAGTTCTAAGGTAAAATAAAAATAAAAAATGAAAGTTGCCAATTTGAAATCTACCATAAGCTGTACAAAAGTAGTCATGACATATGTAAGAAATGTGTTTGGTTTGAACGACATTGAAATTCTTTAAATTTAAAAATAATAATTATAATAGAAAAATAAAACCTGACTTGTGTTTATAAGGAAATATGAAAACTGATGCATTTCAGTTATTATCTTAAAATGTTACTGTACCTTTGCTCATAACTTAAGTTTCTTTAAGACTGATGCAAAATCATTTATTGATAGAATAATCAATCTGAAAAAAAGACAAGAGGGCTATGATGATCCTATACCACTTGCATCAGTACCACAGCCCTAAAAATACAGCATACTTATTTAGATATCCAAATGTCTGTCAAGAAATGGCAAGTTCGTTACTTAGAACCTGACCTCTATCACCTGATCCGATTTTTTCCTATGTTAATAACATTTAGATTGGTAACAACTGACTTTTGGGTAAGATAAGAAGGAAGGAGTTCAAGATTAAATCTGTAAATATAATCCATATTTCATAGCAGTTTTAAAGGAGAAAGTATATCAGACAGCCATCTTCTATAACAGCTTCAACCTCGAACTCTTCGTGCTCAGGGTGATTTAAAGGATTCTAAGAAATTTTGTAATTTTGGTAGATTTGTTATTATGATAATTTTAACTCGCATAATTTTTTCATTACAATCTTTTTGCTTTATTTCTTGAGATAATAGTAATTAGTTGATTTAACGTCATTAGGCGGCACATAAAGTGCCTTAGCTTTGCGTGTATTCACGACAAGACAGCATGAAAGGGGCGTTTTTCGTGTTATTGTAAGATTACAACAGCGTGACTTAAAAACCTTTTTAACAGTGTTGCCTTGTAGTGTCGTCTTAATTTTTCTTGAAGTTTCTTTTCAGCAGAATGTGTTGTGTATTTTGTCTAGTATGCAGATAAAAAATGAAATAATTTGTATGTACTGCTAGATATTTAAAAACAAAATAATAAAAGTACATTGAACCTCTTATGGCTAATCAGATAGGAAAGACTACTACTGAATCCCTTCAGCAATTTGCGAACAGTATATATTGAAACATCTTGCGTGGTGTTTATCGCTATATCGTATGTTCCAACAACATGATGAGCGTTCTTTCAAAACCAAAGTATTTATGACTTGGGTGTTTCTTATATCTACTAAATTGGGTTAAGTATTACACAGTTTGAATCTTAATGGTTTCTTACTGATATAAGAGTAACATCTTCAACTTCAAAATTTTACAAACAGAGTTCAAACAAAAGATCTCATTCTGATACATATGCGAAAATTTATTTTGATGAGATGGCAACTGGGAAAACGCAGAAAATCCTTTTCAAAGATGTTTACGGTGATACATGGCATTCATGATGTAAATGGCTGTGAATCAGAATTAAATCATTTGTTTTCAATTCCAGTTGTGTATGTTTCACAAATAGCAATGATTCATAGACAAAATATTAGAAATTTGTATCAATATCTTTTCTTATCGATGTAAAATTACTTTTTATGCCTATGATATTCTAACTTTGCCAATGATGAAAACTGTATTTTTCTACCTTGTAGGTAAACGAACAGTTTTTATGTTATGTACATTTGTTTAAAATATTATGTATTTTCTAAAGTCATAGCTTTTATTCATTCTATTCATTTATATTTTCGTTTAATCTTGTTTATCTATTAAATACCTTTACTTCTTTTCTGTTGAATTTTACTTATTTATAGCTCTATACACTCAGATCTGTCTCACTGTTTCTTGAATACAAATAATTAAAAAGTAATTTGGAATAACACTTTATAAAAAGAGTAAATTTGTGATATTTTACCTTATTTGTATGAAATTTATCATTAAAGGCAAGATTGTTTTGAAGCACATATCAACTTCGTACACATAGGACAATAAAAAAGAATCACCGACCACACACCAAAACAATTTAGCTTGATTGTTTTGCAATGCATAAGTTTTAAAGAAAGTGCTTACAAAATCTCTTTTTACTCTGTAATAAGAATAATTTCTTTTCTTTTCAAAACACAGTTCACTTATTTTGCATAGATGTATCGGTACTAATTTTTAAGGTATATCAGAAATGCTCAGAAAGTCACTATTTTAACAACAGTTATAGCTAAATGTCACCTGGAGGTAAGATACCAGTCATTGACACACCTGATGTCAAAAGAGATTCATTATAAAGATAACGAATCGTCAATACGAGAACGAGATATAGCAGTCATTAATTTATAAATCAAATATCTGTTAAAGCTAGACATAGACTTTGTATTATTAATAAAGCACCCTTTAGTGTTTTAGGACATAGAGCAATTAGTAAATTGCGAATCTCTTATGACTGTGAAAGATACGTGTTTGCTTTCAATTAACCTTACATTCAAGTCATTAGTTAATGAACAATAAACAATAAGGTGTCAGCAAGATTTATGCCATGATTTGAAATGCATCTTCAGCATCGAGGAGATAATAGCATAGACATAAATTACTCCTGTACTGTTAAATCTCATTACTTGACAAATATGGTCATCTTTCCATTAAGATACGACAAAACTAAATACATTTTAAAGCTACATGCATTAAGAATCTAAATACCTTGAAAACATGAAACCATGTAGAAAATTCAAAACAAAGTTAACAGCAGTAAATTTTTGTTTCAATAGCAAGTACATAATCACTCATACTACGATCTTAGTAACAATTTAAATTACAATCAATATTTGACAATATAAGTTTTTATTACAGTTCTTAAGTAATGACTTGTTAGTCGCTTTATCAGCTTTCTACTTCTACTTTTATTTAGAAAGCTCACACATTTTGTCAAATGCATCTTTAATAGTTGCTAAGTATGAAAGAATTTACTTGTGTTTTAGAGACTTTTCTTGTCCAAACATAATGTTGACAAGTCATCCGAAATGGTTAGTTTAAAGTGTAATTTTTCTAAAAGATGACTGTAATTTAATTCAAACTTTAATATAAAGTAGATATGATCAGATAACTACACACCTATTTTTTAATTAACAATGACCTCTTTACAGTCACGTTACTTTAGTGTGACAGTATCTTAATATCTATTAACATCAAAGTAAAACAGTGTCTTCATATTTAAGAGTGTCCATTACTTGAAAGGAAACGATAATTTATTTTTCCATTTAAGGGATAGCCAACTACTGTGACAGGACTCGCTTCAACAAGTTAACACATTTTCTGTATTTACTAAATATAGTAACGAATATTACAGAGTGCTCTCATTGCAGTCCAAAAGCAAAGAGTACAGGTTAATATCTGAATGCAACATTTATTCTAGTTTCATCAGAATTTTAATTTCTTCTGACGGAAGATGAAAATGAAGGTAATGAATTAAAATAATCAAGTTTTAGGATGAAACACTTGAGCATTTTGTCGTTACTATAGTGATAAAGGAATGCTACATTACACTGTTTTAATAAAAGTTTCAGTCAGTCAGTGACCCTTGTAATGAGTTGAGTTAAACTTAAACTCCATAGTACGTTTGACTTACCAAATGAGGATCAGTTCTTGAGAAACAGAATGTAGCGTATAAAGCGACTTTTCGTAATCATTAGTTTTAAGTTATGATTTCAGTTGCAAAATTGCATGTGTAAATAATTTCAATGAGTAGACTTAATTTCATTTGAGAGTAACCGTTTTCCTTTAGATAATATATTTTCAACAATATTTACAAAATCAAATAACGCTAAATATAGTTGGACATAACATTCAAGTTTATGATACTTACAAATGTATAAGGAATACAGGTCTGCTAGTACAACAAAACGACGTAATTAATAACATTCCTCGATAAAGGACAGCAGTAAAGCATTTTTCACATTATGTGTATGCATTTCGCAAAACAGGATTTCAGTTTCCTAATGTTATGAAAGAAACAACTTTAATCCTTCTATTATGCTGAATAGATGCCGGATAAAGCCCTGCCTGATAAACATATCTATTTCCAGTCTGTGCGTCACATGATCAAATAATGCGTAAGAATATAAACCATTTTTACAGACTACTTTCATTGTTCACTTATTCCCACGATCTGCAGTTTGATATTTCTTAGATATTTGTTAATAAAGTTCGTCAAGGTACACTTTCTTGCTCACTGGGTAAACCTTCTCAATCTAAGCACCAACCGTGTATTCACTACATGTACGGCAGGTTAGATTCTTCAGCAATTAAACGAGTCGTATAAGTCATCATTCTGCTTAAAATGACATCTGAGAAACTCGAAGAATTACAGACTTGCAGCAGATTCAGCCACAAAAAGCAGATTAAAAATGATTAATTCTTTTCTTGAAAATTTGAATGCATTGGATTTAAGCCTACAAATGGCTTTTACTGAGTGAGGCATTAAACGAGAGTATTGCGTGTCAGTCAATGTAGAATTCTTTATTAAGATTGAAAACAAAGTTTTTTTACCTTCTGAAATTTAATGGATGCATTGGCATATCAGTGTCTATTTCCGAGATAAAAAGTGCTTTGTAGCTGTTCCTTTGAGAAACTATGGTTTTATTAATCTGAATTTTCCATCCTCAAAGGGCGGACAGGGATAGGGTCTACTTTGGGAAAGGTGAACTGAAATCCACTTGTATGAGTGATTAACTGTAGACACATCCTATTCGTTTTTTATTTATTTTTTAAGAAAAGTTTTATTTTAGTGTTAATTGATAGATAACAATAACATAGTCTTGACATTAACCAACAGTTAATTTTACTAGAGAATATAACCTTACAAACACATGAAATAAAACTTAACACAAATGTAAAATACCTTATTTTTCAGGTAATAACAGGCGCTGTTTCTTCGTAATTAAAGTGGTTACTTCCATTTGGTGCCATTTATCGTATTCCGTAAACGATATTATTGTTTATGAGCTCGGCTTAGTTCTACTTTTATTGTTCATTCGTGTTTTCGGAATGAATCATTCAGTGAATAGATTATTTTGAATGAAATGAAACATTGTTTGTCAGACTTTTCTGGAAGGAACAATTTGTATCAGTTTCTTAATCAAGTTCTTTACAGTTCTACCTACTTTTTATCCATTTGGACTGTTACTTATATCTAAAAATTGGAAGAAGTATACCGCATTTAATCCTTGAAAATTTTGGTTGTGTCGAAATTAAAAAAAAAAAAGTTTATTACCCTGGATTTGAAGATTAGGTGGCGATATTAGTTGATTTTGAAGGCCCATTCAGCATGTATGTATAAATGACTTACTACAGAAAAACTGTAGACTAGTTATTGATAATAAAATAACTTATCAGGTATGCAATAATTCAGAAATCTATATAAAGGGATATAGGAACTTACATTAAAACCAAATAGTCTTTCGATTTCTTCATAACTTTAACTGACAGTATTATTCGAAACAAAACCAAAGATCTTGCAGATATGAATTAATCTAAAACCAAATAGCTTTTATTGGTAATGATCCAGTAAACCATTAAACACTATCTTCATCAGATAAAATTATGCAGATAAACAGGCCAAGATCTATCTTATTATAGTGCTAATGCATTTTCCACCTAATAGGAATAATTAAATGACCTATACAGATTGGCCACTGTGACTACGTTCACATAAATCATACATTCGAACGGCTTTCTCAGTATCAATTGTGAAAGAATAAATTTAACTTCATCTGGTAAAGTAGTCCGTTTTAAGTGCTTAAAGGCCCAGTTTCATTTGCAAAGGTAGAATATGCTAAAAAAGTTTCAACACTTGCCAATCTGTTATTTTAGAACATTTTCTCTTTGCTAGTGAAACTGGATATTAAGGCACAATTGTTGGCGAGCATGTTGGTGTGATGACTGTTCATTTTATATTTGTTTCCAAACAATATATGGAAATTCATGAATTATATAATGTTTATTTTATTAAATTGTTTACCATTAAACTATAATGTACCATTGAACGAATGGTATCATTATTTATAAATGTACTTTTCAAACACATGTTTTAGAATACATGTGTGGAATACAAAATCGCATCACCAGAGAAGTTAATGAGTGAGCTGCAAAATACACGCACAGCTTCTAAACATATAATCTTAAATAAAACTTCTTATATGTTTTGTTCTAAAAATTGTTCATATAAGTATTATTATTGTAATTCCCACACGTAACGTTAACTCTGACAGAAGTCATTACCAAAGTTTAGTAGCATCGATGACCTCGTGTGCCTAGCTAGGACAGTCTGAAAGACAAGATATCATATTTTAAAGAAAACCTTATTAACACTTATTAGATAGGAACATAATTATGAATACATGTTAATAGGGTTATATTTTCTTCAGTTATGCCATTGTTGATTAATTTAGGTTGCAAAATCACTCGTGTCATTAGTATTAAACAAAAGAAAAATATCCTGTTATTATTTTGAAACATCTTGTTATATTACAGAAGCTATTATAGGCTGATGTTTAAAGCCATATTGTTTATAATTAAGTTATCGCAATCGGATGCTTCGCTCGTCTTGCAAAGATAAAACGAAAAAAAAAAGAAAAATAAGAAAACATTGGCAAAACATCAGAATAATAGAAATGTAACGACGATGCTTAAAAAAGTCGCAAATATAACTGCCACAGAATGAGAGACCACTGCAGACAGAAATAAAACGTTTCTAGACAAATAATGAGATGATAGGTAAACAATGAGGGGCAATATACAAGCAGACATCATATAACATTAATGAAATGTACACGTACTATAATCGTTTCCTGTTTCACACGAGACAACAGGTTGTAAATATAAAAATAATAATGTAGATTCTATAGCCAGTGCATATTTAATGAAGTTAGGATATTTTGTTTGTATTGTGATTTCAAGGAACTAGTCTGGCAGAATTTGACGTTTTTTTTCTTGTTGTATTTATGTTTTCTTGAAATCGCAACGATATTCTTGCACTACAATAATAGCGGAGATAATTTTCATTTCAGACAGATGAAGAGATAAAATGAAGAATGTAGTTTTCCCGAGTAGGCCTCACCTTTTGTTAAAACAAGATGTAAATAAATGTGTTTATAGTATTTCTTTCAAGTTCATACCGTCACTTAATACAAGCCTGATAGAACAGTTTTCCTATTGCATGATCGTATTTACGCTTACCGTTTCTATGTGTTGATCTTGTCGAAAACTTCAGCATTCATGAGAATATCTCACTGGTTTTCCTACGCAATTTGGATAAATATGCATTTTCATATTCGTATTTTACTGATTTCTTGTGGGTCATTTACTAATTTAACGGAATTTTGCCAGCAGAAATTGACATCTTGCGATCTCACGAGGATTCGTACGACGTCACTTTCACACTTCTGATGTATCTATTCTATCCTTGATGAATAAGATCTGTCACTTTAAGTAAAACTTAGACTATTGTTGTCATCTGGAGACTTTTCTGAATTGTCCTCGGTAGCAGTGTTATTATCTATGTGTTGGATCAGATGATAGTTGCGGTTTGCGCGGTAATCATGTGATGCATTTGCAAAGTGATGAATCATGTGAAATATTTCTTTTCACTCTGTATTGATGAGGTTTATGCATGAAATATTCTATCTTACCTATTGCATCTTGGAAATATATATATTTTTTATGAGCAGGTCTACAAAAGTAAATTAAAAACAATTTGATCAATCCTTCACTTTCCTTGTTATAAACATAGTACATATTTTATCAATTAATTTTTAGAATTAATTTAGAGATAATTTAAAATAAAAAAACTCATATAAACTATAATAATGCATGATACTGTATATTTAATGATAAATACAAGATGTAATGTTGCAATCTGTGGCCCTGTCTGTCCTAATGTATTGACAAAACCAGTAAACATTATATACCCTGTATCAACTTCTACATGAATAATTGCAATATTCAGTTTTACTAGAATGAAGAACATAAATAATACTCGAGTACAATACATACCGGTAGCGACATTTCAACGTCTGACTTTAGATTTCGATGTTTATACTTAATATTTCCGAGTTTATATTTCAAACATCATATTTCAAACTATATATTTCACACTTCAAAATTCTCATTTACGCTTCATACTTCAAACTTAATATTTCACACGACATATTTCACACTTCAAAATTCTCATATACGCTTCACGCTTCAAACTTCATATTTCACACTACATATTTCACACTTCAAAATTCTCATTTACGCTTCACGCTTGATACTCCGTAATTCCCTCTTTTAACTCCATACTTCAAACTTAAAGATGATAGCTCATAACTAGCCATTAATAGTGTGTCATATTAAATGACGTCTTTCACCTTTTGCAAATACTGCCTGTAAATTTGATGTTTAATTTATATCTTTTCAAAATTTAAGATTTTTTATTTTCACAATCAGTATGCATTTGCATAATCCTGAGCTAATTGAAAATAAAATATAAAATATTTATATACAAAATTCTGGTATACAGAGTACAGCATGAAATAAAAATAACAAAAAGTAAAAAAAATGCTATGTAAGACCAATACTCTTTATAAGCATGTCAAATGAGTTTATCGAGTTTGACCATTCGAAATAAACAGACAGACTTTATGTACTTTAAAAGAAAACTTTTCCATTATGTTTCAATTTTAACTGATTGATTCAAAAGATAAATATATTAACAGGGCTTTTAGTTTTAAAGAGTTAAGCTTGAAGTGAGAAATATGAAGGGTGTAGTTTGTAATATGAAGTCTGAACTGTGAAGTTTGAAATATAAAGTGTAAAGAATGCATTTTGAAATATGTGAAGTAATGACGTCATCAAAAATTGATTTTAAACGGTATATCAGAGTCCATAAAAGAAACATAAAAAATGGTATCTATACACATTTCTATGCATAAATAAACGTTCGTTAATATATGTGGAGATAAGCACTCTTCGGAAATCTCGGAAATACACAAAGATATATACACTGATGTTTGAAATCTCGGAAATACACAAAGATATATACACTGATGTTTGAAATCTCGGAAATACACAAAGATATATACACTGATGTTTGAAATCTCGGAAATACACAAAGATATATACACTGATGTTTGAAATCTCGGAAATACACAAAGATATATACACTGATGTTTGAAATATGATTAATATTAAAAGAGTAAAGGATTTATCTTATTGGGACTAAGGGCATAATCCAGCTACTCATTTTATGTAGTCAAAATATTTGTATCTGGGTGTTGCAGAGTATTTTAGTGCTTCTCAGCAATATAAGTAAAATATATAGAATAAAAAGGAGAACTACCTAACGTCTTTCCTTGCTAGAGACATTTCTTCAGAAACCATATAATATAAGACCTAAAGAATAATATTACTGTTGCGGGAAAGGTCGATGTTTTGTACAGAAATCTTTGCAAAATGATAAAAGACATTGTCAGATTACTAGACTTTCACCAGCATCAAGATCAACTGCAGACGAAAAAGTGCAATTATGAAATGCTTTGCAAACAAGATTTGTTCCATAGAGAATTAATATCAAAGAAAAATAGATGTTTCTCAACAAAGAGAAATTTACATGTTTTTATCTATATCGCAGAAAAATGTTTATTCATAGGAAATGTCAATTGAGAGCAATATCCATGCTCGTATTTTTTCAACAATAGCAACGCTAGTTCTAGTTAGCCAAAAACAATAAAAGAAAAACTTTAAAATATAAATTTTAGCTGACAGTATTGCATGCCATTTGTAGTATAACTATTAAATGTCTGCATCTTTGGACTGAGATTTCATAGAATTCAAACCTTACGATTCATCATTGCATGTCCTATATGTATTCTAAAACCGATGCTGCTCTTACAGGACATTGTAATTTCTCTTTCTCTTACGAAAAGTTAAACTTTACTTATACTGAATTTATTATGGAAAGTCATCAGGTTTAAATCGGTTATTGCTGGTTCGCATGGAGTCTATCGCTAGATCATTATACCTCCGGACCACATGCAGTGCTTTATTGATAAAATCTCAACTAGAACTCACTGTTTAGTTTAAAGTTATAATTCTGATGTGTCTCGATATATTTCTTATTCAGTTGATGTCAAGGATAATTACATATATAGGCATTCGATTAGTCTGATGCGTAAACGATATTAACTTTTTAAAGGCATTTATTTTTAAGGGGGAAATTTTAATCTCTTTAAGAAGATCAAGTTTTAAGCGCTGTAACTTTAACATACAAGCGGAGCTAAGATTTCTGTAAGAAACATGAAAAAGTGATTTTTATCCAGTCAAATAGCGATATCAGATTTATATTTTTGAAATATTATTTGGAGTATGAAGATTATATCTTTGACATGAAAATATAAGAAGGCTGATCAATAATGAGCTGGAGACTTGGAAAACGCGGGAAAATATTTTCACAGTTGCTTACAGCAGTGCAGTGGCAAGGTAAATAGATGTTGTTCAGTAATTTTTAAGAACACTGCTACTTCACTTTCAAAAGTATATGGTAATCAAAAAAGGTTAACCCTTTACAAACAAGTGCTATAGAAAAGACTGGTATCATGTATATTTGCTCGAAGACATAACTCATTTAATACAAACTATTTACCAAATAAGTTAACATGACATAGAATTTTGAGTATCTTTTGAGTGCAAGAAAGTTGTTATTAACTTAAACTGTTGTATTTATTATCATACAGGTTGAGTCTCAAATGTTTTCCTGCATCAAGTACGATTTAAGCTGCTAATAGACTGCTAATGCCAGAAAATTCCACGACTTTTTTTTCGCTTAGAAAGGGACTGTCAATCGGTGTCTTCTTGTTATGGTTTGAAAACTAGATTTTGTCGGTTTCTTTTTTCTAGCCTATGGCTTAATTTAAGTTGAAGGATTTAGGAGATTCTTTTTTCTATGACATTGACAAGTTGACTCGTTCAAAAGCGTTGGAAAGCATCAAAGTTAAATCACAAGAACAAACATAACCTCAGGGAAATCTTCGGCAAGGTTATGTGAGGATGCCGAGATATAGTTTCTTCTTCGTACTTTATATAAACATGAGCCACAAAGGAAAGTAAGTTATCGAAACTGGGCTCCACAAAATGCGAAACAACCAACAAATGCCAAACAACTGTTAGGAAGTTTAGCACTGTTAAGAAGGTTCCTGATTCAATATATTTTAGAAGCAACGGTTCTGTCATCCAAACAGTGATACTTAAATGCAGAACTGTCACAGGGCTGCTTTACCAAGACGTCGTATTTAATAACTGGAACCTCTAATCACCGTCTTGCAATAAATCAGGTCTGAAGGTCACGTCCTACTTCTACCTAACAATGAGCACGGCCACAAAACCCGGTAGAGGATTTCTTGGAGTCAGAAAAGGTCACTGTTCCAAGCCTCTTACTCGTCAGACCTGTCTTCCTGTTACTTTATTTTATTATTGGAATTGAAGATCTGTACTTTGAACAAAATCGCAAAAATAATTGATCGAAAATTATTCTAGCATATAAGTATAAATCGGATTATTTAGATAATACCCCGCGTAAAGCAGAAAGCATCTAAATTTTCATGCGTTAGATCTACGATATTACAATACTTAATATATATTATTGTTTCAAAACAGCTCGTTCGTCCCTAAATATAAGTAGATTTTATACGTATTTCGTCTGTTTGACTTACTGGTAATTTCGACACAAAATCAAATATTTGTTATAAATTTCTTTATGTTTTTCTTGGTGCGTTATCACAATGCTGTATAACATTACAGATTGTTGAATTATATCCTATGCAAGTCGACAGCTACATAGTTCAATCATATGAAACGTTATTCTTTGAATTCCACAGATGCAAATAAAACGCTTAAAATGCTTTATCATAGAAACGGCAAATGATCGCCAGACTATAGTGATCTACAAATGAAATTCACTGACATATAAATGTATAAACTCTATTTTCTGAGTTTTTATTTTTATCAGTGCAGTTGAAATAAAATGTATTTAAACTTCAACACTTGAAAACACTTGAAAAAAACAATCATTTTGACCTCAGAAATTCAAGAAAAATGTAAACATGAAAAACAGAAACAAATGAAAAATACTTTTAAATGGTTAAGCTTGGTAATAAATAAGTTTTTGTATCTGGTTGATTTTCAAAACATCAGTTGGAATGTACGATTTATTTATCGGTTGTATGTTTTATATTTGTCAGATAATTTGAACAATGTGTATATGGATGTGATTGTTTGATTATTTGATTTATATAGTTTACTTACAACCGTTTAACTGCTGCTTCTTGTTGAAATATTTGGAAAATATTATATCATCTTTCCCCTTATAGATTATTTAGATAAATCATGGCAGCCCTTCATCTCAAAGCAAGGAGTGAATCAAAATGTCGAACACATTATTGTGGAATCACTTGCCAGTTTTGTTGAAATACAGCCTTTAAATGGGCGAGTTTTAGCGGCTGAACTGGTAGAAAACGAACCGCCTTTTCCAACACATCCTTTAAATGTTCTATGGCATTAAAATCTGGGCTGAGAAATAGCAACGCAATTATACGAATTGCCTGTCGCTTGAGAAATGCTGTAGCAAAGATGAACCTGTCGTTATCATGCTTGAAATTGTGTAGACCATGCATGTCTACCTGTTCTTTTCGCGTGTCCCGGTATAACTATTTAACAATATACAAACGATTCGATTTTTTGTGGTGTCCATTTATCTCTTTTTGAATCATAGTCCCACAACCACAACGTGTGTTTGTCCAGTTGATGGTTTATACACAGGGGACTTCTGTAGTTTGTGTATGTTATACAGTTTGTGCTGAATAATAACGAAAAACTATTGTATATAACAAGGTTTTGAAACAAGATCTTGTTTTTTTCTCATTTAGTAAGAATTGTTCCAATATGGCATCGAAGTTAAACCACAGATAGTTGCGTTTATATTCTATTTGACAGAAAATGACTTAATGAGTTACCATTTCTGAGTGCATCAAGGATGCAGATACAAAAACACTTAATATTGTATAACACACTTGTATCTTAAGTAACAATATGACATTGTTTTCCAGAGAATAAATGAAATATTTGCATATGTCATAATATGTTAATATGATTTGAACAATATACTATAAACTTGTACTTAAGTTGCCATTTAGATGTCTCTAAACTCTATTAGATATACGGTTGCTGGAGTTTCTTAGGGAATTCCTTCGTATATTGTAAAACAATTTTTCCGGAGAACTAAAATCAATTCTATATCAGCAGGAACTGTAAATTTGATCACGTCATAATGACAAGTCTGCGTAAAGAGAAGCGATCAATAAATCAGAATAATTACTATGCACTTAAGATTAACATATACTGAAGCAAAGTCACAAGTTTTTGAAAAAAACCTACTTATTTTTAGCAATACCGTTATTTATGTAAAAGTGATATCCGTCTTCCAAGACCACAGCAGTCAGACATTGCCATTGTAAAATAAAAGAAACTTGTTACATCACCATATAATGTTCTGGTGGTATGTTGACGAAAGCAGTAATTCTTATTAGATCTGTAAAATTGCCTTTGCATTTTTAAAGCTTGTACAAATTTGTTTGCATAAAAATTTGTTGGAATCAAATAAGTTCATATCCATGTTTTAAAGTCTATTGATTTGTGATATTACAAGTAATGATTTAACCTTGAAAAATTGTCCTGATACAACTCTTAATATATTACATAAAAAAAAACATTTCATTGCCGAATTGTGTAGATAGCAAAATATACTCGTCATACTGAGTGCCGTCAAATTTGACAACAGCAATTATCAACAAATATCAGTTGTCATAAAATATTATGGCAATATTTTTACAAGGCAGTAAAATGATGTGTGTTGATGTTTACACCGTTACAATATAACAAATTGCAGGCATCTTGCAGATGTACTTCTAATGAAATTAATACTTTGAACCATGCTGGTTAAACCTTTTTTAGAAAAAGAAATTGTTATAGGATATGTACAAATGATATTGCTTCTTTACAACAGAACACTTAATGATCTATAATGTATCTAAAATTTAGAAAGCTCAAGGGAAATATAGTTGAATAATTAGTTTATAATTATATAATATTGACCAATGATCATGAAACGAAGTCTAACGAGGGAATTACTCAAAAGTACTTTGATAAATCAAATATATTCTGAAAGTGTATTTTAATTATGAATCTTTTCAATATGAAAATGGTTAAAACACAACACTAAATGAAAACGTAATGTAGTTTTAAATTTTGTTAGTAGCTTCTACCTATTTCTTTGGTTTTCTGATTAGTAACAACTGCAGAATGGCAATTGTAGAGAATCAGCTCAACACTATAAGTACTCGCTTATTTACGACGGAAATATTTGCCATTTTCACAGCACACATCACAAGAACTTGAGAAAAAATATCGGTTGCATCCATAGACAGTTTCGCTAGTTGTAAACAAGAACTGAAATAAAAGGTCACGACATTCAAAACATAGGATTTGTGAACGATATAACAGCGACCTCTGGCGCATAGAATTATATGGAAATAATTTCAAGACGTGTATCTTAACTAATTTCAAACATCGAAATCTCTGTAATTTGTAAGTTATTCTGATGTAAGTTACTGTTATGTTGTAATTACATTGAAATTCTAAAATTCATTGTTACATTAGAGTAAGGAAACATACCATTAATTGGCTATAGCAAACGTCCTTACTAAATCACTGGTAATCAAAAACTACAGATTTGTTTACGTTCGGAAAACAAACGAGTCAGAGAACAATCACCGATCACAATAATTGCGTGGAACTTGAGAGAGAAATTTTGTTCATGTATATATAAGTATGTGTTATATAAAACGTAAGAAAGACACACACACTTATATAAAGTTTTATTCTTAAACTCCAACATTAGCCGTTAAAATACAGTTCATTTGTACAGAAATATCAAAAAGATATTTCCGGTTATTTTGATTTGCTAAAGAGCTTACGTTGGATATTTTTTTCTAGCCAAATAACTCACAAATTGTCACCGATATATAATCAGAATATCTGAACAAAGCTGCCTTTTATAGAGCGTTTCGTGTTTTTCTTTTCCGAATTGTAACACATGTATGTTTGACAATATCAATACTGCCAATAATTAGCTAACTCAGCAAAAGTTTTCGCTGTTAACGTTAGTCTTGACAATGCCCTTTTCGATTCTACATTTAATATTCACCTCATTCATCGTCGGGGCCCACGGTACACATTCCATATAAACTACATTATAATAATACCTGGGTTACCAAAGATGCACCTCATTGTGGTAGCACGTTATAAAAAATGTCTGTAATTACGTTTCCAGACATCTGTCTCAGAAGTTTACGATTTTGTAATTATTGCAAATACTAATAGCTACGCAATGCCTGACTATAACAATTTAATGGCTTTTTACAGATATATATCAAACACTCTTTACAGGATACAAGAAGTGATTGACTATTGCTTCAAGCCAGAGGCGAGGCATGATTAGAGAAACACTACCTGTTTTTTTTTATATCTTTCATGTTCTTGTAATATTTTTTTCATCATTTATTCAGCTCTAGTAAAAGAAATCTGACGTAAAACATCACTTTAAACTGATTTTCTGTCATTTCCTTGAATTTTAATTAAATTTGACGATAAAAATCTAATTAAGTTTAAATTGCACAACAGCAGGACTTTGCTGCATTTTCCCCAAATATTCTTGAACAAAACTAAGAAACTTTATATGTGCAATTACAATTTAAATCGTAATTTATTCTTAGAAAGACGCCTCGGTGTAATGTTCGATTGTTTTCCCAGCCAAAAAGAATAAATCATACTTAATCTTAGACTTCGAATTTGTTTACGCTCAGATAACACGCCAGTCATTGTAAATAATTGTAGTGCACTTTAGCGAAATATGTTGGTAGAGGCCGACGAAGAACGTGCTATGCAATACGCAAGCTAAACACAAAGGTGTATAGTTCGCTAGCTATCCATTCGAGAAATACAATAATAATTCAAATTTATTATGAGCGCAGAACGTCAAAGACTTGTCGAATTATTGAGGTATGCAACGTAGCTGCATAGAATGTTTATTCTATAGACTTAGCAAAAGAGGCAATCGACCAAAACAAGCAATTTCATTTCGTTGCATGAAGATAGATACATACTAAAGTTATTTTTCCGCAAATGCAGAGCCAGGGCGTCCGATTCAGAGTCAAAATACTGCATCTGAACATTTCCTATTTTGTTAAACTCAGCCTAGTATTGTTTTTTGCAATTGAACTAAATATCTAGCTGGCAGAACAATAAATTGTTATTCGTTAGCTGTAAAATGACAAATTAATAAAAAAAAATATCAAGTACAAGATTAAAGATAACACAAATTTGCCAGTTACTTTCTATGTAATAAGTTAATTTGATTCGGTTTTTCGAGGGAAAACAGTTACTCAAGCAAGATAAGGAAATTAGCTCTTGTTTTATCCCGTTTAGGAAGCACGTATCATCCGTTATTTCCGATTTGGCATCGGAGCCAAAGCTAATGAGTTTCTGTGAGAGTACTATTATACCAGTGACCGTTAACAAGAATTTGACAGACTGTATAAATATGTGTTGCAAATTGCTCACTTTACGTCAGTTTTTAAGTTGCAGTCTAACCTGAAAGCAACTTACAAAACAGAACTCCAATTCAGACAAAAGATTATGACAGACTCTTTTAAGATCGAATACCTTGCGCTTTCCGAGAGCATTTGATTTAAGTAAAACGATCGCCAATCAAAGGAAAATGTCCTTGATTAAAGTAAACGGATGATGCAGGGACATTATGTTGTTTCCGTGTCTTTTTCTGTTCTTAAACGAGACGACAAAAAGGTGCATTCTATTCTAGAGATAACTGTGAAATTATTTGTAGGAATATATCCTTAGTTGCTATTCTGTCGCGCACAAAAAGTCAATTATCTTAGTATTTTCAGTTTAATTTATCGAAGAACGAAAGTAAGTTAAAGTTTAGTTGCTTACATCTTTTAAACATTATATTTTTGCAGTAGTGGCTAAAGCAAATTTTGCTAATTTCCTTATTTTGACATTGCCCTTGTCAAGAAAAAAATAAATTATATTTTATTACATTCATACGGCATGGTAGCGTTATTGATATCTGTAATTACATAAAGACATCTGTCCATATGTTTATGAGGTAAGGTATCGGTTGGAAAATGTCCGAAATATTTGAGCAAACGTCTCCTTTAAACGAAATAGCTACTCGTATAGTTTATTCTACCGCCTTTTAGTGGCAATGGCCAAAGAAGGTCCAGATAATGTCCTGATCTCTTGTGGTGACAGTTACCAGCGTCTTACAAATGATAAAAAACTGCAAATCAATGACACACACATGATAATATGTATATTAATTTTACATCATTACTACAGTACAGATGGATTGCGACGGGGATTAAAGCTAATGAAAATTTTATTTCTGCATTTGCCATTTATAATATTCTCTTGTAACTGTTAACAATATTGCGGTGGAAAATGTAAACATATATATGTTAAATTATGTTGTTACATTCAGAAAGGTCCATGTGACTTAATTGAAAACAAGATTTTTTTTTGTAACAAGTTGCACTTTTTAAAAATCACTAGGTTAATATCAACGTAATTTTGATAGACATTTGTTTATTTTGAATTACGTTGGCAAAAAGCTTTAAATTGTCAAAACAGCTACACAAGTGTAGACATGTGTTAGTCAAAAAGGAGACGCAAGTATGCTTATACAACTCCATGGATTACTGCATTGCAATCCGCTTTCACTGTACCCTGAATTAATACAAGTTATTTTTTAACTGATGCATACCCATTTTCTTCTATCATCGATAGAAGAATCAATCTCAAATAACAAAAAGGCCACAAACTCTCAGTTACAGAAGAAATAAGACAAAAAAACCCAGCACAAATACATTTGTGTTCTTGAAAATCAGACATCTATTAAAAGAATAAAAGACGAATAAAAGAAATAAATAAATCTTGCCTGATAGGATTGCATGTCAGTTGAACTCTCAATTAGACTTCCTGCATTGTGCGACTTCGTTTTGTCGAAATTTGAGGTGTCTGACATTGGCAAAGGTTTTTTTTAATCAGTTTGTTCAAAACAATCTCCTGAGATGCAGATCTGGAGATTCCCTGGAAAAGAAAAGCTTAAGTAGTTTTACTGGAGTAGTAACTGTAGTATTATTTACTACTCTCATAGTTATTTCTTTTCAATTCGGTTGTTTCATGTTTCTATTGAGGAATAGTAAAGTTTAACTCAACGTCGTTAAGCGACACATACATTCTGTTATCATTAGCTTCTTTTATATTTATTACACAACAACATACAAATGAAAAGACAGTAACAACAACAGTTACAACAGAATAACTTCTCAAATCTTTTCAGCAATGTTGCCTTTTATTGCAGTTTATATTAAACGTTTTTAACTCACATTTGATTGAAGTTCCTTTTTAGCAGAATGTGCTGTATATATTGATCCGTTTGTAACCAAAATATACGGTACAATTTCAAGTATTATACAAAATCTTAATTAATACTGAAACATTTTTTGGCTAATTAGAATCGCTGAATTACAGTAAGCCTATAGCAGTTGACAAAAGTTACTTTATTGGGGCATCTTGCTTGGCGTTTATCGCTATATCATAATTTTAAAAAAACATGATTCAGACCTTTATTTAATCTCAAGCAGATTGAATTAAATATATATGAAGTGTCGCGATATACTGTATTAGTGGTAAAGTTCTCGACGTGAAAATGTTGGCGATTTTTGCAAATTTATATAAATTGCGAAAATATCAGCCAGTGTAAACTTCATCTTTCAGAAAATTATATTTTAACGATGCACCGTGTAACTGGTGCTTGTAATTTCTTTTATGTGCTTATATTTTCTTATTTATTGAGTTGTATATAAAGGCAGTGCATTGATTTCATTTGCCTAGAAATGATAAAGCTGAAATGAAAAGCAATTTGAAAAAAAGTTTATTTCGATCATCATCACGTGACATTCTGAAAGGGAAGTAACTGTTGCGTGGTTTAGTGATATTATCTATTAACTTGATGTTGTTTTCACATCTAATAAATTCTCGTACAGCCAGGTCATGCAACAAAGCAACGCACTGTGTAATAAAAGAAAATCACCCGACTGAATGCGCTTTTGTCACGTAACAAAGAAAAGTAAACAAAACAAGTTTTGATTGTTTTACCTTATAATTGTTTACAACTCATATATTAGAATATAACGTTATTGTGTTAAATATACTTTTCTATACAGTGATACTCACATAGGTATTGCAAAATTGTCAGCAAGTTATGCTTAATTCGATAGCATGAAGAAAACTGTTGTATTAAGAAACTAATATATTATATTTGCAGTCAATTTTTCACGACTCGCAAACATTTCTGCCCGCAAATTTTTTGACGCGCAAGAATGTCCACTTATTTAGTATTGCTTATTCAGAAATTGTCAGAAGTGGTAGGGAATGTGTCCCTCACGTGTCGTTGTTAATGGTGGTCTGATTTGGACCTTTAGCAGGAAGAGTGTTTTTGAGACCGTTAATTTATAAATATAACTTATAACACATTAAGAAAAGAAGTCGACATTTTGCAAATCAATGTAAAACTTTTAAAGTCTCTCTGGCATTTGTCTTAGAAAGTTTCATTTAGCTATGTAAAAACTACAAGTTGTTGGTTTTCTATATTACTCTCTCTTTTAGTTAAATATTACAGAGTCTCCTTAAAATTAACATAATCGTTGCATGTAAAGAAAATATAAGATTGTGTTATTTCTTAGCAAGATAGCTGTTTAGCTACTAGAGCACAAATTTAGCATACGGGTTTAAATCATCAACGTTGTGCGGCTGCATTCGGAAAGTGGGTTGCAATTTCCTTCTTGTAGCACAAAGAAGCTAAACGTTGCAAATACAAAACAGTGTAAATATCTTATTAAAAGACTGATTATTGTCACTTGTGTAAATGATCTGATTGTTACACGGTTTATGGTGGCTTCAACCTATCTGTTTTTACCTTTTCGAGATAATTTATCTTCGGTCGCCAACAAGTCCGACTACCCATGACGAGTTTATTTTTTTACGTAGTTGGGGATCGTGAAAAAACAGAACGCATCCCATTTTAGAGACATTCCTGGTTCTTTTAAATGCTCAATATGTAGCACCGATACACGGGCCATCCGAAAGAAAAGAACTTGTAGCGGTCGTGGATAGTCGTACTAACGACAACATAGATTTTAAACTGAACAACTGATCCAGCAAATTGGTGTCTTCGAACTGAAATAAACATTTATATGTTACGAAGGATTCGGTAACAGCGCATACACTTTCTTTTTAGTCTTTACAGCGTCATTACCACAGCACTAATATACTTTTATAGCCTCGTAACTATAGTGCGGCAGCGTGCTAATGAATTCAGATATCTGTCCTCATATTGCAGAATGTGATAGCGTGTAAGGAACTGCAGTGAGTTATCCATTGCAGTTAATGTTTTGCTTATAGCGGAAAGCTACTGAGATGAGACTGGTTCAGGCTTTCATTTTTCCCCTTCTTTTATTTAATATATCTGAAGTATAAGTTATATAGTATGGAATTAAATAACGAAACCCAGAGGGAACTTTAATGCTTGTTTTCGTTGATAAGCATTGCCTAAAGAGAAACATTGGGATTAAATTACAATTAATTTTGACTTGGAGGAAACGCCAGAATAATTTTGTTACCATAGGGAAGTGGGAATGTTACAATAAACACATTTAATGAAAATTTTAATCAGTCATTGACCCTAGTAAAGTGTTGCGTGCATATATACTGTGAACGTAACTTTTTAGTCTCGGTTTTGCCAACTTAGCTTAGCACAAGTACATAAGTACGTCGAATACTGCATGTAAAATAAATCCGTTCGAACGTTCTTTTGTAATTATCAGTTTAAGGTAATATTTTAAGAGGTCGATGATTGCGGAAGGTTTATGAAATCTGAACATTTATGAGTGTAGGTGTTTAAAACCAATTGTCGAGAGAGTAATGACCGAATGTAGGCACAAGACATATCTTTCAAAATGATATATTTATATAACCAAAACAAAAATATGAACATCAACAAAACATTTACTTTTAAAAGCGCTAATTACCGTCCCGGTTTATGATACTTTTTTACATATAAAAGAACACATATTTTCAATAACTACGACCTGGATAACAACATAGCTAGGAAAACAGTGTTGATTCAAATTATGTATTTTGCAAAAACTTGACTTTTGGTTCTTAGTGATCATATAATCGACTTAATATACCCGTCAATTGAGATTGAATTGCTCTTGACTGTAACAATTTAATTATTTCGATGACCTCTCTGCTTAAAAGTCTATCAGAAATTTAGATTTCCTGCAGATTCAACAAAAAGGGCAGCGTAATGATGATATAGTCCGTGCAAATTTGATTGCAATAGATTTAAGCCTACTAATGGCATTTACTTAGTGAGGGATTAAACGAAAATATTGGGTGTCGGTCAATGTATAATTCTTTATAAATAAAGGAAACATTTTTCGATTTTGTTCCACTGAAATTTTATAGACGACGTTGACTTATCAGAGTCTTATTCGGAAATAAAAAGTGCAATGTAGTTATCCAGGAGCTTGACATTTTACATTGAGAAAGGTGAAGTTATCGTTAAAATGAAATTCACCCGAATATATAAAGAAATGTAGGCATGCTATGAACTTTAGAAAATGTTAAATGATATGATTATTATAATCATAAAGTAGACAAAACAAATAAACCCCATTATCCCATTGATTCTTACCTTAGAAATACACAGGAAATAAAAAATACTATTTAAACTGATGAAAACTATGGAAAATTTCGTTTAACAACAGCGATCACATAAACTGGGATAACAGGAAAATGATAATATAGATAATAATCATTGACCTATTTTGAGGTTTAAAGTGGACATGTGCTGCTATTTGTAAGAGCTCCTTAATGACGTAATTGGCATTTCGACATGTGATCGTTTTGTCTCCCAATAGTAAGTTGGTGTCATTTTTCAAAATGATGTTGAACAATGGATTACAACCTGTGACATATTTTATTCAGAAAATCAAATGACGAATGCAACAACATTTTTTTTTCAGAATAATTTTGAATGTTTAAAATCTCCAATAAATAAACGAAAATATCTATTTATCAGAAAACCCAGTAGGAAAACAAATCTGTGTTTAGAAAGACAAGCTCCAGACACTGTTATCAAATTAGGAAGTGTGTAAATAAACTGGACTGTGACCTGTAAGTAAAAGGTATCAATTCCGCTTGGAACATGAGTTTGATAAGTGATACTATGATTAGAGCTTTTTCTGAGTTTCTTTCTTTTACATAAAATGTGAAATATCTTATTTATTACCTAATGTTTATCTTGCATACGTCCGTCTAGAGTTAGTACAATCAAATAATGCATTCTGTAGATGGTCAAAAGTTCTTGAGAGCACACTAAAAAGTGCAGACACAATGTTTAGTAGACACTAGAGATTTTGAAATATATAGCACATGAAAATACAACTGAATCTTAGTAATGTCGAAATTGAGTAACCTGTTTTATTAGATTTAAAGATTGCATGGTGTTGACGATTAATTTCAAAGGCCTCTGCAATATGTTTTCGAACGTCCTATCGACAAACTTAAGTTACTTATTTCTCTATGTATTTGTTTGAGTATATTTATCGTCGGTACCGGTTGGCCATACGACCGACACTCCCTGCAGAGTTTAGCTATCTGTAAGGTTATAGGGGGTAGTGCACAATACAAAAATCAGTCAATTCCAGAGACATCCCCTATTTGGTTTCATGCTCAGTGCTTACTGTATCATTGGTTTAACGTCTAATATTAAAAAAGTGGTATGTTAGTGGAGGAGTGGGAGACGAACTATAGATCTCTGGGTTAGCGCATGAATGATCCATTCCTAGTTAATTACTTATCGGTTAAATATCAAACTTTATAAAGATTATAGTAGCGCCCTGCTTGAGATACAATTTGATATATTGTAACAAAGACACATAGTTTAAACACTTCAAAGCTTTTATCAACAGTTCTGTGTAACAAAACAACCTTGCGGGCTACAACCCGTCTAAATCAAAATGTTCCTATTAGTAATGATCAAAATTTGAAAAAAAGATAAACAAATTAACCCATCCATAAACAGACGAAATCTACATGATAAATATAATAGATTTCTCTAGTTACATTGTTAATGCATTGTGTCACTTAATAATAAGTAAATGTCAAATATCAGATTTTACAGTGATAATACAGTGATCACTTTCAAAATCAATAGCATACTCTATACAATCACACCGCTTTTCAACAGCAGTTACATGAGAATTAAGTGAAAAAATCCATTTAAATACTGTTTTAAGTGCTTAAAGCACGATGGTTGATATGCACCCTGATATAATGGCTGTTTATCTCATGATTGGGTCCTAACAATATGAAAACTCCATTATGTTTTAGTTAAATTTGTCATAACAACTGAAAGGCGCCACTAAACAGATGGTGATTTTTACTTGACGTTATTGTTTACGGTCTTTTCTGGCACATTTTTAAGAATTTATTTGTGAAAAGAAAATTCTATCAACAAAGAAATGTTAATGAACAATCCACAAAATACACAAGTCATACAGTTTCCATGCAACCTAATCTGTTTTGTTGTAGATATCAGTACTTCTACTATTAAAACGACGAATACTGACAAGTCATTGCCGAAAGTTTCATGACATTATTTTGATAGGGAAAAAATCCTTATCGTTGTGATAGCCTTTTTATGAAAATACAGATATCTAATGGTAAAAAACAAACAAACAACAACAAACAAACATAACACAGAAAACGCTTGCTATTAGTAATACGAAATTCAAATTGTTCCTTGTGCGCCAATGACACACTATGAATAAGAACTAAAACTGTTGCTGAAATATGCCCGTGAAGAACGTTCCTCAATTTTTTTATAGTATTGTTATCGTGCATGTAAGGCGAACCGATACGAGCTCCATCCTGTAGTACATTTACAGGATGATGCATCGAGAATAAAAAGAAAAATATATTTTAAACATTACAGTTTTTACTTTTTCTCTCGAAAACACGATTATTAATGTAGATATGATTAAACAGATAATCTAGTTTCTAGGAAAATGAATTAATAAGCGAACTTTGTTCCACAAAATTGTTTTTAAATAACTAATACTTTTTCTTTCATAAAATTTTTAAACACTATAACGTTACAGATGTGGAAGGTAACGAATTATTTGAATAATTTAAATGATACAACCCTTAAAATATGCATAACTTCGTATACTGATCAAGATGTAGTTATGTAAATTTTGACTCTAATCTGCCCTCGTGACTGACATTCTATAACATGTTTTGATAAAAGTCATCAAATATTAATGACCAACGAAATTATTAAGAGTGAATGAGAACGTTGCCATCTATTAAAGGTTTCATTTTTAGTTCACAGGTACTTCTAATAAATGTTTAATCAAGTTTATATTTATCGGAGCATTGTACAGCAGTTGACAGTATGTATTGAGACACCTTGTGTGGCACTTAAAGTTTTATCATAATTTCCAACAACATGATACTGACCGTTTTTGGTTTATATCAAACAAAATTTACTATAGGGTTTGCAACAAATATACTACCGCTTGCACAACTGATTCGAGTTTCACGTATTCCGAACGCAATAAAAAGTGACGTTACGATGTTTATTTCAGTAGCTTAAACTGTCACTTTACTGATCATCCATTCACAGCGAGGCAGTTTTCAATAAAACGGCGTCTTGCAATCTATCCGCAGCCAGGAGAGCGTGCCTGGGCGACGCCAAAGTTGCTGTGTCGTAATTATCGCTGCATTGCTACTGGAAATCTTCACTCAATATTTTTTCCTTACCGCTTTTCCATTTCGTACACAGAATGACATTAGAATGAACCTATTGACAGGTAAAAGGCGGAGTTTGAAAGAAACACATTTGGCGGCGCTTTAATTGATTTTCGGCAGGTGTACCAACGTGTCTCGTTCATTACCTGACAGTGTAAACTCTAATCAGTTTTGTAAGCGGTAGTATTTGGAGTATTGCTATAGGCTTTTGATTCAGCTGACTTCAGAAACATTGCAAGAGACAAGAATCTGTTTAACGAGTGTTGTTATTAATAATCGTGCTACCCTTTTTAAACAGTTTACCTTAATAAGCCTAGATAATAAGCATTCTTTCAAAAAATACAAGAGCTAAGGTGTTTCATATATCTACTGAACTGGAATAACTTTTTCACGTTTTGAACTTTAATTGCTTCTAGCTGACATTTCGGTAACAACTTCAACTTCAAGGTTTTACAAACAGAACACTTTTTATGTTATGTACATTTCTTTAAAGTATTATTTATTTTCTAAAGCCATTGCTTTTATTCATTCAATCCAGTTACATTGATATTAATATATATATTTATGTTGAAATGTTTTATATCTTTATTTGGAATCTCTTTTATTGCACATACTGCTAGTTCCTCCATGGTTTAACATTGTATTGCTACAGCTTTATTATTTTATATATTTGTTATGCAGATGCGCTTTATAGAGGTGAATTTCATCCTTTTAATAGCTGTTTATAAATTAGAACTTATTATATAAGATTTTAAGTGTTCTGCTAAAATAACATAAATATCTTCTGAAAAATGATTTTGATTTTCTGACTGTTCGTTTAGTCCTTTTTTATCTATCAAAATTTTCAAAAATACTTTTAACTTCCTTCCTACTGAATTTTGCTTATTTATAGCCTTTAACATTCAGATTTGTATCATAGCACAGTGTTTGTTGAATACAAATTTGGAAGAAAAGTAATTTAAAAGAACAGTTTCTAAAATGAGCAAATTTGTGATATTTCATCTAATTTAAGTAAGACTGTTTTGAAGCACATATCAACTTTATACAAACAATAAAAAGGTAGCGCCCACCACACAGCAAAACAATTTGCATTTATTGTTTTGCAATGCATAATTTTGAAAGAACTCAACTGATTTTTTTCTCTGTAAAGATACATTTCATTGTTTTTCAAAATACTGTTATTTTACATAGACTTATAGGTACTATTTTTAAAGTTATATAAAAATTACTCCGAGTGTCATTATTTTGGCAACAGTTATGGTTCAGTGTCACCTGGAATTACGATACTAGTTATTGACACACCCGATGTCAAAATAGCTTTATTATAAATAGAACAATCGTCAATACGAGAACGAGATCTAGCATATTTTTGAAGTCATTAATGTATAACACGAAAATATCTGTTACAGTTAAAACTAGACTTTGTATTTTTAATAACCAATCTGTTGTGTGTTAGGCAGACAGCAATTAGTAAATTGCGAATCTCTAATACACATTGAAAGATACGTGTTTGCTTTCAATTAACCTTATTGTGAAGCTATTAGTTAATGAACAATAAAAATAAGGTGTCAGCAAAGATATATTCCATGGTTTGAATTTCAAATCCAGCATCAAGGAGATAAACACATAGATATGAATTATTCCTTTACAGTTAAATCACATTTCTTGATAAGTGTGGTCATCTTTCTATCAAGATAGGACAAAACAAAATACATTTTAAAATTAAATGGATTAGGAAGCTTAATATTTTGAAAACATGTAAACATGTAAAATATTCAAAACAAAGTAAACTGCAATAAAGTTTTGGTTCAATAACAAGCATGTTATTACTCGTATTACGATCTTAATAACAATATTAACTGCCCTTTATATTCGACAATGTAAGTTTTATTATAGTTCTAAAGTACTGACTTGCACTCGCATTTGCAGCTTTTTAGTCGGTGCCACAGGCTGCTCCATCATTGAAGTAGCCTTTTGTCTTTTCTACTTTTGTTGAAAAAGTTCACATATTTTGTCAAATGCATATTGTAAAAAGCTGTTAAATATGAATGAATATACTTGTGTTTTAGAGACTTTTCTTATCCAAACATAATGCTGTCAATTCATCCGAAATAGTTTAAAGTGTAAACTTTAATAAAACATTGACTGTTAAGGGACTTTTTTAGTATTATATTATTAAGTATATGTGACGTGACAAAATCAACTATCTGGTCAATTTGACGTCATCGAGAAAACGACGATTTCTTGGATTACAAAGGAACTAAACGTAGCAATCAGATTTAACATCTTATGACTGACATGTAAAGATTAGCAACACAGATTATGATTCAATAAATTAAATTATACATATATAATTATAGAAATGATCAGATCACTACGCACATACTATTTAATTCTCAATTAACAATACCATCCTTACAGTGCCATTACTGAATAGTGTGACAGTATCTGACACAAAAAAGGTAATTAATTTAAAAAATCAAGTATTAGGATGAAATATTTGAGATTATTGTCGTTTCTACAGCTAAAATGGATGCTACATTACATTGTTTTAATAAAAGTTTCACTCAGTCAATGACTCTTGTAATGTTTTGCGTTGCGTTAAACTTGATCAGTTTATTTACATGCATTTAGTAAAACAAGATTTCAGGTTTCAAATGTTATGAAAGAAACAACTTTTATCCTGCTACCATGTTAAATAGGTGCCGGATGAAGTCCTGCCAGATAAACTTATCTATCTCTAGTCAGTGCGCCACTTGATTAAATAAAGCTTATGAATATAAACCATTTTTACAGACTACTTTAATTGTACACTTATTCGCACGATCTGTAGATTGATATTTCACAGATATTACTCGCTAAAGCACGCCAAGATTCACTTTCTCGCTCAACGGATAAAACTTCCTCATCTCGGCACCAACCATGTATTCTCTATATATACGGCATATTAGATTCTTCCCAAGTTTAACAAGTCGTATAAGTCATCATTCTACTTAAAATTACATCTGAAGAACTCGAAAAAATAAAGACTTGCAGCAGATTCAGCCAAAAAAGCATCTAAAAAATGATTGTTTCTTTTCTTGCAAATTTAAATGCAGTGGACATATGTCTGCTAATAGCTTTTACTGAGTGAGGCATTAAAAGAGAATATTGCGTGTCAGTCAATGTAGAATTCTTTATCAAGATTGAAAACACTTTTTTCTCTCTCTGAAATTCAGTGGATGGCAATGGCGTATCAGTTGCTATTTCGAGATAAAAGTGCATTGTAGCTGTTCCCTTGAGAGTTGGTTTTATTCATTTGAGAATTACACCCTCTAACAGCTAAAAACAACATATCAGGTGGACAGGTTATCTAACCATTGTTCCTGATAAGAAACTGTATATTTTCTTGCATATATGGTATTGTTCAGTAGCGAGGCTCGAACTTCTGTCCAATCACCAGTGTGAAGTCAGCGACTTAAACCACTCAACCTCGGTGATAAAGATGAAAACAACGTTGAACTGATGTTCACTTGTATGTTTGATTAACTGTAACATTAACTATTAACTGCTTCTTATTTTTTATAATATTTTTCAAGAAAAATTCTATTTTTGTGTAAACTGATACATAACAATAAAAAATCTTAACACAAACTAACAGTATTTTTCTAGAAAATATAACCTGACAAACATATGAAATAAAATCTAACTCAAATGTAAAATGCCTTATTTTCAGTCTACTTTGTCTTTGCAATCAAAATGGTTATTTTCATGAGTCGGCCGAGGATATTCTTTCATATCCGCAAAACTAAAATACCTGAAGTATTCCAATGTAAAGTTTGACCATTTCTGCAATCTAATTCTAAATCTAACTGCATTTGTTATTATAAATATTTCTTAAATATTGACGGTTGCCATTACCAAAATCCACAGTACATGCCCATTTCAATAATAAATAACTTTGCAGAAAGGCAAATTTGAAGCTGACGTTAGAGAAAATGATCAAACTTCATATTGGAATACTTCAAGTATTGCAGTTTTGTGAAGAAGAAAGAATATCTTCGGACTGTTCAACAACTGACTCATTCACCTGAAAATGTACACACTTCCTGTGCGATTTCACGATGAATAAAGCACTGTCTCAACCAAGATTATGACGGAAAAATACTTTTAAAATAGGAAATGACCTTAAACATTTATTCGTGCCAAAATATTGCAGGAACATTAAAAAATCTGGAAAATGTTCACCTGCACCAAACTATCTTAATGTACATAGCCTGCTGTCGTTCGCGAATCCACGGATGTTCGCGGAACCAGTTGAACGGTGTGATTTATGGTAATCCGTAAATGGTATCATAGTTTATCAGCTCAGTTCAGCTTTTACTGATTCATCATGAATATTTAAAAATTGGAAGAATTTAATCCTTGTAAATTTCTATTGTGTATTCAATGAGATATAACTAAAATATATAGAATAAAAAGGAAAACTACCAAACGTCTTTCCTTGCAAGAGTCATTTCTACAGTTGAAGATATAAGATCTAAAGAATATTATTGCTGTCAAGGGAAAAGTCAAAGTGTTGTACAGACATCTAAGAAAAATGATAAAAGACATTGTCGGATTACTAGACTTTAACCAGCATCAAAATCATTTGCAGACGAAAAAGTGCAATTGTGAAATGCTTCGCAAACAAGTTTTTTTCCAAAGAGATTTAACTGTCAAAGAAAAATAGATGTTTCAGACGAAAGCCTTCTCAGAAAAAGAGAAAAAAATTACATACTTTTTTATCTTTATAACAGAAAAGTGTTAAGTCATAGAAAATGTCACTGAGGGCAATCTTCATGCTCGTATTTTGTTCGGATAGAAACGCTAGTTCCAGTAAGCCAGAGATAATAAAAAAAATCTAAATATCTGCATTTTTGGTCTGAGATTTCATACAATTCAAACTTTAAAATTAAAAATTGCATGTCTACATGTATTCTAAAATCAATGCAGGTCTTCCATGACACTGTGATTTCTCTTTCTCTTGCAAAAAGTTAAACTTTAGTTATACCGAATTTAATATAAAAATCATCAGATATAAATCGGTTAATGTTGGTTTTGTTGTATTTAAAGATACTAAATTCTAAAATGAGCTTTATAATATATTCATAAAAAGCAGAAATTGAAAAATGGTAATCTAGTTTTACAATGTACTCTTTTAGAGTAAATGCTCATTATTTTATAACTGAAACTTTCCATTAGTTTGTTTGCAAGTACAGACTTTATCGCGTGGAGTTTATCGCCAGAACATAATTTCTCCTGACAACATGCAGTGCTTTATCGATAAAATCTCAACTAGAACTCACTGTTAAATTTAAAGAGTTATAATTCTGATGTGCTTTGACATATTTCTTATTCAGTTGATGTCAAGGATAATTGCATATAGTCTGATTCATGCTGCAAACAATATAAACTTTTTTAAAGCATTTATTTTCAATGAGGAACATTTAATCTCTTTAAAAGGATCAAGTTTTAAGCGCTGTAACATTTCACATACAGACAAAGCTAAGATTTCTGTAAGAAACATGAAAAGGTGGAAAGTTTTTTTTCTTCTTTTTTTGCAGACAAAAAGAGCAAAATCATATTTATATTTTTGAAATATTACTTGGAGAATGAAGATTATATCTTTGATATAAAAAGATAAGAAGGCTGATCAATAATGAGCTGGAGACTTGGAAACCGCGGGAAAATATTTTCACAGTTGCTAACAGCAGTGCAGTGGCAAGGTAAATAGATGTTGTTCAGTAATTTTTAGGAACACTGTTACTTCAGTTTCAAAGGTATTTGGTAATTAAAAAAAGTCAACCTTTTTCAGACATGTGCTTTCAGAAAAGACTAACATCATGTATATTTGCTCAAAGACGTACCTCTTTTAATATAAACTATTTAAAAAGTAAGTAGATATGACATAGATTATTAAGTATCTTTTGAGTGCAAGAAACTTTACTTAAACTGTCGTATTTATTGTCATAGACGTTGCGTCTCATATGCTCTCCTGTATCGATTTATGATTTAAGCTGCTAATAAACATGTCAAAAAAATTCACGACATTTTCTTTCACTTAGAAAGGGACTGTCAATCTGTTTCTTTTTGTCATGGTTTTGAAAACTAGATTTGGTCGGTTTCCATTTTCTAACCTATTGCTTAATTTTAGTTGAATGATCTAAGTTATTTTTTTTTCTAAAACCATGACTCGTTCAAAAGAGTTCGAAAGCACCAGTGTCAGGAGTTAGAGTACCATTCCTTTCACCCAGTCAAGGACAAGAGTTACATGTTTTTATTGTATTTTTAAAACTTCTCTTGGTTTTGAAGTATAAATCACAAGAACAGACATTACCTCAGAAAATTCTTTGGCAAGGTTATGTTAGGATGCCAAGATATAGTTTCCTCTTCGTACGTTATATAATTATGAGCCACAGAGGAAAGTAAGTAATTGAATCTTGACGCCACAAAATGTGAAACGTCCAACAAATGCCAAACGACTGTGAACTGTTAAGAAGGTTCCTGATTCAATCTATTTCAGAAGCAACGGTTATGTCACCCAAACAGTGATACTAAAAGGCAGAAATGTCACGTGGAGGCTTTACCAAAATGTCGTATTTAACAACTAGAACCTCTAATCAAAGCCTCGCCCTAAATCAGGACTGAAGTACGTCCTTCAACATCACAACGAGCACGACCACAAAGCCCGTTTTGTAACAGATTTCTTGGAATCAGAAAAGTCATTTTTCCCTGCTCCATACTCACCAAACATGACTGTATATGACTTTATTCTGTTATTCTGTAATAAAAGATCTGTGTTTTGAACGAAATCGCAAAAAAATAATTGTTTGAAAGTAATTGTACTATATCTGTGTCAATCGCATTATTTACAGAATACCCCGCGGAAAGCCGATAGCATTTAAGTTTTTGATTGTAAAAAATTGTTTCAAAAACAACACATTTGTCCTTAATCTATAAATTTATAAAGTATCTTAAAGATTTGACTTAGTGCTAATTTCAACACAAATATCAAATATTTTATACATGTACTTTGAATTCTTTATATTATTCTTGATGCGTTTCAATCAAACATAAAGTTGAAAGTATGTATTGATTAATAATTGTATGAGTATCATCGACGAGTACTAAGTAGCGACTACAAGTAATAAAATAAGAGCAAAATATAGAAGACCACTGTTAGTTTTTTCAGTAACTGTATCCGGCAAGAGTCATCTGAAGTTCCTTAAAATTTCACCGAAGTAATGAGTTGCAAAATAAAAATAAGGTCCGGGAGGGAAAAGGTAATAACTTCAAGGCATCGGCTTGTTATTTGGTCCACTCTAAAGCTTGTAGCGTGATTGGTCATGATTAACTGCTTTGTTTTCCGAAAAGTATTATATGGAAATTGAAGTCAACACAGTTATAGATATTGACCATTTCCTGAATAAATACCTTAAACACAATTATAGAAATAATGGAATATCCAGTATAGGTCTATCCTCCAAAATTTATACTTTGAACCTTTTGATATAAAGTTAGCAGTGTACTGAATTAAAGACAGCTGAATATCGTTGATGGAGAATGTTATGTGTTTGTCTCATTTTCACACAAAAAAGCCAAGGAAAAATTGATGTAGACTTTAATTTTGCAGAGATACCATACAAGATGTCCTTAGCTAGATAGATCTAACCCCTCCTAGGTGGCTTCGTAGTTAGCATGTCTGACAAATAAGGTTATTGCAGTTCCATCCCCGATTTGGGTTTGTCTTGAAATGAGCTTAGTTAATTAAAGTAACGGTGAGTTCAGTGAGATGAATTCAATCAGATCTAACATCCTTATTGTACCGGTTGTATGACCTCTTTTCTAATAAACATATTACATTGAACAACTGTTTGAAACATGCTTAGTTTCTGCAAGAAAAAACTTCAAATAGATCCGTATTTATAAAATATTAAAGTACAAGCATGTTAAACAGCAACATGTGTACATTGAACTAGTTGATACCTTGACCACATAATTTGATAACATAAAGCAAGTTTCATTTAGATTTGCAAAAATGCTAATAACAAGAAAACACAACGACTATTAGTTTTAAATATGCTTTAGAATATCGATATACGTTTAATCACGGTACTAATGAGTTTTGTCATTTAATAAATTACTTTGGATCAATTTTCGATATGAATTACAATGTTAAACTGAATATGTTTCTGTGACACACATTGAACTAGTGTTGAAATTTTGATGTTCTTGTTTTTCTTCTGAAACAGAAAAATATTTGAAAATGTCAATAAAATAACTGGTTATGTCATGTGTAAGTTTGTGAATACATGTAAGTTCCTAAACATTACATGATTGATATATATGTGTTTCAAAACAACAGGTTATTGTCCCTAAATATCCATTAATATACATTTGTTATGTATCTTGTTGATTTAACTTAATGGTAATTTCGACATAGGTAAACCTTTTATAAATTGTCCTTTATATTATTCTAGGTGCGTTTGAAAACCAAACCCTCAGTTTGTAGGGCGTATTTATGCATAATTTTAAGAACATTTAAAGGTCAACAGATACCAATTGGAGACTAAAACAGCAAAACGAAAGCAAAATATAGATAACCACAGAAAGTGTTTTTCAGTAACTGTATCCGGCATTAATTATTTTAAGTCCCTTTGAATTTCGACGAACGAACAAGTCTCAAATAAAACAAAAGGTCCGGAAAGAAACGTGTAGAAACCTTGGAGGCATCATGTAAAGCATCTAACGTGACTGGTCACGGGTTATTGCTTTGTTTTTGAAAAGTAACTTGCATTAAATTTAATTGAATGTTAATCTTGTCAAACACATATTTGAACTCCAAACTGCATTTTGTAGAATTTTAAAATCACGACTGTTATAAATATTGACCGTTTTCTAAATGAACAGTTTAAACATATTAATGGCATTACAAGCATAATTTACAAATTCAAGCTTTCCTACAAAATTAGCAGTGCACCGAATTAGAGACAGCTTATTTGAATGTCACTGTAAGAGAAGCCTTAATATCAAATCAGATTTGTCGAACGTGAAATTTGTCATTCTTAATTTCTCTAAGACAGAGTGATGTAGATATTAATTTTGCAAAGGAACTATTTCAGCTGTTCATTAGATCTAAGCTCGTTCTAGGTGGCATTGTACGTCTGATCAATAAGAAGATTGCGGTTCGAACCCCGGTCGGGCCTGTTTCCAAATGATATTAGTTAATGAAATGAATGGCAAATATGAGTTCCTTTAGATCACACATCCTTTATTGTTCCGGTAGGAGGACATTTATTCAACATATTTCATTAAATAAATGTTTAAATATCCCTCGAATCGATCGGTTTTTATGGAAAATGAGAATGAAACCATGCTTAAAAGCAACTTATGAACGTACATTAAACTGGTTGATGTAAACTGTTCTGGTGACATGACGTTGGTTTCATTTCGATATATAAAAATGCAACTGATGACTAAAACTACAATCATTTTCAGTTTTAAATCTACTTCGTAAGGTCGGTTCATCTTTAATCATAGTTATTATTATTACTTTTATCTTTAACCCTAAGAAATAAGTCGCAAACTTACATAAAGCAAGATAGACAAGGCAAACTGCTATAGCTGTCGAAAGATAATTTTCAACTGACAAAACAGAAATCAGTAAAGAAAGACAAAGTTATTTACCCGGGAATTTTTCATTCAGACATGCAGTTGAGACCATATGAAGTACACATGTATCAGGTTTACGACAAGGAAAGCTAAAAAAGCTGACCAAAAATACCTGATATAAAGAAACCAACACATATGCATCTCTGAAGCCGATAAGACTACACATTGCCAATATTGGCTTGAAAGATTGAGCAAGTTTTGTTTAGATAAGATCACAAACCTTTTTTATCTTTTTAGGGCCACGTGTCAAAGGAAAATACGTACAATTTATTATTAACTAGATCACTTTTTAAAACCTCGTAAAATTGAAATGTCCGGTGTTGCACACTGTAACATTTGACTTTTTTTATTATTTTGTAATTACAAGGTACTGTTGGTTGTCGAAATTGTAAATTTGCTAAAGTTTGCTTCCTTGTATATGTTTTAAAATAATTCACAAAAATATGTTGTCCAAAAGATGTTCGGTACAACATTTGACTTTTAAAAATGTACACTTATTATTTCCAAAGGTGTTACAATGCATTCAATTCATTTACGTTCGTATGTTATTTAGTCGAAAGAAAGTGCATGTAAAAATGGCAATAATTCTTCGCTAATTTTTTGTATGGTTGTTTTCAGTTGGGTATGAAACGTCTCTAGTTCTTGCTTTCATCTAACACGCTATAGTTCTTCATTATGATTTGGATTTTTTCTTATTCATGGCAAATACAAGTTAATCTAGAGTAATGCTTTATTCTGTCAACATCTTTATAAAATCCCAGCAGAAGGCATCATATAAAATGTGTTTACTCTTTAGACTGAGATTTTGCGTACAAACGACCTTGAAATAATTCAATATAATGTCTCCAGAGAAGAAGATATTCTTTATGAAGAAAATGTAAGTGAGTTGAAATATAATTTAAATTCTGTAGTTAATTACATCAGAAAATTACTTTAAATTTACACAGCGAGTTTGAGTTTAATTAAAGTGTTTTACAACGTCAAAGCACACTGATTGTGATTATTGTCTTAAACAACAATAAAAATGCGTAATTAGCATTTTGAATATGCTGTGTAAGATACTTTTAAATCAGAGCTATAAATACAAATAATTTTATGATATAATCTAATGGTTATTAAATTCTGATTGGAAAAAAATGACAAACTGGTACACTTTTCACAACTTTGCAATTTTTACAATCATATTAGTGTTTTGCTTTTACTATATTTGTACTTATTCCGATCTGTTCGGCAAAAAATCAGTGCTTTTCAAATCGAAAGTCGAACAGAAGGACAAGAGGTATCGATAAGGTCATTTAAGCTGATACCGAACAACCACCAGAAGATATACAGGTAAAAAATGCCATATCGTTACCAAAAAAGTGTACAAGTCCTATTTTGTACTGACATTTCACGTTTAATAACAATGTCTCTTCTATACAAGAACAAGTTTCTATCGAAGCCTTGCTCTAAAAAACATAAACGAAAGTGGAACAAAGATTAAATATCGTGTCGCGTTCATCGCTTAATCACAATTTCCTTCGACATGATACATAATTCTTAATTCAATCTTTAACAAACTTCACTGAAAGGTCTGAAATCAGTTTACTTGATGTACCTGAAAACAATACTGATTCAATCTCTGCAGGATTATATCACTTCAAGTTTACAATTATGGAGCTTTGCGTTTTGCCATTTAAGTTTTTGCTGAGTAGGTTATTTTATTGCAGTGTAATGGAAAACATGATAGGTTATCCTAACGCTAGACACAAATGCGCCATATTTTGATTTAAAACAACGAAGCCACTAATCACTCAGTGTGACTATATGACACCAAAATCGTGACTGCTAATGTAAATGTAGAACAGAAATGTAAAGGCGTTAGATTAATGAGACACTGCATAAATAGCTAGCATGTATCTTGACAATCATGGAACGAGCGAGATATTAATTCACACACTTTTTAAAACACGGTTTTGTTCTAATAATGACAATGATATTACTAATAATAAAAGTAGTAATAGTCTACTAGTAATAATAATAATAGCGTGTTTTTTCAGATAATACAATAAACTGACAATAAGACATTGATGTTTTCCACTACAGAATGTCTATTCATGAACTGTTTCAATGCCCGAGCACAGTAATGTTTATACACAGATATATGTGTTCTCAAAGTTGTAGAATACTTAGTTGGCTGTTCTTAGGTTGTTTTTCTCGATGTTGTAATTTATTCCTAGGCTATCCTTTAAATGTGTAGTATTAAAGTTCTATTTCTTTATTACACCTTACAAAGGCGACAGTAATGTTTAATAATTACTGTCTGAATATGGAAGTCGCAATATATGAAGTGTACTTGGACACAAAATATTTCTTTTTTCAAGGTCTTTGGGAAATCTGTACATCAAAATCCACGTCTTGTCTGATAGCCTAGAGAATTCTACTACAAGCAGAATTCCTATAGTGTGATCGATTAAGTTTGTTAATGTAATCCCGTTTCAAGCTGTTCCTTAACTAACAAATTACACGTTATCTATGGTGCTTTTAAATGCCTTATATATTTTATCAGACTTTTACAAAGGCACGGAACATATTTGTCTTCGAAGTTATAAAATGTGACAAAAAGCAAGACAAGGCATGCAAAATGTTATAAATATTAGATTTGTGTACCTTTAAAAAATGTTTTAAACATGTTATTTGTACAGCACTTCATGAAAGATTTTAAATTCATCCTATTCAAAATTTTCCTGTTCAGTTTTTTAGCTCACCTGTCACATAGTGATAGGGTGAGCTTTTGTGATCGCCTTTCGTCCGTCGTCCGTCCGTCCGTCCGTTCACAATTGTTGTCCTGCGCTCTAGTGGTCTTAATTTAGGTGCGATCTTCTTTAAACTTGGTCAGAATGTTTATCTCATTGATATCTAGGTCAAGTTCATAACTGGGTCACCTCATCCCTTAAAACTAGGTCACTAGGTCAAATTATAGAAAAAGCTTGTCCGCACTCGAGCGGTCTTAAGTTTGGTCCGATCTTCTTCAAACTTGGTCAAAATGTTAATCTCAATGATATCTAGACCAAGTTTGAAACTGGGTCATGTGACCTTCAAAACTACGTCACAAGGTCAAATTATAGAAAAAGCTTGTCCGCACTCTAGCAGTCTTAATTTTGGTCCGATCTTCTTCAAACTTGGTCAGATTGTTTATCTCAATGATATCTAGGTCAAGTTCTTAACTGGGTTATGTGACCTTGAAAACAAGGTAACTAGTTCGAATTTTAGAAAAAGCTTGTCCGCACTCTAGCGACCTTAATTTTGGTTCCATCTTCTTCAAGCTTTGTCAGAATGTGTATCTCAATGATATCTAGGTCAGGTTTGAAACTGGGTTATGTGACCTTAAAAACTAGGTCACTAGGTCAAATTATAGAAAAAGCGTGTCCGCACTGTAGTAGTCTTAATTTTGCTCCGATCTTCTTCAAGCTTTGTCAGAATGTTTATCTCGATGATAACTAAGCCAAGTTTGAAATTGGGTCATGTGACTTTGAAATTTAGGTCACTAGGTCAAGTTATGATAAAAGCTTTTCTGCACTCTAGTTGTCTTAATTTTGGTCTGATCTTCAGTTTCATAACCATAAGATCTTGGTTCCTTTCTTCTTTCTGCCATATTGCATTATTGGTTCCAGAGTTATGGTCCCTGAAAGTGCCAAAATTAACTATTTAGACCTTGTCTGCACAATAGCAGCTTCATTTTTGATTTGAATTTAATCAGACTTGTACAATACTTGAGTTAATATAAGATCTTCCAGGGTTGCCAGGGGACTTGAAAAGTCAGGGAAATTTGATTTTTTTTCAAGGTCAGGGAATTGTCAGGGAATTTCGAAAATTGGTCAGTTAAAAAATAAAAATCCAGAAAAGTTAGTGAAAAGTCAGGGAAAAATAAGTTTGAAGGGCTAATATTGTTCTATTTTATTAAAGATTGCATTTACATATTTTTTTCCGTTATGAATCTTTTTCTTTATAATTGTGTACATTGTATTTTAATAAAAGTTCTAGTATTATAAATAACATTACTTAAAGACTGAAAGTCTCTGCAACCCGTACAACCAAAAATTAAAATAAGTATATGTTACACTCGAAACCCATGTTCCTCCCTTCAAGATCCATGTCACAGCAACCCTCTGAACTTAGTAAGTTCTGCTACATAGGCATTAGTGCTGATAGTTTGTGTCTTGCCCATATATTTTGCATCTATGGTTGGATTTTAAAATAATTAGCAGAATTGGCAATAGAGTGAACATGTGTCATGTACATAATCCCTGTTTGGAACGGTGTTCCAACATTCAGTTCACAGCAATCTAGTTTTTTGTATAACGGCAGGATTTTTAAAAAAAAATATTGCGGCACAAACTTCTACATTTTTCAAGATACTGCTTTGAAACTTTAAACATGTTAGGTATCATGTGTATACGTGCCTGATATACTTATGAGGCTCAGTCCATTATAGTCCAAGTTGTGCTTTAACAATGCTGATGACGCACGACATCTAGTGAAACTCTACCAAAGATGACCCCATGGTCATAATTGCCTGCACCCTTTGAGTCAATTGGCAATTGTATGTGCATCCACTGACTCTTGCAACCATTGAGCAGTTGTTTGCAGGTGAGCGACCCAGGGTCCCATGGACCCTCTCGTTACAATTGTTGCAGCCTTGAGAACGCTTTAATAGTTGTTCTTAAAATGAATATTGATGATAATAAGCCATATTATATGACCCATGCATTTGGTCTGTCATTCAAAAATAGTTTTGCCTTGCTGATATTATCTTTATTGAGTTTCCTTAATTTTATAATAGCATTAAACATATCATTCCAATGTCATCAGATAAGCACCTTTCAGATTTGTCTAAGTTACTGACTGAATTGTTAGATATTTGTTATCACTCAGAGAAACTGTTAAAACAGTGCCTTAAGTCTGGTGCCTGGTTTTATGTCAGTTTGTTTGTCATCTCTGGTATTTATAATAAGAAGATACGGGTTTCCATTAAATAGTTGTAAATGTCATATTCAAAACCTAATATTTGTGCTAGAATTTAAAGAAGAATTTGTACAATTTACAATATAAGACGAAACACGTTTTAGTTGATCTGCATTGGTTTGATCTTGTTCGACCTTCACAAAATACAATAATTAAGATGAAAAATATGTAGATGAAAGGAAGGAAGCGAAACTAAAATTATTGTTTTTGTCATTAGATTGTTTAAACAGTAATGTTTTATATAGTCACACTCGTTCAATGTTTTCTCAAGCATCTAAATAAATTTTGACTGGAAATTTACAGTTTGTGCAGCATTTTGTTTTCATTAGTATAGAAGCCACCATATGTTTCATCCGTTTAAACTATTGTGTGTACTTAGAAACACCTATACACATCTATCTACGGTTGTCCAGTTACTTTAATTTAGTAAGAAGAGAAAATTGTATGTACCAGTATTGTTGCATAACATGAACAGAAATACTGTTCAGTGTATGTTGTGGTTAACTCGTTATAATTTTATTGTGACAAGGTATGGTTACCATGTGGTTCAGTGCCCTTGCAAATATACAATTTTAAAAGGAATAAAGTAACTAAACAGACAGAGGCTACTAGAGAGGGGAAGGAAATCTTGTATTTTATTCCATTTAGTAAACCCTGTTCATTTCCAATACAAAACATGACGATAGGTAAAATGTTCGACCATCTAGAAATGAGTCAAATGTCAGAACAGCTTTTGTGTATTTTATAATACAAATATTTATAGATTTACCTTTAGATCTTCACAGCTCACAGATATATTTAAAGTGTCGCGAACGCTGCTGTTTCAGTTGTCTGCAGGAGTATATCACTTCAATCAGTTGACAGTTTCTGATACAGTAGGAACTTTCGAAGCAATTTCTGATAATATTGAAATCGTTATCTTCAACAAAGCGAATTTACTTGCCGAAACGCCTTATACGGTGATGCCATCATAGGATTTATTTAATAAACTAATCAAGTAACAAAAATCAGTTCCGTAACATTGTTAACTTGTTATAGAAAAAATGACTTACATGTAATTATAAACTTAATATAAAGATATTGATTTGAGCATCTCAGCAGACTAAGGCATTTCTATAATATGATGAGTTGGAGACTAGGAAAGCGCGGGAAAATATTCACTCAGCTGTTGACTGCTGTGCAGTGGCAAGGTAAATACACTTAATTTTGTCTTCAGATATTACTTGAGTGTCTGAGCATTAGTTCGAACACATATTTTACAACATCATGTATATTTTGCGAAGCGTCTTTGAGTCATAAAGTGAATAACTGGGACGTTGAAATAAATATAAAAAACAATATTTTTCTGTTTTAAATCACCTTATTATTAAGTTGTTTTTTGATGTGTGTGTGTGTGTGCGCGTGTGGGTGTGTGTGTTAGAACGTAGCAAGTTTTCTTTAGATGTTTTGAAATATACTGTTGGTAGGTGCAGTAAGAAGGAAAGCATACACTATGCATCAATATTATCAATGACTGGTTTGTCTTCGTACTGAATAATCATATCAAATTTAAACTTTTATTATAAAATTTATATAATGCACAATACATCTTGTGAGAGGAAGACGAGAAAAAGCAAGTGTAACTTTTGTTGTCGGAATTTGGATATTTCTTGGGAAACTATATAACATCAAACTATTTAGAAGATCTCTGTGGATGATGTTAGTGATCAATGTTGAACTACGCACCCAGATGTGCATTAATTACAATGTGAAAATTCATGTAATTGTAATTGTAATGTAATTGGGAAGTTTCCATTTTAATTGTAATTAATTAATTACTTTTAAAAATAATGGTACCCATCCCTGCAGATGTGGTTTGATGAAACGAGTCAGGCGTTTGACGTGCTATATCAATTGTCTCTACGCGAAGGATGTACCTATTTTGGCCTGAAAACAAAAGAAAATCACAAATTGTTTGATAGGCAGTGCTGACATAAAACAATTGAAAGCACCTTTAAATATTTATGTGTAATAAATGTCATTAGCTGATTCAGTGTAAAATGATACATTTCTGAATGTTTGGTTTATAAATAGCTATTGTTAGAAACATTTCGTCATAACCCTTATTCTGTAAGAATGTTTCGAAAATATTTCGTTAAATTAAATCCAAATTTCAAGCAATCGACCACCATTGATAAAATAATAAAATTAAAAACAGAGTTACGTATTTTGCCTGAACTTATGAAGGAAGATGTAGAGATAAATTGCTTCTCTAAGTATCCATTTTCTGTTTCTTTCCATGACATTAAACTGTCAAGAGATGTGATGATAAAAATGATTCATGTTGAATAATTAATAAGCACTTAAAATTCACCGTTATTGAACTTTTTCGATTATTATATAAGTACTTTTGACCAAGTGAATTATGTCTCGTTGCTGCTTGTTTATACTTCTTTTATGAATCGAGGTTTACTACAGTAATTGAAAGGATGTTTAGAATACACACGCGATAATGTCTCATTTTGTCCCCATAAACCCTTTAGGAAATCTTATTTGAAAGTGTTAATGGAATTTTTATTTCAAACATTGTGTAATTGCAAAACTATCGACTCAAATACATTTGACAATAGCTTATATTCAGAGCGATTTATCAGTATATACATGATTTATGTGTGAATCATCTGTTAAGCTCTAAGACATGTTGAAAAACCTGCGTACACCATCACGGTGCTAGTATCACAGGTTATATACACAGGATTTTCATGATCAAAGAAGTTGAGAAGAGTTCCTTTCAAAACTAAAATTTAAATTGATTTATACCATAGTGCACGCCAATTTTCTTTGTATTTCGACTCTGAATTTTCTAATTTATCGTACATGTATATCCAGTGGTGCTATAACTGCAGGGTTCGAACGTTATTTTATTGCACGCACTCCTTAATCTGTATGTTCGGTTAACTGATGTCACTGCTTTGCACTATCAATATTTTGAGTAATTTGTTCTCGTATATCCGATTATACTGTTCAATGTGATATAGAGCTCTCGTGCGCGTATAAATCGTAAATAATCGACAAATCATGCTGTAAATTTATTTTAGAATATTTTAGGCCTCAAGACAAAGACCGTAACATACAGTATTTAATCTGCAACATCAGTTTTATCGCTTATGGTATAAGTAACATTGATCGAAATGTACCAAGTCATACTGTTATTGTTGTCTGCTAATTATCAGACAAAATGAATATTAATTAAACTAAGTGATTACGACATCGACACACAGTTTTTATTACAGGGTTCTAGACAGTAATGCTTCTACTGCACGCTCAGATGTTTTTGTGCGTCACTTCAAACTGGAGTAGAATTTTAATTCTGTGAATTTGTTTTAGTTGGATTTTACAAAAAATATTAAGAAAACAGTATATAACGATTATTGGCAGATATTGCTTCACCAGAGACCTGTGTATTAACAATATTGTTATTTAACGTAGAATGCAACCATGTAAAAAGGGTCTTTTTTCATTTTTTATGGAACTTAGGGGACTTGTTCTTGGGGATATTTCAGATGTAGTGGTAACATTTTGCTATTAGACTTTGTTTTTTTGAGGTCTGGGATTTAAAAGTTGCTAGGCTAGTAACGTCTGTGTCATGACGTCTGATACCTATTTTTGGTGGTAAAACAGTGTCTTCCCAAATAAAGCAACTCTTTTAAACTTTAAGATCACAAATAATGGTTTGTAGGATATGCATATATAGATTTTGTTGAAATATTTTGGAAGCCAGTGGAATAATGTCAAGAAAACCTACGTTTTTCTTGTGACACTGAAGCTGAACATTTCGCATTAAAAGGCGTTTTGTGTTTTAAGAATTTCTGTAAAACATGCCAAGAAGGAATTCATTTTTTTCATATGTGTTTGTATTGGGATGAAACAAATAAACCCATTTTTGTTTATTTCACTTTTTATTGAAGAACGCCGTTTTACATACTTTGAACAAGTAGCATCTTATGAAAAGATTTCTGAAATATCAAATCCTCACCTTAAGAAAATACAACTACATAATCAGCATCAGTCTGTCGGCGCAAAACTAACAGTCTTAAAAATACACCATTCTGTTATCTTAATCGACGCCAGAATTTACTTTAGTTCACGCTGACACTAGATCAGATCAGATATTCTGTTTTGGGACTTCATCAAATTTGTTTTAAAATTTAATGCCCTTTTAAATACATTCTGTATTTTCCGAAATATATGTATTATCATTCAGTCGTTGATTTTAATTCAGGTAATGTCTCCATTATGTTAGAAAGATCTGTTTTGCAAACACTTGCTATTGAAACGGGGATTAAGTTTTTTTAAAAGTGAAAACCTATGATAACTAATATTAAACTACCTATTGTTTTTCTTATGTTTCTCTCCGCATATGAAGGGGAAAGGAAATGTTATTTTTGCCGATTTTCAATTCACTGTATTTTAGTATGATAACAGACTGTGACGTTGAACATATTTAATATTGTTATGTTGATACTATAGTCATTTTGATGATACGCATCCTTCAACAAATAGCAAGGCAACAGAATGATGTCGCATTGATTTTGAATATTTTAAAGTGAAAATATGTAATAGATACTTTTTAATTATTTCACAAATCACTGTACGCAACTCTTACAAAAAGTGTTATAAGGCAAACTGTCTGTCAGCCATCTTCTGATGAAAATGACCTTCAGGAATGTCAGACTACATATTTTCTAATATCGACTCTATCCTTCACTTTCAGCTGTATTTGTTTCGGTTGGCTGTATGTAATTTGTTTGAACTTTTATTTTATCTGCACGGGTTTTAATGGGTAAACCCCCTATCAACAATTGCAAACATAAGGTTGGCAGAAATATCAAGAAAGTAAAAGCTTAAGTTTTTAACTTTATTCTCAGTCTACTAAAGCACACTTTTTATCATGATTTTATTATTGTTAAAAACATAAAAAAGCAGTTACATTATTACTTTTATACTTTCATGGAGATATAACAAGAACACCATCAGAGATCGCTATAAAAATAATCGATCATTCAAACCAGTCGTAATTCATGAAATCAATAGCCCTTCTGATTCTAGGGAAGAATAAAATTATGACATTGTGTAACAATACAGAAAAACAGGTCTTTGATAGATATATGCATTTCCGTTGATATGTCACATTTGATCCATTTGGAATATTTCCAAGAAAGTCTAGATCACAATGTTAGCCTTCTAGAATAAATCATCTCCGTATAAAAATAGACATTGCTGTCAATGGACACCAACAAGAGATCAGTTTTCTAATAGATGGAGAGGATTGATTTATTTCGGAAGTATCTTGTAAAATGGCATTGGAACAAATTAGTGATGTAATGATTTACACTCTGATCCATGAAACATTTTAAAAGACGACAACAAAAGACAAGGATAGTGAAAGTTGCTAAAATATATATCCAGTAAGGGCCATATCGTATCCGACCTTTTCGTTTTGATCAACTTTACAAAAGCATTGTAAAATTGTAAAGCATCTCTCCTTCGGCAAATTATATGGGCTTAAATATGATCTTCATATCAAATCTTTATATTTTGTTTACACAAAGGTTTTCTCTTTCGGCTAATTTACTTAAGTCTCGTGTTGCATATGTATAACCTGCTATGGAATTATAACACCACGCCCGTTACCGTGAACGTGTTTTGTTGAAAGTGTTAAATGTGTTAACCAATGTTTTTCGAAGCAATTTGCACTCATACTAAAGGTAATGACTTGAAAAGTAAGCATTTAAATGGCAATGCCCATGTATTTATCGGAGGAATTGACACCCTTATTACAGGAGTGATGACATGATAAATTTGATACTTATGGGGAGTAGCGGATGGATTGCATCAGCAAAAACAAATTAGTTAGGTTTTATACTACCGGGCACTTATACACACATTGTTATTTTTTCATTTATTCATTTATAAGTACACTAATGCCTGGCTAGTCTTCTTTTAATATCATAACCAGCTGGACCCATTTTGAAAATGTTTAAGTTCAATATATATGTTTGACCTCAGTATTCTTCTTTTCCAAGAGAAATATTTTTCAACAAGGAGATGTAAATACATAGATTTTCTCTGCCTTTTACAATTGAACATAAAAGCTACATTTGACATTTGAAAGGTCTTATATTTGCAAAAAATATCAAAACAATCGTGTTCATAGACATAAATTATCCAATTAAGCTGTCTGATACTTGTTTAATTTAGGACGCGTTGTCTTTTCACTGCTTCACAAACACGACTTATTGTCTTGGGAGAAACCTGCCTGAGAATTATAGACAGCTAATGTCAGACAAATCTAACATAGATAATAAAACAAAAAAGACATATTAAATCAGTATTTTTTTCTGTTTCGTCCGCAGTTTAATGATGAAATAATATTAAGAAGTAAAAACAAACATTCGATTAACAATATTAAAATTTAAGGATGTGTCCAAAATTCCGTTGTACTGTCACACAAAAATCGTGTACAATAACAGTTGCGTATAAAGTATCAAAATGCTATTTTTTGCTTTATCAGAGGGCAAAACTATGCCCACCCCGATAAATGTCTGTCAAATTATCCAGGTGCGTAAGTTCTCATGCTGTCAACTATTCTTAGAAAGTTTCATGGCTCTAGCAGTTATACCTTTGGAGTTACACGCGACACAAACTGGTCTACGTACGGACACCATGACAGTTGGACGGACGGACAAGGACAAATCTATATCCCCCACAGTGGTGGAAGCTTAAAACTCACAAAATATGCGAGGAATTAAGATTATGTTACTGAATAAAAATTTCTTCACACTGGGACAGAAGATTTGACGTTTTTCTATGATGTTGATGAACATGCTTGTTCAGTATATTAAATCTTTTGGATATGCATATCTTCTTACGTTTGAGATTTACAGATTTTCCCCCCTGATTAAGCAAAAAATATCAGTTTAGACTTGTGTCGCGTGTAACTCAAAACGTGTAAATGCTAGAGCTATGAAACTTTCAAAAATAGTTGACATCATGTGAACTTATGCACCTGGGTATTTTGACGCAAATTTATTGGAGATCGGCAGACTTATGCCCCTTGATTAAGCAAAAAATAGCATTTTAGACTTTCGTCGCGTGTAACTCCAAACGTGTAACTGCTAGTGCCATAAAACTTTCTAAGGATAGTTGTCAGCATGTAAACTTACGCACCGGGGTATTTCGGCGCAAATTTATTGGAGATCGACAAAGTTATGCACCCTGATTAAGCAAAAATAAAATCATGAGACTCCTTATTGTAAAGGACAATGTTTATACGCACCTGTAATTGTACAGGATTTTTTGAGACAATACAGCGGAATGTGGGTGCATCCGTGTCCTTAGGCACATCTCTAGTTTAATTCCTGGTTTTCAAATACATGGATTATGTGGCAAAGTGATTATTGGAACAGAATATGAATTATATTGAATATGATCACGCTTAATTATATAGTACAGAAATATCTAATCGTATTCAAAATAGTTACACGATATCATTTGTGTAATGACAGAGCATGAAGCATTATATAATTTTCAACGTTTTACGTTGTAACGATACACTGCATGTTTGATGTTCGATATTTACGCAGGTAGAAATTTAAAGCCATTACATTCTCTAACATCGTCAGGAGGAAATAATTTAATATCTTAAAATCAGTCGGTTCAAGAATAAGGTGCTTGACTAAGAACTTCAAAGATTAAAGTTTGGCGACAGAAAGCATTAATGAATCCGGTAAAAGGTTTTTTTTCATAGAAATAATGACAGCCACACTTGTTAAACTGACCACAACAACAGACCACAACAACAGAATTTCGTTACAAACTTGTCTCTTCATTGTGATTTTGTTTTATGTCGAACGCGATACAATAAGGATAAAGAAGGGCTTTTTAATGAAAACACATGCATTTACTTGACTTTCAGAATAAAACTTGTGTAAATTAATATTCACTGTATGCTGTGATTTCCTTAATTTTAATTAGCTCTGTCAGACAGAATGAAAAGTGTGTAATGAACGGTATTTATGACAAGAGATAGTGCTGCAGCACTCTGACATAGAGATGTGTTAAGTAGTTTGTCTTCTTCTTTTGGTTCTGAAACATGTTTTAAAAACAGTGATTTTTGTTTAAAGCCTTTGATTTGCGAGACAAAATTTTAGATTTGAGTAATTGTGAAATGATATTGTATGATGAAAACCTGTACATTTTATATAAACAATACATGTATTGAGAAAATGTATATGTGATTTACTGTCCATGAGATGTGTACTCTGTATGTAATGTAACATCAACCAACAGATGGTGAAGCACACTTTCGAGAAGATTTCTTAAAAGAAGTTGGAGTATTTTTTACCCTTGTTTTAGTAATCTCTTTACAAAAAAATAAACTGTTTAAAAATAAACTGATGACATAATATAAACCATGTTAGACATTTTTACTAAGAAATCTTAAAAAATGGACAAGTATTAACTGAAATATCGCCGACTTAAAGAGATGTGTAACTTAGTCTGGCCATACAAACTACATTAATGATACCTGTAATTATTATTATGAATAAAAAACCTAATGGCTGCTGGGAATATTTCGAAAGATATCAATGGGTTTCATATTAGAAATAAAAATTAAATATATTTATTCAATTATATATATTTATTTATTTATGTTAGCTAAATATATTTTATCCCTACACTGATTTGAATTATAGGCAATATGTAATAGAGGTTGACCACTTTTTGAAAAAAATATTTACTGAAATTAATGAAAATCAATTTTTAGGGAAAATTGAAAAATCTACTATCTCAGAAACCACAAGGCCTAGAGTTAAGATATTTGGTGCGCAGCATTGTCTAGTGGACCTCTACCAAGTTTGTTCAAATCATGGCACCTGGGTCAAAAAAGGCCCCGTGCCAGGGGTCACATATTTTACAAAGAGTTATTTAGGTAAACTTTAAAAATCTTCTTCTCAGAAACCGCAAGGCTTAGAGTTTAGATATTTGGTGTGTAACATTGTCTAGTCGACCTCTACTAAGTTTGTTCAAATCATAGCCACTGGGTCAAAATATGCTCCGGGGGTTACTTGTTTACGTAGAGTTATATAGTTTTAAAAAAATCACATCAAAAACCAAAAGACATAGAGCTTAGATATTTTGTATGTAGCATTGTCTAGAGGACCTCTTCCAAGTTTGTTCAAATCATAGTCCGTGGATCAAAAATGGCCCCGCCCAAGTGGTTACATGTTTTACACAGAGTTATATAGAAAAAAACTTTTAAAATCTTTATCTTGGGTACCACAAGGTCTAGAGTTAAGATATTTTGTGTGCAGCATTTTGTAGTGGACCTTTACCATGTTTATTCAAATCATGACCCCTGGATCAAATATTGCCCTGCCACGGGGGTCACTTGTTTTACATATGATTTTATAGGAAAAAAGTTTTTAAAAATCTCATTGTCAGTCACCAAAAATCGTACAGCTTAGATATTTTGTATGCAGCATTGTCTAGAGGACCTCAACCAATTTTATTCAAATTATGACCCTGGGGTCAAAACTGGTCCCACCCAGTGGGTCATTTGATTTTACACAAAGACTTATGAAGGAGAAATTAAAAAAATGTGCTGCTCTGAAACACCAAGGGCTAGACCTTCAGTTGTTCGTTGTTTTGTCTCCCTCCAACCCCGCCCTTCTGGTGGTAACATATTGTTTTTGCCCTGTCCATGGGTGTCTGTTCGTCTGTCTGTCTGTCACACTTCATTGTCGTTTAATAACTTGAGTACCCTTTGACGCAGAGCCTTCAAACTTCACATGGTTATTGCCCTTATTGAATAGAAAAATACCTTTGATTTTTTTCTCAAAAGAGTTCAGGAATCGTATCATCTGAGTCGAATCTTATTTCAAGTTTTTCTTACTCTTATGATACTTTTACTTCAATTGCGAAATGTTTTTCATTGATTCTGTTATACTGCGAAGTTAACCGATTTTGTTCATCCAGCTTCTGTGTTGTCATTATAATGTTCTTCGCATGTTTAATTTCCGCTTCGAATACCGGATTGACGGAAGAAAACAAATCAATTTAAAGAACTTACTACACTTTTAGACTTCCTATATTGAATTCTTTCATTTAAGATACTGCAAAACCTTATATGAGATAAGATGGTAAAGTAATTATTTAGCTTGGCAAATCACTGTAGTGTTCAAGGAAAACAGAAAAAGTTATATTTCTTCATCTTTAATACAAATTTTCTGAAACATCCAAAATTCTAACAGCTCAAACTGTAATCGATCACATAATATTCACATTCAAGGCAAATTGTTTTGTTACGATAAATTGCATAACAGATATAATGCAATGCAAGACGTGATGGATCCGTGGAAAGTTCTGCTAATTTATCTGTATTGTCTAATGTTATCCAGTAAAAATACTTTCCGCATAGCAAAATTTCAGGGGCAGTTCGGAAGCTATGATTTGACAAAAGCTGACAGTGGTTGAACATAAGCTTTGTCTGGACAGTGAGAGTATAGTTTTTAATAAATTTCCAGCAAAAATAAATCAAAACAAAAAGGTTTTTTCTTGTAAGACGTTAGATATAATAAACTGATAACTTTATTTTGTACCATATAATAATCCATATTTTTATCATAGTAATGGTCGGACACAAGACACCATACGTGTATCACGTTTAAGACATTTATAACTTGTTTGTTACATTAATCAGGGTTAAGTAAATTTCGTTCTTCCTGTATCAAACAAAAAATTTAACTCCTTAACAGAGCAATACCATTAATCATGCCAATCGATCGATACTGCACATAATGTAATTCTTAACAAGCAACAAGAGCAATGCCAGAGTTTTGTTTGCAATTAGGAAGGGAACATTTTTGAACGTGTGATGATGATTTATTTGGGCGTCATTCGTTATAAATATATATTGAACGGATTCAGTCAGTGTGGGGACTTTTTTAAAAGTCCCTTTCGCCTAAATGCGATAAAAAAATAATCCAGGATGTCTTTTATTATGAGGTTTATTCGAGGTTTTTCAATCTAGACATATAGTTTTGCAAATGTCGTTCGGTCGGTAGACACTTTGGGTTCCGATCAGTATCCAGAGAACCCTTGGACCCAACTTCCTCAGACATGGTGTGTAGCTTAATAATGACTAGTAAATGACCCTATAGTTTTTCAGGTCACCAGGTCAAAGGTCAAGGTCACAGTGACCTTAAGGAGCAAAACAGTTTCCAATCAATAACGATAGAACCCTTTCTTCGAGGTTTTTCAATCTTAGTATATATGTTGGCCATGACTAAGCTTTTTTACGTCACCAGTTCAAAGGTCAAGGTCACAGTGATCTTGAAAAGCAAAACAGTTTCTGATCAACAACTTAAGAACCCTTAATCTCCGGTTGTTGAAACTTAGTATGTAGACTGGACATGACCAGTGCATGACCCCCATAGTTTTTCAGATCACCAGGTCAAGGTCAAGGCTAAGGCCAAGGTCACAGTGACCTTGAAGAGCAAAACAGTTTCCGATCAATAACCTTAGTTTCCTTTTCTCCAGGTTGTTCAAACTTAGTGTATAGGCTTGACATGACTAGTAAATGAGCCATATAGTTTTTCAGATCACCAGGTCAAAGGTCAAGGCAACAGTGAGCTTGAAAAGCAAAAGGGTTTCCGATCAAAAACTATAGAAGGCTTGATCCCAGTTTTTTCATACTTAGTGTGTAGGTTGGTCATGACAAGTAGATAACCCCTATAGTTTTTCAGTCCCTAGGTCAAAGGTCATGGTCAGACTGACCTTGAACAGCAAAATGGTTTCCAATCAATAACTATAGAATCCTTAATCCCAGCTTCTTCAACTTAAGTGTGCGGGTTGGTCATGACTATTGGATGACCTTTTACTTTTCAAGTCAACAAGTCAAAGGCCAACGTCACAGTGACATTGAAAAGCAAGCAGAATGATTTCCAATTAATAGTTATAGAATGCGTGGGCCCAGGTTCCTCAAACTTGGTATATAGTTTGCCCATGACCAGTAGATGACCCCTATAAGGTCAAGGGATACAGTGACCTTGTATAGCAAAGTAGTGTCCGATCAATTCCTATAGAACGCGTTGGTCCAGCTCCCCAAAACTTCATAGGTAGATTGGTCATGAAAATTAGATTACCCCTGTAGTTTTTAGGGTATTAAGTGCATAGTCACCTTGAAAAGCAAAACAATTTCTGCTGAATATCTATGGAATCGTTGGGCCATGGTTCGTCTGAATTAGTATTTAGGTTTGACATGATCAGTAGATGACAACTATATTTTTTCAGGTCTTGGGTCACAGTGACCTTTAAAAGCGAAATGGTTTCCAAAGGATAAATGTAGAACGCTTTGGTCCAGTTTCTCAAACTTTGTATATAAGTTGTTCATGACTTGTAGATGAGCCCTTCAGTTTTTGAGGTCACCAGGTCAAAGGCCATGGTACCGTGTCCTTGAATAGCAAAATGGTTTCCGATCAATAACTACAGAACTCTTGGTCCCAGCTCCTCAAAAGTCCATGGCAGCCTCTAGGGATAAGGCGCTAGGGGGCATGTATGCTTGACAAACTTCTCTTGTTCAGTTAGTATTATGAGAGAATCAGTTTAAATTAAGTTACTTGTCATATTTTGCATGGTGGTATCAAGAAATACATAGTTTTAGAAACAAGTAAATTGACGCATTCCATGAAAAATAATGGTCATGCAAATTAATTAACAGTTATACTGACAAACATTTGATCACTAGAATCTAAATGCTGTGTTATTATTCCAAATTAATGACGTTAAACAAGTGGAAAATTTGTGAAATACTACCTCACAGCATTGCATCTTACCTTTCGGTAGATGATGTACTCTAGTTTACTAGTTTCAGTACAGTTTAATATAGTTAAATTGTGAAGTAAATGTCCTAAAGCATTCTTACAGATAAATAGATATATTTTTTACAGAACCTACCCACAATGGCACTGGATTAGATATTAGATTTTTACGGTTTACGGAGCTATTTCGCGTGGCATTTATCGCTAGAACATAATTTCCTACGGCACGATACAGTTCTTTATTGATTGATCTTTAGAATACCTCTCTATATGGTTTGAAAGAAATATATTTGAAGTGACGCGATGCGCTGCTAATTCAATTGTCTATCGGAATATATCATGCCAGGTTGGTTGACATTTCTTGGAGCACGCCGTGCTAGTAATAGCATTTTGCGCTGAGAAGGTTGTTTAGCAGAAATATCTCTTAGGACTAGACTCATTACTTCTACGACAGGTTTTATTATGTGTCGACATGTCTTAAACTTCGACGGATCTTGATGTATTGTTCAGCCGTTGATATTGACGCATTATGATGTCAAAGGTCGCCTATCTTGAAACTTTGCAGATTTGATTTATGACAAGTCTTTACACTGTACATGTATGGAGTAAGTGAGTAAATGTTAAATTGAGACACTGATAGTATAACCTCTGCAGATCTAGATAATTTAACAATGAGCTGGAAACTTGGAAAACGTGGAAAGATATTTACACAACTGATGACAGTGGTACATTGGCAAGGTAAATTTGTTTTTGTCTAATGGGGAAATCTTTGTAATATAATTATCAAGACTTATCTTATATCAATAAATGTTTTAAATCTGGGAAGAACCTATATTTTCACAAACACGAGTTCGTTATTTATAGTTTTTTTCGCAACAAACGAATTCCGTTATAATATTTAACTTTGATGGTATTCTGTATTCTTGAGGTGAAAATAAAAAAAAAAACTCGGTGCTTTTAAAGTTAGCTATGGCCATTTTGCGCATCTTAATACTTTGAGTTGAAATACAGAACGTATTTATCATAAAGATATACAAATTTAAAGCTATTTGTGAGAAGGCACTTAGTCTGATGTACTGATTGCCTTTCAGTGAAAACAATATTTAATTTCATATTTTCTAATATTACATTTGTATCTCAAAAATTCTTCTACAAAATGACATTGTAAACCAGTTAGCTAATAACAAAATAACTCAAGAAGAGTTATTAAACAGTTGACTCATTAACCAGACAGAGCCCAAAGTTTTAGTCAGTTTCGTAAATTGAAATGAATTTAATGTCCGCAGCACGAAACAAATATTAAGAGGTTTTATGCAATTACCAAGAAACCATAGAATGTTTTACCAATCGTAAATTCCAAACAATGTGATTGATTACTCTCCAGAAACGGCTGGCACAGCATTTAAAATGTCATTAAATGCAAAGGTCAATCCAATAATTACTGCCTTTGAATGGTCCCCCAGTCAACAATGTGTGTGCCTGGTTGTTACATCACATGTTAGGGCAACCAGCTGATATGACATCCTCATAAAAATATTTAGGAAGTCTTTTATCAGTCTCAATAGCGTAGAAACTACTTAAACAGACAAATGTTAAAAACATTAAATAGCGTTGTGGAAAACTGTTACAATTTTTTAAAAAAAACATCATGTTGGCTTTTTTCCAATTTAAAGCTTTCTGACTTGCCATATATCTCAGAATTGTATATTACATACGTCGCTTCATGCACTTAAAGTTTTAATATTTTCAGAGAATTGGTATGTTAGCGATTTGCATATTTTCATAATAAGATAGTTGAATATAATTGGAGGGTTATTATAAAATTCAGTCGAGAGAGAAGACCAGATTTGTTCCCCAGATAAAAACAAAGAAGTTCTGATTTCATAATAGTGAGGATGTGTAATGTTTTAGACAATAACAAATGTAAATTATCTTATTTGTTGCTAATGCAAATATTTATCTTGACATATTATGAATGCATTAAATCATGCCTGTTTCGTGTTTTTTTATATATTATTCTGTTGCGTGACAACAAATAAAAAGAATTTCACACAAATAAATTTGTACTATTAGCAATATAATTGTGTACCATCATTTACTCGTTAAAAGTGGTTTTTCAACACCTGTTAATTGAAAATCTAATGACGTGTAGCTTTACGTAGAAATTATTATGAGGTGTTTTATGAAAAGCTTCTGTGTTAATACAAGGTATGGCAAATTAAATACAATTATGGTAATTGGCTATTGATTGTAAAATTACGTATAATAAGAACGTTGCGCTTTTTAATGAACATCATAATTGTTTCTATTCTGTGTGTTGGTGTGCATTTGTAATCAATACTAATTGGAGCTTTTCTTACTTTTATTGTTGGGGGAATATAAAATTAAATTGTTTCTTACACATGCTTGATAATTTTACAAAATATTACACTTTTATGTGTTTGGTCGTTTCAAGTACACCTCGATTGTCTGTTTGCTTGTATATTTCTTTATGTCTGCTCAGTGTCATTTTTTTATATTTAGTATGAATCAATAATTAATAATACAAGACCAATACTCGCGAAAGGTAAACTAGTGCTTTAGTTAAACGCAAACTGTTGATTCATTCGGGGAACTAGAGATGTGTCCATAGGGCACGGATGTCCCCACATTCCGCTGTATTATCACATCTTGACAGTAACTAAGGTACAATTACAAGTGCGTATAAACATTGTCCTTAACTTAAGGAGTCTACTTTCAAGACATGGAGGTGACAAGGTCAGTACATGTGCTTGTAAATGTAACATATAGTTTGAAGTCAGAAATATGCTCAGAATTATTTCTGAAGTGGGTATAGGAAAACTGAAACAATAAACAGTTGTTTGTAACCTTTTGCTAAATTAAAGCCGTAACTCAGCGGATCTCTGTAGAATCTGAGTGGAATACCTGGGTATAGAAGTTTGCCTTACTCTGCCGATCTCGAATAAATTTGCGTCAAAATACCCAGGTACGTAACTATTCTTAGAAAGTTTCATGGCTCTTTCAATATTACGTTTGGAGTTGCACACGACACAAACCGGTTTACATACGGACATTTGGACAGTGAGACGGACGGGCAAATCTATATCCCCCCTCCTAAAAAAATGGTTGGGGCATAAAACTCTGCTTCACAATGACAGATGCTTTACAGAGCTAAACAAAAATAGCATGTTGGTAAATAACAAAAACATATAGCGACATAATAATTATGAAAAATTGTATTTCTATTACACATGCAATAAAATAATAAAGCGGACCACACAGTGTATTTAGGGGCCAAACTATCCTAGTGTTCTACCACTCACTTACATAAACTGCGTTATTAAATTATGAATTATTTGTATGTTACAGTTTGCATACATTCATTTTCTGTTCTAATAATACATTGTGTAATTATCAAATGTATATATTCCGTAAAATAATAGCAAATATCTGAAAAAACATATGTATTGCATGCTACGCTCATCAAAGTATTTCTATAATTACAATCTAGCTACACTTTGCCTCAAAGAAATGTACAAAACATCACAGAATAATAACATTTAAGCAGCTTTAGGATGACATTTTAAACAAATAAATTCATTAAGCATCGGTAATAAGCTCCCGAAGAACTATGAAGTCGCACCTTTCAAATACAGGAAAATGCATAATGTTAGTCTACAAAATATTCTTTAACAAATGCCATTCAAAAAGCACTTCATAAAGCTACTACATTTTATCCTCTTCGTATACTACTTGATTCTGCAAAGTAAAACTGCATTGGAATTTGGCAAATAGGTCTTAGTGATTGACAAAGAAAAGTAGCAAGGCTCTGTATAGACAACGAAAGGTCAATTCGTTTGAATAGACACCATAGACGGGTTTTTTTACTCATTTTTCAGGCTTTACAATATTTCGACAGCGCACAAAAGAAAGAAAATCATTAATCATCCATCACAAATTCTGCCGTTTATACATATAGTAACAAAGCTTGCGATATGCGTGTGGTAAAACACACCTCTTTGCAATTAGGCATTTTGGCCGCATTTCGCATTTGGTTTCTGTATGTACTTTAAACTGTTGTAGCCTATTTATAAACACAATGGGTGGTCACTAGAATTAATGCTAAGTGTTTTATGCAGCATTTTTTTTTCGAGGGGGGGGGGGGATAAAGAGAATAGTTAAATATTGAAGAGTACTTAAAATACAGAATAACTGGAGCGTTCAATGATAAATTATGTTCCTGAATGATGAGTAACAGTTTCAATGAAAAATAAATATATTAAAAATGGTAAAATTGTTTGACATTTCGGAAACAAAATAGATAAATATATAAGTATAAAACAGAACGTCACCACATTGGCAGTGGAATTAAAATTATAGCTTTGTAAGGCCACATGTGTCACAAATCACATTCGTCACAATTGTGAAGAATGAGATCACATTCGTCACAAATTTTGTGATGCATGTGATCCAATGTTTTAGACAATCACATTCGTCACGAGTTTAAAATCACAAATGTCACAAATTTGAGATAAATATTGTTTTCTTCAATGCTTTTCACTGAGTCACAAACGTCACAAATTTTTAGGACTGAAATCAATTATTGGAACTAAAACTACAGACATTTTTATCCCCTCCCCCGCTGATGAAATCGGGAGTGATGGGACTGTTTTAGCGTGTTCGTCCGCCTGTCAGTCCAGATTTAGTTTCCGCACTATCCGGCCATTGATTAGTTATTATACACTGTATATGGAATCATTTCGTTTCCACGCTATTTTTCAGCAACTTCTGGATGGATATCGATGCTGCAACTTTGTAGGAACCTTCATTCACAAACCAGTTGCACATATAACCAGCATATCTCCATTTCTTTTTAAAAACAGACTTATTGCCCCTTGTTGTTGTTGTTATTTATAAAACACTGTATATAGAACTATTGCTTTTCTGCGCTCTAGGAATTTCAACGAAATTTAGTTTAATATAAAGAGGAGATGCGCATCTCGAAAAATCTCGACGGGACACTAAAGGATTTGGTCCGACTTGAGGGTACGGTCGCTTATATGGGCTTTCCGGCGGCGACTTTAGATAAACACATAAACAAACAAACAAGATGTGCATATCATCATCATCATCATCATCATCATCAGTATTTCCCGTTTGGCCGTTTAATACAGAGTTATGATCCATAATTTATTATCATTTATTGTTCATAGAAAAGCATTAATTCAACCCTATTCTTCAACAAATCTGCTGAATAATTTAAACAAAACTATGTGGGTACATCTAATACCAAGCGGAGATGTGTATATTGACGGCACTTACCCGAAGTTAAGACCCCTGGTTGCTTAATATTCAGTCAGATAACTTAAGTATTTCATGTCTTCAAATGTTAAATATATCTAATTTTAATTGTGTGGGAACCTTCAATACAAAAAGGGCATGTGCATTATCGCCGTGACCTTGAGTGATATGGGCCCTGATAATTTATGCTTTAACCGACTATTTCCCCGGAGTCTTTATTCGAAATGTATCCTGCAATTGTTTAATTTTCAATCAGTATATGATGCTGTCGGCGGTAAACATTAATTCAGCGAATTTGCTTGCAAGATATTTGAATGACCTCGTGTAATTATAGCTTCGCAAGACCAATCATATTCTACAAGAAATGTTAAGTTTTCTTTAAGTTTATTTATTCAACTTCCTTCATGATTCTCATTTAACCCTTTCCTTTATAGATATTACTGGTAAAATAACTATATGAACCGCGCCATATTGAACCCTAGATGAGCCGTCAGTACTAAAGAACTCTGATATAATATAGGAATAACGCATGTTTCTTTTTTCGTGTTAAAATATCTGTAGAAACCCAAGGGATTAGTTGGTACCCGACCCAACGTATCCCGAGGGTTTCAGCAGTTGTTATGACACGGAACAATCATTCGTTAACGCTATTCTAGCATAAAGCATGCATAAATCTAACACAATCCATACACAATCAAGCAACATCACTGATTTTCCTCGGATTGCACGGGAACGTCAGCGTTGTATGTGACCGTGACGTCATTTCCGTTTTAGTTAAGCAGCGTCCGGGCCACAATGTATTGACGCTGTGCCACGGAAAACGTATATCAAAAAGGTGTTTTAACAGCGCATGAGCGCTAGAATCTCCTTGTTAAAACACCTTTTTGGTCCTGTTAAAACACCCCGAAATCATGGTTATAACGGCAGTTTTATGCTAGAATATAAAGTAATGAATAACAACATGGATTCCAAGAAGACTAAAAGCAAACTCACATTGCACAATACTAGCCGCAATTATAATACTGCTAATAAAGTTCACGAATTTTCATTGGTTTAGAGGCGGGATATATTTATAGGTTATTACAGAGGTCTGATGTGCCTTTATTCGATTTTGGCCCACTAAAAGAGCCCGAGGGCTAATACCGATCTTGTAGACCCATATCGCATTAAGGCACACCAGACCTGTTCTATAACCTTTTTATTGCATGTGCTCATTTATGTTTTGGTTTTCATTATAGAATTAAAAAAATCGTTTGAAAACATTGTTCAGCGACAATGTATAATTTATTTTAAAAAGCGAGGGACTTTTGACGTCGTCTAATGACGTTGACGTCATTTCCTCACAAACATTTGTTTTTAATATATTTTGGCGTTATTTAACTGTTTGGAGATTGTTTTTCAAGTGTTTCTTCAATTTTGCTTTTTTATCAAGATATATTTCAGTTAAACGTATTTTTTCTTATAAAATTGTCAATCTTTCCGCGTTTTTTTAGCAACCCGAAGTGGGAAATCGATATCGGCCCAACCGGAAGTCGGACCGATATCGATATTTGGCGCATCACGTCACCTGACCACAGTCATATTACATGGACAAAACTCATATACGTTTAAATTCACATTTTTTTTCTATTTATAGTGTTTGCCGTTGCGTATTTATAGGTTATTACACAGGTCTAGTGTGTCTGAATGCAATATTGGCCAAGAAGAGGTATTGGCCCGAGGGCTTTAGCGGTCTCGTAGGCCAATATAGAGGATATTACATGAGTGTCTTTTCATATTGAATTTATTAAACGAGTTGGATAAAATAATAAATTGCGAGGCTCTGCCGAGCATTTTATTATTTTATTCATATCACAGGTTAAATTTTGGAGCCGATAAACCGAAAAATTGTTGTTATTTTGCCTTATAAACGCGGTAAAATCAAGCGACGTCCGCTAACGTTAAATGACGTCGACGTCAAAACGATATTATACTAGTTTATTGCATTTGTTACTATAAATAGTAACAAAAATGCTAAGGAAGTGTGCTGATATTGCCCAAAGAGTGCCGATATAAGCATGCATTGAGCAAGTGTGCCAGATATCGGCACACTTGCTAGTGTGCCAAAAATCCATATCATGACGTCACGTCCGGTTGACGTAAACAAGTTTTGACGTTGGAGCGCTCAAGATATAACTTATAGTTAACTTATCAGCATAACACGCAACAGGATAGATAAAGATTAAATTTCTGCACATTTTTATATGATTTTATAGAAATTTAATGAGCAGATATTTAAAATACAAATGTTTGTGGCGAACGGAAAATGTGAAGAAAATAGACACGATTTGTTAGAAAACAGTATGGAGATAAAACATTAAACTTTGTTTAGAAGAATAACATAATTGAGTGTCTACATATGCAATAAAAAGGTTATGATACAGGGCAAGTGTGCCTGAAGGAAGATATCGGCACACTTGGTCCGCATTGGCCCTCGGGCTAAAGCCCTCGGGCCAATACCTAACCAAGTGTGCCGATATCTTCCTTCAGGCACACTTGCCCTGTATAATAACCTCTAAGTAATATGGAAAATATGTAATGGCTTTATTACACTCCCGCGACGTCAAACATGTGATAAATCGCATTTAGGCACACCAGACCTGTTCTATAACCTTTTTATTGCTAATTTATGTTTTGCTTTTCATTTTCAATATAGGGATAACGCATGTTTTTTCGTGTTATAACATCTGCAGAAACCCCGAGGGATTGGTTGGTGCCCGAACCCGTAGGGTGAGGGCTCCAACGTATCCCGAGGGTTTCTGCAGTTGTTATGACACGGAACAAACATTCGTTAGCGCTATTCTAGCATAAAACATCCAGAAATCTAAGAAAAACAATCAATTAACGTCACGGATTTCCCTCGGATTGCGCGGGAACGTCAGCGTTGTTTATGACCATGACGTCATTTCTGTTTTAGTTAAGCAGCGTCCGGGCCGCAGTGTATTTACGCTGTGCCACGGAAAACGTATATCAAAAAGGTGTTTTAACAGCGCGTGAGCGCGAGAATCTCCTTGTTAAAACACCTTTTTGGCCCTGTTAAAACACCCCGAAATCGTGGTTATAACAGCAGTTTTATGCTAGAATAATGAAAAAAAATCGTTTGAAAACTTTATTTAGCGTCAATGTATAATTTCTTTAAAAGCGCGGGAACGTTGACGTCGTCTGATGACGTTGACGTCATTTCCTCACAAACGTTTGTTTTTCTTAGATTTAAGTCGTTATTTATCTGTTATATTCAATGAGTTTGTTAAATTTTGCTTATTTATCAAGATATATTTCAGTAAAATGTATTTTTTTCTAAATAAACTTGTCAATTTATCTGTGTTTGAGCAGCCGGAAGTGGGAAATCGATATCAGCCCAACCGGAAGTCTGGCCGATATCGATATTTGGCGCATCAGGTCACATGGACACAACTCGTATACGCTTTAATTCAGTACAAATTAGTTTCTATTTAGTCACTCATGCAATAAACTTGTTTATCACATGTTTGACATCACGGGAGTGGAATAAAGCCATTACATATTTTCCATATTACACTAGTGTAATATCGTTTTGACGTGCTCTTCATGTATACTGAAGGAAATAAAATATCTATCTACGTTAGCGGACGTTGCTTAATTTTACCGCGCTTATAAGGGAAAATAACGACAAGTTTTCGCTTTTTCGGCGGCAAAAGTTTACCTGTGATAAAAAGAATATTACATTCGTGTCTTTTAACATTGAATTTATTAAACTCGTTGAATAAAATAATAAAATGCTCGGCAGAGCCTCGCAATTTATTATTTTATCAAACTCGTTTAATAAATTCAATATGAAAAGACACTCATGTAATATCCTATATTTATTTGATGCTAACTAATGAAATACTGTTCTATCAATGAAATATATTCATATTATATCAGTCACAGTGTGGTGATATAGATTTGGGTGATATAAGCCACGCCCACTCTGCGTACGTATTTATAAGTCTGGATTCCCTAAACATGCATTAAAAATAACTGTTTAATTTCATTCTAAATGACATATTTCTCGATTCAAATGTCCGTAATTTTGTAAGATTGTTGACAATGAGACCGCAAAAAGAAATATAAATAAATAAGGATTATTTTGCTTGCAGCGTTAACGTTTGCCGTCATATTGTTTACGCGCGCGTAGTCTCCGCGCTTCAGTAGTAAACGGTCTAAAAGCACTTTTCAAAAGGCACATAAAATAAAAAGAAAATGTGTTTGCTTTTCGTGAATATGAACTATATCTCACATCGAAGTGAGAAAATGTTCATATTTTCACTCGCGCTACGCGCTCGTGATACATATTTCATTTTTTTTCTCACTTCTCAGTGAAATATATTTCATATTCACTCAAAACAAACAAATATCCTCTATAAAATTCACTAAACACCGTCGTTTGAAACTATCTAATCATAAAAGGCGAAAAAAGCTAAGACGCGTCGAAACGATAAAGCGGCCCCGCCACAAAGACACGATCTGTTTAAACGAATTAACTATATTATTATTACTAGTGGAATAGATATGGAAAGTTCCATAGAGCGTCTGCAAGCAATTGGCACAGACTTGCAAAATCGTCTCAGGAAAGAAGGTTCCTAGATGTCAAAATGTCATACTCTTTAATTGAACCAAGATTCCTGAAAGTCTGCGGAAGTCAAAAGTCTGTCAGACCAAAAAAGGTTCATTGATGTCAAAAGGTCCTAATCTCTAATTAGATATCCTGAAAGTCAACGGGGGTCTCAGCTACTTCCCAAACAATCATATATGGTCTCATTGGTGTAAATATGGTCATAATTTGTACTGAAACTAAGATTAAGTCTGTGAGATTCCTTTAGACTGTCGCTGTATGGTGGGAAGAAAATTGAGGGTTCACAGAGGTAAAAGATCACTTCCAGTTGAAGTCTGATACTATGCCGTGCATTGTCACCAAAATTTTTTGAAGGTTTCGAGAACGTAAGACGACTTGATAGCAATACCATTACGACAATGCGACAGTTCTATGAAGACAATACAATGCCGACGATACGATATTGCAACAAGTTAGTACGATGGCGATAATGCAATGGTGGTGAAAAGATATTGGTATCGTGATGTCGACATCACAATATCGATTTATTGCATTGTCGCCCTTGTACTATCGCACTGATATAACCACGATTGTCCTTATGATATTCCGTGTATCACATATTGAAAAATAAACTTGTGACATTTGTGATTCGCCTGTTTAAAAATTCTCAATTTTGCTTGTGACGTTTGTGATTGGCATTTTTACCCGATTTTGGTCAATCACATTCGTCACAAAAGTCATTTGTGACGAATGTGATCACATTCGTCACAAATTCATAAAAACTTGTGACGAATGTGATTTGTGACACATGTGGCCTAACATAGCTTTACGAATTACGGAGGTATCGCATGACGTTTATCGCTAGATCATAATTTCCTTTGACAAGATACAGTCCTTTATTGATTGATCTTTGGACGACCTCGCTGTATTCTTTGAAAGGAATATATTTGAAGTGCCGCGATACGTTCCTAATTCAATTGTCAGATGGAATATTTGATACCAAGATGGTTGACATGTTTCCAGCACGATGTGACAGTAATGGTATTTTGTGCCGAGGAGGCTCTTTATCGGCAATATCTTATAAGCCTGGACAAACTACTTTTACGACAAAATTCATTATGTTCTGACATGTCTTCAACTTCGTTCGAGGAAGATTTCAGATGACAATTCTACAATGAGTTGGAAACTTGGAAAACGTGGACAAATATTCACTCAACTGATGACAGTGGTACATTGGCAAGGTAAATAGTTTTGTCTCAGTGTAGCAATTTAATGTCAGGGCGTCTTAAAGCATATCTGCATTTCTACCGTAACTAATAGTATTTCGACATTCTTGAAATTGTAAAGTTTATGTCCAATGGCTGTTGAGGTGCTGATAAGTATATTCTTGTATACATATTCTGTAAAATAGTTTCGATTTTTTTATGTTCTTCAGTTTGTTTGATTTTATGTTCAACATGCTATGCGTTTCATGATACGCTCTGTTGAGCAAATAAAATAGTTCATACTCGTAAACGAGTGTTTTGAATTTATTACAGCTGAGTAGTAAGTTTTACAGTCACTATGTACTGTCAACCCAACTGTTCTGTTATAAAAAGTTCCCAATATTTATCAACAATGATGCATTTAAACAAAGTAGCAATATATGCCTTAACTGAGCAACTATAGTCGGACTTTTGCAGGAGCAACTGATATATCTTCAACTTAGCAAAAGTCAGGTACATTTATGTACATAATTTAGTTGTTATGTTATTTTCTGGTCGTTTGAAAGAGAATAATTTAAAGAAAAAGACTTCTGGTTTGACACCGGCGTGTAGGAAACATGTTAATCAGAAGAAATCAAATTTCCTTTTAAAAGATTGCTGATGACATGCAGAAAACACCTTTGATGAAGATGAATATTGTTATTACGCAATGAACAATAACAAATCAGAATAATTCAGGTTCTCTTACTTGCTTTCAATCTGAATAGGCACCGAACACGTTTTCTATGATGTCATATGTATGTACTATATATGTGTACTTGTTGTATATAATATATATACGCCTGGATATTTTTATTTTGGAAATAAACTTTAAACTCTAAAACTCATATAACATCTTTAAACACTAGTCTTACATACAGTCATGTGATATTTTATAAAAATTGAAAAAATAATAAAAATCAATGCTTTAAAAAAATGACTAGGGTATTTTGTCTATCTTGATATCTTGAAATAGTGTTCCTATGTAAAGCCTCTATATCATAAACTTGCTTATTCTGATGAATTTAATTTTCAGCAGTCGTTGCCTTTAGTAAAAGTTATATTGAGGTTCCATGGTGGAAACGTTTTTTATTTAAAGTTATAAGTAAACATTTATTAACGAAATGTCAAACGTTTTGCTAAATACCAAATTACACTAATATAGTTATAAAAAAAAATGCCTGATAAACAAGCCAGACCCCAATTTCGTACATTTTTAATTCTTTCCCTATGCCAGTCATACGAAAGAAATAAAAATTTATATAAATTACCACGAAACCGAAGGCTAATTCGTTTTTAATAAATCGTAAATTTCATACAAAAGATTAGTTATTGTTTGAGACGGCTGGGATGGCATTTAAACTGACATTAAATGAAAAGGTCAGTCTCTTAACTACTGTCTTTAAATTGTCTTCCACCAATCATATACGTGTCTGTAGGTAAATAAAGACATAAAAAGTAACCACTCGCATGTAAGAGATTCACATGTGGTAACGAACTAGTTCTAATAAGTAAGAAATCCTTCCGAAATATCAAGACGGTCACTAGTCGCTCCAAGGAGCGTAGCAACCGCCTAATCAGAAAAATGTTAAAGCCATAAAATATCGTCTCGGATGACTGTGTTATGATTTGTAGAAAAACACCAAAAATAAATCATCAGTTGACTTCCCGAACTGTAACCAAACAGCTTTCAGACTAGTTAACACCAATTACACGTTTACACCTACGCTGCTAAATTCAGACAGGAGGTATATTATTCACTTAAGGAAATTGATGTAATATTGATTTGTAGATTTTGAGTAAAGACAGTTATTATTGGAGAGGTCATCAGACCTCTCCACAGTGTTGGCTTTTATTGCTGGCGGCATCCAGTTTTGCGTATCAAATTTTAGTAAATGATCTCATATTAAGCCTAAAATCATGAAAACCAGTCTACGAAGATAGTTATGCGCATGCTCCGAATCAAAATACGAATTCATTTAAACGAAACCAAAATTTAACATCGGGTCAAAACGGCCCCTAGTTAAAACGGCCCATTATGAACAGAACGTACAGAATAATTTTGTATTCCCTTAACTAAACACAAAAAATACAATTATAGGGATGCATTTCTTATAATGCATGCTACTTTTTAAAAACTACAAATTATAAAATGCATTTTTTCCGAGAAAATCATCAGCCTGTTGAACAAATTAATATTTAGCAATGGTCATGAAAAAATGGTAAATATTTTTTACGAATTTCAGATCATTTTTGACAAGTCCATTTCCTCGATTTGGATCAAATTTACGCCCTTTTAATATTTAGTCCAGCTTAACAGATACTATCGCTGATTATTTTGTAAAACATTTGGACTAAGAAAGGTGTAATAAAAGCTTGAAAGGGAAAACAAAACTTAATGAGCTTAAAAAAGCAACAGCTTAACATGGGAGTTCTGGCTTCAACAACTACATGCATTGTTGAACAAGAGGGGGAGTAAAGCCTTAGGGGGTTATAAGAAGATCCCCAAGACTCTACAAGGTATGAAATACATGAGGTCATCTTAATTTGTTTCATTTATTTAAATGATAGATACGCCAATGTAAAAACATTTGAAAAAACTAAATTATAGTCAGTTTCGGTCATTTTGCCTAATAAGGTATTAACTATTAATAATAGTTAGGTTACTAGTTTTTATAATTATTTAAGTCACAGAACGTTTAAAAAATTCAAAATGATCTTGGAAACAATTAGATTCATTCTTTCAGTTACGACAGCTGCTGACATCTCTTTGGCTTACTTTTTAAAGGAAGCCAACTTGTAATCCATTTTTTCTTTTATCTTAAAATCCGTCGGTATATAAGAATCGGTTAGTCCCCAAATGACAAAAAGAGTAATGAGGGAAAATATGTCAACTCGTCCGCTGTTTATGAATAGATAGTTCTAATGCAATCTTACACATTAAAATCGCATCATGCCTATTTCATAGTACTGTGTTGACAGTATTCAAGGGAATGGTAGTCAGACAAAAAAATACTAAGGCAAATGATCAAACATTAGACATCAAAATAACCAAGAAAACTAGGATATCTGTTCTCAGTTGTTAAATGCTATGACGATAGAGAGAACAATCTTCTGTGAGGACCAAATTAGTTTTATATCACACACGAAAACAACTATATTATTCAAATATGAACGGTCAGTCTCTTATTTTGTGGATACTAAAAATATTACGATTTGTATAGATATATATTTTCTGTTCAAATTCAACATTCACTAGTAATGTATTGTTATGTATCTGACATGACCTATAATTACGACTGAAAATCCCTGATCCACTGGAACAAAGGTCAGTGATTAATGGGCATGAATAGATTGAATTAACTAGCTCTTTCATTTGCTATTGCTTTTAATGAAAAAAAGAATTCAGAACTTTCTATCACCATGACGGATATTTACTAAGAAGTGAAAAACATTTCTATAGCTATTCATAATTTATGACAGTTATGATAGGAGCACTGTAACAAATGAACGTTTTTTCTTGAAAATCCCGTAGGAAATCCTTTTCAGTGGATCGTTTATATTTTTGAATTGCTTTGTTTGTAACACGACACTGTTTAATCATAACGAGGTCGTTATGACATCGTATCATTTGAAAACGAGGCAAAGCCTGAGTAGGTCTCACTGGGATTTGTGTCATCATAAAACCTTTCATTGGTTTGACGTCTCAAATGAGCATATGGTTCTATACATCAAAGAGATCTGGTTGTATTTATTTTTACATAATCAAAAACACGTGTCTCTAGTGGCATTGATATCCATATGATATAAGTTAGTTATTGCATAAAAACCCTAAACAACTCTTGGTGATTTTAAGACTTAACTGGTTTTATACAGATTGCATGGCTTGAAAGGAATTGTTCAAATTTGAGCTGTATGGCGAAATCAAATAGACCATGAATACTTTCTGTCTTACATACAGTAAATATACGTATTACTAGTGATACGTATTAGTTTCGATAAGATACTATTTTATAACATTGACCCAAACACTTCTGTCGACGTAGTGCGAATAACTAATATACTCTCGAGCCTACATATTACAATTTTGTTTAAAAGGGTAAATAAATAATTAATTTGCAGGATGTATTCCTACCTTAGAGCAATATTAAAGTAGTCTACGTTACAGCAACAAATCTGAAACAGTTGAATAAATTTCAGTATCGATAATGTCTCGTTGCCTTTTTTTCTTGTAATGTATAATTTGTAAAGAGTAAGATGTAAGAATAACGTTCTTAAAATTCACTATGTATCTAAGAAAAAGTTATACTGAATATAGTTTCCACATAAAAGTAAATTTGTTAACATAAATCACGAATTTCATTTAAGTTTGAGTTTATTTTATAAAATCACATTTAAACTTAAACTATTAAGCTCTTAAATGGTAATTGAAAAACAGTGAATGCGTTTAATCTAAGTCGATTATAAATGAACTCTTAAATAAAATGTATTTGTACTCGTTACGGTCAGTTGTTTAGTTACAAGTTCAGACAGATTATGTCAGGTTATAGGTAAATTAATTGAAAAAATCTCAGATGCGCAACTTTATCTGCTGGTATTTATTCCTGTAAACTTTTATGACCCTGGGTGTAATATTGTTGGCTGAGTGTGCGAAACAAAGATTTTAGTATAGATTTTCACTAAATCAAGGACCATAACTCTGCTCTACCTAGAAGGATGGAAACGAAAAACAAAACAAGGTGCACAATCTTATTTGCTGATATACATTCTTATCAAGTTTCATGACCCTGGGTACAACAGTGTTTTCTGAGCACGTAACGCAATATTTCTGGTAGCTTTTTTTAATAAATCAAGGGTCATGACTATGCTCTCCTTGCGTGGATGGAGATAAAAATCCCAAGCAGCGCAACTTCTTTTGCTGATCCATATCCCTGTAAAGTTTCATGACCGTTAATCTAATAATGTAAGCTGAGCGCCCGACACAAACATTTTGGTAGCTATTTTGACTAAATTAGGGGCCATAACTCCCGTTTTTCCTGGATGGAGAGAGACCAACATCCCAAGTAAGCAACTTCACTTGCTGATCTATACCCCTTGGAGTTTCCTGACCATAACTTTAAAAGTGATGGCTGAGTGCATGACACAGACTTTTGGAAAGACAGACGGATTGACAGAAGACAGATGAACAAAAGCGAACATAGGTGCCTCGACTCTATTGGGGGCACACAAAAAAACTAACCAGACTTACATAACTTGAAATGCTTAATCAGATTTTATGTTTATATTGTTGTTGTTTTTTTATCTGTTTTACAAGTATTCATTTAAAATGTTGACAAGAGAGGTAATTAACGAAATGTGTAGTAAGTGTATTCGCGACCATTTTGAGTTTGTCCGTAGCTTTTATTGCTCTACGTAAATCATGCTTTTCTATAACAAAACGCTTGACTTCAAACGAGAAACTGATAATGTTTTACATTATTTCCCTAAAGTGTCTTATGAATTGATTGTTTCAAAGTGATTACTCTTGATTTTATTTCATGTGGCATCTGGTATTTCCAAATCATAATGCATTTTAAGGAAGGAAGAGTTTAATACGTTTCGCATTCATCACATTGTTTTTACGTAAATGTTGTACATTATATGATTACAGTTTGTAGACAGATTATTATATTTTGTCATACAATATGTGATCAGAAACGAAAGGACTGAACTATTGCGTTTAAAATAAAAGAAAAATATTTTTAAATTAAAACATACTGGAAAACTATCAAAACTAGTTTTGCAGTTTTGATATTGCAAGTAATACTCAGCAAAATGTTATTATAAATAAAGAAACAAGGAATGCTGAATTTTATGACACAGCCTTACCTATAATGTCTTGGTACGAAATATCACAGTTTTCAAAAATGAAACTTAAGCCGAGGTGATTTAGGTGACATTGCAGACATACTTTATCTCTAAGGAGCGAGAACAGATAACAAAATGTTATTAAGAACCCAGAGACCTATAAGGTCACAGATTAATCAATCACCCACCATTCAAAGCCAAGCCAAGACTTAATGTATTGAAATATTGTATAACAGATTATTCACAATACAATATTCTGTTAGAATTTTTTTATTTGTATCTTTTTATTCATTTGGAATAAAACTTTTTCTGCAAAATAGACATCGAGCAAAATTTGGCAACAAGGTCTTCACCTAGATGAAATTGAAAGGGCTCTTTTTATTGACTACATAAAATTGAAAGGCCTGTTTTCTATATCAAGCAATTTAGTTTGTCTAAAAAGACCTAAAGAAAAGTGTTTTTTTTATGTGTTCGTCCGAAAATCATGTCATGGCTGTCATGTCAAAAAGTTTTTGACTTTCAGTATTCATTAGTTTAACAAAAATCACACCATTTTATACATTTTAGAGGATTTTTGACAATAGTCAGTATCAAGCATTATTTTTTTGGCTGTAAATCAGGTTAGAAATAGTGCTTCGATGATATTTTCCCGTGTACGTATTTTTAAATAATTATAAAATCGGAAATCGTAGACTGCATCTTATTCAACAAATGAAGGTATAAACAAGCAAAAAATGCTACATTATCTAAGGCAACCATTAAATTTAATTGCTATTGCTACAAAAACATTTATATTCCACTAACCATATTCTACTATTAATTGTTAGCGCATAATTAGTACTTTTTTTTATTCCAAAATCCTTATATCATCTAGAAAACAACGCCTTTAAATAGCATTATGAAGCGAAAATGCTATTATTAATTACAGCTTGCAGCTTAACACACTTCAGCCGGTATAATAGTAAGCCATTCAAAATTCTTTCTGAATCTGATTTTCAGCATATAAAAGTGAAGAGTTTGCATTGCAATTTCTTGGATTTACATTTGGAAACCCTTATCAAAAATGAAGTTTTTTTCAAGTTAATTGGTGCAAGTTTTTTTTCCTTAATTAAACTACAGAAGTAATAAAAATTACGTGGTACATACTTGTGGATAATCAGGATTAGCATCTAAAGATTTATCGAAGTGCTCATTTGCCTGTCTCACAAAGGGGACCTGGTCAGACAAACATTTCAGGGAGACCATAAATAGCGCATTGCATAGCTTTCTTTAGTACCCTCAAAACAATAGCAAACAGTCATCAGCTTGCTTTCCGACAATAATGAAAACAAATTTGTGATGTTTACTAAATGATGTATAGATTTTGTCTCTTTCTTTCATTTTTTACTTAAAAATAATCATTTGTAGAACCACGTGGATTTGCTTACAACGCCTTTGAATTCAAAAACTTTCTTCGAATTTTCCTGTTTTTATGTATTTCATTAAGTATTATCTTCGGCACGTTTAAGGGAATACACTCTATACATTGAACACGAATATCCACTTCAGTTACTATTAAATGTTCTGGAAGAAGTAAAACGCTGTGTAGAGAATAGGTGTCTGTGGACTTACAAATAAATAATAAAACACGGTGAACCATCTTTAGACTGCGAAACAATAACTACTTATTGTCTCTCAAAGTGTCATAGTCGATGGTTGAAGACAAACAAATAACACGCAGACAATTTGTAAAACATTAAAGACATCATATACAGCATAAACAATTTTTTCACAGAAAATAATTATTATAGAGAAAATTAAAACGTGTGTGACACGCACAAATTTGTTTTATGCATATTGTTACACATGACAGAGACTTTGAATTAACCTGCAGAACGTGCAGAACATGAAAGAGTAAGCAGTCCAAAGCGTTGTTTTTCAAAGGTAGATATAAGTATCTATTTCCTCGCGGCACACCTTTATATGTATTTCCTAGGGATGGACATGACTTTGTTCTTCCTTTTGGGTAAATATTACTATGGAATTTCACGTAACAGGCATTACTGTATATTGTCTCATAAAGTGAGGTATCATGTCATGTGGTAGTAAAATCAGTGACCAATTAGTATCTAGCTTTAACATTAATGAGCATGGCGAGATCATACAGAATAAGCTTTTCCCATTAGCATCGACTTTAACAACTGGGAATACAGTCCTTTGCATGAATAATTTATAATTACATGAACACTGAGAGGTGAGATATACAAAAGTTTAAGCCGACTTAGGACTAATTACACTTTTGATTAGATCATTTGTACAAAAAATATAAAAGGGAAAGTATTTCGTACGAATCACGTGGGAATTCCAAGTTGGGGTTTCTAAGGAACATTTCGTTTGCATCATTTGTAACATATGATTTAGTATTTTACCTACAACTCATACAGAAATATTGATGCGATATTACATTGATTTAAGATGTAAAGTAAAAATAAATCGAACTAGCAAATTCCACAGTAAATGTCGTTTACTCATGGACTTTGCAGAACTCCAGCGGCTACGCTCATAATAGTATACTTTGTGATGATGTCTCTGTTGAACATATGGTTTTTATACATCAGAGAGTTCCAGTAACATTTACTGTTTATATAAAAAGTACATGTGTCTCACTTGGCATTTGTTTATCTGTATGTAAGACAACTTGCTAAAAAGAAATGTATGTTTTGTTTTCTTCACTAACACTTGGCTATGTTCGTGGATGTCGGTGGTAACCTCTCCACCAACGCTCGGATTTAGTCAGAAGATGCTTATCTGCTCACATAAGTTATTTTTAGAAACAGCATTTCATTAACAGGACCTGATAAATTTAGTGCCGATAAGTATTTCGACAGATCTTATGTCTTCTCTGTAATTTTTACAGCTTTTTCTCAGTATCTTAAAGGTTTTGACGATGCAGTAAGTTAAATTTCCATGGAATGCAGTAAGTTAAATTTCCATGGGGTGACGTAACTTCTTTTAGACTGTAAACCGATTTCACAGTGTGTTCTTTGTAACAAGCGGTCTTTTGATTTGAGATCGCGCACCAGTCTAAATTTTACGGAAATAGCATATTTCAAAAGAATGGCTACGATGTTATTTTTTATAAGGACTCGACAGTCAAACATGTAGTTTCAAGCATTGGTTCGAATTAACAAATTTATTTTTCCGAAATAATATTTTTCGTACATGAACTGTAAAAAAATAAGCAAATTTATATTTTAGAATTATAGAGGTAGGAAAATAATAAAAAAAAAAACATTATCTTTTGATTGGGTCAATGATTTCTGTCTAATTCCACTCCCTTAATCAAAAACAGCATAATGTGACAGGAGCCAATTTTCGTAAAGAGGAAACAATGCCTGTAGACTTGACGCAGAATCATCTTTTTTAGCATTAAAAATTAACAAATGTCAGCCATATACAAGATTAGAGTGCAAAAAGATTATGTTTGGTTAACCACCATACATTTAATCCAACATTACTAATTATCGCAACCCCACGCCATTTGGCGACGTTCAAACATTTGACTTGTTTACGTTGGAATGATCCACTATTGTTGTCTACGTCACGTATTCAAAATTAAACATGTGACATTGACGACTCGTCTAACGGATATTGGCAAAGTGCGGTCGGCATTTTCCCAAACAATTTAAGACCGGAGGGTAATCAAAGTATACATGTGTTTATCATATATATTTAGATACAATATTCTTCATTAAAGACGCAACAAAATTTCTTAATATGTTAGATATTTGATTACAAACATTACTTAATTATTATCAGTAGTTTTTAGTATCTTACCCACAACTGTAATGAGTCTCTAGATTGACCAGACCTCACAAGGTACATTTTCATGAAGGATATTAAGAAAAAAACTGAACAAGATGAATGGAAACGATTCGTTAATAACTAAAACTTGTACGTCGTATAGCATGAATTCATTAAAACATTATAGAATTATGTATATCGATGCTTAACCCTTAACCTGCTGGAACCGAAAGTGATTAGCCTTTGCCACCATCCGTGCAGTCTGACCAGGCTCTATACTGTTGGTAGCTCCAGTTTTGTATTTTGATATTGAAATCCCTTAAACTTGGAATGGACTGTTCCAAATTCAAAGCTGGGCAAATCCATTACAAAATTTCAGCATGTTCAGGGTTAATGAAACAGTTTGAATATGATTATTCTACAAGGAGTTCATTTGACTGGTCTTATTGATCTCTTTAATTATTCCTGATTTAATTTCATGCATTCTTTGGTCACTCAGAAACATTAATGTAAATACATTGAAAGACGGCTTCTTCGTTTCTCACCAATAATATTAATTTATTACTTAAGTGTTACTATTTTTTTCAGAAGTGTGTATCATCACATATTGAAAAATGTTCTTATGTATAACTAGATACCTCAAGCAAATGAACAAAAAAATCTACGCGAATTACATTTGCGATGAAAATGAAAACTCGTGGCATGATATCACTAAATATATGATATGCTCTTGTGCTAACTCGTGTTTAACGACTCTGCTATGAAGACTCAAAGTTAGAAAAGTGATTTGGTAGACATTTGACACAGATTATATATCTCAGCACTGGAAAATTAAACAAAATATAATCAATCATCCAGCGAACTTACAGATCGCAATTCTATCAGTCATGCAAATTTCAGTCCCTAGCCAAGTTATATTACAAGGCATTATTGTACAACAGATGATACATTTGTAACATTTTGTTCTCTTCGAATACCGCTTGATTTTTTGCCAGTTTGACTCCTGTGCCAATACTGTTTGACACGATAAAATATTCGGAGCGCTGTTATAGTCAACAAGAGATTAATTTGTCGGAATAGACAAACAAAGAGGTTAGCATTTTAAAAGTCGGACAGACAAAGTTTCACATGTTGTGATTTATACTTTTGTGCATAGATCATTTCATATGTATGAGGGTAAAAAGAGAAACTCGATCGTTCTCAGCCATTTCTCAGGTTTAATAGATTCTCAGCTTTTCACACATTTTAAGGAGATATTTGACAAACATCACTCGCCGGCAAAAGATAAGGTTGCAATACAAGCTGGAAATAGAATTTTATTGATATCTTAACTGATATTTACATAATTTCAATGGTACTCATGTTCTAGTTCTTGACCACAAAGACCCACATTCAAACTCTTTATTTTTTTCCTAATCGGTCTCACAAATTTCTTTCAGACAGGACCAGTAATGATAATGTATAGATTTTCAAAATACTTTTTTATGATCTTACTCGGTGACCTAGAATTTTGGGTCAAAAGTATAGTAATTGTTGAAAAGGATTCCCACTGACCAGAGCTGATTATTGGTTGTTGTTTTTTCAAGCATACCGACGTTTTTTATTTCTTCTAAGAAATTATCAAGACAATCATTTAGAGCAAGTTTTCTGTAACTGGACCAATGTTATGACTTCAGATGCTTTCTAGGTTGTACTTTCAATATCATTCTGAAGAGCACCCTTGCAGGTTGGCTGTTAATAAGACGACCTGGTTAACAACAATGTTCTGAAACAAAAGTAAATATCTCATTAAAATTCTCTCGTCTGATATGATCTTGCTTTATTTCATGTCAAGGAAACACCAATAACTGACTAACTGACTTGTTCACCCTGCTTTGGTTTCCATGATTTTTATTAAACAACTTATTTCTAGATCATAAATCTGATTCTTCTAACAAATAATAGAAAGATAATTATGGTGTATTTGAGGAATTTCACAAAGATGAAAGTAATCAAACTCACCTGTAAATCAATTCCGTCCGGGTGTTAATTTAATGCGGAGATTAATGCCCACGATAATGGTATTAAAAGGCGATGAATAGAATAAAGAACGTAGGCCGCCTGACATGACTGCGTGCGGAAAATTGCGACTTTATCTCCTGAATTAAGAGCCCATATCTCACTGTTTGTGTGTGTTCTAAATATGAGGTCGACATTTATTTTCCTAAAATATTTTAACGTAGCAATTTTGATGCGTGAATAGTTACGGAAAATGTGACGACAATAAGTGACAGTTTTCTCAGCAGTAGCATTTAAATTAAAAAAAAAAAACAATACAGCATGCAAAAGCCGTGGCAGATCAGTGATTCAATGAAAACGCGCTTGACTTAGATCTGGTAATCCAGGCGTCGCAAGTTCGATTCCCCGCTCCTCCACTAATAAAATAATTGGTCTTTTGAATAAGAGATTAAATGACCCACAACGTAAGTTAATGTTTAATGTATAATTAAGAGGAAATATTTTTTTAAAAGTACCTATTGTTATAATAGTTGTACTTGGATGGTATTGATATTTAAGAGAAAAGTATATTGTCCAAACCCATTGCAGTACTAGCGCCTGGCCAATTAAAAAATAATTAAAAACTAGCCTATAAATGAGGTTGACTAATTAAGAATATGATTGTTTTAATGAACAACACCATCTGATTAACCTAATCCCAAACCATCTGATCAACCTTGACCTACACCATCTGAGTCCTCTTATCCCACACCATCTGATTGCCCACTTCCAACTCCATTTGATTGACCTGATCCCACGGCATCTAATTGAGATAATCCCACACTATCTGATTGACCATATCCCACACTGTCTGGTTGACCTTATTCATGCCATCTGACTGACCTTATCCAACACCAACTGATTGACCTTATCTCACACCATCTGATTGACCTTATCCCACACCATCTGACTGACCTTATCCCACCACATCTGATTGGATTTATCCCGCCAAAGTTATTCACTTTATCCCACACCATCTGACTGACTTTATCCCATACAATCTGATTCACTTTATCCAATACCGTCTGATTTACCTTATTCCACACCATCTGACTGACATTATCCCACAAAATGTGATTCACTTTATCCCACACCATCTGATTTACCTTATCCCACACCACCTGATTGACTTTATCCCACACCATCTGACTGACCTTATCCCACACCATTTGATAAACCTTATCCCACACCATCTGATTTACTTTATCCCACAACATCTGACTGACCTTATCCCACAAAATGTGATTCACTTTATCCCATACCATCTGATTCACCTTATCTCATACCATCTGACTGACTTTATCCCATACAATCTGATTCACTTTATCCCACACTATCTGATTGACCTTATCCCACACCATCTGATTGACCTTATCCCTAACAATGTGATTCACTTTATTCCACACCATCTGATTAAACTTATCCCACACAGTGTGATTCACTTTATCCCACAGCATCTGAATGACCTTATCCCACATCATTTGATTTGCCTTATCCCACTACACCTGATTCACCTTATCCCACATCATCTGATTCACCTTATCCCACACCATCTGTTTTACTTAAACCTCTTGATGATTGATAATCTTAATAATACGTTTGCATTGTATTAATAGAAATTGAAATTACAATTTACGAAACAATATCGTGGTATTTATCGAAGAATCATAATTTTCACCAAATGATAAAGTAGTTTATTGATTGATCCTGAAAGTTTATTTTAAAATATAGAAGAATATGTTTCAAGAATATCTTATTCTTTGGCTAAAGTTCTGATTGTTGAATAAAAATGTTCCGAAACATAAATGCTTGACATCTTCAGAATACTTGAAGTTGAGAGAAAAACAAACAAAACAATGTTCATTTTATTATTATTATTAATGTTATTATTATTATTATTAGTAGTATTATTAACAAACCTTTATATATTGCGACTTTCTGGAAAAGCTTAGGCAGATGACAAAAGGGTTGTACATACATGTATTTAAATGTTTTTATTACTTATTTATAATTGAAAGTACTACTAGTTTCACTGAAAAAGTATAAAAATTTTGTTGAAATTTGTAAATTTTATTGCCATTAAAGCACATGACATAATCAAGTGCTGCATTCGTTCCATTATCTTAATTTGTCATTTGTGTTCAAAATATAGTTTATTTCAATTGGGAATATTGGTGGCTTTTCTTTCGTTTGATCAAAGGATTAATATAAATACATCTAAATTACTGAGTTTATAAAAGGATGTATAACTCACATTCGGCAATTGACGAAAAAGTTATTTCAGAATGTACATTTCATAAAATTTTCTAAGATAAATATTTTTATTGAGTATGGGTGCTTTTTAGCAAAAATAAGAAAATTGCACAAAAAGTCATAAAATTGACTAAACATGGTATTTACCAACGCTGATGACAATACTATGTTTGTCTTTTACAGATTTAACTTCTGGTTGACTTATACCAAGTGTTTAACCGTTTTAAAAGAAGCCGGATTAAATCTACGACTATTATTTGTAATCGATTCAAGCCGAATCCTCGAAATCTAAATAAGGTATAGACAGTCAGTAAATGGTAATAAAGTCCAATCAACATTTTTTATGAGGAGGAAATCGTATCAAATAAACTGTTGTAGCAAAATCTCCTCGTCTTATCGGGGTTCATAATAAAAATGCTAATGGCAGTAAAAATAAGCAATAATAATTATAATATTTTAGTGCTATGTAGAAAGATTGTGTAACGTTTGCTTGTTTTAAGCCGTCTTTGAAACACATTCTTGTTTTTAAGTCCTAAGAGAATACTTTAACTGTCTGATAGTCTGCTATGACTGACACATTGCTTTGCCTGCAGACTGCTTTACAAACACTATTTGTGCCCCGTGAGATGAAATCATCCTAGAATGATGAAAAGCTAGTGTCATAAAAACAGCACATTACAGAATGATAAAATAATAAAATATCGTTTAAAAAAACACTGCTGTCTTACACTACGTGAAGAACAAGAACGAAGGAAAATGAGTAAAACAACACATTTGTTATTGTAGTTATATACAACATTATCATAAAAAATTCCAAACTCATTTAAGACAGAAATTCGTATTCAACAATTCAACTAAAATCAGCCGTTCATGTCAATATTTATTTTAGTACTGTCAAATTTATTTTTATCATAATACATTGTACTGTCGCAGACAATGTTCCGTGATACACAGTGTTTTAATGCTGAATCATAGTATGATAATATATGAGTTTGATTATATTCTAAGCCTGATTATATAGAAACATCTGCATGAAAAGAAATATATATTTTCAATTTACAGTATTTGCCCCAGCATTAAATGTAGGCTGTAGCCTTCTTTATCAGAGAGGTCGTAATCTTACAAGAAAAAAGAATTAAAACAGTCTTTATGGATACGGTTTACATTAACAGCTATTAATAATTCAAGAATGGTAATATGTATAAATTCGCATGAAATAAATAGAACTATTAACTCATACTCTATTTGATGATAATTTTTTATTAATTTACAGAGAATTTTGGGCTGAACTTTTACAGAAACATTTCGCTACACTAATTAATCAGTTCTTGGTCAAACTATAATATTATGGTCAAGTGAACTAAGTATGGTCAAGTGAACTAACGAACTAGTTCTTGGTCATATCGAGTATTTAAACATTATCTTTCTTTATCCTAATGAACATATAATAGTGGTGCTCCTACAAGAAGCTAATTATAAATTATTGCGCAGACTCCTGTACATAATCGTGAGTAATCTGATCCAGTAACTCATTAACCATCTCTTCATTTTGGAAGCATAAAAGAAAAGAGACCAGTAATTTATGATGTTGCTGCATGCTAAAATAGATATTCTTAAGGACAATTGTAATAAGGAAACTTAGATGTAATCATGCATATCCCACTGCGCACATACTGTGTATAAAGAAATGAGTAAAAATGACTAAACCTATTCCGGGACGTAAAATAAAGGTTTCAACAAAGTCGTAACTATGTTGTTCCCTTTGATCAATTGTGTGTGTGTGTGCGCGTGCGTGTGTGTGTGTTGTTACTGTTTTTTGTTGCTTTTCGATCTGACATTTGAAGAAGAAAGAGTTAGACTGGTAAAAATCGTAGATGAACCTAAGGATACTTCTGAAAATTGCCCTACATGATTAGCAATTCACAAGGTTATTGCACATGTTTGAGTCTCATTCAAATTTGCAAACAACTATTTCGCAATTGCGTATTGATTTCTTACACTTTGTAATATAAAAGAGTCTTTCAACAGTTTCTTATTATTTACCTATAGTTGATGATGAAAAAATGTGCCCAGATGTTTTACTAGTTTAATTTTGCAGGAACTTCCAGTTTAGCTCAAGGTCAAAAACTTACATCTAGTGTACCGACGTTAAAAAAGTCAATAAACTGTAGTAGAAAGACTAGGGCTAACAGCTCTTAGACATTAAAAACTCCCTTGTGTAATGTTAAAGGATCGACTGAAATGCTGCAGTTAACCTTTTTTTCGTCTGCTACAAGACATTTGATTAGGACCCTGTCAATAATTTTCAATATCTTACAGAAATTTCATTAAAACCTATTGATCCAGTCTGCGTTTAGGCTGGACAACTCCTTGAGAGTTTCAAAAAACGAAAGCGTGATGAATATGCCTCCGTTTAAACTGGAAATATGACTGTTTTCTGTTTGTCGACAAGTCTTCTATTTTAATTGTAAACATGACTGTCACTTATTTTTACAAGATTTTAAAATTTAAAAAAAGAACTTTAAAGTGTTTCAGACTATTTAAAAGTCATTTAAGATAGACAATTTCAGCTTTTTTATCATTGAAACTGTGAACAAAATTGCACATAAAGCAATTTAGTGAAGACTGTAATTCTTATAGAAATTTCTTTTCATCTTCTGTCTTACGACAACCAGATCCAAGTTAAGTCACCACGTAGAGAAATACTGTATACCAGGGACTAAACAATCAAACGTGTATGGCAATATAGATATTTCCTGCTTGCTTGCTATTTTTATCTATACAGATAATCGTTAAGACCACTTTTGTTACCGACTTGTACACTGTATAAGGGCTGTCAGTGAACAGCAAGATATTAATTTTTCTGTCAATAAATGGAATCAGAGAGAGATTCCTGTATGCAAAGACTTTTCGAAAAGGGCCGGTAGATCCTTAAATATCAAGAGACATACGATACCGAAAAAGTCAGAACTTTACACAGGGAATGTAAAAAAATAACAAGAAATTAAACATTAAGGTGAATTAATTTTTGTGAGTGGTATGGTATGACCCGCAGTGACGTCTGTGTCCTTGTTATCGAAGGAAGATTTATTAAACGTAATGGATGTCTGATAACATGTGTCACAATGTTATGGGGGAAAAACATTCAAGTTAAGGGGAAAACAACCTTATGACGGTATACTGTAAACTTTATTCCTACTTCAGTTTCACCCAATGTGAGTACAGAGTGCAACTGTAGGTAGACGAAAGAAATAAAAAATAAAGTTAACCTATATCCCTTGTCACAATGAAATCCATTGTATGATATGTTTTTGGTCTTATACATGAGACCTCGGTTTAACATACCCGAAAGACAATTAGTAGACAACAGTAGAGAGTCATACCATACCACTCACAAAAATTATCTTGAGAGTCTAGTCTAGTCTAGGACTGGTCCTCCCGAGGAACTACAGTTAACTGCTCTGAAACAAACATGATCTGAACTGTTAGACCGCCATAAAACGCATACTAAAAAGATGTCGAGCTTTTGTTGTTCAAATTTACAAACTCCAGCCGAAATTCTGACAAAAGTATTACAAAGAAAAGAAGGTTTTATTCAAATTTCAATAAAATTGTCTGCTCTTAGTACAAGGGATAGTAAACTGATTTATATAAAATCGGATTTGTTTCACATCGCAGAGAAACAGAATAAGTTCATGCAGCGTTTCTGCAGCAATTTAAGCATTTTATACATATTTGATTTCCGCCCAACATCAATCTTGTGAAAGATTGTAAAAGGAATTACACCATCTCAAAAGCTATAAAATGTCTCTTTATTTTGGTTTAGCTATCTCACATAGCTCAACCGCCCACTCCTTCTCTACTGTTGTCTACTAATTGTCTTTCGGGTATGTTAAACCGAGGTCTCATGTATAAGACCAAAAACATATCATACAGTGGAATCAGGGTTGTCTCTAGAATGAAATGCTTCCGGTACCTTGCAGTATCTTCCACAAGCTTAAATAACTAAATTTTGCAGAGGACGTCAGTCATATTGGCGTTGGGACACCGGTACCTGCAACAAGTAAACTTAGATACAGCAAGCTTTCTGAAAATTAACGATTTCTATACCTACATTTTTGTTTGTTGATGTTAACCTTTTACAAAAATGGCCGCCTTGTTAATGAACTAATTCTTCATATAGAACGGTTACAATTGTGATAAAAGAAGCACATTCCTAGTTACGTACTTTTGCTAAAACTTAAATATTTTGATTTTACTACCTCTTTTGCGTCGTGGAGAATCATCAAAATTAGATGTACAAAGGGGCTATTTGCCCTTGTCGCACCAACATACTTAAAATAAAAACAGACTTTTGGCTACGATTTTTTTAATTGTAATTAGCACAAAATATGATTTATGTTCAATTTCCACTATATTGTTATTGTTAATGTATTATATGCATGTCTTCTCTCTTGAAACACTATATCCAAACTCTGGGTGATTGTTTTGATTTTTCATTTAGTTCCCATTAGTGTCCATGTTTGCTTCATCTTGGTCAGGCTCTGAAAGTTTGCCTTTGACATTCTGAAACAAGCAGGTACTCTTCATATAATGACGTTATTTCCAGATTTTCTGTGCTGACAGGCTTTACCTTTCGTGTATGAGTTTTCATTTTAATTCGGACAAATTTTGTCCGGTCAAATGAATCATTGAAAAAGATACTCTCTGTCTGAGTTCGATCCGTTTTACATTTAGCCCGCTGACTTTTTCTCCACTGAGACTCGTTTTCATATTTGCTGCAACAAACTTTCTGTATGATTTCAGATCATAAATGGCATCATATTTCAACGTTACACGGTTGTTTGTGTCTAAGTTTCAAAGTAAATTCCATCCCACTGTGTTTTCACGAAGACACTCGTATTTCTCTTTGAGTGTTCAGTGACTGCGATCATTGAGTCACATTCGATTTCAAATAATTTATGGGACAACTTCATGACGCTTTTGTTCTTTTTCATTGCATACCATAGTGCCCTGGTTACATACCGGTTCCGATTCTGTCCGCCACATTTATACGAATACAATACAATTTCGTTTACACTATAAGGAATAGAGTAAAATAGTTTAAAAGACGTGTGCCTATATCACAGAAGCCCCGACCACCAATAGTTTCACCATAAATAACAATTTCCATCTCCATCACTTAGAGAGTAGATACAAAGATTATAAATAGCCAAACCTTTATATTAGACCTTTCCAATATGTGTGTGTGGTGTTGGAAGAACAGCCTGAAGATCAAAAGTTGCTGAATAAAAGTCTTGATTATGTTAAGCCTTCTGTTTGTCCTTGTTGTTGTTTTCAGTTCTGCTTGTGTGTTTTGCTTAAAGTCCATCTAGTCATTTGTCTGCTATTCCCTCAATTTTTCTTCAAACGTAGAACAAAATGAACATCGATCTTTCTCTGGCTTAAAAAACGACATATTAAAGTCAGTTACAAATACCTTTCGATACACAACAAAACTATAGTGTGACTGACTCCTCTTTACTGAATCTTGCATCTACAGCTCATGCATTTGTGTTCTATATTTTCTTTTAGTATCATTCCTGGTGTAATGTGATGCACCATTGGAAAAGATTTTATTTGTTCCCTAATAGAATTCAGTTTATCTTCAGGTGTTTTATTTTCCGGAAAATGTTTTCACTTGTTTTTCTTTTCTTATAAAACAACCATCAAAGTTTACTTTTCAGTACAAAGTCTACTGACTTTTAACCAATATTTAACACTCCTAAAAAGAAAGTTTAACAGACTTGTTTTCTTTCATGGTTAGAACCACCGACATTGTTTGCTACAGACAGATAGTAACTACAGTATCTCATCTTTCTTCTTGTTGATTTTCGCTGCTATCAACATTCTCACAGATGTATCGCCTTTGTTTGTCGTGTAACAACCTAGAGCCCAGTATATTTCAAGAAGTTGTTCCGTTTGTTCCTGCGATACATTATCAGAACACCTGAATTTACATGTAGAAGATGCATTATATTTCATTGCCATTGCCTTTAATGTTTTCTCATAGGAACTTGTATATTCATTCATTTATATATATTCATTTTTGTTTTCCCTACGCTTCGCTTCCACTTTTCTGGATTTCATGATTTTTCCGATATAACTTTTTGATTTAGTGCTTTGATAGCTTGCTTGTTTTCTTGGTGTAACATTTGGATAAATGGTTGTTAATATTGGTGTTCCTGGATTTTTGTTTCTTTACTCTATCATAGTGTTCACTTCCAACAAAAACATCATATGCAAGATTTATAACGTTCCCTGTTGATTGAACCAGATCTGGTGTTACCTCTGTAAATTACTGGGATATTCTACTGCTGTATACTTGCATAGTCACATGGAATGTATTTGCTACAGCTAGTGGCATACAGTCAGCCATGTCAATATTCCAATGTCTTTCTACAGATATACAAGTAACATTTTCAACATAAATGGCTACTCTTTCTGACAGTTCAAGTTTCAAGTTAAAGATGAGAAGGGCCTTTTTGGAAGATAATTCCTTCTTGCACCAGAACTTTACAGATAGCTTCTTTTTGCTCAATGAACTTAATGCCAAAAAGTGAAAATTAACTTAAACTGCAGATAGCTCTACTGGCATCACACTTTCGCGCTAATGAGTGCTAATGGGCACAGTGTTTTAATTATGTCTGTAAAATTCGGATTTCAAATGAAATTCATACTAAAACACAAAAACAAAAAACACACAAAAAAGTGCACACATAGGAGGGATAACACTCATGTACAACTTGGCCAGTTAAAGACTAAACAATCTACGAATGGTAAAACGCATAATCTAGCTAATGTCTGGTGTAAAGGGTTTACACATGGCAAACAAAAAACACCGTATGATTACCGAGGATTACTTAATTTATCAAACGATTACGCGCAAAGTGTATTTTTGGCTCCGTCTCGAGATAAATTGACCGGGATGTCAGCGTACAAGGAAATATTGTTTTCTCTAAACGAGGGCATTAATATATTCAATAGGTTTCTCAGAGACTCTACGACATCTTCTCACAGGGTCATCGTAAAAAATCCCTTTCGTGTACAGAACTCATTTATGTCAATAATTACGTCATATATAGTCATTTAACCCAGTGGCCTACTAATGTAGACTTTCAGTGAAGGACATTGAGGCTACACTGTTTTAAGGCGCTGAAAATTAATAATTCATAATTATCTTCATTTGATTCTTTTACACAAACGAAGATATGTTTGCTGTTAACGCTGAAATCATGTTGTACATGGATAGATCTTTTTTGATGGTTCATGCAGACAATGAAGTTTCTCTCCTTTAATTACAAAATATGCCATGAAGTACACGATGTCTATAGAGACTTATTGCTGTCTCATGTAGCTGATGTAACTTGAAATACGTGTATAATGTTGGGTGTTACTCAATCTATACATCTTAAGAGCTAAGATAAAATATATTCGACTACGTTACCAAAACAAAAACATGAACACTTAAACATTTAATTGTATTGTCACATGTCGGTAAAAGCAAAATGTTTTGTACTAGCTTCCCAAAATGAATAACTGTTTATTCTCGCTCGGGCATAATTCAACTTCAGATGCTTGTTCGTTCGAAACGTTTAATTAGAAGCTAGTTTAGAACACTGAATAAGACAACATGGTCATAAATTAAACAAACGTTTTTTCACTCAGATCAATCCGGCAAGAAACAATGCCAAAAACAAATAAGAGGTGTGATGGAAGAATGGAATATCAGAAGGAAACGAATTTGATGTACTTTCAGATAGGTTTAGTCAGAGAAGAAAATGTAACTGAATAAATCGACGAGAGACAAAATTTGCAGCAATTCAATCAAGAAAACACCGTTTTGACCAAAGCCAAGTTATTATGTAACAAATATATTGTTTAGATACAGAGAATATAAATAAAGCTTTTGATTACATAAAGCCATAAGAGTACGTATTCAACATTTATCAATTTGATAAATGGAAGTCTAGAAATAAGTGTGACAACAATGACTTGGCTTTCGTGGTGATAAAATAGACAGGGTTGCAAATGAATGAAGGGGATTAATTTCTAGAATGGAATGGGCGAAAGGAACTTTTTTGCAATCTGATTGAAAAATGTGAGATTATGAAAACAGTATCTTAAAACATACTGGCTTTAAAAGTACATAGGCAATTACTACCAAAAAAGGTATTAGTCAAAATAAACGTAGTGTTCTCTTGCTTCCACGACCGCTTTGTATCTATCAGTTATGCCTTGTAAATGCGTCAAAACAAAAAGCAACGTTAGAATGCAGCATTTGCAACACGGTGCTTGTTCCTAACATTAACGGCAAAAAATATTTACTTCATACTGAAGTTTCTTTGTAGTAATATATCTATATATACTGTTTTATGCCCATTTAGGGGCATATAGATTTGCCTTTGCCCGTCCGTCCCGCTATCACGCTGACCGTACGTAGACTGGTTTGTTTCAAGTGTAACTCCAACTGCCTGAGTCATGAAACTTTGTAAGAATAGTTGTCAGCATGTTAACTTACGCACCTGGGTAGTTTGACGCATTTTTTTTGAGATCGGCAGAGTTATGCTCCCTGATTAAGCAAAAAAAAATCATTTTTAGAAATTTTGTCGCGTGTAACTCCAAACGTATCACTACTAGAACCATGAAACTGTCTACGAAAAGTTGTCAGCATGTGAACTTACGCACCTAGGTATTTGACGCATATTTATTGGAGATCGACAAAGCTAAGCTAAACAAAAAACACTCTTAGACTTTACGCACCTTTAATTGTACAGGATTTTTTTGTGACAATACAGCGGAATGTGGGGGCATCCGTGTCCTATGAACACATCTCTAGTTTTTCTGTTTCGTTATGGTTCACATCCGCATAGCAGTGCACATAAATAGTCATAAAACATTTTTTCTATCACATTAAGTGTTCAAAATTGGTCAAATACAATTGAATACTATGATTTTGTATTATGGCGTTTTTCTAAGTATTACTATAATTACATAATTTAAATCAAAAAAACGTTAAACATAAATTTATAAGACATTTTAAAGTATTTTATGTTATATTTTATTGTTTCTGATTTTGTTTCGTTTGTAAATTTATTGTTTACATGTTGACGCACATTGGTTATTCTTCTTAATTAAACTTGAAGACGTGATTCTAATGTTTCGTTCTAGTTGTTTATTTTTCTTTTTTCTGGTACAGTTTTATCAAAAATGTCAGACAACATAGTCTCGAGTAAAACTTTAATTTGAACCGTGTGCAAGTTCGATATTTCATATCCAAGCAGATACTACCTATATCAATTAAATTATATGTGTTTAAGACAGTGTTTCAAACCAGGCTTTGATTTACTAACGCTGAGTTAAGTTTATAATCTAATGGTAAACTCTGAAAATAACAAGAAAATTCCAGAGTACTTGTATGTACTTTTAGAGAGTGTAGATTTGGATGGAATTTTATTTGAAATGGGTGAAAGCTAATCAATCTCCGAGTGACCTTAAAGGTCAGAAAGCAATTGCTCTTATTCTGTTCGGTTCTAGACCAGATTTCTATGCACGGAAACGTTAAACTACTGGTAGTATATTAAGTTAAATATAAGGAAGTGAGCTGATGCATTTCAAAGTGTTGCTTGTAACACTAACTAAGTCAGAGCTAATTGGATTTTGGCACTTATGATATATCCTATGTCCAAATAGATTAGTCAGATCTTATTATATGTCTAAACATACGTAGTTTAAGGATGATTTCCTTAAGCAAATAATAAGCGAACTATCACACCCCTACTAAACGGTGGCTCTTTCACATTTTGGTGATCTGTTTAAATGAGAGCCCTCGACACTTCCGTTGTAGAGCCCTCGACCAAAACAAGGCTGAAAAAGGTAAGCACGTTTCATAAAAATATACGTATTTAAACAGCATGCTTGTTTTTCAAAAATCGAAGAATGTCATGCCACCTAGAACATTTTTCTCATCATTTTAGATGCAGTTTCGATAAGATATACCCCATAATGACGTTGCTAGAACTTGTACCAAATATCGACTCGTGTATTTTCTTTTACGAGGAGACACATCTTGAGTGATTTCTTTACCGTGAAATAGATGTTGGCCCACATAATCGTCATGTAACATTGTTCCAACCTCCTCTTTGGCTCAACACTAAATATATTTCACAGAGCTCGGTTAAAAACAAAATACTCACATTTTTTCAAATGTGATCGAGTCATCGACAATGTGATGGCGCCATCGGCAATGTGAAAGAGCCCTCAAAAATGTGATGGAGCCAACACCATCATTCATTAAGTGTTAATATTGTGGAATTATACCAATTAAATTCATGTATAGATTAATTGCATGAGTTGATACTTACTTTCTTGAAATGTTCCGAATAATTGTTCAATCAGATTCGTTCATATGAACTACTTTTTCATTACTCTGTAATTGTATATGCATAGTTTAATTACAGATAACGGTCTTTAGAGGTAAACTAAGAACAGAGTAGCGATTTGCACGAAAAAGAAAATTTCGTCAAATCAATGCAACACGACTCAGAAGTTATTGTCAAAACAATGAACACAAATAAAAGAAACATGGGGAAAATTTTTTTCGAGGCACCACATCGGCGAAAACGAATAAAAGAAAACGCATCCAAGGTTTAAGTTCTACAAAGCAAATCAAATACTCTATGTAAAAGACAATATTTTCGGCAACTAAACATTTTTTACACCTAGAAAAACATCAAAAAGAACATTGAATTGTTCACTTGAAAGCCATTCAGTCAGTGATGAGAAGTTATTTGTACCCATTAGACGAGAGTTTTACAGATAGCGATGTAGCAGATATTGAAGAACCTAACTCAATTAGTTCGGAATATGAAGCAGAAGACATTAAAAACAATATACCCAATGATGATGGAATTAAAGACAAAACAATATCCGGTGTTTTCAATAAAGTTTTACCAATTTTGAAAAAAAAGAAATCAGATCGTCGCTTTTTTCGTGCTTTTTAACATACAATATTAACACTTATTGAATGATGGTGTTGACTCCATCACATTTTCAAGGGCTCTTTCACATTGCCGATGGCGCCATCACATTGTCGATGGCTCGATAACATTTTAAAAAATGTGAGTATTTTGTTTTTAACCGAGCTCTGTGAAATATTTTTAGTGCTGAGCCAAAGAGGAGGTTGGAACAATGTTACATGACGATTATGTGGGCCAGCATCTATTTCACGGTAAAGAAATCACTCAAGATGTGTCTCCTCGTAAAAGAAAACACACGAGTCGATATTTGGTACAAGTTCTAGCAACGTCATTATGGGGTATTTCTTATCGAAACTGCATCTAAAATGATGAGAAAAAATGTTCTAGGTGGCATGACATTCTTCGATTTTTGAAAAACAAGCATGCTCTTTAAAAACGTATATTTTTATGAAGCGTGCTTACCTTTTTCAGCCTTGTTTTGGTCGAGGGCTCTACAACGGAAGTGTCGAGGGCTCTCATTTAAACAGATCACCAAAATGTGAAAGAGCCACCGTTTAGTAGGGGTGTATCAACAAAATTAGTGATTCCTGTAGTAAAGAATTAGACATGCGCTAGAAAAATGTATTTGCCGGTATAGTACAAAAATTCAATATATTGTTTGTATACATCTGTATTGTAAGCTTGCGTTTTGTCATGTTTCTTCCTTTCAAGGACAGACAATGCAAGCAACATAGAGAATTGTCATGTTCAAAATTAATTCCCTTGCTCTTGATTTGTACAGTCATAAACATTTTTGTCAGAACTATTTTGTAACTAATAAGCGCGCGAATGTCACATATCACTGCGACATTACAACTCCTACCAAGAAATCTTGCCGGTTTATATCCAGTTAGTCGGACGAAATATTTCGGATGTTTTATCACATGGCAGTTGAATTAAACTGTGAAAATAGCTGTTACAAAACCTCCGCTAAGAAAACAGTTCCAAATAAAATGAAAAAAATATGTCGGAAATACTGTACATTGAAGACGTCTCTTTAAAATAGTACATCTAAATTATAACAAAATTGACAATAAATAAAACCCGTTAACCTTTCATAAATAAAATAAAATTGTATTTTACTTGTGCAGGAATAATTATTAAGGTTTAAATTATTAAAGCTTAAAACATTTTCCTGAACTCGTTAAATAAAAGCTTATGTAAATGCAAACTCGTGTCAGATCCTTAATATATTGCACTCAATCCCGTCGACTCATTCGCCTCTCTTCGATGTGCAGATAAGTCCTGATTAGATCCTTCAGACATCTTGATATTAGTAGTTTAAGCCTTTTATTACATAGATTTTTTTTCTATCCGACTTATGTGCCACTTTTGGTTGAGAGGAAGTCAGTTTTTACACGTGCGATGTGTGTGACAAAATTCGCTTAATGTTAAGATCATTTGATCATAGTTAAAATTTACAAAGTTCAGCTTGAAAGCCTCCAGAAAATCCTTACTTTTGTAATTAGACATATCTACCTATATCTGTATTTAACTGAAGATTCTTCATCAAGATATTTTCTTAAATAAAAAAAATGTTGACAGATGAGAAATATATATATGTCTGCCATATTGATGCAGCTATTTTTGTCAAATATATCCCGAACAGTTGCAACAGATTTTTTTTATTACCTAGGTACCCACTTAAAGAAAATATTGCAACAAAAGTTATGACTTAACATTCCGTAATTGTTGTAGATTTTAAGTGACTTCAACACTTAAAATTTAACAGTTATGACTATCCTAATGCTAAAGTATGTATTTATTCAAATTATTTGGATTGTACTTTAAAAAACACATGATGACACCAAACACGGACTGTAAGTCTGTTGAATTATACAGCTTACACATATCTTACGTATTGTCCATACGGTCATTCTTTCATTGGTTTTCATTCCCACATAGGGAAAAGCCGCCTGTCTGTCAATATTGAGACGTTTCCTTGTTTTGTTTATTGTGTAGTTTGCGTTCATCTTAGTTTGTTTATTTCTTTGTGTGGGTGGAAGAAAGTTTTCACCAGAGAGGCAATAAACTTTAATGGCACTGCCTTTTTCGTTATATTTATGTATTTGCAGAGTCGTTTTAAAGGTACTTACAGTTTGCATTACTTTCTTGTCCAATTTAGCTGTTCATAGGATTGAAAAATATGAAAGATGCATCACGTAAAATGCTAGTAAGTCTGTTTTGTCAAAATAAAGTAACATTTTGATATGTAGATTGCGTGACGTCAACATTAATTTTTAAGGTCTCGTAAACATGCGAACCTGACTAAAGTCTTGTTAACATGCGTACCTGACTGAGGTCTAGTTAACATGCGTACCTGACTGAAGTCTAGTTAACATGCGTACCTGACTGAAGTCTAGTTAACATGCGTACCTGACTGAAGTCTAGTTAACATGCGTACCTGACTGAAGTCTAGTTAACATGCGTACCTGACTGAAGTCTAGTTAACATGCGTACCTGACTGAAGTCTAGTTAACATGCGTACCTGACTGAAGTCTAGTTAACATGCGTACCTGACTGAAGTCTAGTTAACATGCATACCTGACTGAAGTCTAGTTAACATGCGTACCTGACTGAGGTCTAGTTAACATGCATACCTGACAAACTGTTGAAAAACTGTAAATTATTGGTCATAAATCAAAATTTTCCAGAACTTATAGCGGCGCTCCACTACAGTACGCTTGCGAAAAATTCCATGCTTTTAAATATTTATATGACCAATGACTAATACTGGTCATACTTTTAAAGAATCTAGAGAAAAGCGTATTTCGAATCACTCCACATTTCGTCAATCCATCACTTATTAAAACACGTTTTGTTGAGGCTGACGAAAGCTACATGGAGTGATCACGTGACAAAATCTGCGTATTTGCTTCCGAAATGAGACACATATACCACTCATTTGAAAATGAGAAACATATCTAGCGATTTTGCAGTACGCAGGGCTACTTAAAAATCGTTAAGCGTCTGTAACAGTACCAGGACCAATCAAATAATTGCTGTAAGTATACGTTTCAGAAACCAGACATCGGATTACACATCTGAAGATTATTCTTTTTGACAAATCTAAATTGAAATCTTATATAAAAAATCTCAGGAGAACGGTAAAATAGCTATTTATCAGAAAATTTGAATCTTTTATAGCGATCAAAAGAGTAATAAAAGAGAATAAGCCTTTTTTATCTTTTTATTTTTTTATTCAGAAAATGCGGTATAATGAATACATGTTTGTTTCATGAAAGAAAATGAAGAGGACGGTAAGAAATAAAAAAATTAATGGTGCCATCTGCAAGAGAATATATTAGAAAATTTTACAGCAATAACTTTGGCAAGTTTTGTAAGTGCTATAAAAATATTCTGATATTTCAATGTATTGCCTACTGTAAAAGAGAATTTCAGTGGAACAAAAATATTGAGATATAACCAGTTGCTTCGAAGAGTGAATCAATTCTGTAGACCAAAGATTGACCGTCCCAGTGTAGATACTATGCGATGATAATTAATAGCACATAGATCCTCAAATGTGCACATTAATACTGGCACGTGTATGCCTTCTTTGTATTTGAATTGTTTTATCTTTACTGAGAACAATATAACAATTCTCGAAAAATACTTGTTACTTACTGAATGATCATACACAGTAAGTATTTAGTAACATATGGCTAAAAATGAGAGAGATGTGTGACTAATAATGCGCAAGTATGTGTTATAAACCCAGACACATAGGAAGTACAAGGTCGTAATTATGCTACTACATAGAACAAATAGACTGAAAACGATATCACTTATCCAGAGACCTGAAATGCGTCAGAACGCAGCAAATCATATTTCCAAGATAAAGCTCAATTCAAGAAATTCCGCTAGTGTTTGGTCGTTTATAGATATAAGCTACTTGCATAAAGTGGTTTAGAAAGTAATGAGTCAAGTGTACTTTGGTAGCCACGAATTCGGCCATGTCGGGGAATAATTTGACAGGGCTGTCAATGAAACCTGAGTAATTAATTTGTCTGAATGGGTTCAGAGCGTGATTTCTCCGAGAAAATTCTGTGAATGATGTTCGGAGAATTTGTAATATGATGATCTGTGACTGAACTGTGTATAAAACGCATTACGCGTATTGTAAAATTACTAAACGCTTACTAAACATTACAATAGGTCGTGCAGATTATTAAAACAAATGATAAAAATATAATAAAAATGCATTATTTAAAGTAGATATGATATGCAGACAATAACATTAAGCAAATAACTTGAAATAACGTTATCAGTCGGTCACTTAATATGTTTGTGTAAAACAGTTTTTGCATCAAACGATCTCTTTCAAATTAAGATGTAAGTGAAAAAAATTAACAGTGTATTTTTTTTTCTTAAGACGGTATCTAAAAATATAGACCAGCAATTGGAAAGACAGCCTCTGTAGTTAGTGGATGTTTAAAGTTGCGTTCACGGTGGAAACACTTCTTAAAATTAATAGGCATTAGAGCGTAAAATTCATCATTGATAAAAAAATGTTTTATTTGTCTATAAAGAAATTATTCTTCTTTTTAAAATGTTTTTCGCAGTAAAAAAATGTGTTTGACCTACAAATATCAATAAAACAAAAAAGATGTTTTAGATGTTTGCCGACTTTAAAAACAGCAACAACAAAAAGAACGCCAAAATAAATTACAACAACAACACGTTAAATGCAAGCACGCTTTCCCATACACCAAAACAAAGGACTAAATAAAGACATATATCATGAAAGCAGACGAAACATATATGAACCGAGCATAGTCGTACGTAACCAGAAAGCTTCTTTGCATTCAAATGCTCGAAAAAAGCTCAAATAACAGAAAAGTCGTAAAGGCTTGTTTTACATTTAAAGCGTTTACTATGATATTTTTTGTTTGAAAATTGGCTCTTTCCTAAAGAAAGACAAAAACACTATACTGAATAATAATATATGAAAAAAATGTCTCATAATAAACTCTAAATACAACATGATGGGCTGCCAAAGGAAATAAAATTAAATTAATACTCTGTTAGAAAGACTGCAAACGTCTCAGAAAATGCAATAAAAAATCAAGCTTTGCGAAATCTCATACGTCAAAATTCAATCAATCATATACCGTTAGGATCAAAGCCAAGTTGTAATGTAACTAAGTATTGTATCGGAGAATATATTGTGAAACAGACATATCCATTTGGAATAGGCTTGTTTTCCTACTCTATTCAGAGTCCAGAAATCTTAAGTAACCATGCGTTACAACATGTCTGGATGAAAATTAACTTGGCTTTTAATGAAACATTTAGAGGTTATTTTGTCAGAATTAACCGAGGGTGTGATTTCTTTAGAGGTTTTAGTTGACAACTTAAAAATAAGTGAACGATGTCATAAAATTAAAAAACTCATAACCTGATCTCAAGACACTGTGATTTGTTGATAGTTAAGCGCAAAGAATCATGTCTTGCTGTCACCTTTTATTACATTGTTGTGTTTCTTAACGAGGGACCCATAATTTTATATACAGTCAGGCAAAAGAAAGGCATAAATATGTGTACAGACACACATAAACGTATATCAGTCGGCTTGATGTTTTTCTTCTGTGGGCTGATGTAATCCTCCACAGGCAAAATTATTTACTTGAACATTTTCTGACATCATGTTACTGTTGTCCTTCGAAGACTTTTGTTCAAGTTTTTCTATGTTCAAACCACCATTTAATATTGTCCCAGGGATATCAGAATTACGAATTAGTTGTGGGGACTATGTTAACCTCCATTGTTTTATTCGTTTGGTCAAAGATCAAGGAGTACAGATCGAGTTTAATGCAAAATGTACCAAGTATTTATAATATATATGGGGCACTAATTGAGTTAGAACAGTCGAATTTCAAAGTTTTGTTTTTTCTTGCTCAAAGAGACCTGCCGTTGAAAATGTGATGTCTGGCATATCCTTAATTTGTTTGCCATATTTTATTTGTTGCTTCTATATTCTTAACATAATGTTTTCCGGAACACATGTTTTAACAAATTGAGGGCTTCCAGCTTTTCCTGTTTCACTTCATCATTTCAGTTTGCTATCATTTCGCTCGAAATCACATTTGTTACATGTCAGATAATGGTGAATGTTCAGGCAAGGAATCCGGATGCTGGTAGAACTAGGTTAACTTTTATGCATATCAATTCCTGCGAATTATTTCGATAAATCGTACGATGTCTTGTCATCAAAGTTCATTCAAGTAAAAGACTACGCAAATGCAATTGTACTCGTATCACACGGTCTTCAGAAAGCTAGCGGATTAACGTCAGGATGTAGAACTGCATTTATCTCTTACAAGTCCATATGAAGATTAATCCGTATTAAATTTTCAAAGACATAACTTTTCATCTAAAAGCTTCCTTGTCTTCGATTGCCTTTTAAGCCTTTGAGGGCATATTTTCCATTCGTCTTATAATGATGTGTTTAGAGTGATATATCTGTCAGCTAGAAAATAAAAAAATGTATTAGAGATATGGAAACAAAACGGGAGTCAGAAAAAAACTGTTAATTACTATGCTTCTTTTTTGCTATTTGTTATTGCAAATAAGCATTAAGATGGCTTGGAATACTTTGAATCAAGAAATGCATATGAAATAATAATAAGTTCAAGATTTCTCCTCAAGAATTTATAAGATTATAAAATCTAATTTACGATTTCTTGCAGTATTTCTGCATTTTTAATGTCGACAAAACTAAACTGTGATCTCTATCCGGCTCGCGCTACTAATGTATTTGCATATATTCGTATGAACACACTTTGTATATAATTAGAAAGAAGACAGTGTTTGAGGTTATCTAGTTGATTATATGCCTACATATTAATTCAACAGTGTATACATGCAGCTGAACTTTGTACATGCAAGGTAACAGCTGTTGCAATCAACCGATCGAAAAGTCCGACGAAGCAAATATATAGCCTTTATAGTGTGTGCTTACTCAGTAAGTTGATGTGAATGTAAATTGAATATAAAATATGTTTAACACATATATATAGGCTGTTACTGAAAGACAAATGATCCGTGTTATTACAGATTTTCGCAAGCTTCGATTCTATCGGGGTGTTTTTCTCCAATGTATTTTAGCTTGATATAATTTGATGACGTCAGGTTGGACACTGTTACTAAAAATTTACAAGTGATCATCATTTTATGTACTGTTGTGGGAATGTCGCCAACAGACTAGCACTAAATAACAAAATTATCACAAACGTTGACTCTGACATCTAAGTAGCTAACTGAATGGATTGTTGTGTTGTCACCTTTATGCAAGAACTGGGTACCTGGAGTAAAGAAGGATCTGATTTGTCTTTTCGTTGCGTTTTTCGGGTATCGTTAGTAGTTAAATGAAATTGAAATTTCTTTCGGTTATACGTGAGTTTGATGTCGGAAGTTACCGAAGTTAATGCCTTCATATTTTCGTTATGCGTGATTAGAGTATGGGACTAGAAAGAAGACTGTCGGCCTCGAAAGTAACTGAAAGAACTAGATCTGTATTTTCATTATGCTTAAACTGGGTATCTGAAATAGCTAAGAAATCTGGACATGCCTTTTTCGTTATTCGAACGCATTCTACTATTTCGTTATGTGTAGATTAGGTGTCAGAAGTAACTTAAACTGAGTTGAAGTACCTAAAGAACTGGATGTCTATTTTCGTTATGTATAAACTTTGTCTAGGAAAAGAAACTGTTGGAATTGGATTAATGTAGCACCTTTAGTCTGAAAGAGCTGCTGCAAGCAGAAAGGATTTTTTTCTTTTTATTTATCAAGGAGGTTGTTTATTCTTACGAATAGTAATAAATTTATCCTTGACAGTTGCTAATGGAGAGGAGTGATTCAATATTTACGATATGTATGAACTGGGTGCGTAGTCATGTTTCCAAGAAGGAAGAATCCGAGGATACCGAATGTACGTAAACACTTGCACTGCGTTCAAAAGCAATATTGATATTTGAATATAATTTGTCCTAAATTACTTTAATTTGAAATGCAACAAGTCCTAAAAGCATTGTTTCTTTATCTCATTGCTATCAATTTCAATGCAAGTATTCAACAATTTGTGTTTTAAGTATTATATTTTGAACAAACATACGTCAGTATTTTTGTAAGTATTTGTAACAAAAGTATACGTCAATATAAGTATACAACATGTATGACAACAGTAAGATTGTGTCTTGAAGGAAAGTATAGCAGTTGTTGACCTCTCATTTTTATAGTCTTGTCGATTTCAGCGTTAAGTCTTTGACAGCATCCCCATAAAAACTGTTTTACTTTAATCTTTAAGGCGAGACAGCTTGCTTTCAACACCAGCTATCAATGATTTTACCTCCAATAAATGTTACAGATTTACATGATGAATCTTTATTGAACCGTCAAGTTCAATCCGTGTACAATCCGTGTACATATGTTTGTTTTCCAGTATTAACACCATCTGTTTGTAAACATGTAACACTGCAGCTTTCATCCGATATTATTAGATATGTACACTAAATTATAAATTATATCATGTTGAGGCTGACATGTGTTGAGATTTTGCAGGATTTTTTTACTTGTTTTTTCTCCCTGTCCATACATGCAGTAATTCCAAATGAACTGATTAATACATGTAATGTCAGTTTTTTTTAAATATATTTTTACCTTGACTACATTTGATAATTGTACAACCTTCTATTTTGTAAATTAAAGGAATTCTATTTTGATTTTACCGTAAGGACCAGCTTGTGCTGGAGTCTGGCAACAAAATTCGGTTCCTTTTTAATACAAACATATTAAGTCGCTTATGCTCAGGTAGTTAGGGTTTTATTCAAAAGAAAATAGTTAACAAGCCTACCTTTCCAAATGTAGCGGACACTACACATCATTAAAAATTGTCATAGTATGGGATACTATATGTAATAGGAAGTAAACAAAATTCATGTACACATATATGCAACACAATATGCTCTTGGTTTTTTTCTATATGTATATATACGTAAACAAAGAACACAGGGGCAGGGAAAGTTTTTCTAGAAACAAATAAGTCTGAAAACCAACAACAATATACCAACAAGTTTTCCATATTACTTTCACAGATAATAAAAAGAGCGCACAGTGCATATACATTTATATGTAAATTTTAAGAGATAATGTGTGGTATTTAAATATTAAATTCCCTTTTCCGTGCTGTTCTCGCTGCCAAACAGTGCTATCATTTGCATTTATATTTATTTCTTCACATTAATACAAACAAATTCTTGATGATAAATAACTTATGTTTTCTCTAACATCAAATAAACACGCAAACAGTAAATGAGTAACGTCTAACAATATATTTTAATAGATAGGAACTTTTTGGTGCAATAACGAAGTGTCCAGAATTGATTCATAAAGGCTTAAAACATGGTTACTATTCAAATTTTCGCTTTTTTATGATTACGTTTCCACTGAAAAATAAAGCAGTCCCTGACCAGTTAAAATAACAATAATTTAAAGACCTTCTATCGAACAAAGGACCGGCTAGCTCAATCGGTAGAGCATCGGATTGTCAATCCCGGTTCGATCCCCACCAGGGCCTGCAAAATTTCTCCGTGATAATTGATATCGGACAATGCGTCTTTAGCTCATTTGCCCCTCACCTCTGAAGCAAGTGAGGAAGTAGTCAGTCACTTGTAGAGAAATTTGGTAAGTAAACTGGTTGGATACCCAGGAACTCTGGTAAGGTGGACTGACTCCCGGGATATGACCTTAGCTGTTAAAACTGGCGCTAAACCCAAATAAAACCAGTCTATCGAACAAGAAACCTGACACGAAAAATAATATATCTTGTCATTATGAGTACACTAAAACAAAATATTTTTTCTCCGCTATGTAAAACATACCCTTGGGATTCTTGTCAGCTTGTATAAGTATCCTTACGTATAGATTTATTGCTACCAAGGGATCTAAAAATGAAAGAGTATTCCATATTACATACATATTCCTTATATCGTTTGGCTCCGCAGATGAAAGATTGAGACTTAAAATCTGATATCGTAGATGAACACTGACATCCACGATAGGCAATATGTTTTATGGACGGTAGATTATGGGGGTTCCCTTGGCAATAGTTTAATGTATTACTATGAATTGAAATGGAAAGATTTTCCCGAGAACATGTTGTAATTCAATTTAGACACGTTTCCGCTTTTGCAGCGCTCCAAGAATTTCTCCAGACATTCTAACTATAGCTTTTTATCTTGTTTTTGCCTTTCGTACTCTTGTGTAAAGGAAAACACTTGTGAACAAAATTATTACTGTAAAGATTCTCCTGTAACATCATGAGGACGATATTGTGTCTTTAAATTTTATAATTTAAATTTACAAATTGTTGTGAAAATTATTATTAAAGCGATTACAGTGAACACACACGGAAAGCAATATTGTTTCTTGGAATTTTAAAATTTGAGAATAAATGCAGTAACTTTTCTTTGAAAACCAACACTTATGAAACCAAGCGTTATTGAAAATTACTGAAATTAAAACAAGGAATACATTTGTGATAGATTGGGCAGGATTCGTGCAGACGCCACAAAGACTGTAGCCGATAAATCTTTTTAGAGAAGAGACTGTCTTTATAAGCATGAGAGCAAAGTAATGAGACCTTACAAGAGCTTCTCATGAATTTTTTACTAGGAGGAAAAGTTACTAACAGGCATTTACGGAATGTTTGGTTTTGTGAAGAATTAGCGACGGAGATAAACTTGCTAGCACATGAACGTGTCAACGATTATATTAAGGCGGTACTAATTTGTAGTTCATCTCTGCTTGTTTAGATATCTTTTTTTGGTAATTTATTTCGGAACATTCCTGGAGGAAATTACATGCCAAAAACGTGGGCGGTGTGTAATCCGTTTGGTTTTCAGAGCAAACACTTGTAAAGGTAAATTTTAAATGTAACTGCTTTTTGGGTCTCAGTGACTTTTGTTTGACTACAATGAGCTTTCCTTCTCTGATTTTAGCCACAGCTTCGGGTGAGCGTTCGGGAGCCAAAGATGACGCCCGGAGAGAAAACGAACAGTTGTGTGCAGAGATAGATAGTCTTGGGCGTGATCACAAAAAACTTAAACAAATTATTGAACATTTGACAAGAGACTATGAAGATTCCAAAGGGTATGACCCTTTAAGGAGATATGAAAAATTAAAAGGGATGGTGAAAAGGACTATTATGCATCTTAAACTGAACCCGGATGAGCCGAACATGATTCAGAATGTAGGGGTAGGAGGGTTAGTACAGGGGTGCAGAGATTTCAGCCATCAAGCCGAAAGTGCCAGACGTCGGGAGGACAAATATTTAAGTAAGTTTGTTTCTTGTAAATATTCAAATTGTTGAATCGTAAATATGAATAAAATGAAGACGAACTCCTTATTAAGTGTTAGTTTTCACTTTATTCATAAACAACGACCTTCATAAGTGGTGCTTGAACATGGGTAAAAGTCTATGATTAAAGTTTCTAAACCAAAGAAGCCATGTAAAGTGCGCATTTATACTGGTGTCAGTGCTGCAGTAATAAGGGCGTTTTAGGTTACCTTTTGCATTTAGACAGCTGATTTTACTCAATGTTAACTCTATTGTGTCCTATTTATGCTTCGTTTATTACTTTGGAAGTTACCAAAGAAAATAAAAAGTGCAAAGATTAACACTTTTTTTAATATAACAATTTCTTTGTAACTATAATTTTAATTTTTGGACACTAAAAATTCCATCAGGCTCTCATAGGAACTTTCGATCCAGAATGTTGAAGTATGTGTATTATTTTTTTTTATCTAAACAAAAGTTGGAAAAATTGTGATTTCAAAAAAAAATAAATAAAGAAGAGTTTTTGATAGTGCAGAAATCTGCATTACATAATTTGTGCACATGAAAAAAGAACATAAAGAGAATGGCAAATTCATTCACTTAATTACCCAAATAGGCAAATACTGTTCGTCCTTCTGCCTGTCTGTTTTTCCGTCTGTTTCTAGAAACCGCAATTTTCCATACAGTGTTTGAATTCAAACTTTCGCTAACTAACTCAAACGTCTGAGGTTGTGCTAAAATTGAAACTCAGATATTTGTGGATTTTTATAATACGCCAAAATGTTGGCAAAATGTCCTTTCTTGTCTGTAAGCAGATTCTTTTAATCAGTTATAAGTCACGTACTTTAGTCATGTGATGCTCTTTTTAATGTCTTATCAACGTCTTTAGTTTCATTACTAAATGCGAGTAAAAAATCTAAAATACATTAGATATTTTTGTTTGGAAAAGTATTGACTGCTAGTCTCTAAATCTGTTACATCTTAGAGGAACATTCAGCTCAATGACATATATGATTTTAGATTGTGAGGCCCAAAATTTAAATATTTTACTGACATACAGTTATCAATTAAGTTTAAGTACTCTTCAATCAGTGAAAGCAATGTAGCAATTTATTTTTTTGTAGTAACATACAACTTTTCTCAATATTTATGCCGTTCTTTGCTTCTGATGAGTTGAAAGGCTGAAACCATAAACTCTTTAAGAAAATATATCAAGGGATTTGAAAACTAGAGAAGCATGTCATCATGAAAAACTACAGTTAAAGAGAAATTGTTTTAACAAATAGATCATTAAACAGCAAAAGTATGAACGCGTTTGATAATGAAACATTTTAGGAATAGCATGTTTGAAAAAACAAGTTCATGATTCATGACATTCTACGTCAAAATTATTATATCTTAAATCCCTTGACTATGGACTTTTTTCTGTTTTCTAAAATTTAAACGGCTTAGACCCGCATGAAGCTCGTGTCGCATAGAGCACCCGGAGGACAGCATTTCGAAGCAAAGAGCTGTTTGGACGTCTTACATCCACGCCGCATAAAGTTCTCGGAAGCAATGTACTTAAAATGTACACCTCGACTGTAAAAAAGTTCGTTAACTTGTTGAATAAATCTCCCCATTTCCAGGGATGATAGTCATTTTTGCTACCATCGTAATTAGGACCATCCTAATTTTATCTTCATAAATTTATGTTGTGTCTAAAAAAATCATCGTCGCCGTTCTTATCACCATTATTGTCACCAGTTAACCACCATTACTCCTGTTGTTGTTGGCTGATCATTATCATTATTATTATCTTCATAATCTTAGAAAATTCATTATTATAATCGTTATCAGCTTCATCTTCTACTTCGTTGTTTGTTTGGTTTTTGGGGGGCGTCATCAGCATTTCATCTTAAGTTAATACTCCTTATATTTAAAATAAATATCATTATTACCAGCAAGTGCAACAGCAGCAGAAAAACTATCAACCTATTTTCTAACTTTACCATCACAATCCACTTGTCTTCTTTGCCGTAAAGGCTCCCCATAACCTCTATAGCAATAACATCAGACATAACTTAGCCCATGTGTAGTTAGTATGCATCTACTAATTGTTTCAAACAATAATGTCTTTGGACGTTTCGTTTAAAGATGCAAATTATTAGCAAACCACTTGTAAAAATCATTAATTGCTCCAACAGCCTTCTCTGCATGGGGTAAAATTTATGATAAAGGCTAAAACAATGAAAAGGTCGTTGTGCTCTCAAGGTTGCTCTTTCTTGCATAGTTAAGCTACAAAAAGAATTAGTATGACCCCACGTTTTACACTATTCCAAGCAGAAAGTAAAAGTTATATATGACCATTGTACGTTATTTTAAAATACAAATAGAGCAATGATTATTTGTATTTCCATCACTCAAAATTAAACAATTCATTTTTGCATTTTGATTTAACGTTTTCAGTTAAAAATGATAAGAAACATAAATATATTTTACCATTTTTACATTAGATTTCGTAGTATTAAACAGTACTATCTGATTCTGGAGAGTATATATACTTGATCAACCCCACATTCTACATAGGAGGTGTCAAAAGCTGACAGGATGTCATTATCAACCACAACAGAATGATACACTACAGTGGAATAAACGTCAATATCTCCCTTAGAATCTTCTAAATCTAGGAATGAGAAAATAATTACACAGTGCCGAAATAACCACAGTTCACATCATTCCTGAAAAAAATGTCCATATATTGTAGGGATGTAAGTGAACGTTCGAACGTTCGAAAGTTCGGATCCGATGCCGAACGTTCGAATGTATTTTTGGCATTCGAATGTTTAGAAAAAAAATCTATCATTTTTGTTTTCATGGGAAAATGAAATCATGAAGTGTTGAAGAAGTAAGAAAGGCGTTATAATCAGGTGAATTCACACCTACTGTTGCTTTAACACCTCTGTTAACACGTCTGGTCAGACGACCGTAAACTTCCGTCATCTAATGTTGGTGACCTGTGCTTTCAGCAAGTGTCACCTACAATAGCTAAGTCAATAGGTATTGGTATGTCCGTGTCAGAGTGTCGAGTCTGTGGTCAAACTAGGAAACAGAATGAAGAAATTAAATACACAGACGTGTCAGTCAGTTACTGGCACTAACCCCGATTTTACTGTTTATTGTGGCGCGATTTTCGGGTTTATTTTATTCTCTCGCAAATTCTCTAACAGTTCACATCCGTAACGCTTATAATCAGTCAAAATGTCAACCATAACTTGGGCTTCGTCTCAATTTCTTTTTCTTTTCGACCTTCTAAGTATAAATTTAAATCGAAAGGTGATTTACCCATTAAGGATACCGGATACCGAGAAATACACATTGTGTCAATGAATTGGAAACGCTCGGATCTTATCGAGTTAACCACGTCGAGGACAATCTCCTGGCAGTGATCTCCCCTTCACTGTTAAACTTAGCTGGATTTCAGAAATTATTTTTTATTCTTTTTTCTTCAGTTATTATTGGAATTGCATCGATTTAACATGCCTTGATGTAATGAAATTGAAAAAAAGTTTAACATTTTGTTTATTTACGTTCGACTATCATCACGTGACATGCTTTGTACTGAATGGAAAGTAAACGCTGCATGGAGTTTGGCCGAGAAGTTCGTGAAAACACTGTGTAACTATTGAGTACGAGTGATTCGAACGTTCGAACGTTCGAATGCAAAATGATCCGAACATTCGAATGCTAAAATGAACAAATTTTGCCATCCCTAATATATTGAACACTTTGATGAAGTGAAAAACAGACTTTATTGAATGAGGTCATCAGTTGCTGTTAATACTGCATTTGATTGGTCGAATTTTTCTTAAAATTTGGATGGCTGATTCAAAGTAGGCCTTCACCTGTTACTTGCTATTTCAAACACGGTCTGATTACTTTAACATTTTTATCTTACAGAAATTGACGGTGGCAATCCCCAAAGAGAAAATCCAAAACAAAATGAACATTATTTAGTAAGCCACCCCCTCCCCTCCTAAAAAAGAAATAACAGTTGTTCCTTTTGTACCACATTGTTGATAATCTCACGACACGACCCAGAAAGTTCTTTTCCGTAAAATATTTCATAATATTTTTATGGCGCTGCATTAAAATGAAAGAATACGCGTTAATAAGGATTTAAATCATTCATGATTTTTTTATAAAAAATCTTGACTTTTCAAAAATACTAGAGAACCCTATCAAATACCTTTTAAAACGATGTTTAATCGAAAAAGAAGCGATCATTTTGGCACAAGATAAGCTGCGAGATATACAGTCACACTTAATACGTAACCTTAATCAGTTTTTTATCACGTTATACGAGGGTTGATCCAAAAGTAATGTCACTGACGTGATGAAATCTTTTCTGATGGACGTATCAAACGGAAAATTTGTACTGCAGCACTTCATTATCTTTGAAGTTTACTCTGCAAAAATTATTTAAATCGGACTTGCCACTTTCGAAATATAGGACAATTAAGGAGGCAGGGTATTGACTAGCGCCGCGCACCAACGACGTCACGGACGTTATTTGAATCGTACGTCGTTTAGGTTATTTGATTGTCACTCCTTTTCAAAGTACCGTCCTTGATGCAATACGCATCGTTCGTGTCTGGACACCCATTTTCTGAAAACATCCCCAAACCAATCTCTGGAAAGAGCTGAGAAAGTCTTGTTGCAGGCTTGCTGTAGTTCACCCAATGTCTGGAAATTAGTTCCACGGAGCTGTTTTTTCAGGTAAGGAAACAAGGCAAAGTCACAGGGCGCGAGATCCGGACTGTATGGTGGGTGCGGAAGTGTCTCCATTCCCATGACATCAAGAGTGAGTCTTGTCTCACGTGCCGTATGAGGCGTGGCATTGTCGTGATGTAGGATACACCGCTCAATGTCTTCATAGAAATGTCTTCTCTTTTTACGCAATGCAGTCATGAGTTGGGTGGTTAGCACCTGCAGTAGAGCAAATTTATAATCACTCAAATATTGGGTAGACTCCACATTGCAGCTAGGCATATTAATCAGCGATCATTTGTCATAAAATCTTAAAAGGAATTAGTCATATTCAAAAACAGGAAGTGGTGTTTTTTTAATATGAAAGCGCTTACCTTCGAATAATACTTTGCATTGACAGTTTGGCCCTTGGGAACAGCATGGCATAACACAACACCCTCCATGTCGAAAAACACAATAAACATGTGCTTTCCAACGGTCCTGCAGGTGCGTGCCTTCTTTGGAGGCGGCGAGTCGATGTTTTTCCATTGGCTCGATTGCATCTTGGACTCCGGATCGAAGAAATAAACCCATGTTTCGTCTGCTGTTATGATTCGTCTCAGAAAGTCGTACCCCTCCTTCTTCCACCGCCGTAAAAATCGCTGTGATTCCTTTACACGAGTTGCCATTTCTTCATCTTTTAATAACCGGGGAACCCAGCGAGCACTCACCCGCCTCATTTTCAAGTCTTCATGTAGTATTCTTTGAACTGTACCGAAGCTCATATCAAGATCTTCGCATAACGCTCTAATCGTTGAACGTCGATCTTCATTGACGGCGTCTGAAACAAGTTTGACGTTGTGATCCGATCGTGCATCAACTGGCCTTCCAGGTCTCTCTTTGTCCTCAAGTGACTCATCTCCGTCATTGAATCGCTGGAACCATCTATACACTAACCTTCTGTTCACTTTAGTTTCGCCGTATGTTTCATTGATCATGCAGACCGTATCTAATGGCGACTTCCCGAGTTTATAGCAGAAGTGAATAATTGCCCGTTGTGGCGTTTTGTCGGATATTGACATCTTTGGCTTACGCACCACCCGACTTCAAACATAGGTTACGCACGCTAAATTTAAACCACATCAATAGAATTCCAGCACATGATAACTGACATTCATGACGTCACGTCATCATAACATCCTATGATTTCGCGCATTGTTACTCAGCAAATTTTTACTTTAATTTGAGATCGTAAGTCCACAACACGGCATATTTTTCACGCGCGGCGACCATGCATCACTACGGTTTTATGATAGTGTGTAGTGAAAATATGTGAAGGTCAAATTTAACGCTACTTGGTCAGTGAATAAAAAAGTCTTAGAGAACTAACATATAGAAATTTCGATACCATATCTTAAGAAATAAAAAAAATATGAAGGTAGTGACATTATTTCTGGATCAACCCTCGTATTATCACTGTAGACTAATACTTTATTTGAAATCGATTCCATTTGCTGAGACTTATCATAATATGTATGTGTTTGTAGTGGGAACATCGAATCTCCATCAAGATCCATTCCCCCAGACATTCATACATTCATAACGTTCGCTATCAAGAAGAAAGGACATGAGTTGATACTGGCGTTAAAACCAAGTCAAAATGAACAAACAAAAAGGACAAGAGATAAAATATTTTGAACTTTAAACTTAGATCATACAAAGTACACTTGAAAAAAGGACTCTGAAGGAAAAGGCCATCATTCTTTTTGTGAAAATGGCATTTAATTTGAAAACATTAAACTTGCATTTGGTCAGAAACGCTAGGTAAGGTAGGTGGTAATTGGTATATTGTCATTCATACAATAAACAGAATCTTAAGAATGAAAATAAACATTTTGTCGTCAGATTAATATAAAGATGCCTTGTAATTTGTAAGAAAAAAAATCTGAACCTTGCGAACTTTCAAAAGGCATGGATATGAAAAAGTATTTAATTACCTTTGCTTTGCCAGAAGTTGTATCAAATCATTGTTGGCCAAGTTGCCAAGAGTAATGGCCTTAGCTACCATATTGTATTTGTTACGATTAAGTACACATTTTTTCTTTCATTCAAAAATGTCGGATCATCTCAGTCAGTCTCGTATATAACAGGCTTCCATGCTTATTTAAATGTGAACAGACAACACTATTTATCACCTTTCCTAGTAGAAAGCTCTCCACAAAAATAAAGTGACGTTCGAAATAGACAACAGTAGGTTATGTAGGCAAGTTGGTACAAATAATACCGAAATAGACAACAGTAGGTTATGTAGGCAAGTTGGTACAAATAAGACCGAAATAGACAACAGTAGGTTATGTAGGCAAGTTGGTACAAATAAGACCGAAATAGACAACAGTAGGTTATGTAGGCAAGTTGGTACAAATAAGACCGAAATAGACAACAGTAGGTTATGTAGGCAAATTGGTACAAATACGACACTGCAGTAAATCAATTTAATAACTTCGAAAATGTTTCTATGCTGTACTAGGGGTACGTCGTTTTGGAGCTCCAAGAAACTGACGACAAACCGTCTTGCACCAGACGCTCCCTTAGTTTTTCTGCATTACCATTTTCATCATAAATTGCTGCAAGCAGACGTCATTACCTTGGATAATGTAGTAATATGTATGTAATTCAGTTTGTAATTCAACTCATATATTGTTACAAAACAAACGCTGTTGTCATTCAGTTGTTTGTTAACTCTTTGGTGGAGGTTTGATAGCTTTAACTGTAGAATGCAGCTAATATATTACGCTACACATATTTCATAATATTTCTGATTAACCTCCGCTTCTACTAGTATTTCCTCCATATAACATGAAAAACTGAGGTGCGTTCTTCCTTAACAATCTTGACATTTTATATGTAATGGCCGTAAAATGTTTGCTAATTGTCCTTTTTAACGTGCCTTGTTGTATACTGCACCTATTAATTCAAGACGATGAAAATATTCGGATATTCCTGTTGTATTATTGTTAAAAAATTGTCTGTGCTTACCTCTTCTTCTATGGCAGTTTGTGTTCGAGTAGTCTTTTCTTATAGCCCTTTTGACTTGGACTTTATAGTGGTTTTTTTTTGTTAACCTTGGGAATGTTTGCCTGTACTGATCCTTGTTTATCACTCGTTGCAATTTCTAAATACAGTTGTTTTAGTTGATGCCCTTGTGTCTTGTTGTTGTTGTCTGAAAACTACGCTGCTCCTGTTAGAATTGTTGTTTACCATTTTATTCTGCAGTTTTATCTTTCCAGCTTGCTTATCACAAACTCTACCTTTGATTGTTTTGCTTCCAAAAGTGCTTTTAAAAGTGCAAGGTCTTTCGATAAAACAATTTCATCATAATGCACCAAAATTGTTCTCTTACATTTGCATCCCACTGTTCAACAACAGTTCTAAATTTAATATTTTTTCCTTCTGCACTCATTACAAACAATTTTTTCACGAGAGAACAATTATAAACTGAACAATACGTTGGGTTTCCAATGGCGCCGTGCAATATTTGCATGATATACATTGCTTTTAAAAGCTCTCGTTCTATCTTTGAATCGTCAATTGCCATTTTCCCTAGTACATGAGTTAGGACCGGTGTTAAGCACATTATTGTATTTCACCCTGTTTCTTAAAAGATTGGTCACATGATGTGAAATACTGTCATCGTCTTGAAAACTGTTTTTCTTTCCAGAACTTCTTGCAGCTGTTGTTAAGAAATGTGAATGTGTTATTTTAACGTTTTGTATGCTGCGTCAAAATATTTATGGCCAGAAATGAAGGCAATACGTTTTAGTCAGAATATTTTGTATATAGACATGAAAGAAAAAGTACAGTAGTTTGTTTTTTTGTCTGTGTTGTTTTTGTAGTTCTCACATTTCTGTTTTACATCAGCATTGAACAGCGGAATAAGGGTGCAATAGCGGTGTTGGTCAGTTTTCAATCTTTGTCATAGTCCTTTTAAAGCATTGTTTTTGTTTAAAATGTAATTAAGCTTGTAAATCATGCATTATTGTAATACTTGTTTTCATTAATTTCAGAAATGTCAAGACAAGAATTGCAACAAGAAAATTTACAGCTGCAAGGGCAGGTGCGAGAGTTACGTCGTAAATGTGCAATTATACGGGACTTGATAGATAATCTTCATAAAAACTATGAGATGTCGAAAAGGGCACCTTTGATGCAACGATATAACATGCTTAAAGCAATGGTTAAAAAAGTTATACACGACGAGTTGATTTAATGACTACATAATACGTTACCGAAGTCTTTGTAAGATATCAAGAAAATCGTGTGACAGTTGATACAATGATAATGCAACAAGATAATGAAGTTTTATTAAGACGTCATTTGTGACTTAATAAGATAGTATTTTTATTTATCAGTTGTGAGTGTTGCTGCAGTGACTACGTAACAAGATAGTGTTTTTATGATATCAGATGTGACTGTTTGTACAGTGACTACTTAATAGACATGATTTTTAAGATATCAGGGGTGACGGTTGTTGCAGTAACTACACAACAATACAGTGAATTTATTTCAAGATATCAAATGTGACTTCATCGTCAGAAACCCGCGTTCGATCCATTCCTTTTCACTCTATTCATCGACCGTGGGGCAATCGGCTAGTGAAATATCGTACTCATGAATAATGCGTTACCTACTTTCATTGGTTTCCGAAAGATTTCCATTGCGCAATCCCAGCCAATGAAATTACTCGAAATTACAATTTGCCACTCGCGGCTGTGTTTGAATCCTGGGAAATACGTCTATTTTGCCTACTGTCCACATTGAAGAGTATCTATCTGTAATACGGAATCTAATAGGACGAGGAATTACTTCCCTTTGCTTATTGATATTCATGAAAAGAATAATCTTCAGTCAATTGTCCCACGGTACATAATGTAGTTGTGCGGAATATGTACCGGGGGTAACCGACGATGTGACTTTTGATACATTGACTTCATACTCCACAGTGAAGATATTGTTATGTATCAAAAATAGTGTGACCGCAAAATGAAAATGGCGGGAACATTAAATGTGATGGAAACACACGTGATTAAGAACAAGATTTTTCTAACACTTCAGAAGTGTTTCAGTTTATAAGGCGATGTTACACTTCACAAGTGTATTGGTTTACTATGGTGCAATAATATGAACTCTTCCTTCCAATTTGAGAGAAACATTACTTCATTGAAACGTCATGAGTATCACATTTTCTTAACGAAGACATGAGTCGACATGGCAGAGTCTTGAATGTCTTGTGTTCTTAATGATAGTTTTATGCAGGTGTCTGTAACAATCTATATTCCGCACGAAAATGTTTTTCGTAGCTTTCGAGACTTTCTTACCTGTCATATAAATCAAAGCGTGTATATCAGTGAATATTCTAAATTTGGGTTTGGACAACCGAAAGGTGCAAAGAAGATGAGGCAAAGTCAAATGGTATATTTATTTATATGTGTCATGTCTGGTATTTTCCAAACAATTTTGCCTCCCTGTTATGATACAATATACCATATTCTTTTGGTTATCCTCTTTTCAGAAACAGATCTGAAGAACATCTGCAGACAGAGTTATTATTTTTACTGATAAATCAGAGTATGACCTGAAAACATGAAATTGTCAACGCGCTGCGTGTATGTAAATGAAATTCAAAATAAGTGATGCATTGTAGTTTGTATCACAGTTTCATCTTTTTTCGTACATTTGCAAATAAAAAGTAAGCAACAAGATTATGATGTACTATATATTTTCAATAAGCAAATCAGTTCGTGTTCAATGCCAAGTGTAATAGCAAATAAAATTTTAATTTTACATAGTGTATTCCCTATTGTTAATCTTGAAAGTAGAGCGTTTGTTTTTTTCAATTACATTCGACGAGGGATTGCTCCTAATAGAAATGTTATCTGCTTCATCTCTGTTCGTAGGAAAAAAAAGTCTTTGAGACAAACATCATTTTACCGAGACAATTTAAAATAATTCTGAATAAATTGTCCTATCAAAAAAGGGCATTTTTTAAATTGTGTCGACTTTTAAAGCTTTTAACAACTAACGGTATTTATAACTAAGAAGCCGGACAAGTGAACCAAACGTTAGAGTTTTGATATAACCGATCATTCAATATATCCGAGGAATTCCGAATTTTTAGCTCATCTAAGCACGAAGTGCTCAAGGGTGAGCTTTTGTGAACATTGGTTGTCCTGGATTGATTGGGATAGGTGCAAATCTTCATGTAGCAGAAAATCAGCCATGATTAAAAATCAAAATACTGCACATGAGAAAGCCAATGCATTACACTGAAAAGTTTTGTTCTGAAAACATTTTTTGACAGGTTCATCTAATACGTGTTTTATCCAAAACAACAACAACAACAACAACAATATTTATGCTATTTTTCTGTTATAGAGCAGAAGTGGGTATAGATGTCCTAAGAAATACCCTTCTACCACCTCAAAGTTAGCTTCCACGTTAATAAATGTTCATGTATTATGATGAATATCTCTCCTTTTGAAATACTGTATTATTGTGCAATATTCTCTAGCTTAATTGGCCTCTCTTCAACCTTATTGTTGTTGTTGGGGTGGTGATTGCATAAGGTGTCTTGGCAAGAGGAGGAACATTTTGAACACGGGTCTACCGTCCCTAAAACTTCCTGCCTAAGTGCAAATTGTTCTACTAGTTTGTTGGAAACTGATTAAGATTTTAATGAACACAAACCTTTGCTAAACATCATTATTACTTATAAAACATCAAATCGTTTGCTTTGGCGGTAAGAAAAGGTATGAAAAGCTTTTTGCAGTTTTGGATCAAGGTTATATAGTAAAAATGGTGACAGCTGATTGTAAATGTATTTAACCTTTCAGTTCATATATATATATATATATTAACATTTACACTCTAATTTCTCAGTTGCTGTACCGAAAAATAAGTTTTGACTTCTATTCAAAAAGGAATGATCAAGCTGATGGAAAAATAAGAACAATTTTTCGACTAACATTATTTGTTTTTTTTCATTTTTTATACATGTATGTAACTTTTAGCATCGACAAATATTAAAAAATGGATCAGGCAGACTTACAGACTGACAAAAGCATAATGTAGTCTTTATGTAAAACATTTTTGCTATAACTGCACTTAATGAAAGAATAAATGTATAAACATAAAAATTAGAGCAACCCCATGTAGTCCTTCGAGAACTACAAATTCGTTCAACGGCATACAGTTCGGCTAGGTGTGGCTAGGCTAGGTTCGCTCAACATATTTTGCTATAGAAGGAGGCACTGTGAAGGTCTTAAATACACAAGAAGAAGATTCGCCTGGCGAGAACAACAAATATTTATATGACAGGTGAGTTGTTTTTCTACACTACGTTTGAAATTAAATGATACCACAGATACATTTTTTGTAACCACTTTTGTAAACAAAAAAAAAGTAATTAATACAATAATGTAGAATAATCACACTTTATAAATATTGATAAAAAATAACGACCAATGAAAAGCTGTCTGACCTTAGGTAACAACAACAACAACAACTTCAAGTGACTTATTACTTTCAACTTGTTACTTACAACTTATTACTTAAAACTTGTGACTTGTGGCTTATAACTTGTGACTTGTACATTAACGCTAGTCACTATTTGTGACTGCTTTAAGTACACTGCAAATCTTTATTGCTGTTGGACTCAGTGCCATGTCATACATACTGTGAACCAAATAAATAGAAATCTTACAGCAGCTAATGATTTTCATTATTATGTTTTATTTTTGGGGAAACACCATGCCATAAACAGTTAGATTTCCACTTTTTAAAGACTTACCATATCAGAATGGTTGTCAGCGGCCATATTTTCTAAGCAGGCTGCGCGCCAAAATCTCTACGAGGTCATATGAAGTGACATAACTACAGTCATTAGTCACAAGTCAAAATTGCAGTCCAGGGCTTTCATACCTTATGGCACACCTCGGTGTCATAGCAAGAATAGACATCTTTAATGCTTAAATTATACTTACAGTTAGACTGTCGATACATAGCCATCAAACTTACATCCGTTAAATTCATAAACCATTTCAAATCCAGTTAGTTCATACATTGATTTGATCTCATTTTTGATCGTTTCTCTGCTTTTTTTTAATTATTATTATAATAATTATGTTTCGACCTGTTTGAAACTCAAAACAGGCCTGAAAGATCGGTAATTCATTTTCTGTACTGTCCACAGCACTTTTGAGACAATTCTCTAGTCTGTGACCTCTCGAAAACAATATCACGATGATGGTATTCTAATTAATAAAGGCTAAGTCTAGGCAAAATTGCTCTAAAATGTTTAAATAAGAACTCCTTTTGCCATAACTTGATGTGTTTTTGAGAATATAAGTATTTATTGTACTCATAGACTTTCCGTTAGACAGTGCTCAGTTAAAAGTAAAAGCAGTAATAACAATAAAACAGTCTATTTCAATCAGTCATACATTTAATCATTTTCATCATCATTATTACATTTATCAGCAGATTAAAATTGTTAAAATTCTATGATTTTGAATATTTTTCAGTCTTTTTTTTTTTAAATTTCAGTTACGAACTTTTTTTAGCTTATAAACTCTAGAAAAAGAAGTGTTACCTGCTATAAATGCAGGAGTTTCACAGAGAATCTAAGCAAATCGTGAAATAAAATAATATTCAACGACAATTATTTCACAATTCCGTTTTGTCGAGCTACATAAGCAAATTTAGGATGACAAATTACCCTGACTGTCAACTTTCATTAACTCAGCGAGAAAGAACCTGATACAAGCAATGCAAGTCAAAACATTCTGCGTATTACCGTCGGGCATCTAGCTTATAGGCATCGGTTGAAAAAAAAGACACCTGTTTATGCAACACAAAAAAAGAAATTACGCTCTTTCTGTGTGATCTTGAAATCAGCAACGCTGAAATACCTGTCAGCAAACAGATTTCATATCAAAACAAGTGTATCTGGAATAAAAATGATGTTAATTTCAAGTTAAAGAACTGGCAGTTAATATTCGTTTTCACCTATGCTTCGAAAAACATTGTAAAATTTAGTTAAGTTTGCAGTGTGAGAATGTAATTATTTCAAATGTTCCATCATGTTTTTAGTGGCTATAAATTCCGCTATATAAGTTGTTTGGTAACAGTCACTATCGTAACTAGACATCATGATTTGCCGCTGTCAGAAGCCAGTGTAGGTAACAAGCAACGTAAAATGCGCTTCGAGGGTGCCGATGTGGATTACCTACGTGATAAGGGCTATACAATTATAAATAAACTGACGAATCAGCGACATTTTAGTTTGATTCTCTATCCTCTATCAATACACCTCCATACATCTATACAATGAGAGATTCAAAATACATCAGTCGTTGGTTTCCAACAGTGGTAAATCAAGAAAAAGGAACGAAAATATAGATTTTGTACAGTTTTACTGAATGCGGTTAAAACCGTTAGATCATTAACAAGAAGAGTATAACAAAACTGTATAAATTCAAAGTTTGCTTTAATCATTTCGGCCCCAATAAAAATATAAATCATTAACAAACTACAAATCATTAAACTAAATAACACCCGAATTGTCACTACAATAAACAGACATCAATTTTAATCAATTTAAACAATGTGCACAAAGTTTAAATAAACACTATTCAAGTTATATTTACATGCTTAAATATATTGAAAATACTTATAGTACATATTATTTGCTTTATTATGTGTCTATATTGAAAATTACTTACAGAGATTATTTGATTTGTACTTACATGTATGCTTTTTTCCGCGGATTAATTTTTGGGACTTCAGGAGTGTAATATTTGGTAACTACGCGGGAAGAACAAGAGCAATTATTTCAACTCAAAGTAAATATTGAATATGCTTCAAATAAAGACAATGAAGACACTACTAGAAAATAATTGAGTAAATGTCAGTGGTTTAATTTGGACAGGGTCGCAAGTAACATAATTATTTCCTATTGTTTTCTAAGAATAACCATGAAATTACGTGAATTTTATGAGTTAGAATCTCGCATTCCGCGTGCTGCTACATATTGTAGTCCATGTTATTATACATACTAGACACAAAATTTGTGACATGCCAGTTGCCTTAGTCATGAATTTTCTAAAGATGTTAATATTTACGTTTTGCAAATAAGTAAAAATACTGTGTCTTGATCTGTAAATATGATATGTTAATCAACAACAGAGGTGAAAAATATTATCCTAGCATTTGAAGGTACATATTTTACTCATCAGGGCTTGTTGCGGTAGCGTTAAACGCATTTAACATGCCTATATAATAAAATTACAATTACAAAGAAATGCTACACACATATGAAAAACGAGCTCCGCTTTGTCATGAAATCAAACACGTGTTTGGGATATATCTTTTCCATTTACTTAAAACTTCTTTTGACCTATGTAATCAAAAAAACAACTCTATCCGCCGAAAACAAACAGTGTGAAACACTCCTTACGATGTGTTTTTTCTTTTGAAAATTTCCATGGACAAATATCATTAGCTCGGTTAGACATAATGATCACGTGACTCAGACAACTGCTCTCGATCCAGCCTCATTGTAAATAGACATGACGGACTCAACAAGCTCTTCATTATCAACATTCTAGCGGGTCGAGACTTGCAACGAAACACGTAGGATCCTAAAGGATCTTTCATACATTTCTGTTTTTCCTTTTTTCTCTGATGTTCTTTTTTGTTTTTTTTTTCATCTTGGACTTATTGGGTTGACCACGACACGCCATATTTTGAAAGTTCAATTAATCGAACACGGATTATGCCGTCCCTAAAACTAAGAGCCTTACTGCCAAAGGTTCTACAAGTCTGTTGGAACTTGATTAATATTTTAATGAACACAGGCCATTGCTAAACCCCATTATCAATTAAAAACATCAAGTCGATTGTTTTAAGGGTAAAAAAAATGTAAGAAAAGATTTTTCTTATTTTGGATAAAGGCTACAGAGTATAAAATGATGACATCTGTTTGTTGATGTATTTAACATTTCAGTTCATATGTATTCTTAGCATTAACACTCTAATTTCTCAGCTGCCGTACCGAAAAAATAAGTTTTGACTTCCAGTTAAACCGGAAAATGAGCAAGTTGAACGGAAAGACGCACTAGTTTACATATCGACATAAAAAACGGTCACTAAATCCAGTCACAACAATGTTTTGATAGAGCAAGTGTTACAAGATGCAGTCTTACTGACCAGATAATTAAATTCAAACACATTGAAAACTTAACAACAGCAGGGATAAAGATAACACTTGACGTAAACAAAGAAGCGAATTTTAAATAGAAGACACACAGTAAAACCAATTATTCAACTTGCTGTAAAAACAATTTTTCATTTTTATTAATACATTGTACCTTTCATTTTCGGAAAATATTTAACAAATGTATCAGACATACATACCGACTGATAAAACATAATGTAAAATTGGCAAATATAGCTTCAGGTAAAACATTTTACGGTAAATGACTTAATGAAAGTTTAAATATATAAAGGGGGATAACATTTTGTAGTATTTCAAGAGCATTACAAACGCGTTTGTCGGCATACAATTTGGCTAGATTTAGGATGTATCCGTCGACTACAGATAACAAAACTCTCAGCATAATTCTGTGAAGTTGTAATATATACACAAGGTGTTTTGCCTTGGGTGAACAACAAATATGAACAGGTAAGTTATTATTCCATTTTTTACCACATCACTATTTATATATGCATAACCTTTTAGCTGAACTCAGTGTCACAGCAAGAAGGTACATTTTTAATGCTTAAATTAGACTTGCGGTACTAAAAAGTGTCGATACAAAGCCGCCAGTATAAAATCCGCCTAATTCACAAATCATTTAAAACCCAACTAGTTTATACTTTGCTTTGATCATAGTTTTTTTTAATTGAATTTATTTATTATTATTATTATTATTATTATTACTATTATTATTATTTGACCTGTTTGAAATTCAAAATTGGCCTGAGATGTGAGTACTTTATTTTCTGTATTATCCACGGAACGTTTGAGATGATTTTCTAGTGTATGTCGATTTAGAGCGAAAGGCAAATAAAATCAATATTACGATAATCAATATAACGATGCTTTTGTTCTAAATGAATAAAGGCTAAGTCTAGGCAAAATTGACAGTGAGTTCAGTCAGAAGTAGCAGCAGAAATAACAATAAACCAGCCTATTTCAGTCAGTCATGCAGAAATAACAATAAAACAGCCTATTTCAGTCAGTCATGCAGAAATAACAATAAACCAGCCTATTTCAGTCAGTCATGCAGAAATAACAATAAACCAGCCTATTTCAGTCAGTCATGCATTTGATCATTATCATTATTACATTTATCAACAGACTAACATTATTTAAGTTCTATGATCTTGAATAATTTTTCAGATTTATTTCAGATATGATCATTTCAATAGCATATTTACTATTTGAAAAAAGTGTTTCCTGCTGCGAATGCAGGAAGTTTGCAAAGAATAGATATCCATTAAATTATATATCAACGACAGTATAAATTTCGCAATTTCTTTTAAGCAATTTCAGGATGACAAATTTACCTTGTCTGCCATCTTTCATAAACTCAGCAAGAAAGAACCTGATACAAGCAGTGCAAGATAAACAAATCTGCTTATTGCCATCCGGGAAATCTCGAGTCATCGGTTGTCATAGACACCTGCTGTGACGTAAAATTTAAAAAAAAAAACTACGTTCTCTTTGGTGTGCTTTTGGAATAAGCCTTAATAAAACCAGCAAACAGATTTCATATCAAAGGAAGTTGATTTGGAATAAAAATTCTATTAGTTTCAAGTTAAAAAACTGACAAGGCTAGGCATTGTACAATTTTATTGAATGCTCATCAAAGTAAACAATTAAAACATTTAGATCATTGGACAAGAAGCGTATAACAATATTGTGTAATTTCGTTTTGTACAAAGTTTGTTTTATTAGTTCCTGCGCCAATACAAAATATAAATCATAAACTACAAATTATTATACTAAATGACATCAGAATTGTCATTAATTATGCATCAGTCTAAATAAATTCAAATAATGTGTACATAGTGTAAATAAACACTATTCAATTCATATTTACACACTTACTCTATTGAAAATATTCGTACATTATTTTGTCTATTTTTTTATTTTTGTCTATTGAAAAATACTTATAGTGATTACTTGCTTTGTACTTTGTGTTTTTTCTGCGGAGTAATTTGTGCGGCTTCAGGAGTGTAGTATTTGATCACTCCGCGGGAAGAACAAATGCAGTTATCTCAATTCTAAGCAAACACTGAATATGCTTCAAATAAAATTGAAACAATTAGAAAACAATAAAGTAAATTTCAGTGAATTGATTTGGAAATTACCGGTAATAACTTAAGTACTGTTTTTCAAAAAATACTATTAAAACGTGACTTTTATAAGTAAGATTCTCGACCTCTTCCTGTACAAACATGTATATAGTCCATGTTATTTCATATTTCAAATTTGTTACACACCTGGAATATTAAAAAACAAGACAGTCTGCCCCTGCCACAGTAGAACATTGGAATGGATAACGAGTGTGAAGAGAGAAGGTTAGACCTCCTAATATGACATAGGATAATGATTTCTATTGAAAATAGGCAGGTATATTTAGATCTCAAATTTGTAAATGATGGAATCATGAAGATGAAATTGCGAGTTATTCAATTGATGAGATATTGAGAATATGGAAAATTACAATAGTTAATAAGTTATGGAGAAGAAACAAAATGCGGACTTTATATTTGACTTCTATTTGTGACCTTGACCTTGACAGGTGACCTGGTTGTTGCTCTGTGCACATCGTCTCTATCATTTGTGCCAAATTATTATAAACACTTTCAAGCAGTTTAAAAGTTATGGAACGGACACGATAAGTGGACTTTTTTCTATATGGCCTTTAAGTGTGACCTTGACCGTGGGGATCCGACCTGGTTGTGGAGCTCTGCACATCGTCTCATGATGGTGATCATTTGTGCCAAGTTATTTTGAAAACTTTCAAGCAGTTTAGTAGTAACGGGGCGGACACGAAATGTGGACTTTTTATATACATGTATAAACTTTAAGTTAGACCTTGACCTTTGGGGTTCCGACCTGATTGTGGAGCTCTGCACATCGTCTCATGATGGTGGTCATTTGTCTCAAGTTATTTAAAAACTTTAAAGCAGTTTAATAGTAACGGAGCGGACACGAAATGTGGAATTTTTTATATATGACCTTTAAGTGTGTCCTTGACCTTGGGGGTAGCGAACTGGTTGTTGCGCTTTGCACATCGCCTCATCATGGTGATCATTTGTGCCAAAATACTTTAAAAACTTTCCATGAGTTTAAAACTTATGGAGCGGACACGAAAACATTACCGACGGACAGACTGACAGACGGACACATGGAGGCCATTCCAATTAAAAAAAAAGTTATCGTCTTAGGATGAACTGGAAAAAAATGGTATTTATGTTGCGTATGCTTAAATATCACTAAGTAACAAATTTTTTACTTCGTCTCGATTTTTCAAAATATTTTAAAATCCATGTTTTGCAGATCTATAGTAACTGCTGCGTTATGAAAACTGGCGTCTCTCAACTTGCTCGATACCGGCAACTTGCTTTTTAAATTTTATGGATGGATATGCTTATCAATTAAAGAGGATAAAAATGTTTCCTAGCATCTGAACGTACATTTTCCACTTGTATGGCTCAGTGCTAAAACAGTTAACATATGCAACATGATACATTATCAAAGGAAAAGTAATAAACAATTTTATCTAATGATTTTAACACTGATGAAAGAAATTAAAATGATATGCGAAACAGAGATCCACTTTGTCATTGAATCAAAGACGTATTAAATATAAGAATGAAACAGTATATTATGTTTGCTGAAATTCGAACACCATTCTGACAGCACTGGTGTTTCAAACATAATACAAACACATGTAAACAGCACGTGTACCAACACGTGTAAACATATAATACCAATACGTATGAACAGCGTGTGTTTAAATAACATACACACGTGATTACAGCACGTGAAAAAATTTAATACTAACACGTGTTAACATATAATACCAACTCGTGTAATGTAGAACAAATAATGGATTGCAAGAAATGAAAAAGAAAAATATATACCAAGGGCTTAGGCAAATAAACACTTAACTGAATGAAACCCTCTGGCAACATCAAATGCAAAAAAACATACAACCTCTCGTATACATATTACACGTGGACAGACAAATGTGATAAAGTACATTAATTTTATGTAAACATTTTGAATTTGAGACATAATCTTTTTCTGCAGAACAAACAAGGCAATTATTTTTTTAAAAAGTATATACTTTTTTCTTCAGCATGTATCAAATGATAAAACACACACAAATTTTAATGTATCAATCAGTCATGTTAAATCCTTTATGTGTCCAGAAATTGTTAAAATAACGGAAGGAAAGCGACCTTGTTCTATCTGTTCCTTCTTTCAATTGTCAGTTTAAAAAACGTAACAAAATGTAATATCAAACAAACAACAACGCTAGTGATATTAAAAAACGTTTTTCAGCAGAAACAAACTTGAGTGTGTATGGAAAAAACTGTATCTTATTAGGCGCGAAACAACATAAAGTTGAGGGAAATAAAACAAAGATACTCGTACTTTGCCAATTTAGAAAAAAAAACATCGTGAAGAATAAGCATGACAAAAATTAATCGATGGTCGCGAAATAATAGACAAAAATCAAATCCTATAGCAAAAAAAGAACTATTTTCTAAACATTTTGTAGAATAATGACCAAAGACAAAAATTACAAACAATTGTTGTAAAAGTAAGAGATAACCAAAGAAATTTATGTTATGGTTGGCTTACAGAAAAGGTGTGTACTGAAGTCCTCTTCGAGCCCTTGGATCTAATGACTTAAGGATGGAATTATCTCAATTATTCCGCTGTGATATTAAAAATAAAACGGACCAAATGGTCCTGGGAATCAATCCTGCAAGGGGACTTTAACATGGGAAGGGAGGGGGGTGTAGTCATACCACTTAAGGCATGTGTCAAATGGCAGATGGTTGAAATACCATATCACTCCACTGGATACTACCCAAACATATGAGAATGTCAGAATCTGCTTTAAAAACTGGAAACATATGTCAAGTGTCATGGAAGAGCTTCGAAACAGAAAGCAGGCCAATAGGTCAATGTAAAAAAGGTCAAAGTAGAAGTATGCATGTCAACTTATACAAAAAGTTGAAATATAAACGTCACAGCTTCAAAATCAAAGAAATGGGTCAATAGGTCATGGTCAAGGTCAGCCAAGATCAAAGTTGAAGTCTGTGTGGAAAACTATACATATAATTACATTTCATTTGCGTAGCTTAAAAAACAAGGAAGAGGGACATTAGGTCAGGGACAAGGTCAGCCAATGGCTGAGCTGAAGTCTGCATGCAAAAATATACTATTGATTAGTTAAAATTTGATTTACGTAGCTTCAAAAACAAGGAAGTACGTCACAAAAGGTCAAGAACAAAATGTGGATGAGGGTTATGTACCTTCCTAACCAAACAAATGAAAAAAGGTGGTCCAAAGGACTTCTATACCCCCCGCCGTCAGTGTTAAGTAAAGTTCAAAGTAGTCTGAGAAAGACGGAATTGCATGTATGGTGGCATTTTGGATTGCGGGAAAGCGTTAAGTATTGCAATGACATTAATAATTTTATAATAAATAAAGAAAAAATAAGTTCAGATTAACAAAGTATTTTTTAACTGTTTTTAGACTTCTTCAATTTGTAATAGTTTGTCTTCTTTTTTTTGGTCACATGTAAATGTTCGTTTACAACACTCAGTTACAAAATTACAATACGTGTTGACAAACATGGTATTGAGCGAAACTAAAGGCTCGAACAAATGACCTTGAAGTGTGACTCTGACCTTGAGCTGATATGGCCTGGACATATTCTCTGCACATCCTCTCAATGAGTTATACATTTGACCAATTTTTCAAACAAAAGCACCGCTGGGCGGGGCATTATATGCCCGAAGGGTGTTTTTTTCTAAGTATGATACATTTGTGATATAAGGGAAGAAACCTTAGACTTTGGCATTAAATGATTTGCTTTAAATTTGAATTTTTTTTGATTTATAATATTTTGAATTTAAACATTTTATGATTTTAATTTTAGAGTTTTATAAATCTTTATCATAGCAGAATTTTAGGTTTGATAATTTGTATAAATATCAGTCTTTCAGAAGTTATCAAGTTTCATGCTGTGATGCATGGTTATCAAGTTATAGCGCAGAAATATTGATTATTTAGTTGATTGTCACCTTGACCTTCTATGTACTTACCCCGAACAGTACAGGAGTCATGTAATCAATGACGGCAATCACCCTAAGAAGTTTGAAGTCTGTATTGGAAGTAGTTGCTAAGTTATACAGCAGAAATGATTTTCAGTGTTTAGGTCATTGTGATCTTGACATCTGACCCACTGATCCTAAGACGTACGGGAGTCATTTTCTTAATTAAATCAATAATCATATGAAATTTGAAGTCTCTACGGCAAATGGTTGTCAAGTTACAGAGTGTAAATGATTCTAAATTTAGGTCACTGTGACCTTGACCTTTGACATACTGACCCAAAGTTTATTTGCAATTGGCGTACTGGTATAAATGTTGCTTGCTCAGGTTAATTATGGACGACGGACAAAACACCATACTAAAAGCTTCGAACAGGTGAGCTAAGAATTTACTGAATTTACTATATTTTTATAGAAAAGGTGAATGATTGGAGTTTCAAAAATATTTACATGCATTTGATTATTTTTTGAACAACGTCTGTGTCATTTTAATCTTAGACAACCTCTCATTAACTAAATCAAGCTTTTCTATAATCAAATAAACATTTTCATTTTATCAATGTTAAATGTTTTTGTTGCTGTTAATGACTACTCATTTGAGATTCGACAAGGCTTTCCAATTTCATCTAGCAAACGACCACTTTTACCATTTTTTCAAGAAATGTCAAATATATTGTTGTATTTTCTTTTCATTCATACCAATACATATATTGTTTTTATAGAAATTAAGAAAAAATAAACAATTTATTGAGCTGATTTTCTTACACTTAAAATTTATAAAACAAAATTATTACAAAAACAAATTAAAATCAATAGCCTACTTTTGGTGAAATGAGTATTTGTACACACATATAGTCAATAATCGGTTAAACCTGCAAGACACCTCAATACAATCATTATTATAATTATGATATATTGCTAAATACTACGTTCAATATAATTTATCTTATTCAAAATTCATACTGAAGAAAATGACAAGATACAATTCACTGATAGAAGTTGTTCAACACCAGATATAAAGTCCTTAAGTAAAATTATAAAAAGAACTAAACTTGATCTTACATGTCTTTAAAAGTAGGGTTCATTTGTCATTTAGGTAAATCGGTTTTACCGAACGATATACATTACCCTTTCATTAATGTCCCAACTATACCTTCAACAATGCTAATAAAATGATAAATCGACATAATTATCTTTCTAATTATCCGTCTAGCAAAACAATATAATGTTCATGCGCTATATTCTGTTTTCAAAACGAAATAAGGACTTCATATCATTGACTTTCCACCGCATCTTACGAGTGGCAATTATGTCAGTTTTGTAAAGACATGAAAAGAGAACTTATTGGTCTTAATACAAACTTTGACATGAAATTCACCGCTTCTTAGTTAATCGTCTGCCTGAGCCTTTAGAGCTGAAACGTTTCGCCTCTCTGGCTTCAATTCTGACTGGTTCGATAGCCTCCTTAAAAAGTTCGGGAGCTTCTTTTAACCAACGAGCCCAGATCTGAGAGCTAGATAACGTAGTTTTATTTCCAACGACAATCAATCCCCTCTTAGCTCTTGTTAGGAGCACATTCAATCTTTTAGAATCGTCTGAGAAACCGAGAGATGCTGTTTCATTGCACCGCACTGTGCTAACTACAATGACGTCCTTTTCCTGTCCTTGGAATCCGTCAACAGTGCTGATCTTTACACCATTCTTTATTTTGTCTTTAAGCTTTAGCACTTGTCCTTGATATAATGTAATAATACCAATTTGGTGAACAGCAATTCTATGTTCGCGTAAAGCTTCTTCGTCGACATTAAGTAAAACATCAATAACCTTTCCTATAACATCAACTTCTTCCTTGTTTGAGTAGGATGTTCCAGATTTTCTTTCCCTTCCGCTCACATTCACAAAGCATAGTGGTTTAGGTGATGGCCAAGGGAAGATAATACGACTTCTCTGTCCAACAGATTCTGCAGCTTTCAGTTTGTTTTCATAAAATTCCACGGATGGAAACTTCATGATATCCTGATGCATTCTGTGTTGTACATTAAGGAAACAACATTGAACCATTTTTTGGCTGCACCATCTATGAAACAATGTCGACGATAATTCAACTGTATCTGGAAGGTTAGGCGACTTGCATTCTTTTGGACATTCCTTAACAACAGGCCCAAGTTGTTTTGGATCACCTATCATTACAAGGTGTTCGGCACCATGAATAAGACTACATAATAAAGTTGTCTCCTTGGTTTGTGTTGCTTCATCAACAAGAACAAAAGGAAATGGAATACATTCCAATCGAGAATCTCCCGCTCCAGCACATGTCGTAAGAACAACATCCGCTGCTGCTAATACTCTGTTTATAAGTTGTGTGTTGTTATGAACTTTACCTTGTTCGTCGCGTACTTTGGCCTTTTTTGCTTCTCTATCTGCAATAATTGCTACCTGACCTTCAAGTGAAACATCGTATAAGTCGTTGTCTACACCCTCAACAGGACCAACGCGCAAGACAGAAACATGGTTTCTCAAACGGCGGGTCAGATTATCTACTGCAACATTTGTTTCAGCCACTGCAAGTATGCCTTTATATTTCTTCATATCAACAACGTGTCTTATGATCTGACAAGCTACTTCAGTTTTTCCAGTACCAGGTGGTCCCAGAATTATACAAGCTTTCTCGATCAATGCTGACCTGATTGCATCCTTTTGACTATCGTTTAACATAACATCTGAAGACATGCATACATTTTGGGCTTCATTTTCGAGAGCATATTTGTAAGAACTTCTCGCTCTATGTGGACAGAATTTGCAGGACTGGATAACAAGTGCCAAAGTGTCATTCATTATAGTTCCTGAAACAATTTCCTTAAATGCAAAGACAATGCGTTGGAACATAACTATATTACCGATGAGATCTAGTCTCCAGTACTGAAGTTTATCCGATTTCACAGAATGCAACAAAATGTCAGGTACAGTGTTACAGATTTTTATAGATATTGCGCATGGTGCTGTGCTGAGAGTTTCTATTTGTCCTACACATACAGGTTGTTTCTCCGGTCCGTACTGATCCATATTCTGCTTCGATATCAGGACAAACTGACCTTTGAATTTACAACGAGTTTGTTCAAGACCGCCTGTCCGGTAGAAACAAATGGTAGATATTTCCTTGTCAGCTGTGGTGTCAACTTTGAGATAAGTTATTGAAGTTTGTTTCTCTGAAGAAATATTTCTTATATTTTCATTTGTTCCCTTTTCATATTCATGCATGTGTCCCTCTATTTCAAATAATAAATCCAGAAGATGCAAAATACCATAATTCCTAACATACAGTTGTAGACATGTTTGGTCACAGGCTACGTTTTCGCAGGAGTCTGTCGTGGCTGTCCAAGAAAGCAGAAGCTGCTCTGCAAAAATTAAAGCTGACTTCGTATCAAGGAACACAAAACTGTGCCAATTTTCCAAAACCTGTACGTACTCACTTTGAGTAACCTGTGCAAGTGTGATTTCTAGAAGCTGAGTTTTCAGATCATTCAATTCCAGTCTACAAAGTATCGACAAAACTGAAAGCATTGCTACAGGGGCTTTCATGACGTCTGACATGATCACAATGATTTCTGACAAAGACGTCTTCATGTCTTCTGGTAAGGAAAATGGTACAACTTTTTGTACAAGGTTGTCAAACATTTCGGTGAGAGGGTAAATAGCTTCATTCGGGACCTTCCTTGGCAACCAATTTTCTAAAACAGATCTAAATGTAAATGGATTCCCATCACAGGCAACGGTTTTAAGCCATCGACAGAGGTCTTCTTCTGAAGATAACTCAATCTCTATTTCTTTCTTTGGAAAGGCACACTCAAAATCTACCATAAAATCAGTGCCACTTCCAGTTTCTATGTCCATCTCTTCAGCAACGGGAAGATTATCGTTAACATCATATATGTCCCAGTAGGGAATGTCTCCGTTGCAGTTTTGTGCATACACTTCAATCATCACGAATGGTGCCTTGTTAATCAATGGATGCGTTCGACCCTGCTCAAAAATCCTTCGGTAAAATCTCTGCAGGTCTACACTCAGGGCATTTCTAACTTCATCACATACACGTTTGTTCCAGTAGCCTTTCACCTTTTTCCTGTCTGTTGCATTTAACCAAACAAATGTCAAGTTTTTCTTGCGATTTCGATAAAGCTGAAACGTATCTCTTGTCAAGTCAAGAAAATATTCTTCACCAAGAATGTACTTCATTTTATACCCAAAGTGCCTGGAATAAAACAGACCTGTGATTGTGCCAGGGGTAACTGCTTGTTCTTGACCCATGTTCAGCTTTTCTAGTATTTGTATCTCGAGTATAACGTCATCTGGCATCTTGAATACTAGCAGTGTGTTGTCATTTGTAGTCAGTGCTTTAAGAAGGAAACTCCAGTCAAAACTATTGTGCTTTAGGATAACATATCTTCTCCATGTGTTCAGCGGAATGTCCATTTTAAAGTAACTAAGTTCATCTTCCGATACAATGTTTGAACAATTTAGAGCATTGAGCAGTATCTTAGATGGTATTCCTTTATCCAGAGCACATATTCTTTCCTCTACAGAAAATACTGAAAAATTCACGTCATCAGCAAAATCTTCCATAAAGAGTTCTAGTGTTTCGTTATCCGTTAGTCCATGTCTACATTCGTAGTTCCACAGGAAAAGGAATTTCTCGTATTCGGATATATTTGAATACGTTCTCTGCGCAAAATCCTGAACAAAATCTTCAGAAACACATCTATCAGCCTTTACGCTCCGGTCTACAAAACGACTTATTAATCCTGGGGTGAATTCCTCTGTAAAAGACATTGCTCTCTGGTGCATTCTGTGCCAAACGAACTTCACAGAATCAAGATGAACTTGGTTATGCATATCATCACTCGGTTCTAAACCTTTTGGAATTTCAATTTCTTTTCCTGTTTTACTTGCGTCGATTACCTGAGAAAAAAGTTGACCAAGCCTCTCGCATTCAGTTGATTTTACCCCTTTTAAGTCCGCCCACATATTGAAGTATTTGTCAACTCTTGCTGTCAATTTTTGTGTTTCATTCTGTCTTGCGAAGTATGAAATTATCGTTTCTTCAGATATGGCAGTCATTGGTTTTGAATCTGCTCCTGGATAATCATAGGGCGGTCGGACGGATTTCGGAATTAACTGTTTGTCCCAGGTTACAAAGTACTGGTCGCCATCTAGATCAGATCCAGCTATTTCATTTGAATGTGGACGTTTACCTCTTGTGGGGAAGACTATACAGTCAACAAGATGGTGTAACTTTTCAATATCTTTGTTATCTGTTTCGTCGACGGCAGTAAGTACTCTAACATCCCCTAGCAGATAGCATGGATTCTTCAAAACTACCACCTGGCCACGTATAGTCTTTGGATAACCTGATATTGTAAGACGAAGGAAGCACTGTCCGTACTTTAAAGTACCTGTTGGGTCACACACTCCAAATATGTTTCTAGACTCAGTAATTAGTATGTTCAACTTTTCAACCTTGGAAACCATACTAGTCTGAAGCTGTTTCAAACGTCGTTTTACACTTTCCTTTTCTTCTTGCAGTAAGTTGTCGATACCACCTACTTCATTGATACGTTGAGCCAGGTCGAACATATTTTGCCACTGTAGCATATGGATAGCTGACTCGGAATCTATCGTCATTTTTGAAAGTGTGTTTAGGTGTTTTTCTTGTTTTTCTTCAAAGACTTCGTCCTCAATTCCAAGACCTGATAATAGCATGATAAATTGTTTGTTCAAGTGCCCAAAGGTGTATGGTTTAGAGAAATCACAAACGCCAATATAAGGGTGTTTTGTGCATTCAAATTTCTTCATAGAAGGTCTTATCATAACTGATCTATCCGGAAGTTCTCTATCCAATGCCAACACACCTTTGTATCCTTGAAGCCTAACTTGAAAAACTGCAGGTGTGTACTTTTTCTTTGAAACATCTGCGTCGACTGTAGAGGCTAGTTGTTTTGCTAACGCCTTCCCTATACCCCCACAACCATCGGTGAAGTTAAAGGTGCCGTCACGAGTTGTAATGTCTTCACTGACTACAATATCCTCTTCTTTTATCTTCACATCAGTTAATGTGACTCCCGAGAAGAGAAGGCCGATTCTTGCCAATCGTTTAGATACTGTCTTGATAGAATTAAAATCGCCATGTCTTTGAAGAATTTCTTTCACTTCATCACTAGTTCCCTGCCACATAAAACACTTCCTTGTTTTCAGACCACTTGCACTGCAGCCGAGGAATGAATACTTCAAACCATTCACGAAAACTCCACCCAACAAGATCCTCTGAGCAAATGTTGCTTTCACGCTTATGTTAAACTTCAGTAATATCATTTTTTCATGGCCTTCTTTTGAAATGAATCTGTTGGTTTCGCCGGCCTTATAACTCGTCCACTCTTGTTTCGAGGAATGTTCTGAGAGCTCTATTGTAGGAATTTCTATGAAGTTTTCTTTCTTGCATTTCTTTAAGAAGAAAGAAAAATGTGAGGGTATGATGCGATTTTCTTCTTTCAGCTTTGGATCATAGTTAAGAAGTGTTGACGACTCCAAAGGTATTTCACCTTTCATAGCTTCTTTTACAATGGAAATACGTTCTGTGATGGCCCGAGACTTTATCTCTAAAACTGGAATGTGAAATAACTGAAAAAGTTTCAGATATGTTTCTCTTACTTCTGACCACAACTCTGGCGATAATTTTAAACATTTATCATCATCGTGTTCATAATTCACAGGCCATAAGAACAATATCAAAGACCGTTTATACTTTTCGATGCATTCAATCACTTCACAAGTTCTCGATACGGCTTCAGAACTTCCTTCACCAATACATTTTTCCAGCAACACTAACGCTGTGAAAATACAGTTGTCTGTTACAAACTCACGGCCTTCAATATTTACTTCCTTGCTACATTGGCTCAGTATTATATCTCTCTGAACTTCGAAAAAGTTTTGATCGTCACATCTATAGTCCATCCTACTGTTGATGCAATGTTCACTGAGTACGCTATTAGCAACATTTATTATTACTGTCTTGTCTTTAAAGTGGCGTTTGCACTGCTCTTTTAATTTTGCAATCAATTTCTTTTTACCTGCACCGGCGGGTCCACAAAATACTACGTTCATCGTACTTGGGGCACTGAAATATATTCACAGTTATATCAGTTTAATTGTTAAATTTGATATCAGATTAATACATGCTGATGATTTTTAATCAGTGCTGATACTAAAAAGGGATATTAAAAAGTACATCTTTTTTATATGCAGACTATACGTAAATTCCAATTTTCTCTCTTTCTGAAAAAATGGTGGTTTCGTACAAAGTATATAGCAATAGGATACTTAACTATGCTTAACAAAACCTCGTTGGAAATGCTAGATGCTCTCCGAAGCCAATAATGGTCTATGACATAATCCTTTCAATAAATAAAGAACAAGAGTTTTTGTGGTTTTGTCTTCGAAATTTAAAAGAAAAAACGCATATCAGGAAAAAACACAGAAATCATTTTTAAAGTGATCAGTTAAAAAAAGACACCATAAACAATTAGCGAAAATGAGAACTCGTTGGGTTACCGACTTCGAACGTTCATTTAAATCCCTTCGTAAGCTGGTATTTTATATCTTTGGTAAAATTAATCAGTCCTTAGATCTATATAAAAGTTCACTAAATTCCAATGGGTAGTTGCTGAGAAATAATCTAGACATGGATCTTGCTCTGGTATACTATAGGTAGCAAATCAAAGGGCGCGTAACTTAGTGAAAATAATCACTACGGACCATCTACTGTTACAGTAGCTTCCCATACAGTTGCATTTAATTCCAGCAAGACGTTCCTTACAAATAGCCTGGACACTCATTGTGCTCTAGTACTCATAATACTAAACCCCCAAAAAAGTTTCATTTATTTCAAACAAGTTATTGCTAAGAAATAGCCTGGACACGAATTTTGTTCAGGGAACATAGAAAAAACTTTCTATGAAAGAGCGTTTAGCCGAAAATTTGTAATAGCAAGGTTAAGCAAAACTATTCTAGGGGAAAACAAGTTATTTCACCGCCGATTACGGAGAGGCCGATTTTTACTGACTTGAAACGTTATTTAGGGCGTTAAGCTAAGAAGGGAAGATATACAGACAATAACAAGTGTACACAAAATTAAGAAGAAAATAAACGTTTAGTTCATTTTTTTAGAAAGAAATGTACCTGTTCGACATTTTTGTATTTACCATTTTTGTTGTTTACCTTAAAGCTTTTACGGCTTGTAGTACAACTGTACTTTTCGTAGAAGGCTGAATGTTAGGTGGCCCACTCAAAATCCTCGTGACCTTGACCCTAAAATAAATGGGAGTACATGTAGAGAATATGCATAGGTTTTAATGTTGATGATTTTAATTAGTGAAACGAAAATAGTTTTCAAACACCGGTGAATATAACATCAGAATATCCTTTATTACACAGCAAACCGAATCCATTTTGACATTTGTAGCTAAAACAAGACCTGTCGTTGTGAACGGATATATGCCCCCGAAGCCATACTTAGGACAAGGACATGGTTTTTTCACTGGAAATGAAGGCCAAATAGTATATGAAAGTATGACAGAAGAAGTGTGAAAGGAGAAAGGAATGTTAACAAACACATGTCAGTAGGTAGGTGTATGCACACGTTTAATAATACATAAATTACTAAACATATTTATAGTTTGGAGGTTACATGCCTGTGAAATTGCTGATGTCAGCCAAAGCAAAACCACCTTTTACATCTGATCACTGTATCATTTATTTTTAACATTTATTATTTTTAAGAGCATAGGAAGTAGATGCGTTTACCTACTATTAAGTTTGTAATACCATAAATAATTATACTGATAGTAATTATCATAAAAGACAAAGAACAACCACAGAATTAAACAAATACGTTGTTTGTAAATTGAGATAAATGCTCTGATTATATATATAATGGCTAATAAATGCTTTCAGAACAAAATATTATTTATCATATAAATGTTGATACCAAATAACTTAAAACTCTAATAGCATATTTTTTTCAAGAAATATTTCATGAGAACATCCAAACCAGGCTTTCATGAATGACAAAATTGTTGACCGGAAAAACTATCAATGTATTTTTGCGAAAAAAGATACCTTTCCAGTTAAGTGTGACCTTAACCTTTAAGCTACAAATCTAGGATTTTCTCAAATTTCAACACATGTACCCATAATTATTTCAAAATCCATCTATGAATAACAAAAATCATGCACAAAACACCACCATCTATTCACAACTATATCAAAACTTTTGACATAAAAGTGTGACCTTGACCTTTGAGGTGGAGGCCTGATTCTTGCGTGCGATACGTCGTCATCATGTCTAAATCATTTATGCCAAGTCATTATAAAATCCATCCTGGGATATCAGAATTGTTGGTCGGACACGGCCATTAATGCACTTTTATGAAATATTCATATCATGACTTAGGACGTACAAGTGTGACCTTGACCTCTGAATTGGACACATATTCTTGCGCGCGACAGTTCGTCATCATGTCCAACACATTTATGCCAAGTCATTTTAAAATACATCCAGGAATGACAGAATTGCTGACCGGACACGACCATCAATGCACTATTATGAAAATTTCCTTTTAAGTTCAGGTGTAACCTTGACCTTTGACCTTAAACCTGGGTCTTGAATGTGACACATCGTCTCAATGTGCCACACAGTTATGCAAAATTATTTCAAAGTCCATCAATGACTGACAGAGTTATGGACTGGACAAAAAGCGGACAGACGGACGGACGGACAGACAATTCAAAAACTATATGCCTCTCTTAGAGGGCATAAAAATGTCAGAGAATTAGAATATATAGAGTTGAGAAGTTGTTAATATTAACTGAAAAGAAAACGTGTCAGTAAGTTTAGAACATTGTTATAATACACAAACAAACAGAAAGAAAAGAAGCTGTCCGAAAGACAGAGCGCTCGACTATTCGCATCTCATTAGTTTAAAGTGCTTGCAAAATATATAGGTAATATTGTGATAAACAAGAGCACCACTGAGCGGAGCATTATTTGCCCTGAAGGAGAAGAGCTTTGAACTTGAAGTTGCCATAGGAACTTAAGTTCTTCATGGAACTAGATAAATTACACAAATCTGAAAGGGGACAAGGCAATGAATAGTCTGGTAAAGGTAGGTTGAAAAAGGCCCAGTGGTTCTTTGAATGCAAAGGTTGATGGACAGAGAGATGGCGGACATTAGGTGATCCTCATAGCTCTCTTGAACCTATCTGCTAAGGTGAGCTAAAAGATGATAAGGAATGGAAGTTATGATCTGAAAACTGATTTTTTGTGTCTACTCACTGTGACTTTGACCTTTGGCAGTGACTTTTTTATCAGTTCGACATTTTTAGCTACAAATGTCAACAAGTTTTCGGTTTGCTTTGTAATAAAGGACATTCTAATGTAATATTCACTGGTGTTTTTGTGAAGTATTAAAACAATAATAATAGCTGCTTAAAACAATATATATATGCAACACGGTAAATTATAATTATGCAAAACTGCATATTTTTGCGCGCAAAACTCTACCCAATATTGCTAAGTTTAAAGAGGGTAAGAGTTTACAATTAATTCGGCGAAGAGTTATCTTTCTTGGAGGACTGATGTTTCTCAGCATCTTTCTTAATTTTCAAGTCAATCCCGTTAATGATTGCTAAGAAATAGCCATGACAGTATGTTGCATGCAAAACTTTAATCAAGATTTCTACGTCAAAAAAGGGTCATAATTTGCCTAAAATTTGGTCAAGAGTTATCTAACTTGTCTGTTTAATGCCCCTGAAGACATTAGGGAAGTTTCACATCAGTAAGCATCACTGGTTAATAAGATAATTGCATGAAAGTAACTTGCAAACAAAACCTTAACAAGGTATAATCAACACTAACTCCAACGCCAAGGTGAGTAGAATACCTCCACTTACTTCATATGTCGAGCTAAAAATAAACTTTTTTTCAAAAAGACTTTGCACCTGGCCTTTAGGGCCTACAATATTTGCAATATTTCAACAAAATCAAAGTAACTGAAGTCAAACTGCAGAGAACTGGGGCTATCACAGAAGTGATTAATATCCCCTCCCCGCATTCCGCTTCGTTCTGAAGGGAAGCAATTTGAAGAGTGGGAACGGGACGTAAGGAGGGATATTAGCCTGGAAATTATTAAAAGATGACTGGGTACTAACCTGTAGCAACGAAGCATTTGTACAACAACAATATATTTGTTGTGGATGTGTAAAAACCATCTTATGGTCCAGTTTATGTAGTTGCAGTCCATATATAAACTTTCAGGAATGTAGATGATAAGGCAAGGAAGTCATGTTATGGAAACCGTTTCCTAATTTTGAAGCGCTGTGATCTTGACCTTTCACAATTTGACCCCGAAATCAATAGCGATCATCCTTGATCAAGTGAAAATGTATGAATAAGTTTTCAGCAGGACAATAGAAGATAAGGAAAACAAGTTATGGGCAGGAAACTGTTTTCTCCTGTTCAGTCACGCTGGGAAGTTGAATATTTCTATACAAAGTAATTTCAAAATCCTGTAAGATGTTCAAGTGATATGGAGCGAACCTAAATGAGAGACAGACGGTTCCATTACTATATCCGTATCTTACGGCGTATAGAAATACAGTTAGGGTGTCCCCAAAGACCTAATATTCCAGTATTTTAAGTCTGTCGGTGTCACATACCTGTATTTTTCACAGCGAAGTAGGAAATGACATTTTGATTTTTCACGACATTTTGAGAACACAATTTCATAATTTCTCATTTCTATGTAAGTATTGGCTTCAATTTCACATTGAAGAGGCACCGTGGTCCAGGGGTAGAGCGCAGGGCTCCGAACCCGAAGGTCGCGGGTTCGAATCCCGTCCGTGGCGAGATTCTCTCACGATCTTCACATTCCTCCAGGCTGCGCGAATACTGGTATAGAACCCAGGAAGCAGTCATCGAGCGTGATGAATCTAAGTTGTAAGAACTTGTATCGCAATCGATGTAAAATAAATGAGTCTAAACTAAACTTCAATTTCACATTTATGAAAGGATACCTTACAAATGTAAAACATTTAGGCAATTCATCACTAAGCATTATTTTTGTCCATATAGGATGCTAAACAAAATGCCTTAAATTTACAATAATATTTTAGTTAAGGCGATATATTAAAGTCGCTAAATATTTCAGAAACAATCATTTTGGGTACATTAAATGGGCAGCATACGTATATGTGTCCTTCATGTATTTTAGAAGCACCAATAATTTGTAATTTGAAAATCGATCACATTTCAAACGTCAATACATTTTCTTTACTTCTGAGATATCCGAAGAGTAACGCTCATTGCAAGATAATGCATGTTTAATTGTGCATCGATATCCGAAAAGTAACGCTCGTTGCAAGATAACGAATGTTTAATTGTGCATAGATATCCGAAGAGTAACGCTCGTTGCAAGATAACGAATGTTTAATTATGCATAGAAAAGTGTTAGACAATATTTGATGACGCACTACACATTTCAGTAAACTGATTGTCGTTTGGAATTAATTTTGATGACATGATTCGTTTATGCGCAGCACCAAAGTCTAACGGACTGAAATCGGAAACGCTCGCCGCTTACAAATGGGAACAAATCAAAAATTCTGACTTTCAGCCGTTTTATATCGCATTTTTGGAAAAGTTAGCAAACGGGGAAAAGGCATAAAGCATTTGGGTATAATTTATACTGTTTTCTCATTCTCGCGAAGACTGCTAGGCCTGTCTGGAATTCGAGAATACCGTCTATCAATAACTTGACTACCTAGGGCGTGCCAACCTCGAAGATGGTCACGTAGTATATTTTCTAACATAGGATAGTAATAGTAACATTTTTATAACAACCATTTCTAACATTTGTAAAATCTAAATGGACTCACTGGATCAGAAACTTCTGCTAGACAAACATGTCGTATTAACATTATTAAAAAGATCCATACACTTTCTCCATTTTAACCATTCACTCGCTGTTTAATTTTATTTTTCGATTTATTAAATATTTATATAATTTTTCTGTTTTGCTTGTGTGTAGTTATTCTTGATTTTCATACTTTTAGAACAGTTCGTGCAAGCGAAACCGTGCACCATATTATTTATCGCGCGGCTCTTGTTACTTTCTCGCGAGGGAATATAGCTGAAAACTAAGCCATTGTCCTTTCTGCAAGGCAACAAGTTAACTGGCTTAAATTTTAATATGTAATATCACGACAAAATAAGCCTACGGATAAATAACCCTCGATAAATTGGTAGCAAGAGACTAAAGCTTTTATGTGTATTTATCTAAAAACTAAGGCTTAATATTTATTTCTTTTAATTTTATATTTAAAAATTAAGTAGCTTCTAATTCAAACAAAAATAAAACGACAGACAATTTACTCATGTCGGATATTAAATGGGGGACAGGCGGTTCCATTACTATATCTGTTCCTTTGTGCGTATAAAAATACAGCTAGAGTGTCGCTTAATACCTAATACGCCAGTATTTTAAGTCTACGCATGTCACATACCTATATTTTTACAGCAAAGTAGGAAATGACATTTTGATTCAAGACATTTAGAGAACACAATTTCATAATTTCTCATTTCAATGTAAGTATTAGCTTCAATTTTACATTTATGAAAGGGTACCTTACAGATGTAAAACATTTCAATTCAGTTCAAAAGTTTATATATTGCATAAAGCATGTAAATACAATGCCTATAGCACAATACAGTTTAACATTTTATGATACGGAGCACAGAGATTACATAAAATGTTTTCAGAAGAGGCAGAAATATGTGTATCACAAGTTATAGAGAAACACAATCATTTTAATAGGTACAGTATTGTCTTATCATACAAAAAATAAACATATGTTAGAAACGATATACAATATTATTTTGTTATGCGTTCCTTTTTCTCATTGCTAAGTAAATGAATTTAGATAAGCCATTCAAAGTTTTACTGGAAGTGGTGGAAGTAAGAGTTTCAAATTTATTCATGTTTCTTTCTTAGATCACTATAATGTGGACTTACTAGTAAAAAATGATATTCACTTTCAACCTGGTTCATATTACAAAAATTACAAAGTCTGTCTGCTCTTATTAAGTTTTCATATCTCCTGTTTCAATACGTAGTCTATGGGATGAGGTTTTAAATCTGCCGAGTGCATTTCTATATTTACCTTCTGGAATAACTAACTCTTAAATACTTCTCTAATTAAAAAAATATGTTTAAAATTGCATATGACTGCAGTCAACCTGAATTTGTATGTCAGAATACCACATTTGTTTAAAAGTATCATATAATCGTTGTTTAATAATCGGGATTGGAATATCTCCAGAATCCTGGTTTAACCATACATGTACTTGAGAAAATCCATGTTTATCTAGGAGCTGTTTCATATGATACGCCCAATTATTGTTATTATATGTTCTATTTAAGTCAGCATCTTCTTTGAGTATAAAGTACGTCTGTTTAATAAGGGAAGTATTATATTGTGATAAAATTTTTACCCAGTATCTTAATGAAATTATTTTTTCTTTGTATTTCAAATGCGAATCTCCCTGTTTCCCCATAAAGTGTAGACAAATTTGTAGACTTTTTAACACCAAGTACACTCCTGATAAAGTGTGTATGTTAATCATTTAAACATCAAATTCTGTATGTATACAGACAATAAAACCGTTAAAATGCTAAATGACCCGAAATGCACAAACACTAATAACACCTTTGTCTGGGGTGTGAACTGTCTGTAAGCCGATGATTTACATGTAGTCCTTGCGAGACAAGCGAAATTACAGTTAAATCGTGAGGACATGCGACATTTCATTTGAGTGTCGCAAGGATTAATGTGTCACACATGCAAAAAAATTAATGTTAAATTTCGCCTGTACTTCCTCGCAAGGTTTTTAAATGTTCGCTTTCTCTCGCCTGTCAAACGAGCGATATTTTACGTGACCGGAACAGGATCCCGTATTCTCACTAACTAGACAGAGAAATCCGAAAATGTTACTAAAAAAAAGCCGTGGTGGAAAATCTTATCTCACATTGGCTTTTCTCGAATGGCTTTAGAATGCGAACTACTTTTTGTATTATTTTAGTCAATTTCGAGCGTTCACAATTTAATTTATGTGTTTAGGTTACACTTTAAATCACTTGTTCTCTGATCAATTTGCATTTAAATCACTTAAATCCATCAACTTTATTCATTCCTGATGTTTTAACCTACGTAATACGTTTATTTTAAATCCATTTTTACTTGAATCGGTGAAACGTGTCTCCGCCATGTTGAATATTGAGTATTTGAAATTTGGTTGTTATGCGGTTTTTAGGTGTGAATACGCATACAAAATAGTTCCAAATATTTTCTGCGTCTGTTAGTATTTTTTTTTTTGTTCCAAGTGTGAGTTAGTGAGAAAAATAGTCAATCATTTAGCGTGGTTGAAGATCGGGACATCCAAACCCTCGGGTGACCGGTTCCCGATCGGAAACTCGCCAGAGCTTCGTTTCCGGCGAAAACCAGTCACCCTCGGGTTTGAATATCCCGATCTTCAACCACCCCAATGATAGATTCAATTAATATATCACGATTACTGTAAGCTAATTAACATATGATCATTTTCAACAGACACTTGTCGACACTTTTTTTTTCCGAAGTTGATATAAGGCTATTATGAACTAATCAATATTTTGGCAAAAGCTCCTCCCCACACCCCGAGCCGACAAGCCAAAGGGTATAAGATAAACAACTAACGCTGATTAGGCTACCTGACTCCCATCCTTCCGGGATTTTTTAAGGTTTTTGAAGATTTTCTGAAGTACTCAGAATACACAGGAAAGAGAAACCGCGGTCAATTTTCCCTACACCCTACATAACACTATACTGAAAACCACAGAAAATGCAAAATACTTAGGAGTTACAATAAATAGTAACCTAAACTGGTCATCCCATATAAACAATATCACAAAGAAAGCAAAAAACAGCAAAAGGTTCATCAGACGAAATGTCAAAACACAAAACAAACAACTCAAAGAAGCAGCATAAAAAACATATGTAAGACCACAAGTTGAATACTGCTCAACCAAATGGCATCCATGGCAAAAATATCTCACTCACAGAATAAAAATGGTCCAGAGGTCAGCTGCAAGGTACGTTCATAATGATTACCAAAATACAAGCAGTGTAACAAACATGATCAAGGAACTAAAATGGTCAAGTTTAAAACAAAGGCGAAACCATGCCAGCCTGGTCATGCTACACAAAATAAAAAACAAACAGGTCAATGTCGATCACAATCACCTTACAAACACAAGAAACAGCAAATTCCTCATCCCACAATCAAAAACACAACATCATATGAACTCATTCTTCCCAAGGACTACGACTCGGGAACGAATTACCGACCGAGGTTAAGGCTGCCCTAACTGTGCCAGCTTTTATCAGTGGACTAAACAAGTTTTATAGATTTAAAGTATTTAAAATAATTTTTTAAGTAAGATCTTATTTTTTCTTTGTTATTATCTTTTATAATTTTAATGTTCTGACACGCGCCTGCCTAGTATAGTCAGTATTGACTTTTGGCAGTAATAAGTTGAAGTTGAAGTTTTTCTTGAAAATAAATCCGGTCAGATTTACCAGACCGGTCTCATCAATTTGATAGTCTATCAAAATTTCGTTTGTCAGAAGTTCACTATATGCCTATCATTCTAAGAGGAAACCCTAACAAACACAAAAAAAAATAACAGGAATCTCGTGGATTGCCAACGAGAGGCGTCGCAAGGCTATGGGCACACCGGAAGTTATTGTTTCGAAAAAAGACACGTAAGCCTACTTGTAAATCTAGAAATTCACTTTTAAACATATTTTGAGCACTAGGCTACTTCAGAATTATTACTGGTTATATATCTACTAGGCTACGCTATATCTGAAAATTCCATTAAGATAAAGGATAATGCCGCTTACCTAGAATTCTTGCAAAATGTATGTGCTCCAGTTGAAAATGAATTTGTTGAACAACTGATAATTTCAATACCATTTTCAAAAAACCAGCTGAGCTTTTTTCCGAAAATATGAGCAATTGTGGGAACCCAACGTAGAACAAAAAGCGAAGTTTTCAAGATCGGAAATACCCTTAACCAAAGTAAAGTGAAATAAATTCAGTATCAAATCGAAAAGTAAAACACTATTCGGAGAATTTTTTGACGTGTTAAAATCAACAGTCTTGTCTGTTTTTCCCATATACAAAAAAAAAAAATTCTTAGCACTAAATTTTTACTTTTATTTACATAGGATAATTTTACATGGCTATTTCCTTGCATCTGCACCGGACACACGTGTTTCAAGATGGCTGACAGCGACGAAGAAATTTCACAGGAAGGCCAAATAAATCATGATAATGAAAAGGAACCAGAAGAAACAGTAACTTTTAAATCGTTGGGAGTCGTAGATGTATTGTGTGAAGCTTGTGAGGGTCTCAAATGGAAGACACCGTCAAAGATACAGCGGGAGGCCATTCCTATAGCGCTGACAGGAAAGGACATCATTGGTTTGGCAGAAACTGGGTCAGGAAAAACAGGCGCTTTTGCGATTCCTATTCTACAGTCACTCTTAGATAATCCTCAAAGATTGTTTGCACTTGTGTTGACACCAACAAGAGAACTTGCCTTCCAAATATCTGAACAGTTTGAAGCTCTTGGCTCAACAATAGGTGGGTAAAAATACTGGGAAAAAACTTATTTTTCTTCCTTTTTTGCTCAGTCACTCCATGAATTCACTTAATGAATGATCTGGAGAGCATTGTTTTGACCAGTTAATGAAATAGCATTTCTTTGTTTTGTCTGGACTGATTGAGTGTGAAATCAGTGGTCTATTTAGATTTTTGAAACTTTTTATTGAAATGTAACCTGGCAGAATTAGGGACGATACGGACCATGGGACAATAAGGACCAGACGATACGGTCCAAATTTTGGGATGATACGGACCATGTTTCGGGACAATACAGACCATGTTTAAAAAATTTATCTTCTGCTAAAAAATGTATTTTGATAACTAATGTACTGACTTGGGGAGATAGGATTTTAACAAAACTTTGCTAAAACAAATAGTTTCTGCTAGTATTTTGACTGAGTAGAGTATTTTATGTTTAATTAATATGACCGTTTAACGATTAATCCCTTGATATAGACAGTAGTGAATATGATTCCCCAGCAGCCCAACCCATATTTAAGTATACATTCACAATCATTTCTGTCTATTCTCTTACATGTCATGCTGTTTATCACACCTTAATCAACACCGTTAATAGCACACAGATTAACAAATTTAAAAAGGCGTTAAATTGACGATCCACTGCAAGTGGGCATATTGTCGATCAGCGTGAAAATCTACACACCATTCTCTTTCAATAACATGGTTGTCAAAATAACACAATTAATTTCAAAGACTTATTGGAACTTTAGAAAAAAAAAGATAATCAAAGTGTAGTAACACTGCAAAAAGCGGTTAAAAATACTCATTAGTAGTTTTTTTTCTTCAATGTACAGTAATTTTTAAAGTACCTTGTGGCCTATGGGCCCAATTTGGGACACTGTCCAAGAACTAACCATGGATAACGTTGCTTAAATTAGCAAACATTCCAGACACTCCAACCATGTCGCTAAAGAGCTAGCCCAACAGCAAGGCTGTTGGAAATGCCTTGTATACCTGAAGTCCACTAGAGAAATATTATCTGGCTGTATACTACCTATTTTCTTGTGACTTGTTCAACTTCAGCTTATTACTGCCAAAAGTCAGTACTGACTATTCAAGACAGGAACGTTAAAATTGTAAAAGATTAAAGAAACAAAGTAAACAGGATTTTTACTAGAGATTTTACTTAAGCATTTATTGTGAACATTTAAGATCCATAAAACTTGTTCAAGCCACTGATGAAAGCAGATAGAGCTGGGAAAGAAACAGATATACACTCACTTCTACATGTGTACTAAAGTCTTAAATGCTTGTGGAAATCCTGATTTTGTCAGATAAAATGAATTTTGACTAAATCAAAGAAATAAACAAAATTGGATTGATTTCAGCTAGTACTGGGATACAAATTTTATTTACAGTCAGTCAGTATGCATACTAATATACAAACATTAGTTAGCAATGTGTACCTATTGAACGTCGTATTTTGGAGTGAATATTAGTCAGTGCAATGACAACATAACATATGTGTGCATAGTTTACACAGTTAAACGGTGCTCTGGCTATAATCTTCCTTTCCAGTTTTGGCAATAATATATATGTTGTATAACATTTTGATGGGGCTATACCTGGTGTAAAGAGAAAAAAGGCAGCCAAAAGTAACACCTTGTTTTCAGCTGTTTCATTAATCTCAGTGCTTCGTAATGTTCGATACTGAACATTGTTTGGTTTTGGACTTTTTTTAGAACATACATGTTTACATTGTCGCTGTCAGATACTGACATTTGATCTATTCTGTTTCAAGCTATTTATTGACTGTGGTACATAATATAGACTCAGCTGTACAGAAAATGTACCAGGGGTAACTAATATTAACACTTCCCATACAAAATATCTGTAATGGACTTGACCATCTTTCAAAGAATTGTACAGGTCCATTAATTGTTTATGATGGTGCTTATTGACAATGAACTGACTGAATGGTGAATAGTGCAGACCATGATCAGACTGCAAGATTGTTCAGCCTGATCTTAGTCTGCACTGGTCCCAAAGGCAGAGTCAGTTGCCTACAGCAGGATAAGGGATAATATACATGTATGGCATTTCAGAAGTTTGATATAATTCTGGTAAAAGGTTCAAATGAATTTATGGTGTCCTGTACAAGTAAATGAATTCTCATTTTGAAATGATACTATTATTTCTACTACTACTAGGGAATACTGTTATTGTTAGACTATCATGCAAGTTCAAAGTATAATAATTAAAATAATTTTAAACATGGTGGCAGAAATAAAAAAAAAACACTTCTGCTTTAAAAGATAGTTCTGTGGTTTTGTTCAGTATTACGTAACCTGCATGTAATATTCACAGGGTAATTGTTTGGTCCAATTAAATGTCATTCAGTCCAGTCAGATTATTGCCTATACTGGTCTGAATGTCCAGTGCTTCAAAAACTTATTCATGAAGACTGCATTCAGTTTAATAAATTATTATAATTGTTCATTCAATTTTTTATTTACACCTTCACTTTGGGTAATAATTAGTTTAATATAATTCCTATTTACATGATTCTGAAGCAAATAGAATGCTATAAATTTTAGAGTATGTCATTCTAATATAGTTCTTAATAACTGAAAGTCTTTGATAAAGATATCTGTCATCAGTGTTTTGTATTCATTACTATCAACAACAACAACAACAGTTTATTAGCAAAAATCGACATATAGACATGCCTTTGGCTTATGATCAGCAAACTATGTACAATAAATTCAAATATCAAGGACAAGGCATTATACAAAAAGCTGTTTTCCTTCAATTTCTTCAGGTGTAAAATGCTGTGTGATCGTTGGAGGTATTGACATGATGAATCAGGCTCTAATACTTGCCAAGAAACCGCACATCATAATCGCAACACCAGGGCGACTTGTGGACCACCTGGAGAATACAAAAGGTTTCAACTTGAGAGCTCTCAAGTTTCTTGTGATGGATGAAGCAGACAGGATCTTAAATATGGACTTTGAAGAGGAAGTGGACAAAATACTGAAGGTGACGAGTAATAAGGCTTTTATTGCCATAAAATGGTAGTTGTCTTATGCCATTGCAGTCTGCCAAGTAAGTCCAAGGCCAAATGCTCATGAATTTCTCTTCAGGGCCACAAACAGCCAAACCATAGGCTGTTAGCATTACCAGTAGTGAACATGGCCATGGGTCAAATTACTTGAAAATGACAATTATTTTTCAAAAATTCTAGGAGAATTGTTCAAATATGTATTTCAGATGAAATGAAAATTCTAAATACTTAGTTTTACTTCCTAGTGGCAAGCTGCCAACATCATATTTAGTCAATTAAGATCAGTGATGTAGGTTTAATTCACTATGTTAATGCAAAAACCCAACCATTTCAATGGGATGCCATCTTGTCTTTATCATCATACTTTAGAAAAGCTGAAAAACTTTAACATGCAGTGACAAGATGTATTCTTTAATTTTAAGCATCTTCATTTTGGGCTTATGAAATATTATTTGTGCTTGTAGCCTATCCACGCTCTAAAACACAAATGGCATAAACGTCAGAATGTTTTTAATACAGTGACTGCTATTATTATTGCTTTTATCATTATTCACGTCTACTTAAACCCTGAACATGCTGAAATTTTGTAATGGATTTGCCCAGCTGTGAATTAAGAACAGTCCATTCAAAGTTTAAGGGATTTCAATATCAAAATACAAAAATGGAGCTACCAACAGTATAGAGCCTGGTGTGACTGCACAGATGCAGGCTGAACTGGCTCTATACTGGTGGCAAAGGCTGATCACTTTCAGTTCCAGCAGGTTAAGGGTTAAAAGTAGAAATAACTCTACATCTCAGTTCATTACTTTGCACAGTAAATGCTTAGGATTCCATTCCTGAACTTTTTTTACCTTGCATCATGATTAAGGGCTGTTGTTTCAATATGTATAACCTTATAAACTCTATGAAAAGAAGTTGGCACCTTGTTATAGAGCATTGATATCTATCTCTAAACTAACGTTTAGTTACATGTAACCAATGCTTGTCTGCAACAGTGGTGTTTCAGTATCTTAGGATGAGAGAACTTTACCAAAAACAATAGGCTTGGTAGATTGGTAGGCTAGAAGACAATTGGATATTCACAAGTGATTTTCCTTTTGTCATTTTGTGAGCAGTTTCAGAGCACTATAATTTATTCTAAAAAAAGTGTAAACTTTTCGTTAGTACTTGTAATTTACATTCAGTTTCATGTCAGTGATGTTGCAGAAGACATAGGCAGGAAAAGTCTATTTCATACGTTTAAATATCTGCCTATATATGTTATGTTTTGAAGTTCTGAATTTCTGTATAAAGTGTTATTATATGAAATTTTCCAGGTGATACCCAGAGAGAGAAGGACATATTTGTTCTCTGCAACTATGACAAAGAAAGTTGCAAAATTACAACGGGCATCATTAAAAGAGCCAGTGAAAGTGGAAGTGTCGTCAAAATACCAAACAGTGGAGAAGCTTCAACAGTACTATATCTTTATTCCTGTCAAGTTTAAGGATGTGTATCTTGTATATATTTTGAATGAACTAGCAGGTAATTCCTTCATGGTATTTTGTGCAACATGTGCTAACACGCAAAGGGTGGCACTCATGTTGAGGAATTTAGGTCTAATGGCAATCCCACTGCATGGACAAATGACTCAAGCCAAACGACTCGGTGCTTTGACAAAATTTAAAAGTAAGTCTAGATCGATTTTGATAGCTACAGATGTAGCAAGTAGAGGACTTGATATTCCACATGTGGACGTTGTTATTAACTTGGATATACCTACACATTCAAAAGATTACATTCATCGTGTGGGCAGAACCGCAAGAGCTGGTCGAGCCGGAAAATCTGTTACGTTTGTCACTCAGTATGATGTCGAACTGTATCAAAGGATTGAGCATCTGATTGGGAAACAGCTTCCGTTGTATAAAACAGAGGAACAAGAGGTGATGTTGTTGATGGAACGTGTTTCAGAGGCGCAGCGACACGCAAAGCTGGAAATGTCAGAGGGAACAGGAAAGAAAAGAAAACACCGACCTCAGCAGGCTGAAGATGATACTGAGGAATCAACCGGAGTCCGAAAAAAATTGATGAAACGCAAAAAACACTATTAGGTGTTTGTAAGATATGGATATGGTTGCATGAAGTCTTTAAAATTATTACAGTCAGACAAATCAAACCATCAAACATAACTTTAGTCTTAAAAATTTAGACACTTGGTTCTTGAATTATAATCTCTCAAGATTTAACTGAAAAGCTAGATATCAACTTGTTCTAAAGGTGCCCTTTATCTTTTTTCCTGAATATTTTAACATCTTTTTATAATTTTGTTTTGACTTGTATACTAGAACTGATTAAGATTGTTTTGAGATCAAATTAAAGTTTCTGCAAATGTAAATTTTTTCATCTGTGTCCTCTGTGAGTTAAATCATTCTGGCTCTGATGCAACATCCATTTCTTGCATACTGGTGAAAATTTAAGGAGTTTTTTATGTCCAATTCAAAAAGATTTTTTTTGTGATGTCTTTCTAACAAGAGGTGTGGTCCTTCATTTCTTCAAACCATGTTTATATTCTGTGCTCAACGCATAAATTTTACCTCACCTGAACAGATAGATTCAAAAGAGCTATAAGGATCACCTATGTCTGCCTTCTGTCTTTCCATCCACCATTGCATTCAAAGAACTACTGGGCCTCTTTCAACTTACTTTTACCAGAATATTCCTTGCATGGCCCCCTTTCAGATTTGTGAAATTTATTGACTTCCATGAAGAAGTTGCTTTGACCAGTTTGAAAATTGTTTAGCAGAAATTTTCCTTGGGTAACCCTTTATATAAACTAGATGGGTGTTCAGTGGAACACTTGTGTCGCCCTTAGGTACTCTGTTAGAATAACTAAAAAGGTAAACAAGAGCCTGCTGGAAAAGACAGCATGCTAGTCAAAGTACAACAAGACCTGTCCACAGACAGCATGCTCCACTTTTCTCAGTGCTGGATAATTATTATAAGCCAAGTTAAACAAGAGGCCCAAGTGAAAAAAATTTGACTGGGGCAGGGCAAGTACCTAGTCATACAAGATGAAAAAAAAAATTTGGGTCAAGTAGTTATGTATTTAAAAAAAAAAAAAAATTGGGGCCCCGATAGTGGGGTGTGTGTGGGTGATGGGAAGTGAAGAACCTATGTATTAAAAACAAACAAAAAAATTGGGTCGGGTGGGCAGGTTGAGGGTGGATGGGGAGTCAAGTACCTATGTAAAAAAAAATTTTTAAAAAAAGGAACCCGGACTGGTTTGGGGATCGGATGGGGAGTCAAGCACCTATGTATTATAAAAAAAAAAAAAATTTGGGCCCCGGGGGTGGGGGGGGTTGAGGGTGGATGGGGAGTCAAGTACCTATGTATTAAAATTTTTAAAAAAAAAGGCCCCGGGGGGCGGGTTGAGGTAGGATGGGGAGTAAAGTACCTATGTTTTAAAATTTTAAAAAAATGGGCCCGGGGTGGAGGGAGGGGGGGGGGGGGGCAGGCCTTATGCAGAGGGGACGGTGGAGGGGGGGGGGGGGAGTACTTACCCAATATAATTTGAAAGTTTGATGTTGAAATGTTAAGAAATGGCAAAGTTATAGCCAACGTTAAGTTTTCGTGACGGACCGACGGACAAAGCGATCCCTATGTATCGCCTTTTCTTCGAAAGGGCGACACAAAAATGAAATTGATCTCATTCAATAAAAAAATTGGCTTCCAGTAGTAAGATTAATTTGTCTCAATGGGAAATTTAAGAAATCTTCTGGAAAATTGATTGATTTTTTAAAAATAATTAGCTAAAATGTGTATTGGCAGACCCTCTATAGATACTGTGGAATTATGGAGTGGGACTTATTTTCTTTTGAATGTCTTTTGGGGAAATTTTAGAAAACCTACCAAAAAACTGCTGGCTTAATTTGAAAATAATGTCCCTTGGCTTGGATGAATTTCCGTAGAAATTTCGTAATTTATCGAGATCAATGAAAAAAACAGGGTCAGCAGGAATGGGGCATATTTTTCTTGTATGTCTTTGTAGGAAACTTGAAAATCCCTTAAAAACTGCTGGCTTGATTTGAATATAATAAGGAACAAATGTTCCTTGTTAGACCTATATAAATTACGAAATTTATTGTGATCAATGAAAAAGCATGACCACCATGAGATTGGCTTATTTTCCTTATATATGCTCAGGGGAGCACTTGCAGGTCATCATGGCCCTTTTGTTCAGCTTACTTCCCTTGATATGAGTCATAGCTTAGTATAATAACTCCAGATTTTTTTCAGACCAAATTTAGAGGATTTTCTTTTTTGTGCTGTCTCTCATTCTATCAAGAGTAATTGGTCTTTTGTTTCTTTGAAATATGTGTGTATTTATTGTGCTCAGCACATAATTTTTTAGCTTTCCTTTCCATTGAATAGCTTAGTTTAATGAATAATAACTGACTCCACTTCATAGCTGCCCACACAGTGTACATGTGTTGTTGCCAAACCCTAGATATGGTCTGATTAATATTCTTTAAAATTTAATCCTTTCTAGCTGATCTGTTTCGAAGAAAAAGTCAAGCTATTATGATCGCTGCTTCATCATTGTTGTCGTTGTCATGCAAAAACTTTAATTTAGCCCATAACTCAAACAATTTAAAAGGTATCAGTATGAAACTTTAACTGCTTGCCTATCATGACAAGAGGCATTTGTAACACAAGGGGCATTATTCTGAAAGCTATATTTTTGGAGTTGTGGCTCGTTTTAACTTGGAATTTTTATCAAAATTGCTTAAGTTGAATGATTTCAAAACTAAGATATCAATATGAAACTTGGATTGCTTGCTTATCATGACAAGAGGCAGTTGTAACACAAGGGGCATTATTCTGAAAGCTATATTTTTGGAGTTATGCCCCTTTTTAACTTACAATTTTTTGTCAAAATTGATTATTAAGTTGAATGATCAAAGGTATCAGTGTGAACGATATCAATATCTTGACATGAAACGTCAGAGGTATATAGACCTCCTGCAGGAGTAGTGCACAAGAACCATAACTATGGCCCCCATTGTCGACATGTAAAACAGATGAGCATTGGGGGCCACTCCGTGGAGCTCTTGTTTTACTTTGTTAAGATTGAAAGTGAAACCCATAATTGTCTGTAGTTGGAGACTAGTTAATAAAAGGTTGCCTTTGAACATGATAAATAAGGAAGACTTAGTGACTTGTAACACTTATATTTTGATTTAATCCTCAAGTTAGGACCCTTATAAACTGCACTACCTGGACAGCTGACCAGAATTCTTGCAGAAAAAAATCGGTCAGCATTGAATCTGCTGCAAACTGACCAGTGTCTTCAGTCACTACTGCTATTACATGAGATTGGTCATGGTTTAAGTGATAAACAATTTCGTCACTAGATTGCTAGCAATATATACAATAAAGTCCTCCTTATCCACATTTCTGGTTACAATAGCTTTTTAAGCTTAATATGTAAAAACAAAAAGTTAAATTGCTTGCAATTGGTCAGGTCAGGATTATATTTTGGGCTGAACTCTAACAGTAGATTTTAGGATCTGTTTCCTGTCCTGTCCTGTCCCTTCTATGAATGGACTATTTGGAAAACGAAAAAACAATGCAACAGCTTTTTTCTTTTTTTAAACTACTTTATTTCTATCAAAATACTGGTAATTTAAAAAGGTCTGTACAAATCTGAAATGAGGTGGTTTATGTAACTTTCACACAAGCACTTTTAACAGCACGCTAAAAATGTGGTAGAACTATCTTGCATCCAAATAAATAAAGCAAAAAAACAAGGAAACTCTCATGTACACACTTAAATGCTGGCAATAATGCAATGAATTTACGTAAAGAATTTTATTCTTGATGACCCATTTTAGATCTATATTTTCAAATGTATTCATAGATTTTAAGAAAGGTTGAGATTTCTGTAGCAAAATTAGCTACCAAAGAAGTATAATTTACATTTGTACATGCATTATCATTTGATTTTTATGAAAGAGCTCTTTCAAGAAAGGAGCAACCATCAGGTCTAGATGCTAAGTAGATAAATATATTAAAACTTGCTTCATTTTTCCTTAAACTTTGTTTAGAGGGAATAGTTAAGCTTAGGAAATGGTTGTGATACATAATGGTTATATATTTATTTAAACCTGATTAGCAAGTTAAAAATGGGCATTGTACTCTGCAAGCAATGTGTTGAAAATTTATATATTAGCCACATATGACCATTAAGTGATGTCAGATTAACAACAACAAAAATTCTCAGAAAAAGTTACCTTCAGATTCTCTATGTTTGAAAAAAAAAGATCTTAAAGATTTCTCTTTGAAAACCTGTTCCACAGAACAGCATGTAAATAATATATTGCATGTTTGATCATGGAGGAACTAAACACTGTTCACTGGTTAGGTTGTATTAAAAGTTGTGCATTAATTAGTCAAACCTAATCAATGAAAACCTTTGATGTTCAGTGGTGGTTCTCTGAAGGGTAATTAACGTGTTCCTGCAAGCTGGTTGTAGAAAGGGGAGAAAACTCTGATATAAATAATGACAAAATTGTGGTTAAAGTAAGGAAAGTCTTTCAGGAACAATTTATTTATTGAGAGCTTCAGCTTTAAAAAGACTCTCTTAATATGTTGCATACATGTCAATAATTTAGATATCATATACATAAAAGGACATAACCAAGTTTTGATTTTCTACAACAAATTCTTTTTCTTTTTCACTTTTTCAGAAAAAAAATATGCGTTAGTCTGTATAAATATAACGTTATTTTGTTGGAATTTTAATTGCCTTTCCTCACTTTGGTAGGTGGGGCTACATGATAAAAATCAGATAAAATTATAATAAAATTTCAGTCCCTTTGTAAACACAAAATGTCGTATACATAATAAACAAAAAATTGTTTCTTTTACAGTGCTACACAGCCTGTCTTACAGCCAACACTTTTTTGAAAAGTCTGTACATGAGAATTCTATTAAAATAAATCTCTGTAGCAAAAAAATCGCTGAGCTATTATGCATTTACAGGTTTATCACATTATGAAGAGCAGTTCACAAGAATCTTGATTTTAAAAAAAAGAAATGTTGTACAGTAAATTAATATATTTTTTAACAGTTCTTTGACATTAAACATACATGTTATAAGATATTTCAACTAATACTGAAATTCACTAAAAATAATCTTTACTAAAATATATTTTTCTCGCGTATAATTTTTATCGAATACTTTGTTTGAATTTATACATCATAAACACTATATAATACTTTATGTTGTTGTTTTTAAACAATTTTTAATACATCTTAAATTGAATTGTACGTTCAGAAATTATCTATTTTGAAGCCTAACAAATTTAAAGGAAGAACAACAACAACTGTGAAAATAAATCCAATTTCCCAGTGTACATTATATGTACTTAACAATTACACATAGATATAAAACTAATCTATATAAGATACACTGTAATGAGAACAAAATGCGGGCTAAGTCTTATTAACAAAAAAGCTGTGTTTACCTTTAAAATTAATATTAAGGGTTTTAGAAAAAGCAGTACCACAGAATTTGGACTTTGTTGTATGGATGTGAAAAGAAGAAATGACAGATATCTCACACTTGTGGGGGGAAATAAACATTCTAAGGCACTAATTGGGTCATTTCCAATTCCTGACATATGTACACAAACAAAAATAATCAACAAAATACATATGAATGTCATTGTGAGAAAATATAACAGAAAACTACTCATAGAAAGACAACATCAGCTATAAAGCTTAATAAGCACTCTGGTAATAAAACAACTCTTTGTTCAAAACTTAACAAATACACACTGGCAGTTTATTCAGAGAGTATTTCAGTATTTGTGATATAACTGTGTTAATTAGCTTTCATGTCGTTTAGTTTTCAGTTGATCCTATAGCCTGTGACCCTCTAGACATTTTTTTTAAGAAAAAGACATTTTCAATAGATTAATGTCAGTTTTCTGTTATTTTTTTAATTACATAAATCTGAACGTTATTAACTATGGCATCAACCATTCTCAAAAATTTGTTATGCCAAGGGTTTAATGCTAAATTAATACTTAACATTTATGCAGTGCAAGGTGTTTTTTTAAATGAATTCATGTTGAAATGTATAATGTATAAGAAATTATGCTTTACATCGTTTAAGGCATACAACTAAATGAGTTAAAATATATATAAATAAAATCGCCATTTCTACATCTTTCGTTAATAGAAACTGCATCAGACGACATTTCTCACATCCTCCCAGCGTATTTTGTTCGGACATAACACATTTTACATACAAATATATCGAACATTTTTAGTTTGAGAAATTCATTGTGAATGTCAGTTTTTCTTCAAAACTCACGTCATTATAGTTTTCTATTACATAAGGTAGGTGCGTTTTCTCCAATCTATGGAAAACTTAGAAACCAGGGATATATTCGTATGTTTGCAAAGAGGACAAAATAACGTACAGGATCCATACAAATACGAGAAATACCCCGCAGACAATTTTTGGTGTTTTTGGACCGCCTAGCTCCCCTCCGAAGAAGCTCACGTAACGCCGAACCATAAGTACTGCGACGGTTACAACGGCGCATATGGTAAATATAGTAACACTAAATCCAAGGTCACCCGCTGGAACTTCAAAAGATTTACCCTGAAATATACGAAATGCACATGTGATACGGGTAAAATGTTTACAAGTGTTCATGCTCATTCAGCATTAACCCTTAACTTGCTGGAACCGAAAGTGATTAGCCTTTGCCACCAGTATAGAGCCAGGCCAGCCTGCACATCCGTGCAGTCTGACCACGCTCTATACTGGTGGTAGCTCCATTTTTGTATTTTGATATTGAAATCCCTTAAACTTTGAATGGACTGTTCCAAATTCAAAGCTGGGCAAATCCATTACAAAATTTCAGCATGTTCAGGGTTAAATATTGATTCTATATGAAAATTTTTTTGGTCTTAAAGATGGTGGAAAAATCAATTGTGACGAATTAAATGGGTTGCAATTATTTTATTTAAGGAGCGTCTGCTGTAACAGTGTGGCCATACCACGTGGTATATGTGATGTCATTTAGGCTGTCGCAAGCAGCATTTTTTTGCCTCCTTTCGGAGGAGAAAACTGCTGTAAGTACTTTTATTTCTTCATCAATTTATGGGGATATGGTGAATGCGAAGTGGAAAACTATGCTCTACATATAGATCCTAATGATTCTTTTATCAGATGTAGTTTTTCTTAAAATTCGGGAAATAAAGAGTTCGTAAAAATATGTTTGCGATCGCAAAAATTGCATCAGTTTTCCTGAATGTTAGAAAATTCTGTACATCTGACAAAAGATCATCAGGGCCAATAAGTAGAGCATATTTTTCCGCTTCGCATGCGCTTTATATCATTAAAATTTATAAAGAAATAAAATACAGCAGTTTTCTCCTCTGAATCAAGGGGAAAAACATGCTGCTTGCGACAGCCTAAATGACATCATTTACCACGTGGTATGGCCACACTGTTTAAGATTGAATGAATTATGTTCAAAAAACGTTCAAACTTTAATCAGCAAGTGTGTTTCCTACATTACTATCTGTTAAACTAATCTACAGTGACAAAAAGTTGTTATGTGTCTGTGGTATGGAATATCAAGAACCCAACTATTCAGACTAAAGAGCACGACCTTCTGAACGAATGAATGTATGTTTACAGAATGCATAGCAGACCTTTTCTAACCCAAGAAATACTTCAGTGGCGCCGAAACTAACCTGTGACGTCCAATAAATGGCTGCCATTAACCATGGGAAGCCAAGACCAAGAAATACGTTTACACCGTTACTTCCGGTCACGTTACCAATCGCCATATCCGCTCCTTTCTCATTCATGGCGGCCGATCTGCTGGCAAACGTATCGGGCAAACTTGTTCCTTGAAGCAAATTTTAACATTTTCGTTTTATACATACTTTATTTTCCTATACGCTCTAGCAGTCAAGACGTATTGCTACAAACATGTACAGTTGCCTAAGAACAAAAATGTCGCAAGTGTCTACTAATAAAAATATTGACATGGAGTGTCAGCTGAAGTTGATCAAATATAGTATTTTTGTCATAACACTGTCAATATATTTTTAAGGTTCAACTTTATTTCCATGTGCTATACTATCAATGACTCCATGCAAATGTGTGTTGTACGACGGGTAAATCAGAGGTCCAGTGGTAGAGCACTGGTCATGAGTTCGATCCCAAGCTCATCGAGATCTACTCACATTACTAATTGTCGTTCGGATGAGATGTTGAAATCAAGTACTTATATAACTATATTAGTCACTGAGCAAGTAGAAGAACCTTGGGTGTCTCTGGAATGGGATGCTTTCTATAATTTGCACCACTGATCTTCGCAGCCTAAAGAAAACTTTTTTATTGGGACGTCATTCAAATGGAAAACTAATACCGACTATTTATAAACACAAAAAAGATCTACATTCGTTGTCTTTTTAGAGAGATTATACAACACTAAAAAAATACCTAAAGCAACTAATGTGATAGCTGTCACGGCGTCTTTGAGTCCGATAAGGCATCCGAAAATTGAGGCAAGGTCACCAATAATAGCAGTCAGGGCTCCAATGAAACACAGCGACACAATGAAACACAGCCATCCACCCCAGATTGTTGGAGGTGGCACAAAGGCGAAGATGAGCTGAAAATGTACAATAAAACGTATACAGTGTAGACTATCATAGTCTGTCTAAAATTAATCTGCAATTCCATCAACATATGTTTAGTTAACGACAAAAGCATAAAAAGAGTGAGAACGCAGCAGTTGATTATGGAAATGACACGATGATTCTACGGTAATGTTAAAAGTCTCTTGTCTTGGAACTCAAAACGAGCTGTTCACACAATTTTTCTTCTGAAGATTTTTAGTGCAAAATGAACGCCGAGAATCTGATTCGAAAACACATATCAAACTGAATAGCCTCACTGATAGTCTGTCTCGGATAATACAATCCAGTTGTTCAATTTAATAACGAAACTAGAAGACTTTGGATGCAGTGTAAATCCCAATGACTTTGTCTTGCCAGCTGCAGTTCAGACTCAAACCATGCTTCTCTTTTTTCTTCTTAGATACTTTCAAGACTTATGAATAATTTGCAATAGTGATATTTAACAATTAATTAAAATTGAGTGATGTTATAAAACCTAAATTCGAGCCCAAGTCTCTTCGAATAAAGCGATTTCAACGAATTTGATGTAAAATAAATTGGCATCTGAAATAGACTTTAATTAAAATTGAAATCAGGGTAGGACACGGTTTGGTACTAACCTTCCAACCAAAAGTGAAGAAATGCATGACATAGTCAAAAACAGTTGCATGTTCCAAATCTCCGCCATTTACGTTCATGGCTTCCACGAACTTTTGACCCCAGGTAGCACGTTGTAAACGTAAGGCATCGAGGTTGGCGTTGGTGAGGTTGGCAATGCGGTCAACAAAGCCATCAAATTCTGCAATGTTGAAAGAAAAATTTTCAAGTGTTGCGTGAATAAGTCTCCAAAATTAAATTTTCTGCATTCTAATTCATCAAGGGTAAAAAATAATTTTTATACATACATATTAAATTTGAATCAAAACTGTCTTGGCGAATGTAAGGTTCAGTTTTGAATAAGAAAGTCGAGAAGGCTTATCATAGATATTCAGTTTATAAATAGACAATATACAATACAGTTGCCACTCGCAGTAACACAATATATTATAAAGGCCCTTACTGAATTTTGTCGAAAGAGCAGAACTGAACATAAAAAGCTCTCGAAAACACTTCAGGATATTCGGGAATTAGTTCGTCGAAATAGATATAGTTGCATTATATTGTTCTGTATTATTTGTTCCTTTATGTGAACGTTTGCACACCTGCTTATGAATAATTTACAATATCAATAACATACCGTCGTCATTTACAATGGTGATAACAGTTCGGCTCAAATGTCCGATTTTGGCGCCTTTACTCACTGATTCGATGAATAATTCGAAGTTCTCGTCTTTCTCGAATTCCTGAAATACAATCAAAACAATCACATATATGCGTATATTATGGGACACACTACATATATATACTTAGTTTCAAGTAAGATACACACGCACACACGCACGCACGCACACCGGTGACTATCACACGACTTTGCATGACCTGACCATTTTTATGGTACATTAAAACCCCCGTCCGGTTCATTGAAGACTTTTTTATATCAGCTTAAAGACATTATCTCTGTATATTTTTTGTTGTTCTTTGTTGTCGTTTTTTCACCCCCCCCCCCCCCCACCTGCCAGTCTTCCCATGCCCGCATCTTTCAATACCAGGTAACTCGAAAACGTCCGCAAAGCATCTTCCTGATTAGTTTACGGTTATTGGAAACTTCCTCTTAGAGTAGCAAAATTATGTAATCATTCTTTTCAGGAAAGCTTTATCAGACAAAGCAATTAATTATTCAAGTTTACATAACTGTGATTTTCTAGAACAAAAACGTTAATTTGCCGGTAAACATGTATGTGCCAACGAACGTCTTTATACAAACGAAGGAAAACGATGATTGATTTTTGTTTCATTACGAATTCTCGTACGTTGAAAGGAGGGATTCATAAAACTGTAATGCATTTACCAATACCTTCATCTATCTGAATATTCTGACAAAAATAGCCAAATCGTCTGAATGAGGAACTATTTATGGACCAGCTGCCTTCTACTATTGTTGTTGTTGTTGGCGGTGTTGTTGTTGTTGTTGTTGTTACATGTATTATTATTTACTAAAATGAAGAAACTTACCATATCGTCATTGATGGTGATTTCAATATGTTTTTCAACCTCCCCGTGACTTAAAACGAGCTCCCCTTCTGTCTCTTCATAGTCTCGACCCCCGACGGCGGAGATGTCCTTCGTTTTCCACTTGAGTCTGAGCTCCCCGTCGGCGCCGTTGACACGTTTTACTGGTACCCGGGCTACACCACAGCTCTCCTTGAACAGGAAACTAGGCTTTTCGAATTCAACGGTTCCAGGTTCTTATAAAAGAAAAGTAAGGGGAAAAAATTGACCATTTTCTTTTTTGGGCGCATTTAGGAAAATCATGATCAGAAGCAAAGTGCCCTGAAAATGAGACAATGTCCTAAAATATGAGAACTGATTCAACTATATCTATCAAAGATGCAACTGACAGCTTATCAAATATTGATGCAAGTCATGTAGTATAATCTAAACTGAGGTGTGTCATGAAATATGGTTCTAGCTAACATTCAGTATTACGGCATATATTTTATAAATATTCATACGCCGAAGCTTAATCGTTTCTTCTAAGTTAGGCATTAACTCGTGAAACAACGATTAATTATTTTAAAACTAACTTCAAAATCTGGACCAAGATCGAATGAGAATTTTTCCTAAATGTAATTCAAGTTTACGTATTGCTGTTTGGCAATCAGGTGTCGTCGGAATGTACTTTACTCGAATCTAACTGGTACTGTCCACAACTGTAAGAGCAATTATAAAAAGAAACTATCGGGAATGATAAGTTGGATGTAACTAATATATTATAACGTAAATAATTACAGGGCCTAACAAGTCAACCATAGTTACCGTCATCGTTAAGAATCACAACTTGTGCAACTCCCCGCTTGCCAATCTGGGCATTCTGGTCAGGTTCTACACTTAAACGGACGAAAAACACTTCATCGGGCTCCCAGATATTATCATCCACAATCTCGATCTCTAGATCTTGACTTGTCTGGCCTTTTTCAAACACTAAGCTCTTCTTTACCTCAATGTAGTCTGATCCAGATTCGGCTGTTCCATCTATCGTCTCTACTCTAGAAAAAAAGGTAATAATGTATTAATAAATAAGAGTGACTCGGATGCGTATCTCCGTTCGGGATGAACACATTCAACAACAGTTGTAAAAATCTCTTATGTGGCAAGTATACACAAAAAATTAATTAAATTGCCCAGACATCACCCTTATACTTACTTGAATATGACTCGTTCATTCAATTTCCCGTGTCTAATGATATTAAGTTTTACGCGGCCGTCTTTTTCCAGGACCGCCGCTTGTGGTGCGGCAAACTCGATTGTCGCTTTGCTCATGCTCTCTGGCTTGGAGAAGAACGAAGACTGGGAACCAGAAGTATCTTCAGACAGGAGCATGGTCTCAAGAAGCTGTTAATAAATACAAATGTTTTACAATAGATATTACTCATCTTGAAACGTCTGTACCATAAAGAAAATAAATACAGCTAGTGAAATCGTGGCTGCTCAACAAACAGTAATGCGACTTTTTGGCATTGATGCGCCTCCTCTTGACTGAAACTTTGTCAATGGTTATCTATTGATATCGAGCAAATTGTATTTGCAAGCAGCAAGAAAAATTGCAAATATATATATCAATCGCTTTCAAGCACGAAATTCAACGATATCAGAGGTATAATGTACATATGTCTGAATGCCTTCAAAAGGTGAATCTTCATTCTTATAAATCGAGTTTGTTTTGTTTTTGTCTTGCTTTAGCTGGGCGTTTTTACCTCTCTGGTTCTTTCGTCCAAATTCGGTACAAGTTTGTTGGAACCAGTCATTTCGCGGATGGCGTTCCGGCGGTACCAGCCGCGAGAATGTGGTTTTTCCTTTTCCATGATGTAAGAAGCCAGGTGCGCGACATCTTCCTCCGTGAACCCCTTCTCGTGGCGTAGTTTCTAAAAATGCGAAATGGAAACAGTACTTTTATTTGATTCAATGTCATATTGAGTAAACAAGTCAAACAATGCGAAAACCTAAAAATAAAAAAAAGTCGGGTCCATCTGTATTACTTCCGTTCTTGAAAAAAGGTATCTTTTAGATTTGTTCTAAAGCTTAAAGAAAATAGAATTTCAGAATTGTCTAAAACTTTGAAAAATAAAACAAAATGTTAATCCTCACTTTAACAAATTCTAATATCAGTCGTTTGTTTGCATGTATCCCCTGTTCCGGAAGTTCTTTGCCTTCGATAACTGCCTCTGTAAAGTTTAGTAAAGTATATTTTAGTTTTTACATGAGTTTACGTACAATATATTTTTTCTGGCGGTCAAACAACTTTTACTTAGACGAGTTGAATAAAAGTTTATATGTAATTTGACGAATTACAGAATCTTTTAATCACCGTAAAATGAGGTTTCGCTAAGCTAAATTCATTTTAACTACAAGCGTTATCAAAAACATCCGCCAATAAAAATAGTCCTATAAAATTTCAATATACATGTATATTAAATGAAATTCAAACAGTCATGTCAATAATAACAAGTCTAGTAGATCGGAATAAAATCTTCTATAAATGTGTTTAAAAAGTACATACGCAATATTTTGTTTGCATTTACACTTGTTATATTACATTAGAAACAATGTCTGCCATGCTATTTTTATTGGTCATATTACATGTATTCATTAAAATGTTAATTGAACCTTCTTTTTGCGAAAGCGTAGTTTCATTAAGGTAACAAAAATATTTCGTACATTTTGAAATCCTTTACTATTTATTTATTTATTTATTTATTTATTTATTCATTTATGTATGTATGTATTCATAATCATGGTCACAGAACATAGTCTAGATCACGCAACAATAATGAAAGATTTGCTAGACTCACTCTGACAACCCGGCGTAAGTCAAAAGAAAACAAAAAGTGTTTCCGCTGAGAACCTGTTTAATAGTTCTTAATACTGTGAATGAAGTCCTACATACAACATACAATTTTTTATGGTACGAAAAAAATAATGAGTTGTTCTTCCCTTTATTCCACAGTATATCTTGTGAGATTTATATCTCGAAAAGTCTGCACTTTGTCATAGGATATATAGCTCTAGTATTTTTCTTAAAGCTCAATCCATAATGGGTTGGAGAGAGAGTATTATGGGTCTAGTACCTTAAACGAAATCAATTTATCAGACATAAATGCGGATCTTTAAATGAAGGAACGAATCAGTTCACATTCACTCGATAGTAAAAGTAAAAAAATGCATTATTATAGTGTCACTCCTACTGAAACGGGCAGCTTCCGGACTTATCAGACACCTCTGTTGTATACATTTACTCTTCGATTCCTTATCTTTAGTTCCAGGCGCAAGGCGGCAGGGGTACAGGCAATCGGTAACCATTCTTTAACCAGCTGACGGCCCAACAACCAGTCTTGATCTGAACAAGTCCCTTATGGGACTCGAACCCTTGACCTCCCGATCCGTAAGCGGACGCCTTAATCCGTACACGATTATAAATCATATGGTACATAACAAATAAGCTTTAAGAAAAAATCTATATAGGATATACATGGATATAGCGATATAGTATTCGAAGTGTTTTAAAGAATCGGTAGATGCAAATAAAAACACGACGTTTACCTGCTGGAATCCAATAAACTTTTTGGTTTTGTGTTTTATTGTCATTGGTATAGATACACTATCTTTTTGCATTAATGTGTGAATTCTACATAATTAAGACTGCATGCCCAAATTAGACCAAATCATATGCAAAATAAAAAAAATTAACACTGTGTTGGTCTTAGCATAGGGAAAAAATAACACAGGATGACCGATGTTATGAAGAAAAGTAGTCTGAGTTTCTACTATGGCGTTTCATATCGTTCCGTGTAATGTAAATACTTTATATACTAACACACAACTTTTTTATGACGGCACACACTTTGCCAAAACCATAGTACACCAAACGATGGTACCACATTATCATTCGATTCAGAAAGATGGATCAGTAAATTGCAGTAATATACAATGTAGGAATAGAAATAAATACGAGTAAAAAAAGTCACAGCGAATCTGGAAAGTTTTTTAAATTTACAGCAGAAGAAAATTACACAGAGCACTTAAATTGAAATAAAACTTAAAAGTAAATCATATATTTAGAAACTTAAACAAAGTTTAATTTCTGCATATATACCTTTTCCTCTGTTTTCTGAGCGGTGAACAAACAATAGAAAGAAAGAATATAAAACTAAGCATGCGTTTCATATAAAAAATAATGTTATTGTATACATGTAGAGTTTAAAATGGCTTAACCCTAATCGTTATAACTCGGCCTTTTCCGACAACTTCGTATAAAGACTTATTGAAGTCGCCCGAGGTGTTCCGATAGCTCATCCAAAGCATTAACACAGCTCAATATAAACATATAGATAACATGATTATAAAGACGTTTTATAAAAATCCCATTTTAAGCTCACTTTAATGTCCAGAGTACCATTTCTGCAAATTCCATATAGAGTTACTTCCCCTATGAAAGTAAAAGCCCGAGAGAAACTGCTGTAAAGTGGGCAAAATGATTTAACAAAATATGTGACCAGCCGTTGTTAGAACATTGTGGTTACACCAGGGCCTCAATTAAAGCCCTGGTTACACTAGCGTTCTAAATAGTATTTAAACCTTCATAACTGATTTCAAGCCACGTTTAGTTTTAATATTTAAGTTAAGTTTTTGATTTTTTTTCGAGAAAAAAAACGCAAGTACTGAATATTAAGAAAAAATGTAAATGGCTATTATGTGATGAAATCGAATCAAATTATGAAGGCTATTTACTTAGTGTTTTTGTGAAGACAATGTTTTTTAGCATACACACAAAACAAAAGAAAGTAGATAGCATTAATGCCAGGCAAATAAAGTACTTCGGCAAATTCCGTATGACATCGGCACCTTCAATAGACATTTACATAATCGAAGTACCCCGGCTTTTTCCTCTTCACACATCGATTCTTTCTAAATAATTTTACTTTTTTATGTACACCTTTTTTATGCAAACAATGCCGACAACATTAGAAATTTGCTTATAAATGTGTTACATGCTAGCTGAACAAGCAAGAAAATACATGTAAAGAGATAGAGCAGTCATGACTTTTTACCTATAGTTGCCTCTACAAGCGAAGTGGAAAAAATACACATTAAAACATATTCAGTATGTAAATACAATGTATGTAATAATATTAAGTCTGTGAAGTTGGCAGTGGGATCAACATTCGACATTCGACATTCAATGTCCCGCAGTGCATTGAACATTCAGCAGGACATTCGATTTCATGCAAGATTTTGAATGTCCTGCAGTGCATTCGACATTGGGCAGGACATTCGATTTCATGCATGTGTTAGAATGTCCAGCAGTGCATTGAACATTCAGCAGGACATTCGATTTCATGAAAGACTTTGAATGTCCTGCAGTGCATTCGACATTGGGCAGGACATTCGATTTCATGCATGTTTTTGAGTGTCCTGCAGTGCATTCGACATTCAGCAGGACATTCGATTTCATGCATGTTTTTGAATGTCCAGCAGTGCATTGGACATTGGGCAGGACATTCGATTTAATGCAAGATTTTGAATCTCCAGCAGTGCATTCGACATTGGGCAGGACATTCGATTTGATGCATGTTTTTGAATGTCCCGCATTGGATTGGACATTCAGCAGGACATTCGATTGAATGCATGTTTTTGAATGTCCAGCAGTGCATTCGACATTGGGCAGGACATTCGAATGAAATCGAATGTCCTGCTGAATGTCGAATGCACTGCTGGACATTCAAAAACATGCATGAAATCGAATGTCCTGCCCAATGTCGAATGCACTGCTGGACATTCAAAAACATGCATCAAATCGAATGTCCTGTTGAATGTCCAATGCACTGCTGGACATTCAAAAACATGCATTCAATCGAATGTCCTGCCCAATGTCGAATGCACTGCTGGACATTCAAAAACATGCATAAAAATGGAATGTCCTGCTGAATGTCCAATGCACTGCTGGACATTCAAAAACATGCATGAAATCGAATGTCCTGCTGAATGTCGAATGCACTGCAGGACATTCAAAATCTTGCATGAAATCGAATGTCCTGCCCAATGTCCAATGCACTGCTGGACATTCAAAAACATGCATTCAATCGAACGTCCTGCTGAATGTCCAATGCACTGCTGGACATTCAAAAACATGCATGAAATCGAATGTCCTGCACAATGTCGAATGCACTGCACGACATTCAAAAACATGCATCAAATCAAATGTCCTGCTGAATGTCCAATGCACTGCTGGACATTCAAAAACATGCATGAAATCGAATGTCCTGCCCAATGTCGAATGCACTGCTGGACATTCAAAAACATGCATGAAATCGAATGTCCTGCCCAATTTCGAATGCACTGCAGGACATTCAAAAACATGCATCAAATCGAATGTCCTGCTGAATGTCCAATGCACTGCTGGACATTCAAAAACATGCATTCAATTTAATGTCCTGCTGAATGTCCAATGCACTGCTGGACATTCAAAAACATGCATGAAATCGAATGTCCTGCACAATGTCGAATGCACTGCAGGACATTCAAAAACATGCATCAAATCGAATGTCCTGCCCAATGTCGAATGCACTGCTGGACATTCAAAATCTTGCATGAAATCGAATGTCCTGCTGAATGTTTAATGCACTACGGGACATTGAATGTCGAATGTTGATCCCACTGCCAACTTCACAGACTGAATAATATTAAAGGCTCTGAAGAAAAGTTTCTAACTGATGAAGAGTGGTAAGTAAATAAAAGAAAGAAACAAAGACGTTAACTAAAACAATGCCTTTAAGCTCATTCTGACGCAAGTAACTAGTAGGCATAAATGTATATTTAGTGATAGAGGCTGTTGTTTTGAATAACATACTTTAGTTGGTGCTTATTTCCCTTTGAGAGTGTTTTTGTTATTATACGTACTTGAGTGTTACATATAAAAGGTTAATATAGTTTTTGTGATTAACATTCTGTCAAAAAAACAAAAACTTACCCAGGTCCAAATGCTCCGGAGAAGGTTTTCTGGGGCCGCGTGAGCAGAAATCCTTGTCCGCAATGTAGGCCAGAAGGACCATCGCCGGAAACATGAGAAAGGTCAAGAACGCCTCCCAGAGGTCAACGTAGTCCGGGGTGACAACGACCAGAATGATTATGAGCCAAATGTATGCGAAGATGGAAAATATGCAGGTCACTGCGAACACTTTGATTAATTCTAACTTTTTAGTTTCCGAAGACGGTACGGAGAGAATGCATATACCTGTTATGCACATGAGGTTAAATGCTGCGGATCCCACAATAGTTCCTGGACCAAGAGCCCCAGCCATAAATTTATTACCAACTATTTCAATAATAGCCAGCAGGATCTCAGGTGCGCTTGAACCCAGAGCCATGAGTGTGAGGTTTGCCACTGTGCCGTTCCACATCAGAATCTCAATCTCCGTGTAGCCGGTGTCGCTGTTTGGGTCCGCGACCTTGACCTTCTGTTTCTTGCTGGTGATCATTTCGATAGCTTCCATAAATATATCAGCGATGATGGACACGCCCATAAAGCTCCAGAGGAGACCGACGATGTAAATGACAGCTCTTGCCCCGGTGCTCCATGTGTATTCATTGACAAAGGGCATAAGAAGCCCCGCGTCGGCGCACTTATAGTTTTCCAAATCACAGGAAGACATTTTGGCACTACTGTTTCGCTTGAAACCTGAAAAAAAGACAAAACTGGTACATATTTATAACAGTAAAGAAGTGGCTATGTTCTAAATTATGAAAACAAGAACCTTGTATCAGCGTATAGCAGATTTCTACCGTTCCTTACGCGCAGAAAGACAAGTTCAGTAACACGTAACTGTCACACATTTTGAGAAAAGACATGTGAGACCCATCTACATGTATTTTTTACTCCAGGATTTCTATTATTCACGACATTTGACTATATACATGACGCCACAGGTAGCCTGTCTTTATTATCAGCTAGCGCAATGTCAACATGGAACATCAATGGGGTATCAACCTTCAACTGTCGAAGACGGGCGCTGAAACCACTGAAGCAATGATGTAGGAACTTCAAACTTTTATCTATTGCTTGTACTATCGGTCAGTGTTTTGGGGGATCACTTCATTGTGGGTTTTTTTTTTAAAGTAGGTTCTACAGTCTTACCGAAACAAGTTACATTGATAACTTCGTTTGCGTTTTTTTTTTGTTTGTTTTTGTTTTCTTTTTTTATCATTATTATTATTATTATTATTATTATTATTATATAATCGGATTTGGAAAGTTCAGCTGGATTCATTGTGGTTTTAGCGTTGTCTGAGGTAAAAGCTTGCTGGCTTCTAATTTAAGTATTACCGTGTGTTAATGGTTAGTATCTTATCTTCCACTTGACCACTGGACTCAACTGGCTTAGTTTCAAGTACTGCTATAAAGATAACCAAGGACCGTATATTAACAGTAAGTCCGCGAAATAACTAAGGTCGGGTTTTTAGGTTTGAGACAAAATCGAATATTACTAAACAAACAATCAAACAGAGTCTACCAATTGACTATAGTATCTGAATTGTAAGTATAGAAGTAATTTTGCTTTTGTTGTCATTACAATAATAAAGGTATAAAGAAAATGAAAACATTGTGACGTCATATAACGTACAGTGTTTGTCTATACCATATTGGAGAGGTATGTCCCAGAAGAAGTACATCAAAAAAGTATGAAGCCTTTATTTAGAAGTTTTACTACTACTGATACAAACAATGGGTCAAGTGGCGTTGTAATGGGGCTAAAAGTTATTAAATAAAAATTATATTTTCCGTTTGTGTATACATGTAGTCGATTTTAATAAATGGTTTTTAAATTAGTTTCTAAAATCAATTGTCTGTTTTTATTGAGCTTAATTGGTATCTTCTTGTCATTTTTTTTCTTCTGTAATCATTTCAATACATTATTAAATATTTGTGCAAGGCCTCTTTGTTCTTATTGAATTTACCTTTAAATGTTGTTTCCAATTGTTTTGAAATTACCGATCAGTACAGACCATGACATTTCAGTCTTAACATCCGTGCAGTCTAATCATGGTCTACACTGTTTACTTATCAACCAGAAGTTTTCAGTTAACACCCCTGTAAATGATATATGGTATCGTCCAAACTGAACAATAGACAAGTCTTCTTTTCTTAATTTAACAGGGTAAAGTTCAAATGCACAAAATAAAAATTATATCAGCTTCCAAAAGGACGTAGACTCGATCTTGCGTCGAAGGAGTGAATATGCAAGTGTCGCAGTTTTCGTTTAAAAATTCCTGAACCGTCTTAAGTTTTCTCTTTGACGACCGAAAATAAACTTCAAATACAATCTCTGAATATGGCTTAATTCACATGTCCTTCATATCGATGAAGGTTTTACGGCTTAACGCTAATACCTGAGATCCCGGACTAATAAAATTTCAATTAAGTAGAATATCTAAATGGAAATATATGCATCTGCGTTTATTTTGAGTAACTAGGTAGGGTTTATTGACATTTAAGATTATATAACAAGTATCTTCGGCCGGCCGCACCGTACAATTTACGTTTAACATGCCATTATTCATTTATTCAATCTGAGTTTATAACATGGTAGGTTTCTGCTCTGTTGTGATGAAGCTGTCAAATTTTGTTTAATCGATCAAAATACATCAGTTTTTTTACTGTGTGCCTGTTTATTTTTGTCGCTGACATTTCTACTTTCTAGTCATAGGAGTACAAAAAAATATTATAAAAATAATACATAGCATTTCTTGCAAAATATTTTTAAGCCGAAACCCTTTGTTTACGATATGATTGTCAGTTCAGTTTTATTTTACGGAGAAACGTTTTATTTAAAAAAAAAAAAAGAAAAAAAAGCTGTATACCTCTGTCCTCGAAAAGAAACGTTTAATATTTTCACTGAACGAAGTAGGGTAGAAGTAGGAACACAAAGTAATTAATAAAGTATTGAAATGATTGCAAAAGTTGTTATGTGCAGCCTGCGTATTAATCCAAACACCAGAGGTCGCTAGCTTGTAATTTTCTGTTCGGACAATCACATTACAAACTGGGCATGTACAAAATCTGGCTTCAGTTGATATTCTTTTTAGTATCTGGGGATGTAGAGTGTCGGAAGTCAAAGCACAAATGGCTTCAAAGTCATATAGCATGCTAATAATCTGAGGCTTCTTTGCTAAAATAGCAGCAGAAAATCCTATTTTCAGCATGGCAATTTTATTTACCTACTGAATTTTCAAAGCATATCATGTACAAATGCTGTAGATAACATATAATTTAACGTCTTTTAACTATACATTCTTTATTATTCCATTTCCATGTGAATTCACAATAGACCAGACAGAAGTTTTCATGAATAATGAAAGGGATATTTAAAGATGACGCAGAAATAGAAATGAATATCCCACCCACTTACACCTCTGTTTCTAATCTCTGGCGGCGTGACGTCATTTGGTATACTACAGCTAAGTTTAATAAATACAGCTCAAATTTCTTAACAGTTGATTGAATTGCAGTTAATATTCAACTCTGAAATACACAATGTACATTTTTAGAGTCAATTGAATGGTAAAGCAATAAATCCCGTCACAACCTTACGACACCTTTCAAATAGTTATTGATTATTGTTACTTTATAATCAACTATGGCTTAACCTCGTGACCTTTTCCTCTATTTTTTCTCCCTGGTTTATTGTCAAATGCTTCCTAACAATTAACAATAAAAATGCGTTTAACATGATTACGTCACAGTGTTAATAGGTTTTTTCTAGACTTCTTTTCGTGGGGACGTTTTGACGCTTACGATTATATTTTCAGTTGTGACTACAGTAATTGTGTATTTTAACAGGGTCAGTTTGACTGTACACGTTTTCTGTTTGAGTGGAAATGAATAAGCAAATCTATATGAGCTCTGAATTCAATAATACGGGCAATGACTAAAAACAATAGATTGATACATTTAAAAGTACTAAAACGTGCGAATGTACTTAAATTGATACAGAGTTTTGGGGACTTTAAAACATACACTAGGCTCGGTTATATTTAGAGATAAGTAACTGACAATGATCATGCTATTCCGATAATCCTGTCCCCCATCCCAGCCCCAAAATTACCCTGCATCTGTTTTAACAGACAGGCAAATAGTAAATTTATAATAAAATGGTAAAATTCACACCCAGACTCGTTTATTGAAAGGATCATACTTGAGCAGTTTTCTTGTCTCAAAGACTTACATTTTAGGTCTTTGATTTTACTACTGCCTGTATTATGAATTAAAGAGGTCCGCTAACGAAAAACCGCCTTGAAACGCCTACCCTGGAGCAGGCTGGTCAGAAGTCTGGCATGCATTCCGAGATGCCTTGAGACTTTTTTAACGATGTATTGTCTTTGAGCATATTTAAGCGGAATTGAAAATAAGGATCCAAATCGAACTGGGTGTTTTGGGTGAAACGCCTCAGAAATAGCATTTATTACGACTGAATACAAAATAAACTAGGCGTATCTTCCGTCACTCTAGTGCCTACAAGTACAAAGGCAGACCGGGTGGAATGTATTTCATTTAACAGAGCGAGACATTTCTGTTACTTATAAACTATTTACCCTACTTTTTGTTATACATATGACAATTGTATTAATCATTTACATGAGATGTAACCGTTAATCAATATCCAGTATTCTAACTGTGATAGATTTATAGGCTTACCTTTAATTAACTTAAACTTCCCGAGAAATAATCCGAAACAATGTCTAAGAGGCAATAAACAAATAATTTACACGGAAATTACAATCATAGGAGAGTTTTTAATTTCTATCATAATTCATGATGTCACTATGGTTCGTTCTCACGAACTGTATTTGGTGTTTGGCCGTTGCTAAAACAGCTCCAACCAAACCTATTTTCTATTTGTATACATACAGTTTTACTTCATTAAGTAAATCCAATAGTGAGCGCCTACCATGGCCAAGGGAAGTAACCGTGTAAACAAATCATGAACAATCCGTTGCGGTGTTACTTCCCCTAATTAGTACAGAACGCGAGGACTGTAATGATCAGTGCAGACGAGACTGCAAGGATTCTGGTCATGGTCAGATGGTTTTCTTTTACTTACATATTAAATTTTGCGAGTTAGTCATTACACCAAAGACCTAAATGGAATTTAGGTCTTTGGATATACTGACAGTGGGATAAGGTGCTTACGATCTTAGGCCGCCAGCAAATTTATAAAGCAGAAATGTCCTTTGCATGGGATTGTCAACTTCTTTTTGTCTTCAAAAATGCACCCATACAATCAATTACATACAAACCAGTTCAAAACATTTTGAGTTTTTATTCTGTTGAAACTGTTTGTTGAAATGAAACAAGCACAGGGCAGAACTCGCTTACATGATTGACTGGAAATGATAAAACTTGTAAGGGTAGAATGGACTGCATTTTTCTCTCTGCTGTATTCTGCATCATTATCCTTACTTTTTTTGGACAAAATTGCCCTCATTCACTGTTCCGATATGAACAAATGGTTGGATTACCTACATTCTTTTATATAAACAGGAGCCGTTTTACTACGTGTGATGAATGGTAGTAAACCTTAGTTCTCTGTACAGTATTATTTATATCAACCCTCTTGTGTATATTAAGTACTTGATAAAAAGACCGGACCAAGGCTATTAAATTACATGTATGTAGGCAGTTTGGCCATCCTTCTGCCAGGCACTTGCATACTACTATTACGGGAAACAAAGAGAGAAAAATAATGCAACATATAATAGTTCTTAACAATTTTATTTCATTATTTATACACTGGTAATTTTTGTGTGCATTAGAATATTTTCGAAATTGTGCATGTAGTAAGACCCTTTCATTTGTACATGTAAAAAAAGACTTGAATTTTGAACACATATAAAACACTTCTTACCACAGTACTTACAAATACAACAAATTACTATAACATGATATAAAATGCACATGTGAAGAGAACAAGATGTACAATGCACAAAAATATGACATGAAATGATAAACAAAAAAAGTGTTTTCATCTTGAGGCTAAATTGGTATTTTCTGGGTTAGTTTTTTATGTTTGAAAATTTATTATATTCCTGAAGTTACCTGTGATGCAACTTTTAACCCTTATTCCAACATTAGTTTAAACTTTACACACCCTATATCATAGTTTTAATTAAGTTAAACAATTCTTCAATGTATCTCAAAACAAAATTTCACCATCAAAAAGATCTTATTACCACTGCAAGGATACTCATACGAAAACTAATGGTTCAAAGTTACAAAATATACCATACATGAAAAAGGTGACAAGTGTTGTAAATATCTGTAAATAGTTCAAACCTTCTAGAAAATTTGGTTCTCTTGCAATACAAAATACATGCAGCCTCATGACATCTTCGAGTAGGTTCAGCACATTATAACATCAATCAAAATTCATAATGAAATGCCATCTATGCCACAAAAGAAAACTTGATAAGGCCTTAATAATTTACAGACATTTAACGTTTTAAGCCTTTCACAAAATATTACCTAAGCCAGTAATACTGCAGGAACCTCATGCAGTGAATATAACATGTACAGTTCATGATGTATATATGTTTCTTCACACATCTTCTACACAGGATTAAATGAGCAGTTTTTCAATGCTCAACTTAATGTCTTGAATTACATTCTTCAGCTGCGATCCCTCATGTGTGATCACTGAACATGAAATCACTGGCCGACTTACTCCACATGCACGTCCAAGAGCTGTAAGAAATACGTAATAGTGTGGAAAATGAAATGCTTCAAATGGTACAGCCTAGAGGGAGACTCCGAAGAAAAAAGAATGATAAAGAATGGATTTGGGTAAAGTTTTAAATGTATGAGACTAGCTTTTTGTGGAATTTTTGGAAGAAGATGGTTGGTCGGGGGAACAGTCTTCCCAATGATGTCACAGTTCTCCTTAATTTCAGTCAACACATAAGTGGTTTTACATAAAATACATAGAAAATTAACCTCCAGTCACAATATCAATGGTGAACATTACTGAAAATTGGTCATGAACCAAATAAATAATCCGCAAATAATAAAGTCGTTTTTATTATTATTATATCATGAAATATCAACTGCTGTTTCTAAAAGCATGTCTAATACTTTGCCTATGTAATAGGTGTGACATCTCCAGTTTTTTTAATTAAAAGCAATATTAAGCATATTATTATGAAATTAGTAGAATACATGTATACGATTCTGGACTGATGTTAAATAGAACTTTAAAGCATTAAACTATTTCCACATACCTTGCTTAGACTTGACAAACACATATGGGATATTCTGAAAGAAATAATCAAGACATTACTTAACAAAATGTTAAAATGTTTCTTCTAAACTGAAATGAACTTGCTAATTGCCCAGCTAACTCCAACAACATTTAAACAGACAGAACATATGTTATGATCATCCATACAATTTAAAATATTTTATTTCATGAAACTAAATGCAACTGATACATGTATTCTATATTCACACATACTCAATCCCTGATTTTATTATTATTTTAAATCGATTGCAAATTAAATGAGTAAATTTCAATCCAATTATACGTCTATTTTCAAATACATCTAAAAAGTGTTACAGTAAGGCATTACAAAACACTGTCTTAAAGTAATGATATATCCAGTTAAAGCCTTCATCATTCAACATTTCCACAAGATGCATTCACCATTCATCAGGCTAAGAGATGTATTCACCGTTTACCACATTAGCTTATGCATATTTATTCGATGTACCCAGGGCAGACATCAGTGATAACACATCAAGGCTACATATATAGAAACTTTCTCTTCAGAACACTAGATAAGGTTCAAATATTTCATTTATAAATGGTTTACCTACCTTGTCTTCACAGAGTAACGGAAGATGCAACAGTATTTCTAATGGTTCAGCATCAGCCGCCATCACTATAAACTCAGATATACCTCTGTTCAAAGTCTTTGTTGCTGAAAACAGACCACAGAATAATGTTGCTAAAATACAATATGGATGTCTATGTCTCGTCACACATTTTGAGGGGGAAAGCGACCAAAACTTGTGTCAAAACTAAAAAGGATTCACAGTTTAAAATCATTTCATTTGCAGAAAGTTGACAAAGTCAGTACAGACTTTACATACATAAGTACTTTTATAATCGGTTTATAAGAGTCTAGAAGATCAGTACCTTCATTGGCCCCTTTCTTCAGCTGTTTGTAGCTGGCTGCTTGTTGTACCAGGTCCAGAATCTTTTGGGTCAAGTTAGCATCAGCCAGTGGGTAAGCCTTTGGGTTTACTTCATCAGCCTGCAAAATAAGTAAATCATTAATGTTTCAACGAGTCTGCATCTTCAAACTAAGTTATTTCAACAGTTTATTGATAAAAGGAAACGTTACAAATAGACAGACACAGGATTAGTCTAACACATATATCTAACTTACAAGTTACTTAGATGCCTCAGACTAATTGAAAAAATACAACACACACAGACTTTGGATACTAGCGGATATGTTCCAACTTACACAGATTTGTAAAGGTTTGATTGTAGTGATTCACTTTTGTAAATCTCTAGGAATAAAAAAGTGGTGGAAATCCCACAAAGTTTACAATTTTTCAATACATACATGTACAGCATATAAATTGAGTGTGTGAATTTCCTCTACATGACTACAAGTATGTTTGAATAACCAGACACCAAATCCAAAATTCACTATGATTTTTATTTACAGTAAAACCCCACATTAAGACCACCCCAACAATAAGACCACTATTTCATTGTCCCATTTTACAGTTTTGCACCATTTTCTACCCAAAAACAAAGACTGCCTCACTATTAAGACCATGTTTTTTCAGTCCCAAAGGTGGTCTCAATAGCGGGATTTCACAGTAGTTTAAAAGATAAATAGTTTCCCTTTTACAATACATGAATGTTTTTGTCATTTTTTATTCTCTTGTATTGAAACAGCAGTCAAATTTACTTTGTCATGAAAATCTTTTGGCAACAGTTTTCGATTATTTTCATCTTTCCAATGTTCGGCATGAGTAAAGATAATGCCTAACCGAAGATACCTCTGCTGAAGCCTACCAGGATAACATGTACCTTTCTAAGAGATGGACGGTACCACATATATATAGATATAGTAGATTACTATTTTGCTTACAGCATTCACTATTAATAATGACACTTAAAAAGAAATACCATATCTTTTAAAATTACAGTAAAAATTACTGTAAGTTTAAATATTTATTACAATATTGTGTTGAAAATCATTTCAACAGCAGATATTGTTATTTAAAATATCAGTAAAAACTGTTGTGCACAGAAGTTTGTTCACGGAACATTTAAGTTTCCTTGACATAAACTTTCTAAGTTCATGTTGCATTCAGAACAGAACCATATTCTAAAAGTGAATGCTGAATAAAAACAGGCCGCAAGGACTATATCTATCTTTTTTATCTTCAATCTACAATTTAAAGTTGTAACAAAAGGTATTATTTTCACAATATCCATGTGATAAATTTTGTCTTAAAAGGTACACTTGAATGCACTGCAATTATTATTACGTACAATAGTAAACAAAGTGCATTAGCCAATTCACTGCTTATATTCCTTTGTTTAGAACAAAATTTATCTTTACGTGTACATATACTATGTCTGTCAAACAACACTGAACCAATTTTCTGCAAACAAAAGATTGTTCAGACCCTTTTTCTATCTATCTCCCATAAATCAGGCAGTTACACTGAATACCTGAATAGACTTTTTTACCGGAACAGACATTCGATTACCGGAATAGACATATTACAGCTAAACTGTGTTATAAAATGTATAAAACATTTGGTCATATTACAAAATACAAGTTTAAAGAGAAGTGTACCAAAAAAGAACTTCGAAGACTATGCATTTTTTTTGTTTATTTCAGCCCCTTAAAATGGAAATGTCCAAGGCGGTGCGCAATGGTGTGTGAGAACAGTGTATCCGTGTAAATTACCATAGTCTATTTCAATCAGCTATAAATATTTAATTTAAATATTTATAGCTGATTGAAAAAAATGAAATAACATTAAAATAATTAGTCAGATTAAATTGTACTGATTAATTTGTATATTATTTAATATTAAACTTTCAGAAATAAAATTTGTGTAGCCTTTTTTTTTTCCTGTTGGAGCAATAATAAAATTATGAAATCGCCATTGCGATTTGTATATGATGAAATATCTGGTATTTGATATAATCAGACGACGTTCTTTTTTTTATGAATATTGGAGTGAGTATATTGTCCCCTAAAATTTAGCTTGAAAATGCTGAGCTGAAGGGAAGTTAATTTGCATTGAACAGTGAGGTTCAGCTGGTGTAAATGTCACACAATCAAATTCTTATGATATTAAAATCATTATCATTCCTAGCGACTAACAGTGTAATAATTAAGTAATATTTTTATCTGGCAGTGTCTAGGGATACGGATCCATACCTCGAGAATGGTGGTCTACAGATATGGATCCGTATCCCTAGAAATACTTGTAAGACTTTCTAGATATATGGACCTTCTTTTACGATATAAGTAAGCATTTATTTACTTTAGAATGAACCCAGTTTCCATGGTTTTGGCAGTTTTTTTGTATTTAACTGACTTAAATTACCGAAGAGTGACGATTACTCCTAAGTTATATTTGGTTAACTTTTCCAAATTATCTGAGTAGTCTGAAATCAAATTTTGGCTTACGAAATGAAACATATTGTTGTCATCTCATGTAGATTTTCTTAAATAGAGAACGTTCAGTAGCTGAACTAAATCTGCAGAACAAATGATCATTTCTTTACATTTTTATAGCTACATGTAGGAGTATACAAGTTACCCATAAAGATACCTTAACAAATTGACATTACACCTGCTGGAGGACAATGATATCTCTCAACCAGCATTATTCGGATTCATTTGGATTTCACAGTCCAATGGAAATAAATTTTAAGCTTCGCAATTCAAAACAAATTTTGCTGAAGAAAAGAAAAAAATATGTGATGTAGAGAATGAACTAAAGCTGAATTAATCTCAATATAAACAGCTTTATGTAAGTTTAAAAGAAGTCTGTATCCCTAGACTGCCGGTCCAGGGATACCGATCTGTATCCCTAGACACTTTCTTTTGAATAATTAAGTTCAAAATTTTCAGGCTTCTAAAGTTGATGTCTTTCACGCTGCAGTAACCTGGCATATGAGCTCATTCTGGGACACCCATCCAAGTATTAACCATGGATAACATTGCTTAACTTGCTAACGTTCTCAGACGCTCCAACTTTGTCCCTAAACTCTTAGCCCAACAGCGAGGCTGTTGGAAGTGCCTTATGTACCAGGTGTCGACTACACTCCTCCTTTCTTTAACCTTCAAAAGACAGACTTAATTCCGCTCTTACTGTGCAAGGGACTAACTCAAGCCTGCACTCCTAGTGCACACAGGCACCAAGTAAGATAGAGACATGGCAGGGGTTCGTGAAATACCGCTGCAACCTATGTAGTAACCTGGCCTATGAGTTCTATCTGGGACACCCATCCAAGTACTAACCATGGATAATATTGCTTAGCTTGCTAATGTTCTCAGACACTTGAACCATGTCTCTATAAAGAGCTAGCCCAGCAGAGAGGCTGCTGGAAGTGCCTAATATACCTGGTGTCCACTACAATGCTATAAAGTTTTTTTATACGTTAAATTATATATACTTTAGAGTGATTTTTTAAGCCCTTTTTAGGGCCGAAATTCTGCCGCAATCCCCACCTAAAAAAGTAAATATTTTTCCTCAAATGTAAAACAATTTTCCCCTCACAACAAATCTATCATGAAACGTTGTTTGAAACTTAGCTGATTTAGTTTCTGTTTCCCCAAAACCACTATTTTTCCCCACCTGATGGGCCTTGCCACCTTTCCCAAAAATGTGAAAAAATCACTGCCTTATCTGTAGTAAATCTGTTATGGTAATCAAATGTCTATTCTGGTATATTCCAGTAAAATGTCTATTTAGGTATTCAGTGAAACACTTCATCATGTCGATTTACCAACAAATCAGTAAAAAGGAGAAATCGGTAACAATAAAATATTGTATGTACCCAGAAAGGTGATAAAATAGGTGTGAAAAGGCATGCAAGGGTACTCTGCTCGTCATAGAAAGGTGCAATCGTAACAACTCGGCCTTTTCCAACAACTTCGTATACAGACCTTGTATGTAAGTGTATGAATACACCAAATGGTAATTCACCCCAGCTTTAATAAAAATATAAACAAACATGGCAGAACTCAAGCAGTGTTTGTCTTATGCATTAGAAAAAATGAAAATAAATGTTAATTTGAAGTATATAGAGGTAGAGGCTTCAATGTTTTCAATTTAGCAGACAACACCTGTATTATAAAATAGTCCAATATGGCGCCTACCACATTATTTCCGAGGTGACTTATTGAAGTCGCCCGAGGTGTTCCGAATGAGAAAGGTGTTCACAACATGTTAAAAGAATTTATTAGTTTGTCTAAGGTAATTATAATTTATGTAATTTGTGTTTGTCATGTAATTATCATTATTAAAATTATTAGAATTGATTCTATAATATTATAATCATAGTTACTAATAACTACGTCGAAGGTAGTAATGTATTCAATGACTATGGTTAGATTTTTTATTTAAATCAGTTTATAATCTAATAACGGCAATGTGTTAAAATATAAAACTTTTACAATATACTGCAGGAAACGAGTCAACTCGGCCCTATACCAACTCGGCGCGGGTCAACTCGGCCCACTTTAAAAAATATATATAACGTATTAACTTAGCTTTGCATGTTGTTAAGGTAAATGAATAATAAGAAATATCTTATTATTAAATAATTATGCATTGTACTTCTGCCGAAATAAAGTATATTTAGAAAAAAAATTGTTATTTATTTGTCTTTCAGATTTGATAAAATTAATATAGATCTAATAAAAATGTGTTTTCTTAGATGCATTTTGTTTGTAAAGTAATATTCAAAAAAATATGAAACAAAAACGTGTTTACTTAATATCATATTAAGCTTCTAATTAATTGCAGGTGGTCACTAATCAAATTTAAATGAATGCGTCAATCATAATTATCACCTAATTAGTCGGTATCCTTAACATACACACTGATTGATAATAATAGCCCGTGACAATAGGAGTCCCTTTAATGTCTTTTACCAATTTCATTTAATTTGTTTGTAATTGTCAAAAGCTTAGAATTAAGATTTTCATAAAAAAGAAACAACCTCTTAAATGTCCGATTTTAAAATTTATTACATCAGTTAAAAGCTGGTGATCTTAGGTTCCTCTCAGTGTATATTTCAACACATTGTTTGACACTGAAGGTATTTAAATTTACGGTTAAACCTACCACGAGTCAGAAATACAGTGAGATACACAATCGGTTATCTTTACTCGCAATTCTACTGATAAGAAAAGCCTGTCTGCTGCTAGTTCGGAAACTGTCAATCCGTGTATTATAAATAATTACAATAATTACAATAAATAGTGATAACACAATCCTAAATATTAATAATTGAAAAGTGGGCCGAGTTGACCCGTGCCGAGTTGGAATAGGGCCGAGCTGACTCGGGGGCCGAGTACGTTTTAGGGCCGAGCTGACCCGGATTCATACTGCAACACATAAGGATTCAATACTCAATATTTCAATAACTAACATCTGTTCATACCTACTCTATCACTATCTCAACTCTTAACAATTACCAACAATATTTCTATTGTTACCGATTTCTCCGTTTCTTTAATATATAAAATAATGTTACCGACTTGTTGTGTTACCAATTTGTTCGGTTACCATCATGTCAGCATTAATGTTGACCAAACTCCCAAGTTCTAAGATCACTTACATCAAATATGTTTGATCTGATTTTGACAGATTTATTACTGGCAAAATCTTTTACCGTGGAAAAGAGCCAAGAGAAAAAGTCTCTTAACCCTCTGACTTCATATCAGATCGGCAAAGAAGCCGACTTACAAACAAGGCAAGCGGCATGCTCAATATTCACCATTATTATAATAGGAATGTTTACACTATCAGAAAAAGTTTCAAATATATTTCTTACCATTTTAAATGTGTGATTGATAGAAATTCTTTACAGGTAAAAGTCAACAGTCCTCTCGGCTTAACAGCTTCACGGAGGTATTTCGATTTCAAAACGTGGGGACAACGTGCTTTCCAAACCGGAAGTTTACAAGCTACAAAAAAAAATAACACAAAGAAGTATTAGAAACGAAAAGATAATGACTGCACAGTTCCCTCCAGGCACACATGTTTTCAGAGCACTTTTTACAAATGAAAATAAATGTCATGATATATATAAAAAACGAATATAAAGATGATAATAATATATTTTATACTGATTACAATTGTTCCCTATAAAATCAACTTGAAGACATTTTTTTTTCAAAGACGTGTATGTGTGTGTGTGTTTGTAAAGTTTTCCACTTGACTTCTCGATTATGATTTCTTATTATAAATGATATTTAAGTGTGCATACAAATTAAACACTATCTATATCTATTGGAGTTCATTTCCCGTCGGCACCGGCTGCCCATATGAACGACCACCTCCTGGAGAGTTTAATTATTTAACGTACGTAGTGGGAGGAGGGGGCGGGGGAAAGGGGGTAGTGCAAGATACAGAAAGCATCCCATTCTAGATATATCACTGGCTCTTTTCAATGCTCAATTTAAGCACTGACACAGGTTAAACGTCTCATCCAAAAGACTTTAGTAACTTCTGAAGAATCAGGTTGAACTCGCAACTCGATCCTGGATTACCAAGCCTAGCTGTGTGTTACCACTGGACCAACTGAAATTCCAACTAACCTAAAAGTCAGTACAGCCTGGATCCTTATGTATTAGGACCCAAGTTCAGCAATTTCGTGGAAATGAGGCCCCATATTTGAGTTATTTAACTGATATTTGACAACATCTTTTTTTCCCTGAAAAAAACCCCGATTTGTTCATAGTGTTGATTTTCATTTTACAATTCTAGGTTTTGGGTTTCTAAAAGTAAAAAAAAATCATCGTTCATGAAGTTCATCGAGCTTGTTTGAACCATTGTCAGGTGGTAGCACTGAGAAGGCGAGGTTAACGGCACGCACCGATATTTTTCAATGCATGTTTATCAGAAATGGTTGAATAATTCTGTTTCTGTCTTTAGACCCGAATAAAATTGTAAAATATTTTGTAATTTTTACAATAGCAAAAACGGTCAGTTAATGAGTTCCAGATCACAACAAGTAGAATATTTGCTATTATTTACATTTATAGTGCGATTTCATAAATCTTACTTAATTTGAAGGGCGCATATCTAAAGTGTCAAAATAATATGTACATACTCTGACAGTACTTTTATTATATTTTTGGAGCTTGGTAAATATACCCCTTCGCTATGGGAGTTCTGGATCACTAGCGTGTATTCCAGATCACTAGTTGTATTAAACCATCTCTGCTCTTTATGTCATAGTTGAAGAGTCACGTTAGTGTCAAAATAACTTTTATTTTTTCTGTGAAATGTTCAGTTTTAATTACAAGGCTATTCTTGTAAAAATGTCAGAGAAAAAATAAGTTATCCGTGCTTTAACCAAACTGCTAATCATCTGCAGTAAACGCATTGTGTGGCTATGTTCCTTACCATAATAGGTAAACTACAACGTGATTTAATATGCAAACTAACAAGAATTCAATGTTGAAATAAATATTCTAACACTATCCGCAATTTGCCGACAATAAACAAAGAAGGAATTGAGCGTGATATATCAGGCAGTATAGCACGCTGAATACAAGCGCGCGCCCGCTGACGTCACTGAGAACGCCACTGTTAAATAGTGCACATACTTACGTCCCTTTTAAATATACGCACGTGTTAGAATGGTAATAGATTTTAACATTTTCGTGATCTACCGTCGTATATATCACGGTTTCTCGTTCATATGCGTAATTATTTAATCACTCAGGCCTACGGCCTTCGTGATTAAATTACTACGCATCTGAACTCGACACCGTGATATATCAGACGGTATATCACTCAAACTTAAAATCTATTTCCTAAATATAAACTGGAACTGGTCATACACTACACAATCTTCACTTAGACCGTTTATAAAAGAAAAAGTAGTTATTTCCATTAAATGCAAGCTTTATATAACCCAGTAAAACAATAGTTTTAGGTTATTTCCTAACATTTTTATGGTAACAGCACTTTTAAGTCTAGAGAGGTATTTGTAGATTCTGTTACACCAAGAAACTTTTGCAGGGGACAATATTTATAAGGCAGATTCATATATCACAGCATTCAAATAATATAAATTAATTTCTACATCTACATCTACATCTACATTGTACTGCTTCACAATCAACAATTGATTATACTAAGCAGGCGCGTTGTCTGGGAATAGCTGTTAAGATATGTTAAGTGCAAAGTTACTAGAATTTCAAGATAAAAGAAACTACAGAACTAAAGTTAAAAAGGTAAAAACAGTGTATAGATTTAGAACTAGTGGAAAAAATGCAGCTGCCCAGTAAAGGTGTCTATACTGGGACTAGTTTGCAAGGACACAGGTAGACCATTCCACAGACGAATACTTCTTGGGAAGAATGAGTGGGAATGATATTATGTCCTTGAATGTGGTATAAGATAGTTCAGGTTTCCTGTGGGTGTCAGGTGGTGATGGTCAACCCTAACAAGATTGTGTTGGATCTTATACAAAAAAGTGACAGAGCTGATGTTACGTCTTTGTTCTAAGGTTTGCCATTTTAGATCCAACAACATTTGGGACACACTACTGGTGTTATTATAATCATTAGTTACATATCTGGCGGCAGATCTTTGAACTTATTTACTGTAACAGGTACAGAATTTGATATCTTAAAATATTTTTTAGTGAGTTTTATTGACTCCCAATAATTTTAGTTGAAATTCAACCAGATGATCCGGAAAAAAATGATCCGGAACTCCTTAACTTTACCGTATGAATTTTAAAGATGAATGAAGAGTGAATCAAAGACCTAAAATAAATGGTGATTTAGGTCTTTGTGTGAACCAAAAGTCAATATAGAGCAGTTGTTTGGCTTTACAGTTTTTGTCTTTTCTATCTGAGACTTATACTAGTGACTGTTCAATAAACATTCAACAGAGGATAAACGAACGGGCTAAGCCGGCCATGTGTCGGCTTACAGTACTCATGGACGTACGCCGGTTAGATGTCTGGCGTATGCCTATTTGCCACCAATCAAGTTCGCCCACTTACAACAACAACAACAGTAAAAAGTTTGCAGACGAACACAATTTTCACTATAAACTATTATAAAGTATCGAAAGCATTACCAAAACTGTTGTATCAAGCATCCTAGATAAAAGCTCTGTAAAAATTGAAATAATGACACTTCGATAGAGAAAAGACCATCTTTTTTGTTTGTTTAATTCTTAAATCTTGATCTCACTCAACTCGTCTCAAAGCAGACTCATAATGCCTGTTCTCCTTTGGAAATTAATGATCCCTTAGTCTTACATTTTTCATTTTGATGTCAGAGGTTTACAGAACTGCATGTAAGCAGTCTGAACAGCATATAGATCTACCAATTTAAGATAAAAGTGCACATGACATAGGAGTCAAACTCATGGCCGTCTGGACCATAGCCTGTTGCCGTTCTGTCTGTGCTAGCTAGGGTTTAAATTTTAGTGGTGACGTTGGGTAGAACCATTGCACGTGCCTGGCTAGCTCAGTTGGTACAGGTATGGACTAGTATCCCAGGGGTTGTGGGTTCGATTCAAATGTTGGCTGCACTTGTCTCACTTAGTTTACTTCATAAGTCTAAATATTTCAAATGCAGGGTCCTATATCTATAGCATTGAGATTTTACAGTTGTCTGCTGGAAGGAAAAAATAGAGCAGTAAAAAAGTTAGCTGAAAATTCAACTATTTCATTACAGTTATTTGGATGTGCTTAGCTCTTTCTATGATTCTACCTCAATGCTTCTCCCTGTTTTCCCTCCTAGGACTGAACCCAATGGTAGGATACTACGTCATCAAGCACCTGTTTTATGCTCTCCCATGGACCATTTTTTGTCAACAATCCGTCAATTGAAAGGTAAAATGGTCTTTTTCAATAAGAAATCTGTAGAGTTGCAAAAAATCCTGTTGTGCACTGAAGATTGGCTGGTGTACTTTGTGTTTATGTTAAGAATTTTTGTAATGTAAAATTCTAGTTTAGGCCTGAAAACGGGTGAAAGTTTTTTTTTCAGCATGCATTCAGAAAAAAACTTTCACCCTTTTTCAGGACTAAACTAGAATTTTACACTATAAAAATTCTTTACGTAAATACAAAGCACAAGATTTCTTATTGAAAAAGACCATTTTACTTTTCAAGCGATGGGTTGTTGATCCGTGAAGGAGCATTAAACAGGTGCGCGATGACGTAGTATCCTACCATTGGAACCACTGTGCTCCAGCTGCTTACTCCTGAACATAGTAATGTAAACCATAGGAGAAAAGTGCAGCAGTTGAAATAATGACACTACGATAGAGACATGACCACTCGTTTTTTGTCTGTTTAATGCTGACTTAGAACTACAGGACAATAAATGATAAGGATAGTTCTAATTGCTTAAAATTAGTTCATTTATTTAAAAGTATTCTTCACTTTCGTTACAATTTTCAAAGGTATCAGAATTTCAATATTGGTCATATAGCACTTGAGAAGATTGAATTATGTTGGAGTCAGAGGACCAGGTGGTTGAAGAATCTTTAGCTGTTGAAGATGAAGAGGTACTTTATAAAATAACCACATCTGACTTTTTCAGTGGTGTTTTTCACTCATTTATTGTATTTTTGGCAGAACAAAACCTGTCATTTAGACAGTTGTTATTCTATAGTTAGCTGACACTTCTTGGTGATAAGTACTGTTTAGTATAAAAGAATCAGTACAGTATATTAGTGTCAAAGTTTTCCATAACTGGGCATAAAAGTGTTGTATGACATGATAGTTTTTTTGTATGTTCCATAAATGAACGACAGTTAAAGAAACAAAGCAAAATATGACAGGTTCTTCCATCTTATCATCTTATGAACATCTTAAAGGAGCATATAAATGACAGTGTATAACATTAATGCACTTTTTTTTCATGTCAATTATCAAGTTGTTTCTTTTGTAGGAGTCCTTGTTCCAAGACATAGATCTGCTACAAAACCATGGAATAGTAAGTTAGTAAATGTTTCAGTATGTCACGAGGTATGTTGACTTGCTGTTAGTTTTTATGTAGTATAAAGTCAACTAGAGAGATTAATTTGAATATGGAAAGGACTTAAACTCTATAATTCATTGTTAATTTTTTGCTACAATAAAAAAAACCGGTTTGGCAGTGGTAAACATAATTAAGCTAGCTTTAATTCTAGTAATTGTTACTTTAATAAGTATGAAACCATTTTGTCTTCAGCGGCAAGTTAACTTTACTACTCCCAAGTGGTTTGGATTTTTTCCAAATTTATCTGGATGTCTATCTCTTCATCTTTTTTGTTTTCAAAGGATAGAAGTATGTAAATGTCTTATCGGTGTATGTTTTAAAATGTAAAATATCATTTGCATTTTATAAAAGAATGTTGCAGACATCAAGAAGTTAAAACAGAGTGGCATATGTACAATAAAGGTACTTATTTTCTTTGTTAATTGTACTGTAGGTTAAAAGACCTTTCATTCTATTCATTTTAGAACTTTCAGCTTGACCAATACTTACTCCATTCTAAGAAAGGCGTAATACATTATTGAAAAACTTATTTTTATTTTCACATATTTTTCTATATCTTTATAAGTAAAATACTGACTAAAATTGAGAACAAAATAGTATTTTGAAACTTAAGAATGTTCTGAAAATATGTTTAATACATGTGCAGGGAGTTCAGATGACCACCAGGAAGAAGTTATGTAATATAAAGGGTATTTCTGAAGCCAAGATGGAGAAGATTAAAGAAGCTGCTAACAAACTTATAGATCCAGGCTTTCTTACTGCTCTAGAATATGCTGACAAAAGGAAACAGGTCTTTCATATAACAACAGGGAGCCAGGAGTTGGAGTGAGTATACTCTCTTTGTTGTTACAAAATAAGCAGTACAAAACACCCTTAGGCTAGTACCATTGTGAAGATGGATATATGGGTAGGAGCAAAAATAATGACACCAAAGCGTGACATGAGGGGTCAAAATTAAATCTAGTCGGTAACTTTGGAATTTGTACTAGAAACTTTCTCTTATGATTGCAGTTTCAGAAACTGCATTTGTTTCGTTTGTAATTGATCCTATTTTCATGTTATTCATGTTTGAAGTAACCTTATTAGCCCAAAAAAGAGAGAAATACACATTTTAAATCAGCAAAGATAATTTCCTGAATATGAGTACTATTGTTTTCATTTCAGGTTTGAATTAAAGTTTTATGCCTGTTAAATAAAAAAAAAAATATGTTTAAAGCCTAATACTACTGTATTTTTCTTAAAAAGGCCTTTTTTGTACAAAAATAGGTTGTTTTTTTTCCAAACCTCTGCCAAAAAGTTTTTCTAAAAGATGCAGAATGTTAACAGAAAGTAAAATGAAGTCATGTGATTAAGCAGTGATGTCTACTAAATGCATGCAAGAAGTTTCAGCCATCTCTTATCTCAATAAAATACACAGCATATATGCATTATGTGAATTTAAATACACAAGTTGTTTTTAAAGCATCAGCTTTGAAAAAAATCTGTTCTCTGAAAAAATGAAAAAAGTAAAGTTTTAATAGCTTTAGCTATAATTATTTTTGTGAATGACTGGGAAGCATTACTTTGTAAATATGTCTGTTTAACTCATTTTTGTTCATTTGCATATAAATTGCTAGCAAATTACTAGGAGGTGGAATTGAGAGTATGGCCATTACAGAAGCATTTGGAGAGTTCAGAACAGGGAAAACACAACTTTCGCACACACTGTGTGGTGAGTGAATTGCAGTCTCATTGCTACTTTGGAAGTGATGATTCATTTGCAGCATGGGGAGTTCTTTCCAATTTAACAGAATACATGTAAAAGCAATTGCTTAAATTTACTTTGAAGTTACTAATGCTCATGAAATCACACTTAAACTTTGATCCAGGACTCTGACTGACTTAGTAGGAACATCTTGTGCCGGCAGATCATTTTATTTTCAAATCATTCAGTAAAGGATCGAGGTCATTAGAAGCACTAACTGACAGCATAATCTGTGGCAATTGTCTTATTTGCAAATTCATTGATGTATAATACTTACTTGCACCTTCTGAGTCAGGAAGACATGATGTTTAAATCTTTAATACTCCTAAGAAAATTCGATGAAAATAAATTTATCAATATTTAACAAATAATTACAAATCAGCACCAAAATCTTCATTTTGAGATCTCCTTTGTGTGCATGCAGTGGCGTAGCTGCCTGTATGCCGCAAACACATGTGCATACAATTCATTCCGGGAGGTAGAATTGTTTTTATTATAATCATAATTTAAGCATTCCTAAATGATGAAATCTGTGGAGCATCCGGGGGCTTCGATCCCTGGACCCCCATTAGGGCTCTACCATGATCCTGCTCGGGGGCCTGAGGTGACCACCTGGACTCCACTGCGAGTTTGTATGTACAGTCAACTTTGGCCAAGCTGTGCCCCTTGGCATGCACATAGATTACCGTACAACAAGAGACACAGTTATCACTTGCATTACATTGAAGTGTTTTCATTTTCAGTCACAACCCAACTTCCAGGAGCAAATGGTTATACAGGAGGAAAAGTGGTTTTCATAGATACAGAAAATACTTTGTATCCTTTGAAATTTATGTCATCCTCTTACTTTAGATTATATATAGATTCTATTTAAGAGTACATGGATAATAAAACTACAATTTATAAACTAGTCTATAACTTTTATTGATCATAGATCAAGCATTTTTCAATTAAATCTTAATTGTTTTGAAAGGTTATTTTCTTTACTTATAATGTCATATTCAAATCATACCAGTAAAATAGTTTTTATAAGAAAGATGAAAAGCTAAGTAAGTGCTTTCCCTTAAATATGTTTAGCCGTCCTGATAGACTCAGAGAAATTTCTGACCGATTCAACCTTGACCAGAATGCTGTCTTGGATAATGTGCTGTATGCAAGGGCATACACAAGTAATAATAAACATTTTAGATGTTATCCCTCTTTTATGTAGAAAATCAGAAAATGTTTTTTTTTTTCTCAGAAAGTGAAATGAGCTGTTATTCGCTTGACCTCAATATATTTCTTCAGTTAGGATATTTGGCAAGCTTAATTATTTTTTCTGTCCAGTTATCTTACAGACATGAAAGTTCATAACAGAAAGATGCGATGCATCTTGATAAAGACCACCCAGAGCGGGATTTGAAGTCAGGCTCTCCCTTATCAAACACTCTACTGACCACTGGGCCAAACAATTCATTCCCAGTGCTGTTGTCAGAGGTCCTATTTATAGGCCGGTATACTCTTGACAAAAATAACTATTACAAACTTCTGTGAAATACTGCCTTTTCTAGAAAAAATTTAGTTTCAAGATCTATTAGTGGAAATACAGATAAGATTTACAGAAAAATTATATTTTTAGGTGAACACCAGTATGAGTTGCTGGATTATGTTGCTGCCAAGTTTTATGAAGAAAGTGGTGTTTTTAAACTTCTGGTAAGAACTTATAATATAGTTGCTCCATAGAATGCTGAGGTTAGTCTTCAGTGACACAGGAACATTAAGAGAAAAACAAAAAAATACAAAAAAAACTGGAACAATCTTGAGTGTAGTATCTTTATGAAAGATAATAAACAATGATATTTTTCATTACATTATAATTTTACTTATCATATTTTCATGTAACAATAACATTTTGTACTTATTATTCTCATATTAAACTACAAGCACATTTCTTTCACTGTAAAAAGATTGCACAATTTACCAGGTAAAATAGTATATGTAGTTGATATCAAAATGACGCATGTATTCTTTTAATCAGCTGTTTTCTCTATTAACTTAGTCTGCTTATCATGTTTATTTCAGATTGTAGACTCCATCATGGCACTGTTTAGAGTAGATTTTAGTGGTCGAGGTGAACTGGCAGATAGACAACAAAAACTAGCCCAGATGTTGTCAAGACTACAGAAAATAGCAGAAGGTTATCCTGTTGTTTAAATTCTAAATTTGTTTGAGTACAGACTATATCAATGGCTTCATGCAAATTGAATAAAATCTCATGTTGAATTATGAAGGCAGTTGGTCAAGTCTTGTGCTAAACCCTTGGTATACCTCAGATGAAATATGTGCTCTGGGTTGAAGTAAAACAAGAGCCATAATATAATTGCATTTCTTAATGCTAATTCTCAACTTACACTTGTTTCAAGCATTTTTTAAAATTTAATTTCAGAGTATAATGTGGCAGTGTTCATAACCAACCAGATGACAGCTGATCCTGGTGCTGCAATGACGTAAGTTAAACATTGTCATGCAGTATCTGTGACAAGTCATGCATTTCTCTGTGTATATTTAAGTCTTAATTTTTCAAGTAAGTAATAAGCCCGCCCGCTTAGCTCAATAGGTAGAGCACTGGATTAGTAATCCATCGGTCATTGGTTCGACCCCTGGGCAGGGCAAAATTTCTCTGTGTCAATTGTTCTCAGACATTGTGTCTTATGTTCATTTGTCTGAGACTCACCGCTGATTCAGAGTAGATCATGTGGGAACAGTAGTCAGTCACTTGCTGAGAAATGGGCAGTTACTGGTTAGTTATCCAGGAAAACCGGTTAGGTGGACTGACCGCCGAGATATAACATATGTTGAAATCGGCGTTAAACCCCAAAAACAAACAAACAAGCAAGTAATAAAAAGCTAATTCAGTCTAAAGTACTTGTGGTGTGCTTTTGTTTTAGGCTTTGTCAGCTTCCACCAACAATTTGCTTAATATGATATCTCCTCCTAAACCACTGAGTCATAGTTATTGAAACTTGGCAGTGATGTTCATTGAATGAAGTTCTGCTGAAGCTGGTCAAAGAAATCTATTCCACTTAGAACTCTTGTTTCTACAGCAACAGGAATGAACAAGAACTGCTAGGCTCATAGATCTGAAAATTTGTTTGTAGCTTTATCTAATAGACTTCTAACAAGATTGTTCAAATTGTCATCCTTTGGTCATTATTTGCCAGCTGTTTACCTAGAAATATGTATGAAAATCTTAAGAAATTTTCTCTGAAATCACAAAGCCTAGAGTTCTTTAATTTTTGGTGAAACATTGTCTGCTGGACCTCTTTCAGGCTTTTTCAAATTATTCCCCGGGGTCATTATTAGTTCCACCACAAGGGTCACATGCTTTGGGTAGAATTACATAAGAAAAGTGTTAAAAATCTTCTTGTCTGAAGCCATTAAGCTGAGACTTCTGGAATTTGACAGTATCATTCATTGTCTGATGAACCTTCTCCAAGGTTAAGCCCCAAACCAGGAGTCACATATGTTTATCATGGAAATATAAAGGTAAACATCTTTAAAAACTTCCTTTCCAGTAATCACTCACCCAGTTCCTAGAAACTTCATTGGTAGAACTTTCCACTGGACATCTACGATGAGTGTTCAGACTTTGTCTCTGGGGTCATTGTTGTCACTTTGTCTGATGGAATGCTACTTAGATATTTCAGACTTAGCCCCTAAAGTCATTACTGGTTTCACCTCAGGGACCAAATATTTCACATAGCCTGTAAGGAACCAATTTGCTGAGAGGTCTGAAATTTGGAGCTTTTTCTATTGAAACCTTAACCATGAGTGTTCAGATTATGCATTTTGTGTCTCATTTTTAGCTCCACAAAGCATATTTTTAAAATCTTCTTTCAATAAACCAAGTACCCTAAAGATTTGATATTTCACATGCAGCATTGTCCATTTCTTTTAATTTGAAGCTCGGATCTATTACATTTGTACTTCTAGCTGGTTTTGAGCAGTTACACTCAGATGAGCAATTCATGTCTTTCTTTAGTTTTTTATATATCTTAGAAGCTAAAGACTCCCTTGTATTTGTTAAGTGATTTAGTTTTGTGTTCATTTTGTAGGCACCAAAGAGAGATGTTTGTTTGGTGATTTGTTAAGACTTCATCTGTCAATGTTGTTTGGCCATATATATGTGTAACATTAGTTGTTTACATTGTACATTCACTTTGATGAAATGATTTTAGATTCACAGTGGATCCCAAAAAGCCTATAGGTGGTAACATTCTTGCTCATGCTTCAACAACAAGGCTCAGCTTAAGGAAAGGAAGAGGTGAAACAAGAATATGTAAAATATATGACAGGTAAGTCTTAAAATCTTTAAGAAAACCAAAGTGTTTTATAACAACTTAAAATGTATAGCAGTGTTTATAAAGTGTTTAATCTGACTTTTGAAGTAAAGTACTTGTGAATGTTCAAAAGGTGTAGTATAAATGGTGTTTTGCATTATAACTTGTAAATCTGTATTATTTACAGGTAAGTATATCATGTTTGACACAATGACCTCTGGCTTTCTTTATATGCCCGAAGGGGGCATATAATGTTATGGTCCAGGACGGCCGTCCGGCTGGCCATCCATCCCTTAGCAATTTGGTTTCTGGAGGATAACATGAGTACTCTTCAGCCTACAGTCGTTTACCTTCATGTGATTATTGCCCATATTGAGTGGATGACCCCTATTGATTTTGGAGTTAGTAGCTCAAAGGTCAAGGTCACATAGACCTTAACATTGAAAAACATTTCTACCATGTAACTTGACAATCATTTGTTATAGAGACTTCAAAATGTATATCCTGATTGCACACATTGAATTGATGACCCCTATACATTTTGGGGTCAGTATGTCAAAGGTCAAGGTCACAGTGACCTAAATGTTTAGAATTATTAACACTCTGTAACTGGTCAACCATTTGTCATGGAGACTTCAAAATTCAGATAATGGTTGTACACATGAAGTGAATGACCCCTAATGATTATGGGGTCAGTAGGTCAAAGGTCAAGATCACAGTGACCTTAACATTTAAAACCATTTCCGCCATGTAATTTGACAATCATTTGTTGTAGAGACTTCAAACTATATATCATAATTGCACACATTGAGTGGATGACCCCTATACATTTTTTGGTCAGTTTGTCGAAGGTCAAGGTCAAAGTGGCCTAAATGTTTAGAATCATTTACACTCTGTAACTCGACAACCATTTGTCATTCAGATTTCAAAATTCATACAATGGTTGCACACATGAAGTGAATGACCCCCATTGATTTTGGGGTCAGTAGGTAAAAGGTCAAGGTCACATAGACCTTACCATTGGAAACCATTTCTGCCGTGTAACTTGACAAACATTTGGTATAGAGACTTCAAACTTTATATCATAATTGCACACATTGAGTGGATGACTCCTATACATTTTGGGGTCAGTATGTCAAAGATCAGAGTCACAGTGACCCAGATGTTTAGAATCATATACACTATAATTCGACAACCAGTTTTCATAGAGACTTCAGAATTCATATAATGGTTGCACACATTGAATGAATGACCCCTATTGATTTTGGGATCGGTAGGTCAGAGGTAAAAAAATTCAAAATTTAAAGCAAATCATTTAATTTTAAAGCTTAAGGTTTCCTCCCTTTTATCACAAATGCATCATACTCAGAAAAAACACCCTTCGGGCATATAATGCTCCGCCCAGCAGTGCTTTTGTTAATGCATGAAACATCATCATGCTTGCATGAAGTAGCATTGTCATGTCATAATGGCTGATATTTTTACAAGACGTAACAGTGTCCATTTTCTGCTGTAGTCCTGACAGACCAGAGAGTGAAGCAACATTTGCTATCACACCTGGAGGTATAGCAGATGCCAAAGAATAAGTCACTTTATTGTCTAGTACCTTTGTGTTCGCTACCAGTGGAGGTGAAATGTCTCCAGATACCATAGTAGACTTATAGAATTCGAAGATTTCTCTGGTTACTGTATGGACATTGAATGTTGAAATAGTTGTTACCTCAAAGTGATGTTTTAAGCTAGAGTTAGCCAGAATCAGTGATAAATAATTTTGCTGCTCGTTCTTGTTTGCTGATGGGAATGTTTACTTGACATCTGTTTCTATAATACAAACTTACCATTAATTGCAGTTATTTTACATATTTCCAGTCTTAAACTGTGACAGATGTGTTATAAATAACATTTGTTACTGCTCTGTAATTTTATATATTTTCTATATCATAGCTTATATGTGATACTGATTGTTTTCTTAGAATGTTTATTGGTATAAATTATGTTGGAAAATTTGTATGTCTATCCTGTTATACATTGTTAATGTTTAGAATTTTCACTGTGATCTAGAAAGCACTTCATTGTTAAATGAATGATAATAAAATTGCACATATTGTTATATGTAACAGCATCATGCTTATTTATAGCAATTCCATACAGGAAAGCATTCTAACTTTCACTGGCCCAACCAACCCAAACATATCTTTAATCAGACACTCACATGTAATTAAAGGAATACAGAAATTTCCATGACAAACTTTTAATTACTTTAATTTACAAAAAAAATCTATAGACACGCAGCAAAGTAAGAACCAACGTTACACATTCTGTTACTCTGACATTGACAAACAGTAGCGACACCAAGCATTCTTAATGCAGCTGTTTGCATACAACTGCCTTGTTCTGGTTAACTGTTTTTTTTTTCTCATAGGACTTGTGTGTCAGGCTTAATAGCGTACTACTGAGGGTTATGTTTTGCATACAGTTCTTTAATTTTTGTGCTGAAGAATTTTCTAAGTTGTGGTCTTTTGTTTTTGAAAGTTGGTGTAAGCAGTCCATTTTGAACACTGAATAATTCTGGGTACAAGACGATATCTTTCACCTGAAAAGTTAAGAACTAAAATGAGTATATTCATAATGTATTTAAGAACATCTTCGTTGGCAGTAATCTTGGCTTATAAATGTAACGAAATGTCACCTTAGATTTCTATAATTAATAAATATCTTTAATAGAAAAGTTTTAAAATTTCACACCAATTGTTTTTTCCCCTATTTTTGTTGGTGACATTACATGCTATAGTTTTTAATCTGATTTAAATAGTATTCTACATGTCATAAAAATGGGAATAAGTAACACACACTGATACCAGTATCCTTATTTTGTTAAAAGTAAAGAACAAAATGGAACAACCCATGCTGCCAAAAGTTGAATGTGTTTCTAGGGTTTCTTAATACACGTAGATAACGTACCATTTCAAATCCTTTCAAACCAGCTGTTTTACCGATTTTGTTTATGTCTTCTAAAACCATGTCCTTCACATCCTAAAATAAAGAAATAAATGAGACCCCCCAAAAATGAGGAAGAAGATCGGTATTTAGTTTTGATTTAGTACAGACCAACTAAAAATGTTCGTATTTCGAAACTTTAGAGTTTTGAACTGTTAAGTAAGAAATGGCTTTAAAATTCAATGAACACATTTGTTAAGATTCGATACTATTCAGTATTTTATTAATAGTTGGTAAGACTGACCGAATTAACATAAAATTTCGGTTTTGAAATGGAATACTGAACAATGAGAAGAAAGAAAAGTAATCATAACATTCTTTAAAAGCGCTGGAACAAAATTTTACCTTTCTAGCACAGATGTCTGCTAGTGTTCCATCAATACCTTTCTCTTTCGCCCACGGCAACAGAACCTCTTCATCGGGTACCATCACTCCCATAAGGAATGGCTGTGAATCATTATGATAAAAGGTCAATGATTAACTCCTTTATGTTAAATCAATTCAGATTATTAGTATGTAAGAATAACCACTGAACAAAACTTGTAGAAAAGTTCTCTGTAAATATGGTAAACATTCGAAAACGAAATAAACTGGGATAACAACAATATGAATTTTCTGAAGTTCTGACCAAGCTCTGGTAAGGTGTCTGGAAATGTGTTTCCAACCTATCCATCCAGGGAGTAGTTTTACAATTCCAACTTTTACAACATATACTCGACTACACTGTTATTATTAAATTGTGTAAACTAGCTTTATATTAACCTGGAAGCTGTCTCCCTCGATAAATGCTTGAGCCACATACTGACTTCTCATGTAGGTATTCTCTATTTTTTCTGCTGCTACATATTCTCCTTGGGACAGTTTAAAAATGTTCTTTTTCCTGTCAATTATCTTTAGTGCTCCATTCTGTAACGTACAAAGCAATTATCCCTAATAGTTTCTTAAATATGTAACTGTACAAAGTAACTGAGTGATAATACCAGTTAAGATCTTGCCACAGACGGAAACGAGATTGAAGTAACGTGTCTCAGAAATTAAAAGTTAATATCCGTCTACTAAGAAAGTCAACAAATATAATATAACGATTCGAAAAAAAGACTAGTAAAGCTTCAAAGCAGACAGTGGCCACAGCACATGTAGTAATTACAATATGATATAATTAGTAATTACACACATGTTTATAGTCAAAATTGTATTAATGATACTTGTGATTTTACTTCTTTTGATTAGTATTGCTGGCTTATGCTAAAAAGGTTGTATCTTTTGCGTCAAAAGCGGCTGTAAGTACTTAATAACGTGTTATCACAAAAGTTTCATTGATGTATTGTAATTACGTGTACACGTTAACTTTATCAATGTTGTTAGATACCCGTTTTACCGCTGGTCCGGATTTGAGACAAACACATGCAGACAAAAATGTTAAATATCGATCTAAGATGGCTGATTTCAGATTTCATCTTCAAATGTTATTATGAAGTAAAGTAATCTGAAACACTAACTGGTAACCACTGGCCAATATCTCCGGTGTGAAGCCATCCATCATCATCTAAAGCTTCCTTGGTTCTCTCTTCATTTTTGAAATACCCGCTAAATACACTTGGTCCTTTACAAACAATCTGAAAAAAATTGAAAACTTCTTTTTCTTACAAGTGTAAGTGGAAGGTTTCTTTCAATTCTCTGAAACATAAAAACATCATTGTTTTTAGTGAATATGCCATTACTAATATAATAATATTGAAACTTAAGCTATGAAATAACTAAAGTGCTTTTCATAATGGTATCTTCAACATCAAGAAAGTGTCACAGACTACACAAAACAAGGATTAAGTTCTCTTACCTCTCCCTTATTGTCTTTTGCGTAGTAGTCCATCTCTGGAACATCTACCAGTTTCACAATGTTACACGGCAAAGGTGGTCCACAGTGACCTGAAAAGTTGGAATTTGGTAATGTCTATTACCATTTGGTTTAGAGTAAATCATCCCCTCTCCTCTTCCCAAAAGCATTTTCGGTAATAAAATGCCATCTTTACTCAGAATGAAATCGAAATTTGTTTTTTATCAGGAAGATGCACTGCCTCCTTCAACTCAGAAGCAGACCTACTTTGAGAACTTTCATTGTCTCTGATGTCCATTATCTCATGTGTATTTATTGTAAGAAATTGTTATAGTTTTCTTATTAAGCAAATTAACGTAAAAAAACAGCCAGTTTTTTTTTAACTTAAGCAATAGGCAAAATGAAACACACTCATTTTTTGTTTAGTGTGTTTGCACTAACACAAAGGCAAGAATACCTGCTTCAGTTTCTCCCGGAATGTTGAAAGTTATTCCAGCTGTGTTTTCAGTTTGACCATAGCCCTCAACAACCTTTAAATAAGGAATGTCCATAATCATTAAACAAAATATAATTAAGGACTGACAATATTTTTCAATACTTGTTGTCCGACAATTAACGATCTTTATAATTTTGTAACCATGGATTACCAAGCACCTTGATCATAAAAAGCAATTTTTTATATTTATTTCGTTAAATACCAATGCAGTGAAATGTCTTTGGTTAGTGAAAACCATTGGTAGTTCAGACAAGATCTACATTTTTTCAAAACACGCATCGTTCCCAAGGTATAAAAGAATACAAGAGATAGTAAAATACATGTAAATTCATTTACCACACATCCAAATGCACACCGTGTAAAGTTAAGGACTTTTTGTTCTAATGGTGCTGACGCTGTAAATACAAGTCGGACGTTACCGCCGAGAAGGTCTTGAATCTTCTTGAACACAAGGTAGTCCCATATACTGTCCCGTCGTATTATTCTCCTGTAACATATCAATTTAACACATTAATGCCTAACGTCAACAAAAATAGACACAGGCAAACAGTGCACACCAAGATCCAACACCGCAATATGCGGCGTCTGATCAAGGTCTACACTGATTGCTATTATATTATATTTATACCAGAAATCCTTTTGATTGAAAATGGACTCTTCCTGCTGACAAGGATGGCATAATCTATTGGACATAAATCGGTATAAGATCTTTTGGTCTTTCATATGAAGCAGACACTTAAACGTGTGTTAGGCCACATGTGTCACAAATCACATTCGTCACAAGTTTTTATGAATTTGTGACGAATGTGATCACATTCGTCACAAATGACTTTTGTGACGAATGTGATTGACCAAAATCGGGTAAAAATGCCAATCACAAACGTCACAAGCAAAATTGAGAATTTTTAAACAGGCGAATCACAAATGTCACAAGTTTATTTTTCAATATGTGATACACGGAATATCATAAGGACAATCGTGGTTATATCAGTGCGATAGTACAAGGGCGACAATGCAATAAATCGATATTGTGATGTCGACATCACGATACCAATATCTTTTCACCACCATTGCATTATCGCCATCGTACTAACTTGTTGCAATATCGTATCGTCGGCATTGTATTGTCTTCATAGAACTGTCGCATTGTCGTAATGGTATTGCTATCAAGTCGTCTTACGTTCTCGAAACCTTCAAAAAATTTTGGTGACAATGCACGGCATAGTATCAGACTTCAACTGGAAGTGATCTTTTACCTCTGTGAACCCTCAAATTTCTTCCCACCATACAGCGACAGTCTAAAGGAATCTCACAGACTTAATCTTAGTTTCAGTACAAATTATGACCATATTTACACCAATGAGACCATATATGATTGTTTGGGAAGTAGCTGAGACCCCCGTTGACTTTCAGGATATCTAATTAGAGATTAGGACCTTTTGACATCAATGAACCTTTTTTGGTCTGACAGACTTTTGACTTCCGCAGACTTTCAGGAATCTTGGTTCAATTAAAGAGTATGACATTTTGACATCTAGGAACCTTCTTTCCTGAGACGATTTTGCAAGTCTGTGCCAATTGCTTGCAGACGCTCTATGGAACTTTCCATATCTATTCCACTAGTAATAATAATATAGTTAATTCGTTTAAACAGATCGTGTCTTTGTGGCGGGGCCGCTTTATCGTTTCGACGCGTCTTAGCTTTTTTCGCCTTTTATGATTAGATAGTTTCAAACGACGGTGTTTAGTGAATTTTATAGAGGATATTTGTTTGTTTTGAGTGAATATGAAATATATTTCACTGAGAAGTGAGAAAAAAAATGAAATATGTATCACGAGCGCGTAGCGCGAGTGAAAATATGAACATTTTCTCACTTCGATGTGAGATATAGTTCATATTCACGAAAAGCAAACACATTTTCTTTTTATTTTATGTACCTTTTGAAAAGTGCTTTTAGACCGTTTACTACTGAAGCGCGGAGACTACGCGCGCGTAAACAATATGACGGCAAACGTTAACGCTGCAAGCAAAATAATCCTTATTTATTTATATTTCTTTTTGCGGTCTCATTGTCAACAATCTTACAAAATTACGGACATTTGAATCGAGAAATATGTCATTTAGAATGAAATTAAACAGTTATTTTTAATGCATGTTTAGGGAATCCAGACTTATAAATACGTACGCAGAGTGGGCGTGGCTTATATCACCCAAATCTATATCACCACACTGTGACTGATATAATATGAATATATTTCATTGATAGAACAGTATTTCATTAGTTAGCATCAAATAAATATAGGATATTACATGAGTGTCTTTTCATATTGAATTTATTAAACGAGTTTGATAAAATAATAAATTGCGAGGCTCTGCCGAGCATTTTATTATTTTATTCAACGAGTTTAATAAATTCAATGTTAAAAGACACGAATGTAATATTCTTTTTATCACAGGTAAACTTTTGCCGCCGAAAAAGCGAAAACTTGTCGTTATTTTCCCTTATAAGCGCGGTAAAATTAAGCAACGTCCGCTAACGTAGATAGATATTTTATTTCCTTCAGTATACATGAAGAGCACGTCAAAACGATATTACACTAGTGTAATATGGAAAATATGTAATGGCTTTATTCCACTCCCGTGATGTCAAACATGTGATAAACAAGTTTATTGCATGAGTGACTAAATAGAAACTAATTTGTACTGAATTAAAGCGTATACGAGTTGTGTCCATGTGACCTGATGCGCCAAATATCGATATCGGCCAGACTTCCGGTTGGGCTGATATCGATTTCCCACTTCCGGCTGCTCAAACACAGATAAATTGACAAGTTTATTTAGAAAAAAATACATTTTACTGAAATATATCTTGATAAATAAGCAAAATTTAACAAACTCATTGAATATAACAGATAAATAACGACTTAAATCTAAGAAAAACAAACGTTTGTGAGGAAATGACGTCAACGTCATCAGACGACGTCAACGTTCCCGCGCTTTTAAAGAAATTATACATTGACGCTAAATAAAGTTTTCAAACGATTTTTTTTCATTATTCTAGCATAAAACTGCTGTTATAACCACGATTTCGGGGTGTTTTAACAGGGCCAAAAAGGTGTTTTAACAAGGAGATTCTCGCGCTCACGCGCTGTTAAAACACCTTTTTGATATACGTTTTCCGTGGCACAGCGTAAATACACTGCGGCCCGGACGCTGCTTAACTAAAACAGAAATGACGTCATGGTCATAAACAACGCTGACGTTCCCGCGCAATCCGAGGGAAATCCGTGACGTTAATTGATTGTTTTTCTTAGATTTCTGGATGTTTTATGCTAGAATAGCGCTAACGAATGTTTGTTCCGTGTCATAACAACTGCAGAAACCCTCGGGATACGTTGGAGCCCTCACCCTACGGGTTCGGGCACCAACCAATCCCTCGGGGTTTCTGCAGATGTTATAACACGAAAAAACATGCGTTATCCCTATATTGAAAATGAAAAGCAAAACATAAATTAGCAATAAAAAGGTTATAGAACAGGTCTGGTGTGCCTAAATGCGATTTATCACATGTTTGACGTCGCGGGAGTGTAATAAAGCCATTACATATTTTCCATATTACTTAGAGGTTATTATACAGGGCAAGTGTGCCTGAAGGAAGATATCGGCACACTTGGTTAGGTATTGGCCCGAGGGCTTTAGCCCGAGGGCCAATGCGGACCAAGTGTGCCGATATCTTCCTTCAGGCACACTTGCCCTGTATCATAACCTTTTTATTGCATATGTAGACACTCAATTATGTTATTCTTCTAAACAAAGTTTAATGTTTTATCTCCATACTGTTTTCTAACAAATCGTGTCTATTTTCTTCACATTTTCCGTTCGCCACAAACATTTGTATTTTAAATATCTGCTCATTAAATTTCTATAAAATCATATAAAAATGTGCAGAAATTTAATCTTTATCTATCCTGTTGCGTGTTATGCTGATAAGTTAACTATAAGTTATATCTTGAGCGCTCCAACGTCAAAACTTGTTTACGTCAACCGGACGTGACGTCATGATATGGATTTTTGGCACACTAGCAAGTGTGCCGATATCTGGCACACTTGCTCAATGCATGCTTATATCGGCACTCTTTGGGCAATATCAGCACACTTCCTTAGCATTTTTGTTACTATTTATAGTAACAAATGCAATAAACTAGTATAATATCGTTTTGACGTCGACGTCATTTAACGTTAGCGGACGTCGCTTGATTTTACCGCGTTTATAAGGCAAAATAACAACAATTTTTCGGTTTATCGGCTCCAAAATTTAACCTGTGATATGAATAAAATAATAAAATGCTCGGCAGAGCCTCGCAATTTATTATTTTATCCAACTCGTTTAATAAATTCAATATGAAAAGACACTCATGTAATATCCTCTATATTGGCCTACGAGACCGCTAAAGCCCTCGGGCCAATACCTCTTCTTGGCCAATATTGCATTCAGACACACTAGACCTGTGTAATAACCTATAAATACGCAACGGCAAACACTATAAATAGAAAAAAAATGTGAATTTAAACGTATATGAGTTTTGTCCATGTAATATGACTGTGGTCAGGTGACGTGATGCGCCAAATATCGATATCGGTCCGACTTCCGGTTGGGCCGATATCGATTTCCCACTTCGGGTTGCTAAAAAAAACGCGGAAAGATTGACAATTTTATAAGAAAAAATACGTTTAACTGAAATATATCTTGATAAAAAAGCAAAATTGAAGAAACACTTGAAAAACAATCTCCAAACAGTTAAATAACGCCAAAATATATTAAAAACAAATGTTTGTGAGGAAATGACGTCAACGTCATTAGACGACGTCAAAAGTCCCTCGCTTTTTAAAATAAATTATACATTGTCGCTGAACAATGTTTTCAAACGATTTTTTTAATTCTATAATGAAAACCAAAACATAAATGAGCACATGCAATAAAAAGGTTATAGAACAGGTCTGGTGTGCCTTAATGCGATATGGGTCTACAAGATCGGTATTAGCCCTCGGGCTCTTTTAGTGGGCCAAAATCGAATAAAGGCACATCAGACCTCTGTAATAACCTATAAATATATCCCGCCTCTAAACCAATGAAAATTCGTGAACTTTATTAGCAGTATTATAATTGCGGCTAGTATTGTGCAATGTGAGTTTGCTTTTAGTCTTCTTGGAATCCATGTTGTTATTCATTACTTTATATTCTAGCATAAAACTGCCGTTATAACCATGATTTCGGGGTGTTTTAACAGGACCAAAAAGGTGTTTTAACAAGGAGATTCTAGCGCTCATGCGCTGTTAAAACACCTTTTTGATATACGTTTTCCGTGGCACAGCGTCAATACATTGTGGCCCGGACGCTGCTTAACTAAAACGGAAATGACGTCACGGTCACATACAACGCTGACGTTCCCGTGCAATCCGAGGAAAATCAGTGATGTTGCTTGATTGTGTATGGATTGTGTTAGATTTATGCATGCTTTATGCTAGAATAGCGTTAACGAATGATTGTTCCGTGTCATAACAACTGCTGAAACCCTCGGGATACGTTGGGTCGGGTACCAACTAATCCCTTGGGTTTCTACAGATATTTTAACACGAAAAAAGAAACATGCGTTATTCCTATATTATATCAGAGTTCTTTAGTACTGACGGCTCATCTAGGGTTCAATATGGCGCGGTTCATATAGTTATTTTACCAGTAATATCTATAAAGGAAAGGGTTAAATGAGAATCATGAAGGAAGTTGAATAAATAAACTTAAAGAAAACTTAACATTTCTTGTAGAATATGATTGGTCTTGCGAAGCTATAATTACACGAGGTCATTCAAATATCTTGCAAGCAAATTCGCTGAATTAATGTTTACCGCCGACAGCATCATATACTGATTGAAAATTAAACAATTGCAGGATACATTTCGAATAAAGACTCCGGGGAAATAGTCGGTTAAAGCATAAATTATCAGGGCCCATATCACTCAAGGTCACGGCGATAATGCACATGCCCTTTTTGTATTGAAGGTTCCCACACAATTAAAATTAGATATATTTAACATTTGAAGACATGAAATACTTAAGTTATCTGACTGAATATTAAGCAACCAGGGGTCTTAACTTCGGGTAAGTGCCGTCAATATACACATCTCCGCTTGGTATTAGATGTACCCACATAGTTTTGTTTAAATTATTCAGCAGATTTGTTGAAGAATAGGGTTGAATTAATGCTTTTCTATGAACAATAAATGATAATAAATTATGGATCATAACTCTGTATTAAACGGCCAAACGGGAAATACTGATGATGATGATGATGATGATGATGATATGCACATCTTGTTTGTTTGTTTATGTGTTTATCTAAAGTCGCCGCCGGAAAGCCCATATAAGCGACCGTACCCTCAAGTCGGACCAAATCCTTTAGTGTCCCGTCGAGATTTTTCGAGATGCGCATCTCCTCTTTATATTAAACTAAATTTCGTTGAAATTCCTAGAGCGCAGAAAAGCAATAGTTCTATATACAGTGTTTTATAAATAACAACAACAACAAGGGGCAATAAGTCTGTTTTTAAAAAGAAATGGAGATATGCTGGTTATATGTGCAACTGGTTTGTGAATGAAGGTTCCTACAAAGTTGCAGCATCGATATCCATCCAGAAGTTGCTGAAAAATAGCGTGGAAACGAAATGATTCCATATACAGTGTATAATAACTAATCAATGGCCGGATAGTGCGGAAACTAAATCTGGACTGACAGGCGGACGAACACGCTAAAACAGTCCCATCACTCCCGATTTCATCAGCGGGGGAGGGGATAAAAATGTCTGTAGTTTTAGTTCCAATAATTGATTTCAGTCCTAAAAATTTGTGACGTTTGTGACTCAGTGAAAAGCATTGAAGAAAACAATATTTATCTCAAATTTGTGACATTTGTGATTTTAAACTCGTGACGAATGTGATTGTCTAAAACATTGGATCACATGCATCACAAAATTTGTGACGAATGTGATCTCATTCTTCACAATTGTGACGAATGTGATTTGTGACACATGTGGCCTTACAAACGTGTAATTCTGTATGTCCATTACTGTTTGCTCCTAAATTTGGACCTAAACAAGAAACAGCTTGACAGTGAAATATGTTAAACCAATTTTATTTGCGATATCTAAACCCAATTCACACTTGTAAGTCGGTAAACAGACGTGAGTTCAATATATATTTATTATACAGAATTATTTTAATTCATCATGTTACGATATGTAAATATTTGCCAAATAATTTTAAATGTAGTAATTTTAGTTTACTTGAACGAAATCATGTTATTTTCAAAAAATGGAAGAATAAAAAAATATGTGTCATTTTAATGTAGAGGTTACCTTTTCAATTCTGCTTCTTTTGCATTCAGAGCCATTTGGAAGAGTTTGTATTTCAAAGCGCTGCCCTTGGCACCAGCCATAATCTTAAAGAGACAAAATTATATATTTGAGCCAATAGAAAACCTAAATTAAGATATCCGTCAGCTTACCGAGATACTTATATCAATTTTAATCTTCTATTTCTTTTACAAGAGGACCATGACAGTCCTTTTATGTTTTAAAACACGTATTTTGAGACAAAAATTTCATTAATTTCAATCTGCATGTCATATACAATATAGTCAGAAAGAAAGATATTGTTTTTAATCTAATCCTTTTCTTTAAAATTCTCTACATGATAATGAAATTGTAGTCACATGCCTCTGTCCATCTGCTTGAATTAGTTGAGAATTTGTTTAACGATTTGGCAGAACATGTATCCTGTAATCTATTTTCATTAAGAAAAATCCATGAGATATTTATGACATGCCCTGTACTGTGCCTGTCATATTATCCAGCAGGCATGACACAAGTCTTAAAAAAAAAACAGCAATATATCACTTTTGTACAAAAGTTTTACAGTAACTGCACCTTGTCGTACATTCTGTTCAGTAACCGAGGGACTGTTGGAAATATGGTCGGCTTTAGCGCTTGCAGATCGTTTGTCAGTAACTTTACATCTCCGGAAGAAAATCCAATTTTGGCGCCATTCATGAAAAATATCACCTGAAACAAATATTCAATTCATTGTTTTGGCACCGAAAGTAACAGAAGTTATAAATTTCTAAAATTTTTTTCCGAAGTACATGTATACAAAGGAGACAGGCATGCAAAACTGGTTAAATTCTTAGCTGAAAGTTTCGTACTATTTACAGTACACATTTAACGGTTATCTCAAACTATACATATCAATTAATTATTGCTGTTCCACTTACAATTGAAAATAAGGCGAAAATAATGCTTACTTGAAGTGCTCGTTCAAAGACATGTGCTAGAGGAAGATATGACAAACTGCTGTCAGTTGAGGAAATTTTGACTCCTCCTTTCTGAAATAAAAAGAAGCGAATGAAGTACTTTTTAACAGAAAATTGCTTTCGTACAGAATACATCACTTAATGCTATCTGTACCAACCTGTAAAAAAACAGAGTCAACCCGTTTACAGATCGTATACTTATTTATCTTAACTAAAGTGTGATAGAAAATCTTCGAGTTTAAATCACATCGCTCATTATATTACCGCAGCTGAGGCACATGTGTCTTTCCCCGAAGATATTTCTCGAGCATTCACTTGGCTTCGAACTCTGAGTTACCTACTTATTTTGTATAAATAATGACGCATTGTTTACCTCAGCATAGAAACATATAGCTGAAAGATTGGCGATGACACTCTTGTGTGTAAGCATGGCACCCTTTGGATCACCTGCAAATATTACAGTACATGTTTAAGAATTAAGACTTGAAATAACCCGATCTTTGTGCAAACGAATATAAATCACTATCAATGAAGTATTTTTTTCGTCACAAGGTATTTCTTCTAACATGATCATCTTTATTATAGAATAATAATCATATCTTTTATTTACAAACGGTCTCAAAACCCGACTATAAATAGAAAAATATTTGAACAAGTTCTTGAAAAAGAATTTTCAAATACACATGCTTCTTACCAGAAACTACGAAAGATATAAAATTCTTTTACAGGTCATTGCTGTTGCCCGGATTTTTTCCGCTAATAAATGTCATAACATTTATAATTTCAATCAACAATATATATAGTGATAAACCTGTTGTACACTACCCATCAATAAACATGAAAAACCTGATGTACCCTATATATAAATAAACACGATATACCTGTAGTACACTACACAACAACATACATGATATAACTGTTGTACACTACACATCAATATACATGATAAACCTGATGCACCCTTCACAACGATATGATATATACCAGTTGTACACTACACATCAATAAACATGATACATTAGCTGTAAACTACACATCAATAAACATGAAACACCTGTTGAACAAAACACATCAATAAAATGATATACCTGTTGTGCACTACACATCAATAAACATGAAATATTAGCTGTATACTTTACATCAATAAACATGATATACCAGTTGTACACTACACATCAATAATCATGATTTACTTGTTGGACACTTTAGTAAACATTGTATACATATTGTACACTACACATCAGTAAACATGATATACATGTTGCACACTACACATCAGTAAACATTGTATCCATGTTGTACACTACACATCAGTAAACATGATATACTTGTTGTACACTACACATCAGTAAACATTGTATCCATGTTGTACACTACACATCAGTAAACATGATATACTTGTTGTACACTACACATCAGTAAACATGATATACTTGTTGTACACTACACATCAGTAAACATGATATACTTGTTGTACACTACACATCAGTAAACACTGTATCCATGTTGTACACTACACATCAGTAAACATGACATACTTGTTGTACACTAAACATCAGTAAACATGATTCACCTGCTGTACACTACACATCAATAATCATGATATACCTGTTGTACACTACACTTCAGTAAACATTGTATACCTGTTCTACACTACACATCAATAAACATGATATACTTGTTGTACACTACACATCAGTGAACATGATTCACTTGTTGTACACCAAAATTCAAAAACATTATGTTACTGTTGTACAAAAGATACCAATAAACATGATATGTAGATGATATATAACATGATATACATGTACCTGTTGTACCACTTGTGTAGCATATCAGGCAGAGATCATCTGGCGAGGGAGGCTAAAATTACAATACATATTCATTTATTAGAACATTTTTGTATTTAAAAAATAATTCTTTTATCATTTTTAATAATTCAAGAAATGTTTTTCTCACCATTCAATTTAGATCTGACATGAGTATGCATTTTATATAAACTTTTATTTAACGAGTTCAGGAAAACAGTGTTTTACTGACCGTATTGCCAACCTAATAACACTGTTCCTGGATGGGTTGGAAAGGTTTTTATAAGAAATTCAAAACGAGTGTCATATTCTTCTTATCACATGACAGGAAAACCAAACTGGTTTTTGTTTGCTATATTGATTTTTATTTCTACTGAAACGAAGCTTTTACAGAGCAGTCGCATAAGAAAAAAATGTCCCATAAAATTTTCAAAATCATTCAACTACTACTGGAAAACAAACATGCCAAGATGATAAAAGAATAACTATAAGAAATGTACGATATTGAAAGAAAAAAATAAAAATCTATAGCAGGAAGTAAATGTGTCATGTTAAGTTTGTCGATGTATTACACTGGTACAATATAAAGAAATAGTTATATTACTTTAAAACAACGTTTGTCATGTGAAAGAAAACATTGAACTATAAACACTCAAATGTTCATACTACAATATTCACACAACTGTCATTTAGATTCTAAACAATGTTATCTAAATTGTGTACATATCTTTTACAGATAAGCTATTTAGCTTTTATCCATGTTTGCTATATAGAGATTGCTGCTTACAAGGTTCAGATGTCAATAAAATCTTAGGGAAACATCTCAATGAATTTTTCTCGAGACATGCTTTCTATGTCGCCATAATCAATGATTCTGAAAAAAGCACGTGTCTATTTTAGTTAATGAATACGCTCTACAGAAAGATAAGTAAACTATTTACTTACGACGAGTTCTTGTGGTTTTTCTTTTCCGTTTTCCTTTAAAGACAAAAAGAAAGTTAATCTTTATTGGAGAAATATGTACATGTACATCTACAGCAAATGAACTTAATTTATCAATGGAATTATGCGTACAAAAAGTTCTAATAAAGGAAGCATTCTCTCTTTAAAGTCTACTTATTCTCTGATAATTAAACCTTTTATGTTTTTCAAACGTATAATGTTTCGGCTTAACACAGCAGATAAAAAAATTATTATAATACATTTCGAACAAAATTTTAAAAACACGTGTATTTTGCGTTCTCGTTTCAGATTTAAATACAAAAAGATGTTTAAAATTTCCGTACGTAATAATCATAGACACAAACTTTCTTCATTTTCGCAGACAAAATGATTTTGTTTACCTTAACTTTACTAAAAGGAACGAGTTTAATGCCATGTTTCTGGGCTGAAGAAATATTGCTTTCACTGATTTTGTCCATCACCACAATAGTTTTGAGGGACTTCATACTGTCTGCCTTGTCAAGTAATAACTGAACCTTATCCGAAGTGTCACACACAACCAGTGACATTCCCGCTGAAAGCAAACAGTGGTCGTATAACCAAGTATCTTACTTCAATCTTGAAAATTCTTGGAATGTGATATGGTTTTGAACGTATAGCTTTAGTCAAGGTTCTCATTTCACACACTATAAAGAAAATGGTGCATTTGTGTGGAAAATAAAAAGGCAGAACTTTAGTAAACATATATTTATACTCTTGTAGTCCGACGCGCAAAACACTGAACGGGTCTGACGTCTAGCAATGTTTGTGAGTTGAGTGGTGAGTCACCGTAAAGCCATCAGACCTACAATGGTGTATACTTTTAAGATTGAAACTAGGAGTACCACCCTTCACCATGTATTGATATGAAAAATACATCGACATTAGAGCGCCGGTAGGACAGACGTAACATAGACCTGTTAGCGCCGGTAGGACAGACGTAACATAGACCTGTTAGCGACGTAACACAGGTAACATCACATACTTACTTTGGTTTATTATAAATGCGCACGTGTCAGGTCCCAGAGTGTCATAGAGAGCGCACGTGACAATTGAAAACATACTGCAGGCTTGCTCTGTAACCGTCCACTGCGATAAACACAAATAAAGTTAAAACACAAAGTATCAAATAATAGAAAAGAGACATACCATATGATTTACAGTTTTTCTTTTTTTTTTCAAAATCCTGTAAATCTGAATGCTGCTACAAAAGCTTCTACTTACAGGTGGTGAATAGAATTGCATTTACTCTAGTCTTTATAAATAGTCTGGTTGCTTTAAGGTGGAAAGCCATCTATTACAGCTGAACACTTTCTTAGTGTCAGCATATCCTAAGGAAACTTTTTAAATATACAAATGTATGTTGTTCTTAACATTATCAATTATATTTCCTTTTTTATGAATAATGGGCCGATAAAATGCATACGAAGCATGGGAATATCCCTTTAAGTGAGAGTTTTGTTTCGTGATGTGATCCATTTTTAATGTTATCAATATTTCAATGTTTTCGTTCAATATGCACGAATCAACTGAGTATACCTCCACTCGATTTACACTATAAATTCCCACTATAGTGTCTGTGCCGGGTTTGAGCCCTTCCTCTATCAAACCTGAACCAAAAGCCTTCGCCATTTCATATACCTGCAGTGCAATGTAAGAAAAAAATTAAACATGATCAATCCCCCCATGCATGTTACGTACAGGAAAAAAAATGCAGGACCTTTAAGACCAGAAACTACTCCTGCCAAATGTATATTTTATTTATAGAATATTGTTCCGTTTAATATAGCACTTCTTTTATTTATTCATTCTTTTCTACTTCTTTAAATCATTTGCAAATATTGGTATTTTAATAGAATGTAAACAAACTTTCCGAATATTCCAAAATGATCATGACTGCTATGCTTAAGTGTTAATCAAAGGTAAATCTGTAAATCTCTACAAATAGTGAAACATGGTTGGTGTGTAAAATGTATATTTATCAGTCGGCCTATAAAATATACTAAAAACACATTCTTTTACTAAAACAATTTCATTACAAATCTGCAAACTTAGACCTCATTATACGTTAGCCAGGTGTATTCTCTGTTTGGTCCATTTCTCGTTCCAAGGCAAGGACGATTTTCTGAAATATAAAAGCCATGATTTAATCAAAATGTAGATAGATATACACAATCCTAAGACATAAAGTAAGAATGCAACTGACGTCGAATGTCACATTAAAATAATAAGATTAAATATTTCATATAAAGAGTAACTGTTATATTCATTGGAAAGATTAACATTTAGAGTCAGAGGCAGGATGAATGTTTAGATTCAAAGGAATAACTTGAAATGATGAACAATCACTGACAGAACAGATAACAGTCGCGAAAAAGGCAGTTTCAAATGTGAGTTTTGCCCTTTCAATTTTACTGTCATTATAACAGACAAGCACACATCTTTAGTATACATTTTCTTTCACACCAAACAGTTTTATTAACAACGGACTGATCGAATTACTTGATAATTAGAATTGACTTAGAAATGAAAGATCCAAGATGCTCTGGGCTTATCACTGACGTTGTCCTTCCTTCAGTCCTGCGCTTTTATTTTTTTGCCAAGTTATTGGTATTATTTGTTTAGCTAGCCAACCATTTACTAATATTCGAGTACAAGACGCGAAGGTTCGAACTACTGACGACAAGCTTCCCATCGAAAGTTCTTAAAACTTCGTGAATTTATACTTAATAGGAGATAATATTATTACTCAAAATCCATTTGAAAGAGATCGAGATCGGTCATGCCACATATATTTATAAACAGTTCAGCTAGTCCTACCAAAGTTCAACTGAATTCTTTGATATGACCACAGCTGTTGGAAAATTAAACTGAAAATAGAAAATGAAAATAAAACGCACGTGATACTCTGAGTCCTCTTTTAAAACACTCGTGAGTGGTTCTAGCATCCTCGTGTATGTATTCAATAAACGACTTCCCATCCGGAACCCATACACTTGTCCTTGACCCGTCCTTTGAAGTATAGAAACAATGTTTCGAATTCTCCGTACGTTCTGATAGACAGTTACACTTACATTACATTACTGTGTATAGCTAGTGTGTATACTTTCTACACGCATAAAAATCCCTTTAAAATACATGCATAAACACATTGTATTATTCTTATGCATCTTGAGTGATAAGCAAATACTAAAAGCACTATTGCTTTAGGGTCTTCACTGTAAGAAGGAGCAATCTCCATGTAACATAAAAGGCCAAAACTTTACATAATGTGTTCACTGTGCAGACTGATGAAAATCCAACTGACTCAATTTTGTTGACAGCTGTCGCATTATTCCAATGGGATCATTTTGTCTGTATATAACGTGTCGTGCTTTGATAGATAGTATTGATTGTATATGTAAATTGTCGCATGTGTACATATTTAACTTACAGGAAGTTTTATTGATTGGTTATCCATGTCGACTCCTGTCACCCATGGCTTGTGTCGTGGTGTCATATAATACGTAGCGACAGCAGCCGACAATGCAGCAGCCCCTAGGGCTGCACCCATCTGGGGTGTCATACCCGTTGCTTCACGAATGTACTGCATGTCGATGCTGCAAAGGTAAAAAATCATACGATCATTAGAAAATTGAATTGTATACACTTGTGTGCCCGTATCTCCGTCCGTCTGATAAGCCGTTTTCATACGTAGAACAGTGGGGGGGGGGGGGGGGGGGGGGGGGGATTTTGTCCGCTGAGTATCTTCAAGTTGGTTCATTACATAATAGTATTCCCAAAGCAAGCAAGGGTTGTCTTAAGGTAGTACTTAATATTAGGTTATCATATTAAAAGTAACTTCAAATGTGCATGTAATTTAAAAGATTATTTTGTAGATAAAATGATCTCGCGATGTATTGGATCCCAATTTGAAATCATTTTGCTCGATGCAAGAAATTAAATTATATAAAGTCGGAATAATGAATGAATGAATGACCATAAGAAGTACATCTTCTATGCATAAAGATAATTGATAAAAGTTTATTCAAGGACAAGAACAATGAAACAACCTTTGAGTAAATCACACCAGGTTGTTATCTGTAGTATAGTTTGTCAGACGTTGAAAGGTCAAGTTCACTTTTGGGCATGTAAACATACCGTGTCGATATCAATACAAGACTAATATGCACATAGGAATACATTTTGTACGTTGAAAATAAGCTAGCTTTCTTAAATCATGAATTTAAACATGTAAATTGAAATTTTGATAAGAAACGCACGCGTACACTTTGTTAATGTTGTATACATTTTCTTACAAGCGTCTAATTAGGACAGGTATGTAGTCAAATGGTTGCGTTAATAATTAATAGTTATACATGTTTTACAAGCTGAAACTCAATCATTCTTTTGTGAACAATTTTTACATCGATCCTAAATGTTTTAATGTAATTTAAGCACAACGACAAGTCTAGATGGCAGCAAAACCTGTTATAATGATAATTTATCATGCGTTAAGAATGGAAAAGAACAACAATAAGAAAATCACCTTACCTTTGTTAATTAGCATCCGATTTTCAAAGCAGTGCTTCAGTGAATGAAAACTGCCTGGCAAAGGGTACGTTTACGTAAGTTCATGAGTGTAAATTCCAAAGTCCATAATTCATGTTTGTTATCACCGACCTGAGAGATTTATCATGATTAAGTTTGATATCGTTAAACCAAACATCGTTTACTTATCATCATGGCGATTTTTTCTAGTTTTTACTTTAAATCATGTATTGTAATTAGCTACTTGTTTCTGTCAGTACAAACATTGGAATGCCAGTCAATAGTAATCTGAAAAGTGTTCTATTCTATTCTCCATATTTGAGTTAATTTATCGTTGGTACAGGTTAACTCCCCTATTTACCGAAAGTTATTTTAGATTGTGCAAAATACAAAAACATCTCATTCAACAGACAAGGAAAAATCTTTTGGTTATATAATCCAAAGCCTAACCCCCCCCCCCCCCCCCCCCAAAAAAAAAAAAAAAAAAAAAAAAAAAAAAAAAAAAAAGTGAAGGATCAGCGGACCGAACCCGCAAGAAAATAAGTCATGTGCTTTAACATCGGATAATTGATCCGTTCTTTGATATGTTTTAGTTTAGAATCGAAGAATTTAAAGTTTTATCTAGTATCTTTATTCAGCTATACAATTGCTTTTTACAATTATTGTCTTCCAGTCGTGAAGTCTTAAAAACGACTTATGTGTTTTTTTTGTTTTTTTGTTTTTGTTTTTTTTTTTTTGAAGACAGAAAGGATTCTTTCAGATATCTGTAACCTGTATACTTAAACTCAATTTAAAAATATATTGATACGAGACACTTATGCTTATATTTTGATAGTTAATAGTAGTTCATAGTCAGATCTTCAAATGATACCCACAACATTTGTGTTATGCTACAAGCAAAACGAGCACGTGGAACAGAGTGTTCCAGGCAGCAATATATTTTTAATTCACTTAAAAGCTGGAATTTTAGCTGAAATTCTATGCCATTGCTCTATGTTTTAACCATATTCTGCCATACTTTTTTCGATTTCAGTCGGAAGATTGGCTGCACCCTCTCGTTTTCAAAATAATCTTTTAAACACATAGGAACAAAGGAACGCTTGTTTGAAATTGTGTTTGTAGACAAAATACCCTCTGTGTGAAGGCCAGTATGAAGTTTAGCTTTCACACGGTGTTAAAACTGAGTACAACTGTACAACTGACATTCACGACTTCATGTTCTATTCCGTGCTTTATTGGTGAACACCCATTTCGTAAACTTCACAAGTAGCTCTTTTTATGTTAAAACACAAACCTATCTTGATTGGGACTAGGGATGGCGATCGGCTATAATTATGCTTAGTTTTATATCATTTTTAGCCAAGTCTGACCGTCTTGCCATGAAACATAACTAGCAATTTCGGTCGTCATTATTATTTTGAACCGTTCCTGTAATTCATTTCTCTAACTAAACTGTTGAAATATTAAATGTGAACTTACGCATGTATGACGCTTATTCTTTCAAAGGCCTATTAAGCAAAACCGTTGAGACACTGAAGAATTCTGAACAAAAAGGACTTAAATGAAATTTTGAAGAGTCGATGTGAAACAGATGCAATATTTAGCATTTGCTCGGAAAGGATTGTTTTTAGTGGCTTGTATGACTCACAATAATTACCGTAACTAAGCAGGGCTTATAATTTTCCATGGAGGTTAACTGTAATGTTATAAGTCCGTGTTCATTAGTGTCTTGGAAACGCGTAGTGATTTTCCCACTGGACTACTTTGCAAAGAACATTACGCACAGAAATCAATGTAAAAGTTCAAATTTCAATGCTTGCGTAATTATTTATATCAGTTTGGAGTTGATTTGATTTGATTTGAGTGTTATATGTGTTAAATGACTTACGGTAAGAGAATTCAATTTTAGTGGTTTTATACCTTCAACCTCCTTGCATTATTTCGGTAGTTATTTGGTTCATCATAAAGGTCATACAAGTTCAAGGTAGTAAATCATTGACATCGATTGGTTAGTGTCTAAGTTGAAGTTATTGAGGATTCACAGATAGTTCTAGTAGGTATATTTCGGTCGTATACTTGTCATGCAATGACTTTACTGTTTTATCTGCTTGTTTCTTGGTGTCATATGTTTCCGCGAGAACGATTTATTTTCCTTGGCTGCTTGCAGAGCTACTATGCCTAACAGTATGTCACAAAGGTGGTTGGCACTTGTCAGATATGTAACAGCACGTGTATGGAGGCTTTTCGTTGCCAAAAATCCAGCCTTTGAAACTTGACAATTCATACTTCGGTTCTACTAAACAGATTAGTAAAAATCTAATTGTCGATCTGAGAGTTACATACCGCACTGGTATTAAGCGTTTCGATTATCTCGATTTGACAAAATGGAAGCTGGTAACATGCAGCTTAGATAAATTGGAAGCTGCATTTAGAAATGTATTACAAACTGTATTTGTATTACTTCAAATTTGCGACATGTAGAAATGTAAACGATAGAACGTACACAACACGTTTAATGCCGTACATCATGACGTTGAGAATGTAACTGCATCAGTTAACACTTTCAGGTTGACAACACCATACTTTCCTTTTACATTCTAACGCGATTAACATTGTAAACGATTTTGCAGCTTCCATATATGGCATAATCACGGAAATTGACGAAGATTAAAAGGCGGAGCAAATTTTCACGAGAGAAGAAAATAAAGAGAGGTAACTCTTACTGTACAGTAATAATGAGGTAACGTATTTATACAAATACATTTCAAATTAAATTAACAACTAGGCGGTGTGGCTCAGTGGTCTAGATCGTCGCTCAATATTTTACTGACCGAAAGGTCGTTGGTTCGAATCCTGATTAAGTGAAAACTTTTTTTTCAGTTTTCATAGTTTATAGAAGCATAATATTATGTTTTTTCCCATAGTATATTAAATTCTCTTAAATTTTATAGAAAAGAAATTAGCAAAATTCTGTGAGTCAGTCGCTTTAAGATATAATGTAACGGTACGAATTGTTGAATTCGTTCACAGAAGTATTCGTACTCATTTGTTTTACATTCAGCAGTCAGTACTTGAATGCGATACATGGATTTCACTTTTAGCAACATAAATAAAGAGCACTGAACAGTAAGTTTGTGCCTTTTTTTCTTTGAAGGACTATATCGGGTTGTAGAAAAACCCAAATTTTTGACCAAGTGTATAACCACGGAACTATACAAAGTTTACTTCTGATAATTCCAAAAACTTGTGAATTTGTCCCATTTTAATGTTGAAATAAATATTCAGTGTATCCTAGCATCTCTGTTTACATCCACTGTGAGATATTTTGAGTCATAGGATGTGATTTAGCCTTTTGTTATTAAATATATGTAAGCTGATGTAGCTTAAGGTCTTCAGCGAACCCCTTTTTATGCATTTTACTAAATAAATGACAGCCCTAAGATCTGTGTATACATGCTGTCAATACCTGTTACCTAGACTTGCTGTCTTTCTGATCAAAAGGAAAGAACTATTTTTATTTACAAGAAATACTACACAGAATATTTATTAATTTTTGTAAGTGATGGCTTTCTTAGGGATAAAATATACAAGGTATATATAAATTGATTATCAACATATTTACCTTTGGACTCATTTAAATATTATTATTGTAAAAATGGGAAAATATATCTATACAGTATGGTAAAAATAAAAAGTTATCTACGAAGGGGTAGTTGCTACATACAACTTTGGTTTTAATTTTACTATTGTTAAAAGCTTTTTCTTGTCAAGTCATACGCTAGTATTAAGGTAATTAATGTAATAGTAAATGCTACTACTGGGAAAGACAGCAGCCAGAATTTGGTCTGTATTAGTATCTGTCTTTAGAAAGAGCATGTTGAATATAGTCTTAACAATAATTTTAACTCAGACCGCAGAAGGAGAACCAGTCGCTGACGGTAAAGGCCCGGTCACACCGCAAGTACTTTGCTGGAGCGTTCCTGGAGCGGTGAAAAAAATCATCACCGCTCGTTACCGTTCACCAGAAGTTGGCCCCCGTTATGGCGACGCCGTATACGCTCGGCCACCGCTTATGGTCCCTCCTACCGCTCCGAAAGTTTTGAGCTGCACAAAATATTGCGAGCGGTGAGAAGCGGGCAATTTTCCGCTCCGGCAAAGTTCACCACCACTCCAACAACGCCCACTCAAAGTTTGGCACCGCTAGACGCAAGTTCGTAGACGCTTGGGTCCTCTAGGCCAACGCAGAAATCTTGAACGCTGGACCACCGCTGCTTCGGCAGCTTTGCCCGGGCGGTGATTAAACAGTGCACAAACTTTGGTGGAGCGGTTGTAAGCGTTTTACGAGCGGAAACGGGATCGCTGGAACGGTGTCGGGCGTTTAAGCAGCGATCAATTGCGGTGATGAACTTTGGTTTGGCGTTGGTATTGAGGTGTTGGAGCGGGACCAGAATTTGGCTATAAATACGGGGAGAAATGGACTATCGACTTCTATCAAAAATCTATCAGAACTTCTATCAAAGCGATCCGTTCAGCTCCGTAGTCAAAAGCGGTATGCCGCTAAACCAACTTTGAACCCCCGCCGAGCCAACGCCCGCATGCGCAGAACGCCGCTCTATCAACGCTCGCGTCACCGCTAAACCAACGCTCGCTACCGCTCGCTACCGTTAAGCCAACGCTATAGCAACGCCGGCTTCAGCGGTGCACCGCTAAGGCAACGCCCCTGTTTTCGATTTTTTTTCCCCATTTTGTGCGCGGTGACGAGCGTTGTCGAAATTCGGTCCCCTCTCCCTAACGTTCAAGGAACGCTCCAACAATGTTCGGGCGGTGTGACCGGGCCTTAAATACCGAAAATGAGCGGATAAAAACGTTTATTTACGATGATGTAATGGGCGGGGAAATGGGCGGAGCTTATGTATCTCTTATTGCAAAACGTGTACAACTGGATTATGCTGATCCGAATCATGATGGTTTGACAATGTAAAGTTAAGAAAGTAACTTCTGTTTTGTCGGCGTATACACGAACAATGAGTATTTTCGCATGTTATGATGAACACTTGGTATTGCTATTCTCAGAAAACCAGTTAATGTTTTGTCGTTTAACAAAATGTATTTTGTTAAATACATGTTTACAATGTTAAATCGGCAAACTCAATCCAAGAATGCAACTTTGGAGTTTACATTCAAAGAAATACAATTGCATTTTGTCCGTAAACAAACTGTTTAACTCAGATCAACAAGGGTGGATTTTTGGCAACGAATAGCCTCCATTGGTCATATACCGGCGGTCAGTCCACCTAACCGGTGTTCCTGGGTATCCAACTAGTTTACTAACCAATTTCTCCTCAAGTGACTGACTACTTCCTCACTTGCTTCAGAGGTGAGGGACAAAATGACCTATAGACGCATTGTCTGAGATCAATTATCACAGAGAAATTTTGCCAGCCTGGGGTGCGAACCGGGATCGTTAAGATAGACAATCCGATGCTCTACCGATTGAACTAGCCAGACCGACTTTGAGGAGAAGGTAATCATTACTGTAAAACATAAGTGTTATATGTGTTATAAAGTATATGTTCATCGTAAATTTTGCAATAAAATAGTACTAGCAGTATATTGTCGATACTTTACAATTGAAATAAGGTAATTCCTTATTGTGATATATAACAGTTTATTTTAAGGTTAAGTACTCCCCAAGAGTACAATAAATGACAAGCCAGGATTATGAACCAAGAGACTACGCCACTTTTTCATCTTATTTATAATTGTAATTCCATGTATTTTGAACTGAATCTAAAGTTACGGTTGTACATGTTAATTCCGCGTCGATGTTACTGTAGCCTAGGGTAAAACATGATACAACTCTATAAAGACTTAAAAGTATAGACAATGAACAGTGGTATCTTATTGTAACTTAACAAAAGTTACAAAATGACGAAATGGCGCCCAACGTAATCGTCCTGGATTTTAACTGCATTCAAAAACCTTTCATAATACGACTGTATTATTTAAAAAAAAAGACAGGACAGGATGCATGACGGTACTAATTATCTTCGTTTCTTTTGTGTCTGTCAGCAAAATTCTTCACAGTTCCAAAGATACCACCAGAACGCTGTAGGTTGTGAGCATTCTGCAGATAGTAATAAATTATAATCAGCATGAATACTATCACAGAAAAACATTTCTTTAAATTGTCTCTACCTATATTAAGTCGTTTGAAACAGTAACACAGCTGTTTTTAACTGAATTGTTCCGCATATATACTGCATTCTGCAGTTAAAATACAAAACCACATCGCCGTCGCAAAAGTTGTGGACTAGTTGTTATTTCTCGATTATTTTTTATTATCATTATGTCGTTTCACTGAATACAAATTATTTAGATTTAACCAAGGTATTAACCTGAAACAATTACGAAATAATTCTCATCGTGTGAACATGAAAATATCATGTTTGACAACAATCAACATTTTCTTAACATTCGGTCCCTTAGTATTTCTAAGTGAGGTAAATCTTGCCATCGTTCAGGGAAATAACTGCTGCGTGGTGTGGCGCTACATAAAATACATATGACGATATTAGAACTCAGTAAATATCGGCTAATATGGTTGCGGCCATATGATTTTGCTTTTTTTTCCGGTTTCGGCTGATGTTACTTACTGAACAATGACCTGAAGAGATTTCATGTGTATTAAAACATAATACCGGCCGTTTTGCTACCGGTCAGTTTGCTATCTGTACAAATTTGCTACCCATGTTCTTTCATACCTTGTCTATTCGCTACTTAGATTTGTTATAGTGTTAATCGCACATTGGCTACTTCAACGGGTTAGGTATTAAATTAAAGCGACTGACTCACAAAATTTTGCTGAATTTTTTTATTCTTTCAAATTTAAGAGGATTTAATATACTATGGAAAAAAATATAATATTATGCTTCTATACACCATGAAAACTGAAAAAAAAAAGTTTTGACTTAACCAGGATTCGAACCCACGACCTTTCGGTCAGTAAAATATAGAGCAACAACTTAAGACCACTGAGCCACGGCATCTAGTTATTAGATTGCCTCAAAATTAATGTTATAACTAAAGTATCTACCCCGTGACTAACGGGGTACATTTTTTACCGATATAAGTGTGTAAAACTTTATATTTTGATGTTTTTCTGTCACAAAAACTGAGTCAATAACTTAGTTTAAATATGTTCTTCACGATTACAGCAAGAATTTCAAGATGTATAAACATATTCTTTTTATCATCGTCTGTGAGTCAGTCGCTTTAAAAGCAGACATACATGATGATTATATGATTTCATTGTACTAATGTTTAACAGTTTACAGGTTAAGAAGAGTAGAGCGAAGCATCAACAATTGCGACTAACACTTGTCTGAGACTTGACGAAGAATTCTAACACTATCCGCAATTTGCCGACAATAAACAAAGAAGGAATTGAGCGTGATATATCAGGCAGTATAGCAAGCTGAATACAAGCGCGCGCCCGCTGACGTCACTGAGAACGCCACTGTTAAATAGTGCACATACTAACGTCCCTTATAAATATACGTACGTGTTAGAATGGAAATAGATTTTAACATTTTCGTGATCAACCGTCGTATATATCACGGTTTCTCGTTCATATGCGTAATTATTTAATCACTCAGGCCAACGGCCTTCGTGATTAAATTACTACGCATCTGAACTCGACACCGTGATATATCAGACGGTATATCACTCAAACTTAAAATCTATTTCCTAAATATAACATTTTAGTACGATTATGGCGGTGGTGGAATTAAAATGATCAGTTATGAATGTAACTAAAAGCTGCTATCTCCAGTGTTCTAGTATCTGATGCTGATTTGTTTGATTACTTATTTCATTAATAATAAGGATACAAAATCTTAATTATTAGAAGATCATTTTGTAGAATGTGTCTCGTTACATAGACAAAGTTGTTTAACGTATTGTACATGCATCTGTTTGATTTAAACTATTTAATTCTAAAATGTTAATTTGAATAAAGGCCTTAACTAAGGCCCTGTTGGCATTAAATACTAATTTGCACTGATTTAATAATGTTAATTTGCATTAGTTAAAAAATATTAGCATTTCAGTAACATTAAATGCAGCTAAATTACTGCAAAGTATCTAAAGAAATTCGGGCGGTGGTGAATCGACTTTCTTCTGGGTAACTAGTGCGAGCATGAAGATTTAGCGAAACGACCTGAAATCTACAAATACAACCTCTGACAAATGCGTATTGGAATCGATTTTTTGAGTCAGTGGTAAGAGCGTTGGTTTAGCAAACTACTTATGATCGAGGCGGCATGAGTACGAATTGCACTCGCAGAAGGTCTATTTAAATGTACTAGCAGTTCTACGACTGTATGTGTATAAATATATGCATGTATCTGATACGTTTTCTGCGCCGACTTGATGCTGTGCATCAACGTTTTTTCTTGTTGCTTTTAGACAGTGAGGGAAGTTTGCACTAGATTCAATCTGAACTTGATACATATACCTTACTACTTTAAGTAATTATACATTTTTGAACTTATTTTAAGCGTGACTAGAATTACGGTACCTTTATAGTTGTCACGTTGTCACAGGAAGATGGCGGAGTAAATATTCAATTATAGCCTAGTCTTTTATACCGGAAGTAAAGTCATATATATCTGCAACTGTGATGTCAACATTTTTGTCACTGTCAAACACGTAAGCCTGAGACATGGTCATTATGACGGGTATGCATTCCCCCTCTTTCTCATCTGAAAGTGTAAGTTTTCAGCAAAATCAGTCTTTTGTCGCTAGTAGCCTTCTAATAAGCCCTTCTATCGTTGACCCTCAGATACACTTGTGAACATTATGGTAACAATCAAAGCAAACTATTCCACGAACAAATAAGTTACAATTTAATCAATAACATTGACACGCCATTTTCATGAAAAATCTTAAGCAGGTTGGATATTTCAACAGAACAGAACAGATCTTAATCTATAATCAATTGACATACAAATGTACAATAATGAAGAATAAGGACGAGAAAAAACATACAGAACCTGACATAAGAACGGTGATGGTCACTTCGTAAGGGTATAAATAGATACGGTCATGAAAAATGTAAGTTTTCATAATCTTGTCTGATTTACCAAGTGTGCCTTCACTCATTAAAGTCGCGTTACCTGAAAACAGAAATTTATTAAAATGAAACAATACTTATAAATCTGCAAGCAGCAAACCAGGAAGTAAGACATAGCCACGTCACATCAGAGAGCTCATGGCAACACTATTAGAACACTTTAACGTAACAGTTCACTCTAGAAAACTTAGTTCAATATTGTGTACATACTTCGATAAGTGAACACAGGTGAGTCACTGTCTGCTTTTCAATTCAGATTCTTCCAAACAAGGTGAATGTTGCTCAAAGGACAACTTTGTCGAGCCCGTACCGTGTCTGTATGTAATATATTCATAAAGACCTAAATTGCACTTTTTTCTCATCTCAGTGAGACATAATTAACCTTAAAGCAAGAAACCTCACTGTTACTTGCAACACTCCACCTCCCACAGGCAAACATTTTTTTAAAGGTGTTTCAAAATTACAAGCTAAATTGGATTAACCGTATACCTCTGATCTCTTAATATGACCTTCACTTTAAACAACAGATCTGCTTGTAAATCCCTCACCTGGTATACATTCTGAATAGAGCGGAAGTCCTACATCAAGTTTGTCACATGACCCATCTCCATAAACCCGCCACTGAACATTCTACAAAAAGACGTTTTGTTAAAACTTGTTATGCAGATTTGTTCCAATAAAAAGAAGGTTAAAATTCGTTTAAAAGTAGATGATGGAAAGAAAGGTAATAAGCAAATGAATATTCTTGCAAGTGTTCATTTTTCTATTTTAAAAAGTAAATTTCAAGTAAAAAAATCTTATAAAACAAAACGGAGCATTACGTTCAGAAACGGAACCTTCTAAACCTAACAAAGTGTGCAAAGAATACTTACATTTTTATAATCCAGGATGTCTGTGGAATCCAGTGTTATTGGAATCGGGTATAATGACATTAGAGTACTTGTATGCTCGTGTGTATATGTTAACTGGTTTACTCCATCAAACGCTGTACTAGCTGTTCCATTACTATATCCGTATCCATAACTAAAACTCCCTGATTGGACGTCAACCGTCCCGTCTGAAATAAACATAAATGCCTCAAAACGGTTTGGAAAGCAACAAATTGGCGGCTTCTTTATGTTTATGCTGATACTTGCGGCAGCTGAAAGAAACAGCATTTGAATATATAATCTCATGCTCCTTATTGTATAAAAAAGGTCTGGAAAATCAGGAGAATTAAGAACGTACACCGGATGCTGAACTTTTTAACATTTAACATTAAAATGCTGATCAAACGATTTTACGTGTATACAAAACCTATAAAGTAGGTAACTGATTTTGTATCTTAAAACCTGTGTCATAATTATCATGTTTCATATCAGTGTGACATACTTTCGTCACAACCGTGACATCGTTATTTAGACTGTACCACACTTTAAAATATTAATCAAAGTACTGAAGGTGCTGGATTAGGAAGGCGTTGTAATAGAGAGAATTTAACATATCTGAGCCGTGTAATATATAAAGTAAAGCCTGTCACTAGTTACTTTGTCACTAAAGACATGATAATCTTGTTTTACAATATAATGTTTCTTACTCCTGATTCAAACTGCATATTTGTTTGGAACCAATGGTTAGATGTTGGATAATGTAAATTCCTGATATTCAAATTCCTGCGCAGGTCTGACACACAGAAATATAATTTCAATTTCCCCGAATTCTAGTTCCAAACTCCATTTGTATCTCTAGCTCACATTATCAAATTCCTGTCTCAAATTCCTTTACGTCTCAAATCACTTTGACAATGCAAACAGATGTGTTAACACCATCTTCAGCATTTCTTTTGTCATGAATTATGACAATTTCTTGTCTCCTGATTTTAACTTTTAAAAAGCGCTCAAGATACTAAAATGTTACTGTATTTCAATGCCACTTCATCACAAACATGAAATCGTCTAGAGAATTGTTGTCACGGTGTATGAGGTATGACCGGGTGAAGTGCATCTATAGGAGGATAATATAACCTGAGACAGCTGCATTGGTCAGTTTTCAATACATTCAACAGAAATTTAGCTACTGAAATAAAGTAAGTAATATAAGAATTTCAATAATATCTCACCTTTATCTGGAGTTAATAGATTCAGCAACCGTAAGAACTACTTTTCCTGTGATGTATTGGATTTCTACATCGAAATCGATTTGTGTTCAAACTCTTGAAGTTTTATTCTAAAAACTCGAGGATTTTGACTTACACATGAAACGATGAAATTGTTAGATACACAATCTTCAGCTGAAAATGGAAGTTTTCAATTGGTTAAAAGTGTTTTTAACATGACATTTTAGGGCAAAATGCGTTATTTTTTAGTTTAATTGACTCTGAAAATATTGTTATAATAAACTTAATACAGCCGTAAATTAAATATCAAAATCATTTAATCATGAAAAATTATAGTAAATGGAATAAATATACAATAGATATGACTAAATATTGAATTCATTTTACTGAAAATGATATTGATACTTTAGCATTAAACTCAACAGTTTTTGTTTATAGCCTAAACTGTTATTGAAATAGTACATTCAAATTTATTACTACGCGCGTTCGATATTTGTCATTATTACACCTCACGTAAACTGCCAATACTAAATTCCCATAGGCGATCGGGCTTTTCAACTAATGTTACATTTTGCATCAGCTCAGAGGGTAACATTTTTTTTTTCAAAAACCCTCCGGGTGTTATTGTTTTTTTTTTTGCACACCCTGCAGAAAATTCAAGCGTCTGATGACGTCGAAGGCGCTTATTGAATATATTGACTCTAAGCGTTTAGCTGAGTTTGATTCGACTCGTTACCAAACGAAAACAGTCCTAAGGTATAACATGATCACATGTATGGTTCGGTATAATAAAATAAATAACACACATCAGCGAGGGTGATAGGGGATATTGACAACCCGAAAAAACAATAACACCTGTATACTTATGGGGTATTAATTTTGTACTCTATCTACGCCGATTATCTTTTTTAAAGATATTTCTAGTCTTTACTCTATATTAGCATTAATGCCAGGGTTAGTTATACTAACTTTTTTCCGACTATTTGTATATCCGTTATGCGGTTCTTTTTATAGTTTTGATTAATGGGGACACTTGATTGGACATCTTATAGCAACTTTAAAATGAGACAATTTTTATTTGATATCGTCTGTTTTATAACAAATGGTAAAGTTATTTCTGTAGCGGAATTTTGAAGATCATATATCGCTGCCTTATGCTGCCTTTTTAATTGACTATTTTCAACTGTAAAGATCAAATGTATAATATAACTAAATTGAATTTGTCAATGTAATATTAGGAGTGGTAAATTTCAATGTGGAATACCATGCATATATTCACACAGTGACTTCTATTAGCAAAGTGAAGTTGAGTTGACATAGTTCATTTTTAATCAATGAACTTTTTTTTAATTTATGTTTTCTAATGAATTAAAGAGTTTCTCAGCGAAATGAAATTGATAATCCACTGTTTTAAAACTGTGGAATACCATTTTTATTTTCACTGTTTTTGCCGAACTAGTTATAAAAAAATTAAAACTTATTACCTCACTTTGTTACATTTGTCACAAGCTCTACACAACAGTCCCATAATTTCATATCCAGGATCTCCAGCTCGACCTCCATACAAGAGAATCAGGCAGATAATAGATAGTGACGGCGATTAAGTAATTAAAATACACAAATAAATCCAACTTTTAAAAGTTGTGTTTCCATAGTTTCACAAGATGGCGGACTTTTGAATCGAATGACAGCTGATTGGTGTGTGTATTACTCCGCCATTCATGGCGAGACGAAGATCATATTTGTTTCATTTGACAATTGCGTAAATTTAGATAAAGTTTCTTTAGTTGATATAGATAAATAAGATGTTCGAGATACTTGTATCTGAAATAGATGTCAGAACTATTTTTTTACTGCTTTATCAATAAAGATTTGAAATAAAGCGGCTATTATTTGGGGCCCTCTACAGGGAACAAGAAATTTTAAGTTTTAGTTTGAAAAAGAAAGAAAGAAAAAGAAAAGAAAAGGACATAAAATAAAAAAGAAAATTTGTTTGTTTCAGTGAAATATCAATTTCATTTCACTCGTGAAGACCTAAAAACTGACATTTTCACTAGTAGTTTTTGTTCTTCATTCGTGAAATAAAATCGATATTTCACTGAAACAAACAAATATCCTCTATTTAACCCAAAGGGCGCTTTTCCTTAATATACAAACAAGATATCTGATACGGTTCCAAGTCCTTTTGACCGCAAACACCACATTATTTTAAAACAAAATCACGCAAAATGTCAATCAATCAAATTAATATGGTGATGCGCTGAAAACCCCATTCTTATCCCATGCTGATTTTTAATTTGACGTCCATGTAAGTGTTTACTGAAACGGAAAGCATAAATAGAAGAAGTAAGGGTACGCCGTCACAAAATATATGTGAATGTATTAAAAGCGTTATTGCCTTTAGCATAGGAGATTCGAGTTAAGAAAGAAAAGCTGTGTCATGAGATACTATAAAATGATAATTCTTACATACTTTCTGTTCATTCTTAAAATACAGGATGTAAAAACTGTGGGTAAATGAATTTCTTTTTTTCTTTTTTTCAGATTTGGAATTAAAAAAAAAACTTGAGCAATTTTTGCAGACTTTTCTAAAGTATTGTGTAAAGTATCTCAACATTTTCTATAAATTCAACAATTCGGCAGAGATATAAAGGCTAGTTGTTTTCAATCTGTTTTTAATCAGTTTGCCACTGACAAATACAATTATGTACTATTAACTATGCCAAATTGTGATGACCAATGACAAAACCGACTGGCTAATGTTTCCATGAAAACCCTGATCAGTACGTAGTTTTGGAGGCGAGATCTCAGTAACAAAAATACGGATGATCAAGACTTGGCCATAGATACGTGTAAGTTTTAATACTGCGTATAGTGCCAGTTTTCATTCATAAACAGCTGATACCCCCGCCACATGCTACTGCTTCAAGCTCTCGCCTAAAACAATTTGATTTGTGACTTAACGTTCTTCATTCACTGTCATGCTTCAAAAAACATTGCTCTGATCATCGTGTCCATAATAATGTTTGCTAAAACAATAAACTAAAAATGAGACATTTTTTTCATTAACGAACACGAAACAAAAATAATTCTTGTTATAAAAAGCGATCCTTAGCAAATTTTGAGTAGTATATTTTTCTAGCTTTCCATTTCTTTCAGGTTCCAATACCACCGGACATGTCTATGTTAGGCTGAATGAGGACACTGCCGGTTTCGATTTACAAGCTGCGATGCCGTTTGTGCGATCGTCAATATCTTGTTGCATGTTATGTAGCCAGCATGAGGATTGTGAAATGATAACTTTTAACAGCACAGATGGGCATTGTCAGTTCTATAAGTCAAATATGACTAACGAGGATTTCACAGACTGTTCATCTAGAAAATGTTACTCATTAGAGGGTTTAATATGACCATCAAGAAATAATCGGAACTCTTCGATGACGAACGTAACGCCAAAATGGTCGATGTTTCATTGAAAATCCGAGTATGTAATGCAACTGTTATATATGACTCATATGCTAATGTCTTTAAGTTTTTTTTTTAAATTTTGATGTGCGAACATAAGCTCGCTTGTTTCCTTTTTTTTGTATGCACTTAAATTGTAATCTTCAAGCATCACACGTCTTTTCGGAAACATGGAAGAGCGTCTAAAAAGGCTTTCTATTAGGTTTAGCTTTGAAGCCGTGTTTAAAAAATGTATAAAAGCTGAGACAAGTAGAAAGAAGCGCTTGTTGTTGATAATGTTGAAACATCTAATAAATTCATGATGTGCCTAAGTGCTCTTTTCTACAGCAGAAATACCAATATAAAAAGAAAGAAAAGCTACCCGGAATGTTCATCGATTCTCTTTAAGTTACGGATTATTCACCTTGTGCATGTTTTTATGTATCAACCTGACTATAAATTCGCTACATGAATTCATTTTTATGTTCATTTTTCTATTTTGAAACGAATAAGCTTAAACGCTTCTGTGAAATATATCTGCAATTGTTACTTTATATGTTAAGAGAATTCGTATTTTAGGGAAGCAACTACAATGTAAAGTATATTGCAGACAGGAGCTCTTCAAAATAAGCTAAAGAATGTCGTAGCAGCAAGCTTTCTTCAGCAACAAAGAGAAACATTAAGAAGTATCAAAAGGTCGAAGCTTTCATTTTGGTTTTATTGAACACTATAAAGGAAAAGAATCAAATATTCAAGCACATAAAGAAAAGAAACTAAATTAAATTATATTTGAATATCCATTGAGCTGGTTGTATGTTTTGTATACAAGGAATCTAGTTCCTTTGATATATAAGAAACTAAATATGTTGGGCTCGATCAGTCTCACTGTACATACATAAATAACGTTATCTTTTAGAACACGAATTTTTCTTTAAGAAAATAGCACGATGCTCCGATTTTAGGGTATTTCTACTTGATTGATGCAATCAATTTCGCTGGTGTATAATTTTAATTGTATATCCAAATGCTTTTTACGAATTGTGTGTAAACAGGCCATTGTCTTCTGTCCATATGAAATAATCTTTCGTGACTGCATCAGAATCTTTATTCGTAGTTTTGACTCAAGTCCTAATGCTAACAGGGTTCTGCTGCCTTTTTTCCACGCAATAATATATAGAGGATATTTGTTTGTTTTTGTGGAAGATGAGAATTTATTTCATCGAGTGAACACCATATGTGATATTTAAACATAAACATATGGTGTCCACTAAAAACAAACAAATTTTCTTTTATTTTATGCCAACACGTCAAAAATGGGTATTTTATTAACTTTATTACTCAGGGCCTTCAATAAATTCCTCATGGTGAGCCCCAAATCAGTTAATGCGTACTCCGCACAAAAAAAGTGCAGACAATCTCCAATACATATGATAACTTTACTTCTGCTGAAATAAACTGAATACACTTTCATCAAATAACATTTATTTTTCTCTACACAGTTTATCAATATTTATTGAATTTTAGCCATACATACTTTAATTATAAAAGCGGATTAATACCGAGTAATATTCATCAATTGAATTGAAAGTCGGCCATATTGGATATTGTCAATGTGAGTTGTTTAAACAAATCAGACATTTTAAATAATTTATGGCGAATTTCATCATTGTTCACAACTAGTTAGGCTCAGGAATTCAATATTATAACTGGATTTAACAAGGTAAATAAATTTCACTCGCTGTCACTGTCTGAAATACAGCGGATTCTCTTGTATTTACTTGGTGGGGAAAAGTAGTTCCGGCACAAACAGTGGATTATCAAAATGGTAATTTCACTGATTCAAAACAGTGGATTATCACTTTTATCTCACTGATATTTCCCTATATTTCATTGGTAGGCATAAAATAAAACCTGGATCCTGTTTTCATCAGTATGAATAACACACTATTTAACTGTAGAGATGACTGGAATTTGCATTACCACTAATGTAGTTCATTATGCCATCTTTGTCAGTTGGACGAGTCCATATTTAACTCGAAGGGTTTCTGGTAAAAATTTTCAATTTCATTCTATAAAGAAAGTCCTTAATTAATATGCAAACAATGTAGACCCTGATCTGACGCCGCATCTTGCACTGTCTGCACGGATTTCTCATGTCTACGTTTGTACACTCTAGGCATTAATGGTTTAATCAGTGTTATAAGGTCCGTTACAACATTGATTAAATCTACTTCATTTAAATGAACTTAACCTTTAATTTATATGGCTCTTTTTCCTTAAAAGATTCAACAAGATTAGTTAATTAATTCTAAATTCTCCTGTCCCCAGAGACCGCAGGTTGTAAAACATAATCACGGAAAATGTTATTCAATCTAATTAAGTTAGCCAATGCAATACCCATTCTTGATGTTGATTTTAATTGGACTTCCGTGAATGATTAATTAAACGAAACGGCATGGACGAAGGAAATAAGGGTTCACAAAATAAATGGTGTTACAATATATTTACATGTAGTAAAGGTTTTAACGTTCGAATAAAAGATTTGCTGTGTCTCCAGATAATACGACATGATTATTCTTACATGCTCTTTTTAAATTCTCAAAACAAAAACATAAAAAAACCCAAAAACAAGTAAATTATTTGAGTAAATTAAGTTCGCTTTTGAAAGAATTCGAATAAAAAAAAGAGCTGGATAATCGATTTATGCAGGCTGTCTATGAATAAAGAAACAAAATGTGCCATCTACTTGTATAAAAGTTAAACCGCGTGTCATCTTTGAAAACTGGTTTTGATATTTTGATTATTGGCAATATATTAGTTTCCCTCGACAAATCTGAACAAATATTATCCATTTCTTTCATGGTTCCAATGCCACTGGACAAATCTATGTTTGTTGAAATGAGGGCACTGCCGGATTCGATTTACAAGCTGCAATGCCGTTTGAACGATGCCTAACTTATCAATTTAACTTATTAATTGACCAAAGGCACATGATGCTGGTATGCTCCTTGACGTTAGGAAAACAACTCTATCGCAGCATTAAGTAAATTTAATTTAGTTAGTACACATTCACCAAAGTTAGACTTAGCAGAAATTTGAAAAATACTGCAATGTGATTGGACAAAAAATGTTAGTCATTAAATTCTTTTTAAACCCATACAAAGTATCAATAACAATCGCACTATGTACGAAACTTCCATCAAAATATGGTTTATATATATATATATATATATATATATATATATATATATATATATATATATATATATGAAAAAAAAAAAACATCACATGGGTTTTTGAATATGTAATTGCCAACCGGTTTCTTTTATCATCAGGGCAATAAAACAAAATGTGTAAAACCTAGGCAATTACATATTCAAAAACCCATGTGATGTTTTTATTTTTTCATATTTAATTACTTGCCCGGCACTTTTTTTAAACTTTTGTATATATATATATATATATATAGCCACAATGATCACAAAAAAGATAGTCTATATAATATTAATATGGTAAACGTTACTTTTGAAGTGCGTGCCTGTTTGACAGATGTATGAAATGTTAACAATAAACCTCATATCTATAGGATCCTATGAAGGCATGTTGGTACTTGTTATGGAATTAACACCTACATCTGCTCTATACAAGATGAAAAAATAATGACATTCTGCTAGTATGTGTGGACTTGTAAATACACTATGATGCTTGCACAAGTAACAACAGTAACAACAACAACAACAACAAAACTATGACTTAAGTTATTTTGTCGTAAGTCAATGAATTAAGAAAAATAATTTGGACTGGTTGTTTCTAAGAGCATTATTTTGCACGTCATACTTGACTATAGCAATGTTAAGACAGTGAAACCGTGTAAAATTGTGATACCGTTTACATAAGCAAACGATTCTAAATTATTCAGAAAAGAAACATAAATTCGGCTTTTTAAAAACAAGTATAACAACAGTTGTTTCCCTTATTTTAAATCTCATCCTGTCCACGATCTGTTATCTTGTTTTATTTCAACAGGAAAGCAAACTTTCAAATCACGAAAATTAATTGTTGGAAATATAGAGGAATTAGAAAACTAGTAGTGTGCAAAGTAAATGGTAACATAGAAGTTTTGAAGACGTTAAACGAATGATAATTCGTTCTCAAGAAGGTCAGAGAGTAAGGACTCTACATTAACTGTAAATTTAAGCCTGTGTCTTGCCTCATTTGGAGTCCGATTTAACATACAGAGACTATAGTTACTGCTTTGACTCCGTATGTTTAACATGTTTAAGAGTATTCTGAGGAATACACGCATCGTCATGACAGTGGATTCTTCCATACATAGAGCAATTTGATATTTTTTTTTACTGGCATTCGCAATTTTCCAAAGGCTGTTTACAGGATCCAGCTGACATCACTTGATCGAGACCAGGTAACCGACCGTTGTTAGCTTCGGGACTTGAATCAAAACTTTGATGTAATCACGATAGATGATATAAGAGAGATTGCAAATAATTTCCCGATGCTACCAGAAGAAAAATTTTAAGAAGCAAATGTTGTAAATAGAAGCATTTGAGAATTCAGTTAAAATTATATACCAGCGCACATTAGTTGCGTCAATCAAGAAAAAAATGTGCGTAAATCAGAGCGTTAACTTTAATATCATGACAATTTTAGTTATTTAAAAATACCACCGTAAAACCGTACCGAGCTATTTGCTGAAAGGAAAATGCGTGTTTAAACCATTTATGTGTCGGATAAATAACGTGCAAATCGTTTCAAAGGAGAGGACTAAAATTAACCCGTTTTCATTTTGAGTTGCTATGCAATGAAACGAAAGGCAAAAATCTTACTTTCTGCACGCATATGCCTAAGGTATAGTTGAAGAAAGAAAAGCTCAAAGTGATATCAAAAATAGAAATAACAGTGTTTTGTGTGTATGTTTTATCACCTGCTAAAAAAGTAACACAATTATTAATATATTCAACAAAAGAAAGGTTTAATATGTCTTGCTTGGTATTGAAAAGGGAAAACTGTTCGTTTCTTTCTGGATCCTAATAAAGATTTGTTTAGATGACTGACAGTCGATATTCGTAATGCCTTCATTCGAACACAAACATCTTCATCTACTCCTACGCCCTCTATAAAAGGTAACGCTTGAGATTAAAACTGTTATAGTACATCGAAATCTATACAAAATGAACTAGGGGATAAAACGCCTCATAATATAAAACGATGCAGTATAATTTGTATATAAACATTAACATATGTTCTTCAGTCAACAGCCATTAGGCATATCGGCCTCATTTGGTAACAATGTACACAATATATATTTTTTCCTTACACTCAATAAGTTCATTTCAGTAAGCTAAAATTAAGTGAGCATTCTTTTGAATAAACAAAAACAGATCTGTGAACTTAGAAAAAAATGGCCTTTACATATTATGTATTTTTTACAGGCCATCACCATCTGATTTATGGTCAAGTCAAATTAAAACCAAGTCCTAGATTGCAATAATCATCGAAGACTCGTAGAGGTATATCGTGTGACTTACAGGTGGTACAGCTACCTTTAGTATGAAGATACTGAAATGAACAGAACTTAAACAAAAAATGCATAAATAATGCCTGTTTGATGATCTCTCATTTGTTTAGAAGGTTATCGTTGTAATTCGTAAACGCCTTACCATTTTACGACTGTTTGAAAATGTGCATTTATGAAATATTTACAAAAAATACAGACACAAATTGAAGATTTATAGCTAAGTGTGTCAAAGCAAGTGCACGCAATAAACTAACATTATACATATTTCCGTGAAGTTTTTCAGCATTAAGCAAGCGATGTGTTGGAATGAAATCAGTAGTTAACATTTTGTCCCCGAAATGGCTGAAACGGCAAGATGTATTTTAGCTTTACATAAAACTTTTTTTATATTTGAGTGTAGTATTCTATACTTACCAGAATTTGAAATTTTTATGGTAAAAACAATACCAGATACATATTTCCTGCTTGTATAGAAACGACTGATTCATATGTATATGATATGTGAATGGTTGCAATATTCGATTTTTACATTTGCATTCTCTATTGATTCATCTGTATTGTAAAATACAATCAAATTATATTAATCATTGTCATTAGTTTTTGATAATGTTTTCAATTATATTCAATGAATTTACATTTGTATTTTCGATAATTTTTATTTTTATTCAATAATATTCAATATTTTAAATGGAAGACGCTTTATGAAGACCTAAGAGTTTTCTTATATTTGTAATAATTATGGTTTAAATGTTACTAGGAATAATTTACATTATATTACACAGAGAATTTATGAATAATTCGTCGAAGACTGGTTCTCTAAATTGAGTAACTTTTATAAACTAGACACTTGCCTTTTAATAAAAAATTCCTTTTCTTGTGAAAAATACATTTTATAAACTTTTAATTGAGGAAAATACGTACACAATTATTCCAAGAAATGAAAAATTTGTATGTTGTGTAACATAAAAAGTGTAGGAAACGAGTACCACTTTTTATTGGTTTGTCATTGTTATAGAAAATTAAGAAACGATTGTCTTCCTAAATACTGTTCCTGGCCAGTAATGCAGAACTTTATTTCCTAACTACAAACTACTCAAACTATATTATTATTTAAAACAGGTAAATATATTAATTTGGCAAATAAAAGAAGGAAATTATGTTTACAATCTAAATAAGTGACAAAATACTACAAGTATGCAATAATGTAAAATTTGAATATCACATATATTATTTCCAATATTGTTGTAAGCATTTTTTCTGACTTGTAACTGTAACATTTGTATTTTTTATACTAGTAATGCTATGCACCTGGAGATATTATCTTTGTGTTATATACTGTATGTATGATCCGCCATTATCTGAGAAAAAAAAGATGTATTCTGTTTATCTGATAAATTATATTGATCGATTGATCGACTGAATGATTAATTGATTGATTGATTTTTTTGATTGATTGATTGTTTGATTGATTCAATCATTTATTCATTCACTGACAAAAGCTAAAAACTCTGTTGCGATAAAAGACACGGGATAATTTCTTTGTTTTTCAAGATACTGTTCCTTCACGTATCCATAAGGTATATGCGTGCAAAAACTACGTATTTCCTTTATTTCATTTAATTATTAATACAGTAATTCAAAATAATAACACATCCTTCTTGTAAAGAATTTGCATATTACATATCTCATTCATAAATCACACGATCCATTTAAATAGGCATTTTCCGTTAAGAAAATAGATTGATGCAATTTACCGTGTTTTTTTTTTAATCAATCAAACCAGCACAATGGTCTAGCGAATTTTGTTCCAGTTAACGGATATTAGTTTCTTTTGATTGACGCAATTCATGAATATACTATTTTAAATTTTCAAACTCAACTCATTCAAATTATAATTCATTGTAAGACGGAGCAACATACGTGCAAAAAAAAGACGGAGCAGCATACGTGCAAAGAAAAAGACGGGGCAGCATACGTGCAAAGAGAAAGACAGAGCAGCATATGTGCAAATAGAAAGACAGAGCAGCATACGTGCAAAGAGAAAGACGGAGCAGCATACGTGCAAAGATAAAGACGGAGCAGCATACGTGCAAAGAAAAAAACGGAGCAGCATACGTGCAAAGAGAAAGACGGAGCAGCATACGTGCAAAGAAAAAGACGGAGCAGCATACGTGCAAAGAAAAAAACGGAGCAGCATACGTGCAAAAAGAAAGACGGAGCAGCATACGTGCAAAGAGAAAGACGGAGCAGCATACGTGCAAAGAAAAAAAAACGGAGCAGCATACGTGCAAAGAGAAAGACGGAGCAGCATACGTGCAAAGAGAAAGACGGAGCAGCATACGTGCAAAGAAAAAAACGGAGCAGCATACGTGCAAAGAAAAAGACGGAGCAGCATACGTGCAAAGAAAAAGACGGAGCAGCATACGTGCAAAGAGAAAGACGGAGCAGCATACGTGCAAAGAGAAAGACGGAGCAGCATACGTGCAAAGAGAAAGACGGAGCAGCATACGTGCAAAGAGAAAGACGGAGCAGCATACGTGCAAGAAAAAGACGGAGCAGCATACGTACAAAGAAAAAGACGGAGCAGCATACGTGCAAAGAAAAAAAACGGAGCAGCAAGAAAAAGACGGAGCAGCATACGTGCAAAGAAAAGGACGGAGCAGCATACGTGCAAAGAAAAAGACGGAGCAGCATACGTGCAAAGAAAAAAAAACGGAGCAGCAAGAAAAAGACGGAGCAGCATACGTGCAAAGAAAAGGACGGAGCAGCATACGTGCAAAGAAAAAGACGGAGCAGCATACGTACAAAGAAAAAGATTGAAAAGAAGAATATCTGACGAATGACATAATATAATCAGCTTTGACTCAAAAGGACAGCCATACCTTGATTGAAAGTACAACTATTCAATTATATAATCAATCAGTTAGTTTTAGCTGACCGACTGATGTACAGACAGAAGTACGTTAGACGGATAAAATAAATTATCAGTCAATATCATTAAGTTATAATCATTTACAAAAAAATTAATGCATACAGCATACGGGCTAGACGGTTATAAAGTAGATCATTCAAAGCCCTGAAGGACTTATTATTGAACACTATAGAATAGTTTCTTGTCTTCAGCTAGTGAGTCAGATTTTCTATCTCTCCGTTCGTTAGCAGAATCTCATGTACGCAACTTCGTTGCAACTTCGTTCATGCGTCTGCTGGATCAAACTTATCCAAGTTTAATATAATTTTAAATTGATTCATTGCATTCTTCCGGCTTTGTAGGTGGTTTTCCAATGATGTTTTCTGTATACATGTCAACCTAGCCCTTATGCTGTATACTCTGTATTTGGGGTATGTAAGAAATAAAATAACAAGAAAATCATTGATGCACAGCAAGAGCAGAAGAACTGAAGACGTTAAAGTGACGCATACATGAAAACATATATATACAAAATATTTATCTAACTGCAGAACTGTTCGTGCATATGAAAGTGCAACTCGTACTCATGCTGCCTCGTCCATAAGAAGTTTGCTAAACCAACGCTATAACCACTGAGCCTTCTGGATGAGGTCTGTACAAAAACAGCCGGGTACTTAATTGTAATGAACTTTGTCTTGTAAGTAACTGCAAAAGAAACCGGAAAAAGCAGAAACAAATCCGAATCGATTAATTAGCCGTCATGAACATATCCTTAATATCATCATATGTAGCGCCACACCACGCAGTAGTTATTTTTTCTGAATGAAGGGGTCATTACTACGGGGGCGGGTGGAACCTACATGATTCATGTCAATAATTAGAATCAAATATCAATAGAATATCAATTATTATCACATTTCATATCGGTGATAATTTCAGGTTAATACTTTGGTTAATTTCAATAATTATACATCAATGAAACGGTATAATTATAAAAAAAACGTAAATCAACACTCGTTCCCAACTTTTGCCTTAACTTTGACAAAATGAAATAAGTCGGAGTTCTTCCGAGTGTCCATTTGGATTTAGCATGTACAACAACCCATCATTTAATAAAAGCCCATTTTAAATATCAACTGTCTTGCAAAAATATCACCAGGAAAGCAATTATAAACACATCTAAAGTGTTTAAGTAGGCGAAGGTTAAAAATTTTAATGTGTCCAAAAAAGGATGAACGAGCACGAACGAAGCATTAATTGACATGACAAAATCAATCTTACGTTAACGAACGCAAAGACGTTAACCCTTTAAAATGTCAATTAGTAGGTTCTTGTTAACATCTTACTTTATAAATTGTACCATACCAAACACTGAATTCAAAATCTGAAAATCTGAATTTTAAAAACATTGCCCTGTTAGAAGAAAAAGGAAAAAGGAGTGTATCAATTCTAACAAATGAAATGGCTAAATCATCTAGCACCTCATTAATATACCTCCAATTATTCAAGTTTCTATGACGGGTAATGATCTCTGGTTTTCGCCCCCTCCTCCCTCGCTCCCCTAATTCCACACTAAACTAATACACTAACGCCTGCGAATCAGTCGTGCTAATACACAACGTCAAATAGCTCACCCACACGTGCCTGGCGTAATGACAATATACTAGCGTGTTATACTAACGCATTTGTTTGCCGTCAACGTGGCAGGTGTGTGCTTTAAGACAAATTGCATGATCACCCCGCTGTCTAGTCGCTCTTGGTCTACCTGACCTAGTAAGATCATGCGCATCACCAGTCTAGCGATCTCCTGCATTGTGTTCCGACCACAGTTAAGCGTCCTATTGACGTCAACAAAGCAAAATGCCAACAAATGTTTCTCTTTTATACTCTGACATGGAAGGCATTTTTCAAAACAAAGTGGTATAGTATGGCGCTTTTTCGGAGCAAAACGGACAATTTTGAGATAAACCGAATGTTTTAGACGTCATTCAGTTACAATTCAGAGGAGATAAAAAGTCCATCTGCGGCATGACAATACAAGTTTATACAAAATCAAAATTTTTTATGTCATATTATAAAGTGACAGGTTTCTTTCTAACTAAGTGTAGGTATGCAGGCATGTTTATTGTATATTTTGAGTAAAGTATAGTGTCTACCTGTATTTGAAAATAAACTCTAAAAATACGTACAGATATTTTGTCAGTTACAACCTTCATTGCCTATGTTACTACAAAATTCATTTTACTTTTTATGCCCCGAAGGGTGCCATATAGTTTTCGAACTGTCCGTCTGACAGCCCATTAGTCCATCCGTTCCGACCGAAAACTTTAACATTGCCCATAACTTCTTTATTTGTAAATATATTTATTTATTTCTTCATTTTTGAACACTACACCCTTTGCACAAGACCTTCCCACTGACATTTATGTGTATTACCTTGACCCATAAATGATCTTGACCTCGAAGGTCCAGTTGACAAAAATACTTAATATTGGCCATAACTCCCTTATTGCTAAACAAATGTAGTGCATGTTTGCACACAACAACCGTTCGAATTCATATTTTTTCACCTTGACTCGTAAATGACCTTGACCTTAAGCTAAAATTGTAAAGAACACATACTTCTTTTGAATCAATAGATTAGGTTCATGTTTACACAAAGCAATCCTTTGGGAGAGATCTTCCAAATAACAAATGTTTTACCTTGACCCGTATATGACATTGACCTTGAGGTTTAATTGTTAAAAATAGTAACTGCTTTTGAAAAATCTACTATTTGCTTTCATCTTGACCTAAGCTCAAACATCAAAGCAGAACTTCAGGGGCATCTTCAGTGACAGTTCTTTTATTTTTACTATGTTGATACATGTATTTCGGATTAAAGAAACTTTCGCGAATATATTAATATCTCTTTGTGTAGATGTAATTAATGTGTATTCATAAATTTTGTGCCATCTTGTCTCTAAAATGAAATGCACTTGTGAATGTAAAGTTCCGTAATCCATTGTATTTTATTGTTTATTTCAATAAATTCATTTTCAAATTAACACGGTCACGTATATGTAATTTTTAAGTCTGAATTATACATTTCATGTCCTTTGTTGCCTTGAAGGACATAATATTGTTATTAAAATTATTCATCGACTTTATAAAGAGGCCTCGTAAATATATTCTTTCAGATTTTGTCGAGATTTACGACAATGATGAATAAGAAAAGATATATTTTTTTACAATATATATTTTACAGATCAAGTACTAATTAAAACAAAAACAACATTATTTTGTAAAAATTGTAGTAACGACTAGGCAAAACCTACACAGTCATAAAGCTTTCATTTAGTTTGAACGTCACTCTACGCTTAAATGATTTCAGCAAGTCTGTGTGAAGTTAGCAGAATAGCAGAACAGCAGAACAACTCCAGCAGAATAGCAGAATGGCAGAATAGCAGAACAACCCCAGCAGAGTAGCAGAATGACAGAATAGCAGAACATGACTAACAAAATGACAGAATAGCAGCACATGAATAGCAGAATGACAGAATATCAGAACACGAATAGCATAATGACAGAATAGCTGAACATAAATAGCAGAATGACAGAATAGCAGAACAACTTTCAAAAAGACAAAAAGTCTAATTGAGATTTATAGTTTTCTACCGATTTTTGCACTCCGTCTGTCTGTCCGTCTTTCCGTCTGTCCGTCCGACTGTCCGGAAATCTTGATCCCGTGATAACATAAAAACCGTACAAGTTAATTTGATGAAAATTGATATATGAATACATGGCAATATTTTATTATACAAGCCACTTTGCTGATATCCTTGGATCAAAATTCAGGTTGCTATGGTAACAGAAACAGTAGACAAGAAATCGGTAGAACCGATGGATGCTCCCCGAATAAATGCCAATTCCAAAAGGGCTATTGTTTAATATTTATTTTTTTTAAGTATGAAAAATAACAAAAGGCAATTACTCCTAAATTATGCAAAATAGAGTTACGGTTCTTGCACGCTACACTTCTCCTCATAGAGATCTATCTACCAATAAAGTTTCATGTTAATATCTCTTATACTTTGTGAGATATGCCCCGGACAAAAAATAAGTATGAGAAATTTCAAAAGGCAATAACTCAAAAATTAACAAAGCAAGAGTTATGGTTCTTGTGCACTGCACGGATCATCAATAAGATCTATCTACTTATAAAGTTTCAAATTGATAACTCTTATACTTTGTGAGATATGCCCCGGACAAAAAATAAGTATGAGAAATTTCAAAGGGCAATAACTTAAAAATTAATAAAGCAAGAGTTATGGTTATTGTGCACTGCACTGCTCATCAATGAGATCTAACTACATATGAAGTTTGGTCTTGATATCTTTCATAGTTTTTGTGTTATGCTCCGGACAAAATTATGACGGACGGACGGGACGGACAAAGCGGTAACTATATGCTCGCCCTTCGGGGAGCATAAAAAATCGCTTTAACAGATGGATCACTCAAAACGTATACGAGCTCGGTATATGTAAATTAGTATTTAAATAGATGGCAATGTGCAGATAATGCATTTCACTTTGTTTTTCCCTCTTATCAAAATTTTGGTTCGTGAAATTAGTCTATCAGCCTGCAAAGGAACTTAAAACAAAATAAAAAAGACATAAATTTTAGGATAAAAAACCTCTGCAGAACAGCAGAATAGTAGAACAACTCCAGCACAAAAGCAGAATCATTTTTATCTGTTGAAAGAAAAACTTAAGCAGAACAGCAGAATAACTCTAGCAGAATAACTCTAGCAGAACAGTAGAATAGCATAACAATTCTAGCAGAATACCAGAATTGCAGAATAGCTTTTAACTTTGATTTTAATTGTGGTGCACTATGTATATGTTAGGCCGCTGGGGTGCTAACACCCTTAAATAGCAAAAACTTCTTGAATTTTCAAAAAGACAACCCAGTCCCTTTTGTTTATGTTGTTTGTTTGAAATGAAGTCAGAAATACTATTGTAACTTTGATACTCTATGTATTACTTACGTCTCTAGGCAGCTGGGCCGCAAGTAGCATAACAGAAGAAAATACTTCTTTTTATGCAAAAACCTCTTTTTTGAATTTTCAAAAATAAAATCTAAACCCCTTAAATTTTTTGTCTTTGTTGACATTTAGTTCAAAGATATTATTTCTATTGTGTAAACAATGTATACTTAGGACGCTAGACTGTTTCGTCGCTAACAGCCTTCAGATAACAAATACTTCTTTTCATGAAAAATCCTCTTTTTTGAATTTGTATAATACATACCGCAACCCTTTTACTGTTGATGGTTGTTGACACTTCGTTCAAAGATATTCTTTTTTATTATGATCAACAATGTATATTTAAGGCCGTTAGTTCGCTACGGTTAGGTCGCTAGGCTGACAGGTCGCTGCAATTAGGCCGATAGGTCGCTAGTCTGCCGGGCTGCCAACTTCACGAACATTTTATTTTGAAAAACATTTTGTTGTCAAAAATTACATTTCGATAACTATTATCTTAAACAGTATGTAAAACCAAAAGCAGTCATATTTTTATATACTTTCCTCAAAAAACAACAAGAACAACAACATAGAATAATCCTATATAAAAAAATTCTTAAAATGTTTATTTGAAAATGACCTCTTAGTTAAAAAATGAAACAAAAAGGCAAAAAATGGCATTATCTAAGTAGCAACATGAACTTTATAAAATATGCAATTTTCCGCTCAATTACTCACGGTGCCGATACCACGTGACTTCGATGGATATGTGTGGGTGTACAAAATGTAAACAAAACGTCGATTGAGGTAACATTTTTTACGATATTTTTTAAATACATCATAATTTTTCATCGGATAGAGTTGAGGGCCCGCTCCCTTTGGTAACACAAACTGTCCCCAAATGTTTCTCGCAAATATTTTGTAGTTTTTTAATAAAGTGAAACGGCGCGTTTTAAATTGCTAAAATTGCGATGATATGTGTGGAAGCATATCTTAGAAACGATGCTAAATCCACCTTTATAGTTTGTTTAAGAAACCTATTATATGACCGGAGCGAACAATATTTGATACAGAATAAACATTGTGTGTGGAATGCATTTAATTCAACAAGTGAACAAAATAATGCCAAATAATTCAAAAGAGATATGTGTGGAATAGGTTTTTGAAATGATATGTGTGGAAGCAATATTTCAATGTAACTACTATCAACATGGTTATCGGCAAGAAAAACATTGTTGCACAACATCAAGTCGGCGCAGAAGATTCTGAAGACGCGAACATATCGGATTCATGAAATTTTACACATACAGACTATTTAAATAACTGAAGAATCGTTAGTGCATTTAATAGACCATCTGTGAGTGGAATTCGTACTCATGCCGCCTCGATCATAGGTCGTATTTTAAGGGATCGCGTGTTAAGAAAATGTTGATCAGTATCAAACATGATCATTTTCATTTTCATACCGATGAAGCATTTCATCAGCTCTTCAGGTTAATACGTTAGTTTTTATTTTAGTTATTTCTGTTCAGTGAAACGACATGATAATAAGGAAAGATTAATTGTCAATAACAACTTGTACACGATTTTTGCTATACTTTTAATAATATCAAATATAGTCTGAGCACCGACTGATAGAATCGTTTAACAGCATAATAACATAAACAAGAGGGCCATGATGGCCCTGGATCGCTCACCTGAGCACTTTGGCTGTAGGTTTGCTGTTAAGCAGTATTTCATTTTTTAATTGGAAATATGTAAGTGCCTACAAACCAAATATGTAAAATATCAGTCAATAAATAAAGGCTCTATGACAGAAAGTAGAAATATCTGTTATAAGCTATGGTGACCTTGACCTTGACCCAGTGACCTCAAACCCTACTTATGGGTAGAGGTCCATGCAAGGAACCTCTATACTGAATATCAAAGTTATTGGTCTATAAATGAAGGCTCTATGAGGTACAGTAGAAAAATCTACTTTTAGCCTCAGTGACCTTTAACCTAATCTAATAATTTGAAAAAGCTTGGTAAAGCTTGCTTCGTGCAAAATTTTAAAATTCTAGGCTTTGTGGTTTCAGACAAAAAGATTTTTAAAGATTTTCTTCTATATTGTTATTTAAAACTTGTGACCCCTCGGGCGGGGCCAATAGTGACCCCAGGGACATTTTTCTAACAAACTTGCTAGAGGTCCACTAGGCTGCATACCAAATATCTTAACTCTAGGACTTGTGGTTTCTGACAAGAAGATTTTTCAAGTTTTTCCTATAAAATTCTATGTAAAACATGTGACCCCTAGGGCAGGGCCTATTTTGACCAAGGGGCCATGATTTGAACAAACTTGAGAGAGGTCCATTAGATAATGCTGCACACCAAATATCTTAACCCTGGGCCTTGTTGTTTATGACAAGAAGATTTTTAAAGCTTTTCCTATATAACTCTATGTAAAACATGTGACCCCTGGGGCGGGGCCATTTTTGACCAAGGGGCCATGACTTGAACAAACTTGATAGAGGTCCTCTAGACAATGCTTCATACAAAATATCTTAACTCTAAGCCTTATGGTTTATTCTGTGAAGATTTTTAAAACCTTTTCCTATATAATTCTATGTAAAACATGTGACCCCTAGGGCAGGGCCTATTTTGACCCAGTGGCTATGATTTGAACAAACTTAGTAGAGGTCCACTAGACAATGCTACACACAAAATATCTAAGCTCTATGCCTTACAGTTTCTGACAAGAAGACTTTTTAAGATTTTCCTATATAACTCTATGTAAAACAAGTGACCCCTGGGGCAGGGCTTTTTTTGATCCAGAGGCCATGATTTGAACAAACTTGGTAGAGGTCCACTAGACAATTCTACACACAAAATATCTAAGCTCTATGCCTTACGGTTTCTGATAAGAAGATTTTTAAAGTTTTTCCTATATAACTCTATGTTAAACAAGTGACCCCTGGGGCGGGGCCATTTTTGACCCAGAGGCCATGATTTGAACAAACTTGGTAGATGTCCACTAGACAATGCTACACACCAAATATCTAAGCCCTATGCCTTACGGTTTCTGACAAGAAGATTTTTTAAAGATTTTCCTATATAACTCTATGTAAAACAAGTGACCCCTGGGGCGGGGCCATTTTTGACCCAGAGGCCATGATTTGAACAAACTTGGTAGAGGTTCACTAGACAATGCTACATACCAAATATCTTAACTCTAGGCCTTCTTGTTTCTGACAAGAGATTTTCAAGTTTTCCCAATATAACTCTATGTAAAATCAACTGACCCCTGGGGTGGGGTCAGTTTTGACCCCAGGGACATAATTTGAACAAACTTGGTAGAGGTCCACTAGATGATGCTTCATACCAAATACCAAAGCTCCAGGCCTTGTGGTTTCGGAGAAGAAGATTTTTAAAGATCCAACTTATAAAATCTATTTTTAGCTCCTACAATCCCAAGATATTGTTTTTCTACTTTCCGTCCGTCTGTATGTCTGTCTGTATGTCACAAAGTTTGTCTGCCCTTATTCTTCATAACCGATGGTTGGATTTCAGTGGGTCTTGCTATGTTTATTTGGTACTAAGCCAAGTTGAGAAATACAGACATACAGACGGACGGAAAGTAGAAAAACAATATCTTGGGATTGTAGGGGAGACATAATGAAAAAGACACACCTACAACGCACGCACAAACAGAATTACACAGTTTTTCCGTGCAACAATTTTTATGTTATTATGCTGTTATACCATTCTATCAGTCGGTGCTCAGACTATATTTGATATTATTAAAAGTATAGCAAAATCGTGTACAAGTTGTTATTGACAATTAATCTTTCCTTATTATCATGTCGTTTCACTGAACAGAAATTACTAAAATAAAAACTAACGTATTAACCTGAAGAGCTGATGAAATGCTTCATCGGTATGAAAATGACAATGATCATGTTTGATACTGATCAACACGCGATCCCTTAAAATACGACCTATGAACGAGGCGGCATGAGTACGAATTCCACTCACAGATGGTCTATTAAACGCACTAACGATTCTTCAGTTATTTAAATAGTCTGTATGTGTAAAATTTCATGAATCCGATATGTTCGTGTCTTCAGAATCTTCTGCGCCGACTTGATGTTGTGCAACAATGTTTTTCTTGCCGAAAACCATGTTGATAGTGGTTACGTTGAAATACTGCTTCCACACATATCATTTTAAAAACCTATTCCACACATATCTCTTTTGAATTATTTGGCATTATTTTGTTCACTTGTTGAATTAAATGCATTCCACACACAATGTTTATTCTGTATCAAATATTGTTCGCTCCGGTCATATAATAGGTTTCTTAAACAAACTATAAAGGTGGATTTAGCATCGTTTCTAAGATATGCTTCCACACATATCATCGCAATTTTAGCAATTTAAAACGCGCCGTTTCATTTTATTAAAAAGCTACAAAATATTTGCGAGAAACATTTGGGGACAGTTTGTGTTACCAAAGGGAGCGGGCACTCAACTCTATCCGATGAAAAATTATGATGTATTAAAAAAAATGTCGTAAAAAATGTTACCTCAATCGACGTTTTGTTTACATTTTGTACACCCACACATATCCATCGAAGTCACGTGGTATCGGCACCGTGTTACTTGTCTTACAATATTTTCACTCAAGTCTTACAAAGTCTCACTCTAAAATTAGATGATTATTCACTTAAACATGAAAATTCCTCGAAACGACCTTTGTGGTGGTGATTAAAATATGAAAGAGAAGGTTGTATTGACCATAAAGTATTGTTACAAAACGCTATTCAAATTTCAAAATTTTTAAGGAGAGAAATAAGTTTCATCGTTTGAAATTTTCGTTACAAAATTGTAAGCCTCGTTACCGTGATACTGCCATGAGTATTTTCATATTTCCTTGATAGGAAATTTAGTTTTAAAATGTAGATGTTAAAATGATATGCTAGGCATTCAAAACTCACCTCGCAGTAATGCTGGTCATAAAAAGTCTGGGAAAATCTTAATTAGAAATAATCATTGCATAGTGTTTTTTTTTTTTCAATTTAACACGGTTCATTTGATGATGTTTCAAGCAATATTTTTTATCTAAAACATAATTCTATAAATAACTTACCTGAGTTAGCGTAATTACCGATCCGTGCAATAACCGTGATTGCCCCAAAAGCGTTCGTTACAGTGTATTTCGTAATAAAGGTTTCATAATGATAAATCACATGTCTAGAAAGAAGTTCATGCTTTCGAAATTTGATACTGAAACATTCTAATTTACGAGATTGTTTATTATTGATTCGAGTTGCCATTCCGATAGGAGGGCGCTGCACTTACAGTCCCCAAACATTTTTATTCCAGCTTTGCTGACTTAGCGATGTAATTGTTGTTGACTCAGGCTTGCGTTACAATACATTTATAAGCCCAATAATAGTGAAACGATGCAAAATCTATTTGAGATGACAGATTTTGAGCACAATGGCATATATAATATTTTTCACTTTGTTACGAAAAGGTTTTTGCTATTATTTATTAGTGGTGTGGGCTGGGTATTTACTCTTAAAATTAAGTTAACAACTATCACAAACTGAACTGACAGGTTTCTTCGACTTGGTGTGCCGTTACGCGATATTTAAGACTATCTATTCATTAGTGTTTGACAATGTAACTTTTCCCTAAAAGCATTTCCGAATGTAACGTTACTTTTTCAGGAGACATGAGTACCATTTGAGCGTTATATCATTTAAACGTGTACTCAACCATATTTTCAAGTTGTCATGTTGATCTTAGACGGCAAACGCGTAACTTTACTTAAACATATTTTCAAGTTGTCATGTTGATCTTAGATGACAAACGCGTAACTTTACTTAAACATATTTTCAAGTTGTCATGTTGATCTTATATGGCAAACGCGTAACTTTACATAAACATATTTTCAAGTTGTAATGTTGATCTTAGATGGTAAACGCGTAACTTTACTTAAACATATTTTCAAGTTGTCATGTTGATCTTAGATGGCAAACGCGTAACTTTACTTAAACATATTTTATTTGCTCATGTATACATGCAATATACAAAGAGTATATACAAACGTAGAAATATAATGAGTACTATTAAAAGAGTAAAAAGGTCGTGCAACTAGTTCTGTCAATATAAATTTAGGCCCTCTCCTGTGAAAAAGTGGTTTAATAATCATAGTTTTTATGCAAATAGGCTCAATAAAGAAGAAACGGGGAGGAAGACTGAAAAACTCATTTAGACAGTTTTTTTTCGAAAAATGTTCTTCTATTCTGCTGGATTTGCTCTGCTTTTCTGCCATGCTATCCTTCTAGAGTTGTTCTGCTATTCTGTTATTCTGCTAGAGTTGTTCTGCTTTTTTTGCCATTCTGCTATTCTGCTGGGTTTGCTTTGATATTCTGCTGGGCTTGCTTTGATATTCTGCTTGGCTTGCTTTGATATTCTGCTGGGCTTGCTTTGATATTCTGCTTGGCTTGCTTTGATATTCTGCTGGGCTTGCTTTGATATTCTGCTTGGCTTGCTTTGATATTCTGCTGGGTTTGCTTTGATATTCTGCTTGGTTTGCTTTGATATTCTGCTGGGCTTGCTTTGATATTCTGCTGGGTTTGCTTTGATATTCTGCTTGGCTTGCTTTGATATTCTGCTGGGCTTGCTTTGATATTCTGCTTGACTTGCTTTGATATTCTGTTGGGCTTGCTTTGATATTCTGCTTGGTTTGCTTTGATATTCTGCTGGGCTTGCTTTGATATTCTGCTTGGCTTGCTTTGATATTCTGCTGGGTTTGCTTTGATATTCTGCTGTTCCGCTATTCTGCCTGTGATGTTCTGCTGTTCTGCTAAAGTGTTTCTTTCAACACACAAAAAATGTTTAAAAGGCGAGGTAATAAAGTTGTTCTTTTAACAGACTAGAATAGTTTTTATTATAACTTCTTGTAGTAGAATGTTTGCCGCGAAAATTCTAAGGCTTATGTTAATTGCTATAAAGATGCAAGGTCAAATGACTTAAAAAAGCATTTAGATATTTTTAATGTTCGAACTTTTTAAGTACACGTGTAGGGGACTAAATAAGTAATCAAAACCTTTTATCTTTTGAATGATGTTCTGTAGTTCTGCTACTCTGCTATTCTGCTGTTCTGCTATTCTGCTTGAGTTGCTCCGCTATTCTGTTGGAGTTGTCCTGCTATTCTGCTGTTCTGCTATTCTGCTGGAGTTGTTTTGCTGTTCTGTAGTTCTTCTGAAGTTTTCTTTCACGAGAATAAAAATGATTCCGCTTTTGTACTGTAGGTGTTTTATTATTCTGCTGTTCTGCTGAAGTTTTCTCCTAGAATTTTTTGTCTTTATTTTATTTTGCTCTAAGTTCATATGTTGGCTAAAAGACTACTTTCACGAACCAGAATTTTTTACTAGGGTGGGGGAGGGTTATGGGGAGGAAGTAAAATGCATTATTTCCATATCGCCATCTACTTACACTCTAATTTTCATTAACCTAGCTCGTATAATTTTCGACTGAAAAAAGATCTGTCTGTTAAAGCCAAGTTTTAACCATTTCTATTACCATAGTTACCAGAATTTTGATCGGAAGATAAAGCAAAGTGACCTGCATAATCGCCATGTTGCCATGTTTCCAAAAATCAAGTTTGAACAACTGAGTTGATACGGTTTTCTTTTGTTATCGAGGGATCCAGATTCCCGGACCGTCGGACGGACAGACGGAAAGACGAACAGACAGACGGAGGGAAAACTTCGATAGAGAACTATAAAACTCAACAGACCATTTGTCTTTTTGGAAGTTGTTATGCTTTTCTGCCATTTTGCTATTCTGCTGGAATTGTTCTGCTTTTCTGCTGAAGTTTTTCTTTCAACAGATAAAAATGATTCTGCTATTGTGCTAGAGTTGTTCTGCAATTCTGTTGGAGTTGTTCTGCTATTTAGCTGTTCTGCAATGTTTTTCTTCTTGAATTGTTTGCCTTTACAACTTTGTTCTAAGTTCATATTTATGTTGGTTGAGAACCAGAAATTTGAACAGAAGAAAAAAGTAAAATGCATTATCTCCATATTGCCGTCTACTTACATACTTATATGCATTAACCTATCTCGTTTACTTTTTGAGTGATAAAAAGATCTATCTGTAAAACCCATAGTTTTACTGTTTCTGTTTCCACAGCGACCAGAATTTTGATTCGAGGATATCAAAAAAGTGACTTGCATAATTTCCGTGTTGCCATCTATTCATATATCAATTTTCACTAACGTAACTTATACGTTTTTATGTTATTGCGGGATCCAGATTTCCAGACAGTCGGACTAACAGGCGGAAAGACGGACAGACAGACGGAGGGCAAACTTCGGTAGAGAACTATAAAACTCAGGCTTTTGGTTTTTTTGAAAGCATCCATTTCCTTTCTTCTGTGCAAAACAATACACAAGCACCTCATAAGATGATGAATACTCAAAATGATAAATGCGTTTTGATTTTACGTATTTTACTGTTACACGATACATCTTAATATCTGCATACAAAACGCATTATCATTAACACACAGACCCAAATAATTGTGATGGACGGCAACCGGGAGCTGACTTCTTTTAACCTCGACAGATTGAGAGCAATCATTTTAAAAGGTGTAATACTTGAAGTTTATGTGCAACATCCAATTTAGTCTTTAATTGTTATAAGGTGAAAGTTAAGGATTTAAATGTGTAAGGAAAGGGAAAAAAAAAGATGCATTACCTGGAATAATGAAATCAATCTTATTCTAATGCAATAATCTTGGTCTGTGTTAAAAGCTGCATTTAAACTATTTTTTAATATTGTTTTTGTTTATCAAATATTTTATAAAGATTTGTGTAGACAAACCACCGAATCTTTAAAAAAGTGACGAAATAATTAAGTGTGTGTATTTTTTGTATTGTTTAAATGTATGAAAATGTACTTTAAATCCATTATTTGATTTTTTTGTCCTTGTTAAAACGCAGTCTAAAACATTTTGGTTCGAAATGACTGAAAGTGTTTCTTTTCAGTATTTTATGAAAAAAGGAAACGGTTTTGTCTATAACTTATGCCAAAGGCTGAAAACATGGTTCACTAACCATAGGGCAAAACGGAAACCTCTGTCCGAGAATAAGTTGCCACCGATCAAGAACTGATGGTGAAGTAGCTATACATTTTACTGGGAATAAGTATGATGTGTGTGTGTGTGTGTGTGTGTGTGTGTGTGTGTTTACTTTTAGGACCTCACTATGTATTATTTAAACTTTTTAGACGTTCGCTTTCTTTTTCACCTAGTTGTAAGAAATGTTATTGAAAGGAAAAACTTTAAACTTGCACGGTCTATCATTCGTATTTCTCTAGGCACAGTAACGTACAGGAGATAGACCTTTTTTCTACTTTTCAGTTGTCGCCATTAAGACAAGCCTATTTTAATAACCAAATATGTTCAACTAACAGTTATAATTAAAAAAAATGAATGATTGAACTTTAAATAAATAAATCCTGCTTCTTCTAGATAAGACGTCCTCACACCTCAAGCTAAATTTAGGCGAGTATCGGTCGTTATAATATAGAAAAAAATGTAATGAAAGTATTGGTGGTTTACGCTGATATGTTTTAGCAAAACAAACCGTTCAATGTGTTATAAAAGTGTTGCTTTTTAAACATTTTACCCGCTAAGACGTAATAGTTAGTGAGCACTTCGGTGTAAAGTTACAAACGTGAAATTTTACCTGAGTGCCAATTCCTGTCATTGCGCTTGCCTTTCGTTTGACTGTGACAAATTGTGACTACTTGGCTGTCGTCGATAGTATCATTTCAATGCTTTGGATTAAAAGCATCTCGATTGTCTTCAAATATTGTCAAAACCCCGCTGTATGTTTCTTCTATGAGGAAGGTTAATCGTAAGTATCAAATCATTACACTTACAACACACCAGCATGAAATATACATCAAAATATGTCACTGTCAAAATGCTTACTCTCGAAGATGAAATGTCGCATATCGAAAAAATCAAGTGTCCTCATCCATAAATTCAAACCACTTACAGTTTCAGCGATTTATTTGAAAGAAAGCCTAACCACCTGCAGAAGGGCGATGGTTTCTGTCTGATAACAATGTTTTGTGCTTTCTAGAATTGTTTCATTTTAAGGTCTCTATCCTGTATAATCAGGGTTTGCTAGATGCCCAGTAATAAGGACCAGGCTTTACTCAGACTGGTAAACTGTAGACTGTCTAATAACCTAATATTAACATTGTTCCTTGAAGAGTGAACAGAAAAATAATCTTTGTCATATTTGTAACTACAAAACTATGTGCACTTCAGAATAGTTTATGGAAAACATAATGACTGTTATGATGTATTACCGTAACATTTGTACTGAAATGCACCTAATGAACTACTGGTGTACATATCCAACTTTTGTGTTTAGGTATTAACGGTTTAAGTATTTCAAGAAAACTAACAGACTCTTTCGGCTACTTTTTTTTAAACCGGTGTGGCAACAGAAGTTACAAAATATGCTGAGCTACGTAAAATAATGACTTACGTTTGGCTGTGCTAAATATACTTTAAAATTTGAACCAAAAGATTACTAACATTGCTCAGTTTAAGGACATCAATTCAAAACAGAATCATTTTTTTGTTTGTCAAATATTTGAACGCCCCGAATATGCATGACATAAATGGATAGGATAGATATCATTTTGTTATTACCGTTTATAGTAGTTTTTTTTTCCTATCTGATTTTTTCATCAAAATAGCTTGTAATGGCCATTTAGAGAAAAACCTACATTTTTTTAGTTGAAATTTCATCCTCATAAATTCCATATATCAAAAAAAGGTAAAACATTCGCTTAATTAAAATATTTTTCTCTTGTCAGTTCATTCTCGCGTCGTTGATTGTGCATGAATTAGGGTTTTTCTTTTTCTTTCTATCACGAACAAAACAACTTGTATTATTAATTTGTCCGGTACAAGAAGGGCACGTCTCACATTACTTTTTAATACATTGAATCAAATGTTTTACAGACAATGAAATACACAATCGTGCAATAAAGCCCGTTGAAATATAAAAGATAGAGTGAATTTGAGAATGTGATGACAAACAGACACTCATTATTTTTACCGGAGTTCACATATTCTCTTGTTTGTATGTCACGAAGTAAAACAGCCTTGATATAAATAATCAAATGAGCCGTGGATGTCGTTTCCTGAAATGATGTTGAAATTTACTTGAAGGTAGCTGAACAAGTTTTTTTCATATTTTTTTTATTATTATCATTTTTGCTGTTGTTGTTTTGAACAATAATATTTTTAAAGACAGGTAGGCAGGGCAAATCTTTTTAACGAGTAGACAAGTTTCTGTTCGTAAGGTGACAGTGCATTCCAATTTTTATTACGTTTAAAAGTTCACTGAAACACTTTTTCTATGTTTAACACATTCTTATAGTATCTGTGCTGCTGTTGTAACAATGAATGCAATGAAACGAAATAAAGAAATAAACCGTCGCATTGTATGAACTGAACAAAACGGAAAAAAACTTAGAGCATTCATTCAACAAATGTGAAAGTAAGTCAAAAGGCGATAGTTTTAAGAAGATTTCTATTTAAATATAGAATTGTAATGCTTTAAAGCGACTGACTCACAGATGGGCCGACGATGAAAAAAAGAAAAAATTACCACGTTAGTCACGGGTAGATACTTTAGGTATAAGATTAATTTTGACGAACTTTTACAAGTAGGCACTGTGGCTCATCAGTGGTCTACATCGTCGCTCTATATTTTACTGACCGAAAGGTCGTGGGTTCGAATCCTGGTTAAGTCAAAACTTTTTTTCAGTTTTCATGGTGTATAGAAGCATAATATTATGTTTTTTCCATAGTATATTGAATTCTCTTAAATTTTAAAGAAAACAAATTAAGCAAAATTCTGTGAGTCAGTCGCTTTAACTTTGTCGTCTAACCTTTCATCCGTCTAATAGCATGAACTTTGGCACATATTAATTTTCCTGGTCTCACCCATTCATTTTCGTTTTTAAATATTTAGAGTCGCCCAGTATCACTGAGAGTGGAAAGAGAACGGAGCTGACGTCAGAGGACTGACTCTCTCAATGAATTCATTTAATTATTCCACTTACCCAGATATTAAAATTATAGGTAAATTGGTCAAATATTTTAAACCTTGGTTGCTAGTTCGATCAAAAACAGAGGAAGAGGCGGAGTGAAATATATGGATCAGTCTTCATGCACCGCTGCCTCAGTTAATCAATCGATTTTAGTCAGAAGACAATATGTATTTACCACTAACATATAAGTAATTACATTCCTACTAGTATTCAAATTTAAAAAGAAAACTGTTTTCTGCATGAAAGTTGAACATATTTAATCAACTACAAATCAGTAATATCTCTATCTGAGTTCATTTATCGTCGGTACATATTGCCCAAATGACCGACGCCCCCTGCAGAGATTAGTTATTTTATGTTGTGGGATATAGTGCAAGATACAGAAAGCATCGCATTCCAGAGACACCCTTGGTCCTTTAGCATGCTCAGTGTGGATCACTGATACATGGGACCTCGGTTAAGGTGTCATCCGATAGACAATTAGTAATGTTAGTGGAGGAGCAGGGATCGATCTCAGGACCCTGGGTTACCAGTCCAGCGCGTTACCACTGGTCCACTGATCCGGTCCAATCAGTAGTTAGTGTAAAGTTTTCACTTATTGTTTGAGTGAAAATACATTTGATAACTAACCGATCAAAATGACTTTGCGCATTTTATCAGCAAAAAGTCAACTTGATGAATATCGGGAACTGACTTCAAAGAAGGCAATAAGCTATAATTTGTATTATTTTAACAGCATTTCACTGAAACGTAAGTCCGTTTTTGTCGACATTAACCATAAATGTTTCGTAAATGTTTGTCATCATGTAAAAAAAACTTATTTTTGCCCATAAAATAAAATGAATTACAACTACTTTGTGATGATTTTTGTACGAAAATTACGACAAATTCTTACCAAAGATTATATATGTTCATTTCAAATTCTTTGCAGGTAATTCAGGTTAAATGCCTTTTGGTAGTTTTTGTGCTTGTTTGGATTTGTTTATTGAATAAAAATTGTTGTTATGGTTATTTGTTTCCTCGTGTATTTTCAGACGCCTAGGAATGTTGCTCTTGTCTCTGCATAAGAGATTAGTAGTATATATTTTCCTAGACTAAGCTTCGTATCCCGGATAAGCAAGTCATTGTCATGTTTAGCACCCTAAATGTTTCAAAGACTCTTTCGTCGTAAAATGTTGCTCCTCAAAGGACCAGCCAACGCTAGAGAAAGCCTTATTTCAAACTGACAAACTTCTAAATAAAATGGCCGCTTGCAAGACTTCAAGTTTTAAACAGTTGTCAAGCATTTGCTTCATTTAATCGTTTACAAGCACTCGGCATTACCTTCAGCATATGTACATTACCTACTATGAGTTGCCCTTTTAATCTTTCCATTTTCATATAGAATGCCAGCCAATATTAAAGGGGCTGTTCTCCAGATGACAAAAAAAGAAAGTTTTCTTGTATTATAAATTTCTTGTAATATTTATGACTAATGCTTAAAAAATAACTTACTGACAAAAAATAAGTCAAATAATTACATTATAAATTGATTTTTTCCCTTTCAAAGTGCTATACCGTAACTCGACGGTATAACTATATTGTATAAGATTTAAAGTAATTATCTGTAATATCAAATGCGGCGATGATGGTGACAGTAAAAGCGTTGGAAATATTTTGTTAACATGAGGGTCCAGAGTTCAAATCAGGCTGGAGCGAAAAAAATTTTTTTATTCTATTTTGACTTTTATATTCAGTTTTGAAGTAAAATATTATGTTGTTATAATCTCACGGCATCTAAATATATAATTTATGAAAAAAACTTTTTTATGTCAAATCTGGAGTACAGCCTCTTTAATATTATTTCTGAAAGTGAACAAACATGAACTTAAGGGAAAAAAAACTATGGCATGCTGTTGCGTTTTTGAAGAATAAAACATTTAAAAACATCACGTGTTAAAACATTTCTTACGTAATTTTAGATTTGTTTAACGCACTTCGAGTCTAAGTTATTTGTGTTTACGTGTAAACTACATAGTGTTAAGTACTTGGATTCGACCAAATTTATTTGTTCTTCGTTTATTAATATAGTATACTAATTTCATAGTAATTGCTTTCTGAATATCTAGGTACATTTTGTGAATTCTGCGTTTTATTTTTATTTCTTTCAGATGTTCGATCAAAACATGGGATTTTACATGACATTGTTAACTTAAAAGATACAGCTTGGATAAATTCTTTACATGACATTATTAAGATACAGTTGGGATGAATTCTTTACATGAAATTGTTAAGATACAGTTGGGATGAATTCTTTACACGAAATTGTTAAGATACAGTTGGGATGAATTCTTTACATCACATTGTTGGAATACAGTGTCACGAGTCGGTCCTTATCATTCATAGTGACTATCATTTTGTTTTCTTTTAAAGATTCTTAATTTCTTTCCATTAAACATCTAAACATATTCATACCAATGTTTTAATATTTATCAATCTGCATGAAGATCCATATTAGTGAAATAAATAAATTATGTGTCTAATTAACTGACGGAAAAATCCTGCAATTAATCTTATCATGCATTTTTCTTGATAAAAATAACATTTAAAGTAAACGATGCACTTTAAATAGCAATGTCCTGATTATCAGACTAAGTTGATTGGCTCATAGATTACTAATGCACGTGCCGTGCATCACAATGCTTCAAATTAATAACAAATTCAATTACAATATGTCTTCAAATTGAAATATCAAATCCGTTCATTGCACTCAGCATCCACAGGCAGTATATAAAACGAGGTACAAATATATTGCCTGATTACATAATGCTTGGATTTCTCTTGGTGATTCTACGCCTTGAGGTTCGAGTTAGATCTGGTCAAAAGTGTTTTTGTTTTCTATTTATATTTGTTTGTAAAATATGTAAGCACAGGGGTAAGGCTAAACTAACCACAGTGGAATCTTGTTAGAGGTTCAATAGGCAATGATACATGTCAATTCACAAACCTCAGTCTTATAGTTTAAGTTAAGAAGAGTTTTAAATAACACATATGATATTTGGGCGGAGCGAATGATGGTCCAAGGGACCAATGGAGCAATCTTTAAATAGGTCCACTGAGCATGCCTTTTGTAAATTTCAAATTCGATCTAGGCCTATTATTTTTAGACTAGAATGTTTTAACATTCTTCAGTAGCTTTATACCTGTGATGTCTCGGACGGGACCAAGAATGACCCAATGTACAAAATTTGAAATTTTTGAAGGTCTAAAAGACAATGCTACATATCCAATTCTAATCACTGGAGATTTTGGTTTAGATATAAAGATTTGGATAGTTTTTCTTTCTTGTTGCCAAACTTGAGTTCTGCAAGAATTAGATTTTATAGAGCAAAAAAAAACATTCATGTTAAGGTTCATCAATTTTAAGCCGGATGTGATGTAAAATAAATTGTTGATGCACGTCACACAACAAACGACGAACATGCGCACAGCAACACAGTCCCACCATAAAAGCTCACCATTAGCACTTTATGCTTGAGAGAGCGGAACATAAAATGATTGCTACTTAGTTTCACGTTTGAAATCAAAATTTGTGGTTTTTGGGAAGCAATGTAAAGGTTGAAATTATGACATGTTAAAAAATCCATTCTTTCATACTCGTAATGTCGCTTGGAGCATAAAAAAGCAAAATGCCAATGAGAGCATTTTTATTCTTGCATTAATTTTTACTTTTAGCTGATTAATTAACAAAACCGCTATCATTTTTTGCAATAGTTCGAGAATGTACACTAGCAAATATTCAGATTGATCGCAAGAATGGAAAAAAGACTGCTTTATTTTTAAAATGCACCAAACTTAACCTGAATGAAAACATTATTTTATTTCCCCATTTAGTTTAGATGAGATGTGTCATAAATCGTTTAAAGAAATATTGTGACGATAGAAGTTATTGGAAAAAATATAGACAGAATAAAGAGATATTTCTGTAACTGACAGCAACGATAAAACTTTTCACTAAAGATTATATACACGTACCTAGATACTTTTCAAGTGGTTAAACTATGAGATACTGTTCATACAGGCCCTGTTACCTCTCGTATAAGTCCGTGCCCATTGCCCGAGGCGACTTGCCAAGACCATATAACAGAACTAGTATCAAATCACTGTATTTTTACACTAAAGCGTTAAAGTGGCTTTATCTAAGAATAAAAACGGATCAAACTGAAATTACTCAGTAAATAGGAATTCTTTTGATTAAGTGTATAACTAATGTTTATTATCTTTTTACCTAAGTAAATTGTCTCTTTTACTAACAAAAATTTATCTCGGTACAATGTGAAGGAACATAGACGAGTACTCACTATGATACTAGTCTGGTCCACTAGCTCGATTAATATGAGTCTTTATAAATGCGTGAATCTGACAGGCTAGCAAATGAGCCTCAATATTGATATTAAAATGATAAGATGGAGCCACCGTTTTCACTAAAGCCGAAAAATACAATATTACATAAACGTTATACAATCGTTTAACAGAATGTCTGACAGAGTCCGTGTATGTAATAAATGGTTTGATACCTAATGCAATGATAACGGTTCTGTAACTCTTTTATCATTTTCTGAAAAAGCAATGTTTCGTTAGTGCCGACATACACTGGCATGAAAACTGAACTGCATGCTTAAAGCATAATGAACCTGGAGCTGAAAAAGTAGTAAAAAGTACTTCTTAAAGCGATGTCATTCATATTGACCAAGATTTTTTGTCCTATGACAACTCTTTCAGCTTTTGCCTATCGAGCTTTGACCAATACTGCTGAACTCGGACAATTAATGAAGGCAATAAGAAGCCATTTAATAAGAACACTCGTGTAAAGTTTATACTGAACGTTTCAGATTAAAAAAAAATGTCTTGCGTAAACGCATTTTTAATGTATTTAAAACTTTGCCTCTCATAAAAGTTTGGCAGTGTCTGCAAAACGTCACTGAAACTTTTTTTTGTGATTCGTTCGATCATTCTTATACATAAATCAAATATTTCCGTTGTAAATCGAACATGACCACGATTTCTCAACTGGTAGTTTATTTGTCTGATTTGAATAGTACATGACATGTCTATTCTTTATGTGATCTTAACTAAAGATACATGTACATTGAACAATAAACGATTTAAAAGTCCAGTCATATCATTATTTGTAATTAAAACATATGAAATAAAATACCTGTGGTAATTTGAGAAGACATGATACTGATGTATCGGTCAACAAAAAACAAAACAAAACACAGCGTACTTGACTGAGTGAGCTATGTGACAAAAATACTTAAGTAATTAAATGATGAAAATAAAACAAAAACATTAGATTGAAATACTATTTGTTGTTAAAAGACAAGCTCTTCTTGATATGAATGTTAAAGCGACTGACTCACAAAATTTAACTGAAATTTTTTATTCTTTCAAATTTAAGAGGATTTAATATACTCTGGAAAAAATATAATATTATGCTTCTATACACCATGAAAACTGGAAAAAAAAGTTTTGACTGTACCAGGATTCGAACCCACGACCTTTCGGTCAGTAAAATATAGAGCAACGACTTAGGCCACTGAGCCACGGCATTTAGTTATTAGATTGCCTCAAAATTAATGTTATAACTAAAGTATTTACCCCGTGACTAACGGGGTAAATTTTGTACCGATAAAATTGTGTAAAACTTTATATTTTGATGTTTTTCTGTCACAAAAACTGAGTCAATAACTTAGTTTAAATATGTTCTTCACTATTACAGCAAGAATTTTAAGATGTATAAACATTTTCTTTTTATCATCGTCTGTGAGTCAGTCGCTTTAACAAGTTGGCAATAAAGTCACTGACTGAATGTACACATAAATTGTCGGCTATTTAGAGCGGCAATGATATTTTAATAGAAAACTGCTAATATATGCTTGTAAATCTGGCTGTCAAACTCTTTTTATAAAAAGCACAATTCTAGCTAAGTGACAATGTTTTAGTCAGTCACAATTCTGGAGAGATAAAAACTGTTTAACTTTAACCATCTTACTATTGAGCACATACTAAACATAGAAGATAGCTTATAAAGGATGTTCAAAATTCATGTAAAAACACAAGATTCAAATCATTTTAAATTACCTAAATTAAATGTTAAATTTGAACAAACAAAACCAGTTATTTCATGTATATTGGTCCTGTTATTTATCATGTTAAGATGCACAAGGTCCATAAATGGCTTCTTGCTTAATTAAGATTGATTGATTGATTGATTGATTCTGCCTTTTCAAGTAATTTGTATCGTTTAGTTCTTGTGACCGCATGTAACTTATTGTCTAGTAAAAGGAATGTATTACATTTACTTTTGTATGGACGATGAAATACAACAAAATTAGGATGATTTAACGTACATGCTTTATACAAGTATACGTTTAGACTGCTGAAGTGATCACATGACAGTAAAAAGGTTTAAACTTATTTATTTAAAATGGATTGGGAAAAAAGGTCTTTAAATATTTTGGATTCCAACTGGTACACACGCCGAAAATATGAAATTGGAAAGTCACTAGAGAATCTAACCCCTGACTGGATTCAGCGACCTTCATATGGGGAGTCAACTGAATGACCTCTTTCTTGATTTAAGCCCGGGAGTGTTGAATGCTGAAAAACCAATGAAGAATCTCAACCCTAGCGACCTTTTAATCGGGAGTCCGTCGCTCAAACCTCTGAACCATTGCAACTCCATATAGTGAAGAATAAGAAATACATACACGAGAAATAGTTATCAAAAAGCAAGGCGATATGACCAGTGTCTTCCTTAACAACCTTGATGTGTGTAATAAGGAAGTCGCTTGGTAATAACTGCACCTAAACTCGACAGTTACTACTCAACAATGCCCTAAAATAAACCATACCTTCGCTTTAATGGCTTGCTGGGCATTAATTGTTATTATTTGTCATAAAAATAGTTCTATTAACACAGTAAAGGTGCAGTGATCTTACAAAGCGGTTTTTCTTCTTTCCTTTATATTTTTTTTTTCAAGAAAATGGCAACGAACGCATTCGAGGCTGCTTATTTGCAATAAATCAGTTAATAGGATATAAAGTTTTAATAAGAACTATTTCATTAAAACAATATATTAAACGACCTGTAGTGTCAGGAATACTTACTTGCTTAAACATCATTTGAACGCATACATTTTAACATGTTCTTAATACTGCTGTGTATAGCGAAATTACTACGTTAATATAATGTTCGACATATCTGACGTTGATTTATAACAAATATTACGCTGGGCCGGCTTTTTAACACTCCGTCATCAGAGAATTTGATCCCAGCTATAGCTGTCATAGTGATAATGCTCAATTAGCTAAGTGAAGCTTTGTCGGAGGTTCAAAGGGATTAGCTGCAGCAAGGACAGTTTAATTATACTAAGGTAAGATTTGCTTTTAAAGGCTTAAGAAATGAGATTCAGCTAATTGATGAAAAAAAAAAGATATAATCTGATTGTGGAAAAATACACTGTGAAAATATGTGAGGTTTTAGTCTGCAGGAGGAGATATTGCTAACGTTATAGCAAAAGTTGGGGACAAGTTATTAACAATTTCTTTATTTAAACTATAAGTAGAAGTAGAAGTAAAAAATTGTATCTATATTATAATGACCTCGTCTAATTTAATAAAAATTATTGAAATTTAACCAATGTATTAAGCTAAAACAGTGATGAAATATTTAATCAGTATAAGATGAAAAAAAAATGATGATAGTAATCAACATTTTTCAAATATCTGATCCCTTAACATTAATATCAAGAAGTAGGTTTGACTTTGCTCTACGCAGTAATCTCCCCTTCATTCAGGGAAGGAAATGGATTCTTTGGCTCAGTAGTTAGACCGTTGATTTAGCAAACTATTTATGATCAAGGCGGCATGGATAGGAATTGCCCTAACAAATGGTCTAATTAATTGCACCAGCAGTTCTACAGTTACATGAATATTCTGTATGTTTGATATTACATGTATCCGACACTTCTGTATCTTCAGAATATTCTGGGGACCAGTTGTTATTTAATTATTTTTATCATTACGTACTATTATTAGTCGTAGTAGTGGACGTTGTATCCGTATTATTGTGACGTCGTTTCATTGAATAGAATTCGTTGAAATTTAACCAATGTATTATACTGAAACAATAATGAAATATTTAATCAGTACAAAAATCAAAATATCTAAATTGATGTAATTTACATTTTAATATCTGATCCCTTAATATTAATATTAAAAGTGTGTTTGACTTTGTCCTACGCAGTAATCTCCCCTTCATTCAGGAAAGTAACTGCTGCGTAGATGACGAAATTAGGGATCGGCCTTTTCTGGTTTCTTTTGCAGTAACTTACTCAAAAAAAAATATTCAAAGAACAAATGTATTAAAACTGAGTATATAGAGGATATTCAAGTTTTTTCTATAAATACGGGATTTATTTTCATCGAGTGGTATGAAAATAAATATTTCATGAGTGGCGATAGCCACGAGTGAAATATGATAATTTTCATACCACAAGATGAAAATAAATCCTGTATTTAATGAAAAAACTTGAATTTTCTGTTTATTATATACTTTACTCTTTTTTGACCTTAAAATTCGAAAGAATTCCCCTTTAATTTAGTGTATTGGCTGAATTTAGAAGAAAGTAGTCCGGCAAGACACCAGTGAAAATACGGAAAATATGTTTCACTGCAGTGAAAAATAAATTTTTACAGTGAAAATACGGAAAATGAAAATACGCAATATATTTCATCAATATTTCTCAATATTTCATTTATAAGTATATAATAAACACCTGTACTCGTATAGATACAACCTCGTCAGGGAATGGATTCTTTGGCTCAGCTGTTTTTTTTTTCAAGCAATCAGTCGTACTGTATTGCACTTTACCGACTCTACTGTACTTCTCTTATCACTACCCATGAAACCTTTCATCACACTGAGTCAATGTAGAAACAGGTTTTCTTTCGCTGAAGTGACATATGTTTCTATTGTGTTATGACGTATTCAGAAACAGATATGTATAACATCCATAGAACAAAAATGCAAAGGAGTGACTGTATGCATTTTGGTTTCAGTGAAATAAAATACGTAATGTTATTTCAGGCTATATCTTCAAAAAGTACAGTGTGTATCACTTTTTAGTTGAAATGTAAGTATTAACTTACTAAATATATACACCAGTCTTACGAACATGAAAGTCCGTAACAGAAAGATGCAATGCATCTTAGAATACACATCCCACAGCGGGATTCGCACTCCGAACACTCTAATCACTGAGCCAAAGAATCGCTTCCCTTAGGCAGTTGTCAGAGGTTGTATTTATACAATTATAGGAAGGTATGCACTAGACCGTAACACATCCCCTCTTGAGAAAGTCATTATTTATGATGACGAATGTATTTTAGATCAGAAGATCAGACAGAAATCTTGAAATATTCTTTTTTTAAAATTTTAACGACTAAGTCCAAGAGAGGTTTTCACGGACGAGCCCCCATCTCACGAACATGAAAGTCCGTAACAGAAAGATGCAATGCATCTTAGAATACACAACCTACAGCGGGATTCGAACTCCGATCTTAGCGCATCGAAGACCAACATTTTAACCACTGAACCAAAGAATTGACGCCGTTGTCAGATGTTGTATTTATAAAATTATAGGAAGGTATGCACTAGAACATAACACTAGACATTTACATAATGCATTAGACATTGAAAATGATACACCAGACTGTTTTACATGATACACCATATATTCATTCATGATACAACAGACATTTTACATAAAACCACAACATTATGACATTATCAGGCTGCAACACACCGAAGCTAGATAAAAGTCTTCCGAAAATGCGTTTTTAAAATTTTGTTCACCTTGCCTCATAAAAGCCAAGATTCTATAGTTTTGTACAAAATTTAGTCCAGATTAAACTGTGTGTCAATGGTTTATCATACACGAACTAATGCACTAACCAAAAGAAACATGAATAACGGCCCCTTTCTCACTTGCATACTTTATAAACTAGATTGAAAGGTGAATATTAACTATGCACTTTCCTTATTTCCAACAGTTTTAGCTCAAAATAAAGTTTATTTTGTAAATCTTTAATCGTTGTTGTTGTTTTTATAACAAGATGGTAAATTTGAAGAGTCAGGTAAATATGAAACAACATATCTAGTCGATGTTATAATGTTAAGTCTACATTTTGTTAGTAATGAAAACATTTGTAATTACTTTGATACACCATGTATTACATTCTGTTAGAACGCTATTTGTATGATGGCTTTGATGTTATCTTGTATTAATTAAGGTGAAATATTTATGGATATTGTCACAGTGAATGTAAGAGATAGTAATAATTTAAAATTTACTTAACTATTACTGATGGTTTTGATTGCATGAACGTGAACCAGATATAGCTAACACAGGCCTAGTTTTAACATGAGTCACTATACTCAGGTAAATGCATGTTAGTTGTATTTCACAAAGCTCCTTTTAAGAATTCTGAAGAGTTTATTTTTTTGTTTTATATTTTAGTAAGACTTCCTAGACAGGTATCTAAAGACGTCAAGTTCTACTAAAGTAAAGTAAGAAAGTAGGGTTTATTAACGTGGCATGTCAAATATAATATATAATATATAATAAATATATAATGTATAATATTATATAATGTTTAGTGACTTGCTGTCCAAATAAAGTATTTGCTAAATATTTTCATATATGTCTCTTAAATATTATAAAATTTGCAAATGTCTGAAAAAAATGTTTTTATCCGTGGAAATTGATAAGATGTTAGATCTGCAATTTAATTTTTCTTGGACAAAATACTCATTCGTCACCGTTCATGCAAATGACATTAATAAAATCTGACTAGTTCTTATAACCAATTTCTTATAATTAATGCCTATTATTTTATGACGTCAGAAATGATAGATAACACTATTTTATGGGTTATTTTTATTGCACAAAACACATTAAGTCAAGCTAAACATATGTGAAAAATATTCATCATATTAAATGTTACTAACAGGCTTCTTATACTTTATTGATTTCTAAGGTTAAAGTTCATGTAACAGAAATTGTCTTCACAACATTATCACGCCATTATTATTGAAATGAGCACGCACACAAATGACGCGTGAATTTTAAAATGAAATTATGACGTCATATCCGTCCAGATACTAAACTATGAGGATATACTATAATACGAATATTGAATTTTTAAAAAGTATTCATTTCGATACGTTATTCTAAAGTTTGGTTTACTACCAAAGTTCGGAACAGCTGTAAGCTCTGATGGTTACATTATTCGCTTAGATAATGATAAGAAAACGATAATATTTATTAAACTATTTAAATAGAACTTCTTCATAAAATGTTTCAATTTACTTTGTCAAGGTAATGCAGATCTGTATAAAGTAATCATTTCTCAATGGGAGTTGTATTATCATGAATATGTAGTAGCCTTAAAAACTCTCAGACTCTCGCGATGAACACTTGAAACAGCATACGTTGTACCAGTCTGAACAGCCCCAAAACTTCCGTGAACAAAAAGTCTCAGGGTTTAAAAAGATTTAGAAGAATATGTCAGTATCAATTATCAATTAACAATCACTGTTTTTACATATCAAGAAACCATGTACCTTTAAACCACAATGATATTTGTTCCTTCAATGCATGATAGAGAATGAGTTTTGATTTATTGGATGTATCACTGTGATAAAGCATGTTTGACCACAGAGAAGTGTGCTTGTAGTTGCAGTGACATTTTTCATGTCATTAAGGGTTAATTTAGTAACTCGACTGTAAATGTATTTCCTGTGCTCTTTTTTGGGGTGTCAAAGAAGATAGAAATCAGTGCATAACAAGTCCAGTTTCGGATGAATAAAAAGTTTGTTTATGTTCTTGTCTGATTTAAGTACTTACCCTAACAAACCTCCATTTTATTTCAAAAACTTTTAAAGCAACAGTTACAGTAAAAGAAGTAACATGTGTACAAATATTTTACACACTCTGTTAACGATAAACTTGAACTGTAAAATATTGCAGAGTTGCCAGTGTAGTTTGACGTAACACGTTACCAGTACTCAAAATCACCTCTTTTGACGTGTCAGTGTAGTTTGAAGTAAAACGTTTGCAGTGCTCAAATCACCCTTTTTGACGTGCCCGTGTAGTTTGATGTTAAACGTTACCAGTACTCAAAATAACCTCTTTTGACGTGCCTATGTAGTTTAAAGTAAAACGTTTGCAGTGCTCAAATCACCCTTTTCGACGTGTTTGTGTCGTGTGAAGTAAAACTTTAGAAGTGCCCCAAACTTGTGTATTGTCTAGTGTCTGATATTTATATGATGCTTTAAAAATAAACGTATAACATGTTTCAGTCCTTAAAAAGAAGCGTGAATTCGGTTTTTTCCCTGTGGGTTCCGATATTATTTACTATATTTTCTCTGTATTGTTGTTGTTGTTTTTCTTTTTCTTGTGTGTATCCACTGATTTAGAAAATAGTACCAAACCTTCTTCTTTCAGCTTGACTTTATTTTATTAAAAACCGACCTGTAGAAAATTTGTTGATTTTTCTAGCTATATGAAAACAGATTTATGAAAAATGTCTAAGTGATATAATTATGAAGGCAAATGCTTTAAATGTCAACAATTTATCATATTATAGCTGAATATATTACAACCTACCGTCACTCTATCAAAGTAATTATCAACATATTAGTAATGCAAACACGTATACAAAATACATCGCTTGCCGTTCACATCCATGAATTGTTTTTACAAAGTTTAAATGTCATATACATGTAAGGACTTCACGTACATAGTGTATGGATATTCTTGGCTTAATCAAGGATCAAATGAAGGTAAGAAATATTGTTGACTCTATCTAGTGGCTAAAGTAATCATATAGACCCTTTTTGTGTTTTCATATTTTTCAAATCTTTTGTTTCAATAATTGGATGATGTTAATTGAATGCATAAACGTTCTATAAACAACAGAGAATTGTGATTCCTTTCAAACAACACACGGTCTTATTAACAAGAAATCAAAATGAACAAATCGTTCGGTATACTGTCTTCATATATGCTTACTTTGAACGAGCTAAATTATTTTTAAGTGCATTTTGAATTGTCACCGTTCGTGATGCAAGACATACGGTTGAACACGATTCTTCTGTTTGAAGTGTTAGTTCTAGCATTTTTGAAACAAGCAGACTCTTAATTTGTCCATTAACAACATTCTTGTCTAAAGCTACACATGTAAATGAGACAATTTTATCAATATAATTTGTTCTTTGGCCCTGAGGGCTTAAATTTCATTGCGGTCATTGTAACATATAATGCATATGTACACTAAGCCACTATACTTTTACCAAATATTTTATTGATTTATGTTTAGAAGTCCTCACAGACCTTAGGAATAAGACTTATTTCACAAAACATTGCACCAACAAAATTTCGTAATTTAGAGGTTTAGATATCAATTAAAAATTCAAGACAAGCGACCATATCCCTCAATCATTAAATTGTAGTTTCGATTTTAAGACCTGATAGAATCTTATTTTTAAAAAAAATATTTGAGTGTTGTACCATTAGTACTACCCACTATTATTGCAGTAATACAGGCGTTCCTTTTTTAAATCCATTGAACCAACGAATGATTAAATCCCCAATTCTATTGCTATCCTAAGGTACATGACTGTGCTTCGTGGGATTGTTTGCTTTTTCGTTTCCTCGTGGAACAGTTTGCCTGGCAGAATGTACGTTATCATCCCAGGTTTGTCACTAATGTAGTGATGGGTGAAAACGGTCTTTGTCAGACATGGCTGCTGACCTAGATATTGTTGTTTCTTCTGTTGCAGTTTTCGAGGAAGTTATGTTGTACTGATAGGACGTGTGTCTCGTAATGTGGAATGTGTGATACACATTAAGCAGTGACAGATTTTGAATGTTTTGTCTTTGTGGTCAATTTTGTATGACATGTCTGTCATATATATTGCCAACGCAGCTATTTGTTTCACTACAATTTTAGAAATGAAATCAGTGACAATCATGATAACATTTAATCAGGGTTATAACACAGTTACACACATTTCCACTTAATCATTATTTTGTAAATAAATTCAATAAAGTTGACTGGATTTAAAGAAAGCCATTTTCTATAACATCACTTTACATGATTATGTCATAATATGACATGAATTTATAACGATTTGCTAATTAGTTTTTTTGTACAGACAATGCCATATAAATCTATGTATTTTATTGTTTTGTCGAGTCGTAAATACAAGCTAGGATGTATGATTTACGACTGTAAAGGCAATTAATACTTTGAACTAATATATTCCTATCATGTCCATCTTTGGATATATAACATTAGGTTAACTGACAACATTGCATAAAATTTAATTTTTGACGTAAATTATTTGTTTAAAAAAACAGATCAGAAAAATCTAAAAGCGATAAAAAAATTCAGTATATTGTATACAAGTAAAACAAAGCCTTATGAAATTTACCTTCAAAATAGAAATAAGTTTTTTTATGATTCAAAACCCTAATCTTTGGAATTATCCCTTAAATCTGTTAATTTTGTGTCTGGGTGATTGATTCTTCAGTTCTTCATACGTATACTTCTTATCTATGATGAGATTTCATAGGTTAGAGAAAAACTATAATTTAGTTTTTATACAATTCCACATCTCAAGTACCTTCTTTGAGACTGGTTTTTTTCAGTTTTCGTTTATAGCTTGAGATAAAACTGTGTCTAAAAGGAATAAGAAGATGGTGATCTATTGAAAAGGTAGCCATTGTTGCATTTTAAAAGGACTATTTTAACAAAAGTGAACACATATATTCGCTTGATATTGTACAGGTATCAGCTTGACAGTATAATCATAAATACACAACACCACAAGTATCATTTCTATTTCCAAACAATATGTTACCATTATCCTGACACCTACAGATACAAGGAAGACAAGTAGGTTTTAAAAGAGAATTTATTGACAAAGCTGTATTTCATGTAAATATATATTCGCTGTTGCAGATGCATACTGTTGCAACAGCTTGTTTGAATTCATTAACCAACTTCTTGCAGCTCTATAAACTTGTGCTGAGCATTAAACTAAAAAATAAAGTGCTTATGAATGATTGCTAGCTGTTTTCTGATTTTTTTTCATGATGACGTCAAGATTAAAGTGGCCCTACTTTTTCAATTAAATGAGTTTTTTGTATTTTACGTCATTGTACGACAAGGATAATAACCGGAGCTCCTCATATTACTATTTCTGTCCAAATGCGTCAAATACGTACATCTGTTGTTTTGTTAATCGCGAAGGAAACTGTCTCTTGGACCATGTCCTTCAATTTAACTTGTGAATAAACAGCATGGTCTGTTACCTCCACGTGCGTCCTATTTCATTTTAAATTTGTGTACGTTTTTATTAGGTCAAACATAAAAATCAACTGTTAATTCAAGTGAAGAAAACAGTAAAAATGCTAAAAAATATAATAAAAATGTAGTATGTCAATGAAACATTTTACATTACTAAAGATGATTATTTTCCCCAGAATATACAGTTGAAAAACACAAGTGATATACGTAGGTAATATTGTTTTTAAACAAATCTTATATTATTATATTCGTAATTTATAATAATTAGGTTTATTTCCGACAAAGGCAAACATGTTATGGTTTACAAACGTAGCAATATATTAACAGAGTGAGAGAATAAATATTCTTTTTAAAAAAAGATCAAACAAGCAGTAGCTATCATTGTAAGTGACAAATGTCTTGAGGAGTGCTGTCTGAAAAAGTGTTTTGGTTTAAAGATTGATATTTAAATGAAATGTCAATTCTGGACACAACCACGAAGGAGGAAAGCATAAACAAGGGACAGGAAGTCATTTGGAACGACAGCGAAATATTGCTTTAATGTGATGAACATTCCCAATTATATCAAAATCTTGTAACAACGAGACACAGATCAAACACAATAACACAGGTATGTAGAATCTAGTATTTTCTGCCGGTTCAGACGACCGATAGACAGACGGTCGGATGGACAGTTTCGAACATTCCCTCTATTTGGTGAAAATTTGTGAAATATTTAGCTTAAATTCAATAATATATTACTGACTTACAGAGCTGACACAAGATAAAGGGAACCAGTATTTGATATCATTTTGTGGTACAGACAGCAGACGTCTATATGGACGATGATATTGTGGAATTATCCGGTATCCAGAATTACTGCATTTATTCCATCTTGCCTGGTGACATTGGTACTACTATTATGCTTGATTCCCTCTTTCTTGATGGCATTGAAACTTGTATTATGATTGATTCCATATTGCTTTATTTCATTAGAAATTGCGTTATGTTTAATTATATCATTAATTGTTGGCTCTTTGAACTTGCATAACGCTTCATTCAATCTTGCTGTGTACTATTTCATCGTCTTTTGTACTGTGTTAGAATAGTCAAAATGCGATGTACCGAAAAGACCGACAGTATCCTATATTTAAAATAATTTCTGACCTTGACCTTGACATTGGAAACCCGGGTCTTGTTTGCAACATTCGTGCTCATGTGATGAACATTTGTTGCAAGTTATATCAAAATACTTTTAATGGTACGGTTATTTAGCGGATAATTTAAGTGATAAAAGAGTCCGTTTTAACAGTTGTCGTGTTGTGTATGGCAACGAGATAACATGATTGGTCAGAAGAACAGGTTTTGACCAGACACAGATAATTTGATGTCATTTACGTCATGTAATTTATTGTTTTTTTTTCTTTCTCTTATTAAATTCTGTTTATTGCATTTGTATTGATTGACAGTTAATATAATGGACATATATATACGGCAATAATACGAAGAAAATTCAACTTCAATCTCAGCCATAACATTTGTCTGTTGTCTGGCAACAAACACTGTAAGGTCAATCACTTGTAGCTGTTTTCGTTCATCACAAACGAGAAAACGGAAAATGTCCTGACTTAATTACGACCTGAATGATCTGTCATACTAAGCAATAATTAATACAATACTTGCCAGACATAATCATGGTCGGTGTTTGACACATGTAAAACAAAATATCCCAGGAAAGTATAGCTTACAAAAAGTTACAATGTTATTCACTTTTTGTTTCTATGACAAACGGTATTTTGGGATAGTTTCTAACGATATACACAGTGGCAAGAACAGCGTAAGGTAATTTATAAAAATACAGCTTAGAATCCATTTCTATATCATTAAAGCATTCAAAGAAACCAGTAGTACTACTTAATTGTTAAAACTAATTGTGGGTATTTATTTCAGTTAATCAAAACACATATATAAAAACGTAACGTTAATATTTCAGGTATATTTTTTATTCCGTGTTCTTGCTGACATAAAAAAGTCATTGACCATACTAGGGCTTTTATATTTTTTTATCATATTTCCTTGTATTTTTTTATAGAAAGAACCCGTCTCTTCTTCTGTAGATAACAGGTACTAGCATTTCCTTGCTTGACAAGGCGCTACCAGATTGAAATAATTATTTGATATATTGTTGTTGTTGTATTGACGGTTGATAGTTTGAAATTTTGAACATTCTGTTTATTTATATTATTAACGATGACGTAATTTGGCTAAGTACATGTTCAAACTGCTTCCGTACATTATACAAAGAAGTTTATTACACTCTCACAAGATGTCATCGAACACGAATTATATGTTTCAAGTAGTGCTCTGAGCATTCTTGAAAATATGTTGTCCCTTCATCTTCCTTATCACCATTCTTGCATTAGACTTGATCTGTAATGGCACCTCTTACAATTATTTAGCAATAAAATTTACTAGCTCACTGCGACATATTATTTATCATTTAAGACGTTATGACGTTTATTAAAATAAACTGCACCAAATAATACTTGTATAGTTACCTGTAAAGTCTATTTACAGGCGGAAAAAAGAAGAGAAGTGTTGAATTAATACCAGGCTTTCAAGACTACAGGCTGCAGTTAATTGAGCAAACATTTTAAGCATGTGTCTGCTTGCAAAGTACATGCAGTTTTCGTCTTTACCAAGCTTTGAATAAATTTGCACTATTAGCGGGTACTTTATGGTTATTAACGAATAAAATAACAAATTAATATTACTGAGGAAAAAAGAAGAGTTTATTTCATAACATCAGATTTATGAAACAAAATTTTGACAGAGGTTTTTATACACATTGACAATATGATATACAAGAGTGCATTTCATTGCTTGAATAATTGATAATAACACGCCAACAATCAGTTTTTACGACTGTGAAAGTAATAATCAGTTTGCATTATTTATATTTTCTTGTCATATCTTTAGGGCCATTATTGCTATGACAAACAATAAATAATACATAACAAAGCACAATGTTTATTATATTTATTATATTGAAAAAACAATGCGTAAAAAGTTTTCTACATTAATTCATTTGATTGTAATTCAGAACGCATTCCGTTTTCTCTCCCTAATTGCAGATAAAACGAAATGCCACTTTTACGTCGTACGGTTTTTATAACAAAAATTTATTTCCTTTTACAATCTGTTTAAACAGGACCTTAAATCAGCATGACAATGTTAATTATCAATTAACATGCATTTATATTTGACATATACATCCATGTTTATTTGTTAACCGCAAGTGTGTTCGCTTCTCCATACATGATTTGGAATGAGTTGTGATTTATTGGAATTTTAACCACTATAATTTGATAAGTTGAGTCACAGGAACATGGCTTGTAGTTTATTTTGATTACAGCTTATTACAGGAATGAAGTTATTTACTTGACAAACATGTCATGTGGATTTTTTTGGGTCTGATTATATTGTTTTATCGCCAATAGAAAAGTAGTTAAAGTTTTTTTTTTTTGAGTGCAGTATGAATATTATCTTTTCATTATTCATCGCAAGGGACAACGAAGTAGTTTAAGGTTCTCAAACGATGTTCTTTCCTTAATGCATAAATTTTTTTTCTCTCATACGTGTTACAATGTTATTACCAAAATTATGCACAACTCTTTTATTGCATTGATTTGGTTTCTGCCTTTATCTTAGACAGATTAACACCTTTTGTTAAGGCCAATGCAGAATTTTCCTGTGATTAAATCGTTAGTATTTATGGTATCTATTTTCTGTCTATTTGAGCTTATTTATCGTCGGTACCGGTTGCCCATATGACCAACGCCCGCTAAAGAGATTACATTGTAGTTATTTTATGTTGTAGGGGTAGTGCAAGATACAGAAAGCATCCCATTCCAGACACACCCCTGGTTCTTTTGCATGCTCAGTGTATAACACTGATACACGGGACCTCGGTTTAACGTCTCATCCGAAAGACTTTTAGTAATGTTAGTGGAGGAGCGGGGGACCTAACTAGGGACCCTGGTTTACCAGTCCAGCTCGTTACCACTGGACTACATCTTCTCCTATTTATGGTATAATTTGGTTTGATGTTTTTAAATGTCGTCGGCAAAAAAAAAGTTTCCACATAAATACAGAAAAAAACAATTTTATGACGTATGTTTTTCGTATCTCCGAGCAAATTCAATTCGTAGGCTTTAAGTATAAAAAATCATTATAATTATAATGAAAATGTAACGAAAACAGTCGAAATTCAAAGCACCGTCTCGGGTGGGTACTACAAATATTTTTTATTTTGTAATTGTCAGTGTCTACTGGTCTTAATTAGTATATATGTTTTTATTCACAGACAAAGAGTTTGAAAATAAAAATAAAACCAGACGTGCCAATCATATTGGCACTTTAAATGCCGTCGTTTCTAATTTATGCCTGATTTCACGACATTGTCCTAAGAATGCGTCATATCCCTTTTATAGACAGCAGGCTTTTTCTTATCAGACATTACACGTTCATAAACAACCTGAAAACCTAAACTGACCGGATATAAACGGTGTTGTAATGTGCATTGTCTAAATATTTAGATCATGACTTAATTTTGCAAAGTAATGATTTTTTCTATGTTCGAAAGCCCTCAAACGTGATGAGAAAACAGTTTTACAGTATCGTTACAGAAATTTAAACACGATTCTTCATTTTTTAAATGTAGATTCTGGCATTTTAAAGCTATTTAGACCCTGAACTTGTACAACAATATTGCCTTAGTTCATGCATATGAAAATGGTACTTGAACATTTGCTTTTCGTTTTTCTGAGGTCATGTTAACTTTTGGTAAACGTGTTGACTGGTCAGTGTGACAGTCGGATTGTTTCTTTACTTCCAGCTATCACCTTAATCGATTGATAACTGACCTTTCACTGTCGAATGTGCAGGTGGTTGTTAATTGTGTTACTTCTAGAGAGACATGTAATACCATTCTATTTTTTCCTTCAGATAAGACCTATTAAAAGTTTTAATAAGTAAAAAAAAATATTTAACGTTTATTTTCATCTCCTACGACTAAGTATGTAATAGGTTCCATAATTATTGTATATTTTTGTTTAACTTTTATGTATTGTGTTCCAGTTTAGTAAACTAGCAAAGTTCTACTTCTTTCTAAGATCGTACAGAGATACTAGGAGATCCATTAAAAAATAAATCAATAAAAAAATAAACCACAATCAAATCTCATTATTACTTGATTATATCATTTCAACACCTGATTTATATGACGTAAGTGCATGACTTCAAATCTGACTGGCTAATAGGAAATATGATATCATATAATGATTTTATTGCTTATAACTCCTAATTACACGCCTCGAAACAATATTTACGACGGTGTACACTGTAACAATGTTGAATTATTAATATTTTAAACCTTATCTTTATGGTTGTCATTGAGTACTTGACATGCATATAACTTGTTACATGGTACAAATGATTCATTCTTTTCTAATAAAAACAGAAGTAAGAAAGCAAAACAATTAGTCAAAAAAATATCAGGGTCGTTGTGGTTATGTCATTTACCCGACCTGTAGATCTGCTTAAAAAAGGGTTAAATACGAAAACAGTATTTTATAGACAACCTGTTTTATGACGATATCAAATATTTTTGCGAGTCGGTTTATGCTGTTTTAAGTTATAATACTGACTATGATCGTCAGAAAAAAATATACCAAATTAGAACTCTAGTTTGTTTAAAAATATCATTAACACCATATCTGCACCATATATAATTGTTATAAGATAAAAGGACATATTCTTTAATACCAGTCTCCTAACATTTTTCTACCGATGCACAAATACATTAGACTCAAGCGTTTGTTAATTAGATTGACTCCATCGTAAATGAATTTAAAAGTTTTTTCGATTAGCAAATATGACAGAAATAGTCTTCTGTTCCCTTTTAGCAACAATTTTCTAAACATGATTATAAATGGCGTGAAAAGAAATAAGACAATAAATTCATTATATGTTTTATCATTTCAGTTAGATATTAGGACTGAGTACTAGTTAAGTATTAGTTCATATTTCCTATCAAGATGAGCTTTACATTAAATTGGCTATGCTAGATAAAAAGATTAGTTTACAAGTCATCATAAAATGACTGAGCTTTTGAAACACTCTTGTTGTCAACAGTCTACAAAACGTCAAATGGTATGTCCTGTAAGATTGCCTTATTCATATTTTAATTGTTAGTGCAATACAGTTTTAGAGAAATGGTAAGGCATGATCAGTTGCTTTTTTATCGCGCTGAAGTCTGATATTCTCAGGAAGTGCATTTACTAGAAATATAGATAAATTAATATGATTGATAATGTTTTCTTGATTCAACCAAGATTTATGCAAAAAGGTTGCACCTACATACTTAATGCTTTTAAGTAAAACTTCGTTTGAATAACTAAATGAATTTGATTTTTTGGAACCAAAAGTAAAGAGTGACTTTTGTTCTAGACTTAGATGTTTTCTTTCTTTGTTTTTAAATGTTCTTTGGCCAATTTAACATAAAACCTGGGCGACACGAAGAGGAAGGAAACGAATGATTAACATTGTTAGTTGAGACTGTTACATTAACAATGATTGATTGTTATAGGATTATTATTTCCCTTTATTATCAAGATGGCATTTAGATTTAAGTGGTTGCGCTTATTCAATCAAAAGAATTATCTCTGTCATACGTCATTGTATAGAAGTGGTTGATCCCAGAATCCCTATTACTGTAAAAAGGTGTCTAGAGTCGGCGTTGTAGCGAACGTTTGTTTGGCAACTTTTCATTTTAACATGGGTCCATTATTACCTGTGCTTGAGGCGAGGGGATTGGGTCACAAGCTCTACATGAGAATACGTAGAAAAACGTTTCAAATTTGTCGGTCTGAAATCACATGTCGCATCAATGTTGTGAAATTCTCTTTGTCTGTTTGAGTGCTGAGAATATACTTCAAACTTTTTGCCTCAGGTGTAAATGTTTTACGAAGTCTTATGCAAGGAACCATTTCAGAGTTTGGAAATGTTGTGCACAGCATTATCTAGAATACCTCTACAAGACCTTTCAAATTATGCTCTTTTTTGTCATTTTAAGCTCTATTCTCGTGTCACAAGTTTTAAAAAGAAATATATGAGAGATCTTTTATAAAATAGTCTGAAGCTTAAACTTTAAGCAAGCAACATTGTCTACTTCTTTCCTTTTTTGGGGGGATTGAAGATCGATTTCAAAGCATTTGTATTCATTTGATATACTCGTATGGGCGATATAGGGCCATAATTGCCCTCTTGCTGATTAATCCTGAATTGATTGCACCAAGAAATGAAGAAATGTTTATTTCTTGCGACAACAGTTAGCTTGATAAGGTAGCTCTAAAAGTTTCTGTACAAATTGGCCGCAAAGAGACCATTTATATTTCAAATGCTTTTATTGCTTTGTCGATTTTTTTTAAGAAATCAAAAGCTAGATTTAGATGGTGGATGTAATGATTAATTTGCATGATTTATATTTCCTGTAATGTCTTTATGAAGATCCTGGAGTATATAGTTTAGGGAAAAAACTTGTAACATGGCAATTGCAACACTATCTGCAACAACAACAACAAAAATCAGCATAAACTAACTTTGTCATTTTTAAACTTTTGAACTTTATCGAAAAAGTATAAACGTTTCGACATCTTTTCTTTAACATATACAATTGTAATTGATTTTAACTCTTATATTTCTAAAAGCTTAATAAACTAAGCGCAGTGGTTGCTATGGTAACGGGACATTATTCGATTTTCGCTCCATGGGTTTGAGGTGATTTGTGTTTATGGATAAAACGCTTTATTTACCTGTCGTAAGTTTTCCTTACTTCAATTTTCATTTGACATTTTTAACTGTCGAAACAAATCTGGAGATTACGTGCAAATGCATTAATGTTCAGTCTCAAACTGTTTATATATGAAGACGTTTATATGTTTAAGTTCCAACAACAGTATTGGTTTCCGATGTATAACATAATCAAAATTACAGCGTAGCTTATCTACTTCAGCCTGAAAATGGAACAAATATTGTAGGCATGTCAATACACTATACAAAGTACTTTCGTCAACTAAATGAAAGACATTCAGTTTAAAAAATTTAACAATTAGTGTTAACATTATCAATTAGAACATTCGCGTTTAAACAATTAGTCCTACCGTTATCACTTAGAACATTCGTGTTTAAACAATTAGTCCTACCGTTATTACTTAGAACATTCGTGTTTAAACAATTAGTCCTACCGTTATTACTTAGAACATTCGTGTTTAAACAATTAGTCCTACCATTATCACTTAGAACATTCGTGTTTAAACAATAAGTGTTAACATTATCACTTAGAACATTCGTGTTTAAACAATTAGTCCTACCGTTATCACTTAGAACATTCGTGTTCCGGTTTTGCAGAAGATTGTGTTTGAATTCAATATAAAGGACAACATCATTGTGTTTCTGTTAGACGACTTCTGACCAATAAACAAAATAATTAATTGCTTGAAACGAATATGTCAAGAAATTTTATCGATTGTTATTGCTATATGATGGAAAAATAATACTACCATGTTACATAAAATAATGATTGAACACCAGCAGATTGTTTCCTTTTATTATCCAGATGACATTTAGAATTTAGTTGTTTTGTTCCTTTAATCAAATGGATTATCTCTGTAATATGTCAATGCTAGACAGGGATAATTGCTCGAATCTCGATTCATGACAATCTTGTCTGAAATGCGTCAATTCACATGGCTTTATTGATTTGTTTAGGGTCAAGGAAAATGTATTTGGTCACGTTATGCACACTTAAAAATTGGAAACAATAGTAGGGATCTGTGTTTGTGTTGAGTGTGTTGTGTTTCTTCTTTTGTTGGTAAACTATAAAAGAAACTAATGATGAAAGAAACAAATCATTTAATAATAACAGTAAATGAAAGGAATTGAAGAACGTCATGAAGCTACGAATGATACAAATCATTGCAAATACAACAAACTTTTTCGGAGCAATCGTTCCGTTACAGGTTATTTTCTCGATGAAAATACTTTTAATTCTGCACTTTTTTAATGGTTTGATAACACGACGACAGAATTCACAATGACTATTTATTCCCAGGAAGCTTTCAAATTACCTCTTTGACAGGACAAGGAATTTTACGAAAATTTTAATATTAGTTATTCGACGATCTTATAGAGAAGAAAACGTAGAATTCAAATAGTAGATGTGATTGTCAAACATGACGCATCTCGGTAGGGAATATATTTGACCCCCATCCCGTAGTTTGTATTTTTATTCCAAGTTTGCTGGAAAAATATGAAAAACGCATTTATATCAGTATAATGATTTTTTGAAATTTCTAAAGGTCTTAGCCTTTGGAAGTTTTAACAATCAGATGAAATTTTCAAATGCAAAATTGATTGTTGATGTGCAGTTCAGCATTCTTAACATCAAGTCGGATCTATATATTCAGTTATGCTGTTTGAAAAAGAATTATGCATTGTGGAAAATTATTCCTTTACATTATACAGCTCAAATTCATTCTCATGATAATAATTTACTCTATAGCAAATAACAGTCACAGAAATGAGTTAAATTACTTAACTCCACTTTTTTTATATATTTGAAGAACATATTTTAGTAAAATTTAAAATATAGATGCTTAACTATGTAAAGATGGAATGTGCTACTCTGAAGTTTTGTTTCCCTTTTGTTACAGAAAGTCCTGGCAACAATATCTAAAACAATTCTGCAGCATTTGTTGAAGCCCTCAAATTTAATTTTCTTCTTGTAATTGTTTCTGTTATTTGGCACATAGCCATCACATCGATGGTTTTAGATCTAATTCCAATTCTTTATTCTTCCGGCATGAAATCTTGAGCAACTGAGCATAATTGACAGCCCGTGTAATTATTTTGTGAACGTGCAACAGAAGTACCATCCAAACACAACCAATCTATTTAATTGTTGATAAGCAACGCACTTTCAATGGTCAATCACGGTTGGCTGTTTTTCTTTCTAATTAACGAGTGTATGAAAAGCCTGACCTTATTAATAACCAAATAATCTGTCATCAAGATAATAACCAGTGGGCAGTATACGATGAAAAATATTGTGTCCGATGTCAAGGTCCCAACATCGTGAAATAGAATGAACTGTGATATGTTGCTTCGAAAGACACTGAATATCGTCTTTTTTGTTTCTTTTTTCCTTTTCTTAAACTTGATTTATCAAATTTATTTTCGTAACTGATAAAGTTAATAGTACAAAAATATTTATTTTGTTTTGACAAAATCGTAAATGAAGTATAAAAGATTTACCAGTACATGGTTCTGCTTTTGATCTGGCAAGGAGGTATGGATTTCTACAACTTGATAAATCATGGAACATCGCAGATAGAAAACAAACTGAAAGAAGCCCTTGTTTATACATTATCCCATTTTTTTAAAAAAAAACGTAAGCATATATTGTCAAATACAGAATATTGACCTCTATTTGACATGTTCTATAACTGAATCATCATAATTGTGTTTGCTATCCATATGAATTGATAGTAATCATAGAATCTGATGAAGCGCTGCTCCCACCATTATGATCTTGTCCATTTCCAGAGCAAACAGAAAAAAACGTGACAATTATCCACGATAAGTTTTATAGATTTACACAGTGGCAAAAATACATTGTACTTGATTGCCGTAAGGTCAATGGATGTCTTAAAAGATGTTTTAGCTACTATACCTATTAGATTAATAATAATAATAATAATAATCCGGTTTATATGTGTAATTAATTTAAAGTTTGTATTATACATTGACATATGAAGATTAAGCGTGCCCAACAAATCCTTCAACATGTTAGCAGAAAAAGATAAGAAATATCTTTTAAAAAGATGATCGACGTAGAAAGAATACAAACTTAATGCCCCATAAGTGAACAGTTTTCAGACATTGAACGCGCCTAGTTAAAGGATGTCCTATTTATGTTACAGTGTAGGCTATGAACAAAAAAAAAATTGAGTTTAATGGTAAATTGTCAATATCATTTTCTGAAAAACAAATTGAATATTTAGTCATAGTGTTTTTACTATTGCGTAATTTTACGAGGCAATTAAACTAACAATTACTAATTCTGCCCTAAAATTTCATAACAGCAAAACTTTTAACCAATAGAAAACTTCCTTTTTCAGCAGTAGACTTTGTATCTAACAATTTCATTCGTTACAAATGTAGGTTAAAATTGATTTTAATACAGCTACGCCGAAAAATAATATGTCATGTTTTTCGAAAAATTTAGATGCTAGTGTAATTACACGATGTTTAGATGTCAATCGTGATATTACCAGAAGAGCAGAAGAACTTGTTAAATATATTACATGTGCACTCAACTGAATACGATAAGTTTTTTTTCAAATGACAATGAAATAAACACTTATTGCTTGTATACAGAAAAGAGTTATTTTCTGTTGTTCTGTGTCGTCAAAAGTTCGCTTTAATCTTGTCCAGGCTTCAAAAAAATCGACCATAATGCAGTATATTACACGCCTACGCCAATGTTTCATCTTTTTCTCGTAATTAACTCCATAAATTATAGTGGATTGGTGCTAAGTTTTCTAGAAGGATTTTGAAAATACGCATAAATAAATTAGTGGCTTGGCAGCAGACGACACTGTAAGAAGTTGCCTACATAAATTTGGTTGTTATCTGCGATAGCAGTGGAAGTTTTATTGCTCAGATGAAAACAGGTTATTGAAAAATCCACAATGTTCCACAGTATCTATGTTCATAACTGCTTATCTTTAACACTGATGATATTTATAGTTTTTTGTAAGAATGAAGCATTACATTTGAATGAAATACTTTATGTTTGTCTAAATGAATGTATTTTGATATAGCTCTCAAGAAACAAACAGGAAGTTTCGTAAAAATACCATGTAACAAATTAATTTTCTACTATATAGAAATTTTAGGAATATTTAGAATCAGAATTAACTGCAGATATTTTTAGAAATTTTCAGAAACAGTTATAGCATATCTTTTACCTGTGTAGTTTTAACAGTGGGTATTTTCTGAAACCAAATTCTACAAATCTAGAGGATCAGAAATCAATAAAATTGTGAAACTGAAAAGTAAGGACCAGTGGAGAAAAGACATAAAACTGAACTTAATAAATCTACAATAACTTGGCGTATTTAATTATATTACACGCCGTAATCAGACGGACATTCTAAAATGATTATTTGTAGCTAGAAGAAGAAACGGTCCCAGCGAGTTATATGATAAAACAACATGATATTACACAAAACAGACAACTCTGTTATACAAAATAGACAACACTATCACACAAAACAGACATCAATGTTACACAAAACAGACAACGCTATCACACAAAACAGAAACCAATGTTACAGAAAACAGACAACTTTATAACACAAAACAAACATCAATGTCACACCTAACAAACAACGCTATAATACAAAACAGACATCAATGTTACAGAAAACAGACAACTTTATAACACAAAACAGACATCAATGTCACTCCTAACAGACAACGCTATAATATAAAACAGACATCAATGTCACACAAAACAGACAACGCTATCACACAAAACAGAGATCAATGTCATATGTAACAGTCAACCCTATTACACAAAACAGACATCAATGTCACACAAAACAGACAACGCTATAATACAAAACAGAGATAATTGTTACAGAAAACAGACAACTTTATAACACAAAACAGACATCAATGTCATACGTAACAGTCAACATTATTACACAAAACAGACATCAGTGTCAAAGAAAACAGACAACGCTATCACACAAAACAGACACCAATGTTACAGAAAACAGACAATTTTATAACACCAAACAGACATCAATGTCATACGTAACAGTCAACGCTATTACACAAAACAAACATCAATGTTACACATAACAGTCAACGCTATCACACAAAACAGACATCAATGTTACACATAACAGTCAACGCTATAACACAAAACAGACATCAATGTTACACATAACAGTCAACGCTATCACACAAAACAGACATCAATGTTACACAAAACAGACAACTTTATAACATACTAACAGATAACTCTGTCACACAAAACCGACAATTGTTTCATACAAACATACAGATTTGTCACACAAAACAGGCAACGCTATCACACAAAACAGATAGCTCTGTCACACAAAACAGACAATACTATCAGACAAAACAGACAGCTTTGTCCCCTAAACAGACAACACTTTTACACTAAGCACACATAATTTTTTAATTAAATAAGTTTCGTTTTCTGAAAATGCATCAGAGATAGTGTTCAAGGAGATAACAGATATTAAAAGTTATTGAAACGTTAATTAGCCGTTTTGATAAATAGCGTATTACAATAAATACGAAAATTTCTAAACATGCTTTTTGGAAGCAATTGTTTGAAAAAAATAATAAAAATAATAATAATAAAAAAAACCTGAATAAAGATAACCAATGACTCAACTGAACTTACATGAAGGAAGTGGCCTTATTCTGTACTATATGTATGAAGTCGTCATTTATCATAACATTTTTTAGCTGAAACAATGTAATAAATGCGTCTACTATGTTTTAGTTGATTGAGTCTTTATAAAATTGATAGGGAAAAACACGCATCATGCGCATTCTTTATGTGACATGGACTGAATTATCTTAACAGGTCACAAGTCAATGTATTAGTGTTTCAAAAGCGACAAAAACACCAGGCAATTTTTTCAAAAAATGTTTTTGTATGCCATTAAAGGATAATGTATATTTCCTAACTTAAATGCTAGTTTTATTGCAATTTTCATTTACACAGTCTTAACAAGAGACGTCGAAAATAATGAATAGAAGTAGTTTTTTTTTTAATTAAAAAACAGCAATTTTACGCCACTACTAATTGAGTTGAATAAACTTGCCATTTAGAATTTAAATAAATAAGGATCTATAGCGTATAATACTGATCAGTAATTGGTAAAATCATGGATAAAGATTATAACACTAAAAGACTTTAACGATGCATAAAGTTTCAGTTAGATCAAAATCGCAGTTGCTTATTGCTGTTGACATTATGAACTAAACCCTTACACTAACCTCTCTAATTATTATGTTTTTTTACCGAAGAAAAGACTGATGAACTGTATTTATCTTACAATGTTTTGAAAATAAGTGATACATTGTGGTTGATAAAATTGTTCTAATGGAATTAATTGTTGCAAAAATTTTGATAGTAGATGAAAATTCAACCAGATTCTTATTTACTTTTCCAAATGCCTAAGAGATACAGTAAAAATGGACACCGAAAAAGAAATAAACCGTCTCCAAAAAATAAAGAAAGTGACTCTTCGTCTGAAACATGAATGCTACATCGAGAGTGAAGAAGGTGAAGAAAGTGATCGTGATAGTAAAATTTCTATTTTGATACTGAACAATTCACAAATCATGGTAAAAATTTTGAATAGTCCAAAAAAAGGCCGAAAACATCCAATATGGCGCCACACATTTAACAAATGACTTAAAAATAGCTTCCATTATAGTTAATCAGATAAATAACAGATAATAGCAGAAATAATCAATGATGTCCAGTGAATACTTGAGGCAGAGGTTGATCAATTAGCTGACAAGCATGTTGCTGAAAATGTTGTCTTGCAAGCGGAAGTAATCAGCCTACACTGACACAATTCATCCATTGAAAAACAACAATGGTACCGGTGACTTTTCTGTGTCGAAAGAAGAAATAGTAAATTTTATAAATAATTATTTTGTCTCAATATAACAGTCGACAATTCATCTGCAGAACTTCCTATTTTTATATCTTAAACCAATTCGTCGATAAGTGAAGTTACTATAAGTGAACAAGAAATCTTGATGTTTTAAACAGCTTAGCTTAAAACAAATAGTGTGGGCCAGACGAAATAGGCAATCGAATGCATAAAGAAACAACAAAGTCAATTAAACTGCCTCTTTGTATTGTATTAATAGGTCAGTACAAGAAAGTACTTATCGAAACTGTTTAAAGTTAGTTAACATTATATCAGTGTTCAAAGAAGGGGGACAAGAGTATTCCATCCAAGTGCTTACATCATTTATTAGTTATCTTGGCTGGTATATGAAACGTAAATTGTAAATATATCTTTACAATTGTCTTCAATCTAACGAACCAATCAGGATTTGTACCAGAAACTTCTACTGTTTTCCAAATGATTGACTTATATCATCAAATCTGCAGAGGTTATGATGAGGCTATAGATATTTTTATGCCTCCCATTAAAGATGAGGGGGCATATAGATTTGCAAATGTCGGTCGGTCGGTTTGTCCGTCGGAAGACACTTCGTTTCTGATCAATAACTAGAGAACGCTTTGACCTAGGTTCACCAAACTTGGTATGCTGGTTGGTCATCACCAGAAGATGACTTTGAGGTCATTAGGTCAAAGGTCAAGATCACAGAGACTTTCATACTCAAAACGGTTTCCGATCAATAACTAGAGAACGCTTTGACGTAGGTTCACCAAACTTGGTATGCTGGTTGGTCATTACTAGTAGATGACCCCTATTGACTTTGAGGTCATTTGGTCAAAGGTCAAGCTCACAGAGACTTTCATTCTAAAAACGGTTTCCGATCAATAACTATAGAATGCTTTGACCTAGGTTCGCCAATCTTGGTATGCTGGTTGGTCATCACCAGTAGATGACCCCTATTTATTTTGAGTTCATTAGGTCAAAGGTCAAGGTCACAGGGACCTTGATCCTAAAAACGGTTTCTGATCAATAACAAAAGAACGCTTTGGCCCAACCACAAGCAATTAGGTGCTGCTGGGGGGCATGTATGTTTTACAAACATTTCTTGTTATTGTATTGCTTTTTGTGATATTTCGAAAGCTTCGATAGAGTTTGGCACTCAGAGTTATTATTCAAACTTAAACCATACGGATTTTTTTGGTAAGCTGAACGAGTGGGTTAAAAACTTATTTAAGTAACAGACATAGCGTGTTTCCGTTGGATCAAGCTAGCGTGCACCAGGGCTCAGTCTTTTTATTTCTCATCTCTTAGACCTAATCTCAAGTATGGATTGATCGTCTTGGACAACTGTAGTGCAAATGACAAGGAATCTATAGAAACAAAGTAATACGAGGTTGCCAGAATTGTAACGGATCTCACGCGTTTTGTTTCTTTTGAAAGACTTTTTAACGAAATAGGTTTGGTGTCACTATCTGGTCGTGGAGCACTGCAGAAGAAGAAGATTTGATCTTACCAACATATCTTTTTGATTTTTTTTCCGCCAACTAAACGGGAAACTCTTAAATAAGAGATTCGAACCAGCAAAAACTATAAACTTGTTAGAAGAAGTTTAGAAATTTACTCAGAATCTGTTATTCCGTCTGCAGTCAAGCTGTGGGAAGATAGCGATCTCGATATTCAAACTTCCCCCATTCTACCCAGTTTAAACTAAGTCTTAAGTGGTTTTAAACCACTTTTTTTCTTAAATACTTTCTTAGTGGATATAGGGCTTTTTCAGTTTTTCATACTAGAATTAGGAATCATTGCATTAATCTGAACTCTTACCTTTTTTTCAAAATTCCTTGCGACCAAACTTGTTTGTGATTGAAGATGTTGAACATTTTCATCTTTGAATGCAACAAATACGCAGTTACATCAAACAACGCGTATATTTCACCTGTTGGACACAAATACACTCTGATCTGGTATTGAGCTACCGATGACTAAAATTTCAACGATAGTGATTTTAATTTAATTGTTAAGATTTTTAATAACTAGTGTTTACCGAAACTAAGAACACATAAAATTATAAGGAATTTATGGAATCGGCTGATTTTTTAAGTTATGAAAAATTATTATTCCTTTTAGTATTGCATGTACCTTTTTGTTTTATCATTACATTGTATGGAGCACTTGTAAGATATATTGAACGAAAATTAAATTCATCATTTTGATTTTTCAGAAAGAGCGGTCTCTTATGTTAATGTAGTTTGTAGCCCGATTTAATTGCACCTTTATTTGATTGGATTCGTACGTTAAAACTTTCAGTAAGAAATAATTTAACTAAACGGTATGCCGATTACATACTTCGTATTTTGTATTTAATTTTTTTTTTTTTCATTTTTTTTTTGCTTTTTCAGTCCGCTGTTCTATTACATAGACTCATTTGTCTGTTTTATTCTTCTCGTAAATCATAAAAATCGTGTTGCCTCAAGATTTATAGAACAAAAATGCCATCAGTTAAGATATTTTGGTACATTAACTTTGATAATTAGTATGCAGTTTTGTCTGTATAAGGTCACGCCGGAAGGCGTAGGAGACTGATAACATTTAGACGTGTCTGTGCGAATATATACTTCCAATGCAGAGGTTGCATGTCAAGACGTCCAGGAAGATATACTGCCGGCCAATGAAAGGAGTTGTCTATTTCAAATCTTTCCGTTATTGTTTCCACTGAATAATTCTATTGAAGGCACTTCAAAGCATTTTTACGTTATGTATTTGTTCAGCTGAACAGTGTTTAGAAACTACTGCTCTTAAACGAAAATTATTTTAATCAAACAATCCATATTTTGATTAATAATTCAAATGAAGGGGTTTCCTGAAATTTTAATGTTGCTTGTTGTCAGCCAAGTTTTGGGCCAAACTTTCACAAATTTTACACCAAATACAATTTAATTTTAGTCGCATGCACGCTTTAGGAGCATGCCTTTTCTTTTTGTTGCATCCTCAATCCATTAGTTTTCTGATTACGTTTTTTGAAAAAAAGACACGTCACGTGTACTTGTAACTTGAGTTTGTTCTTTTTCCTCTTATGACACCGCTTTTCTCTAAAACCTGTCAAAATATTTTAGAATATTTTCAATTTCACGAACCGTCTTGGTAAAAAAGACAAAAATAATATCCATGATCCAAATGCTTGTTAGTACAATAACACTGTTCAAATTTTCTGGGTATTCTGTTTTTGAAAATATTGTAGTATTTCTTTCTGGATTATTATCTTCAGTTCTCCTTTTGGATAGCAAGAGCCAAAAACTAAGGGGATACCAACGCATGTTTACATTTCGACAGATCACAAGATGCTGTTCAGGTTGTTGCAATGTCGAAATTTCATTGAATAAATAACAAGCAAAAATATTTTCCTGAGCTAAAAAATTCTTCAGATTACCTTCAAAACAATTAGACAATCAATTAACATCTTTACCATGCAAGTATATTAAATAGATTTAGTCTCAAGTGTTCTGTTCAAAAACATGACAAAAGTATAAAATTATATACTTTTTCATATCAGATAAAAAAAATTATTCACAAAATAGTCTTTATTATTCAGTTTTGATTAAGTTTATGTATTAATCAGTATATCTTAACTCAAATCATATAAAATGATTAAATACAAGTGTTTAACTAGTGACTTATTTTTCAATTCATATATGATGTGTATTATTATTTGTATATTTTGATTGTAATTGATTTTGTGTGGAAACAGCTTATGTTTAACACAACAATCTAGAATAAGCATCTTCTTTAAGAAAAAGGGTAAATCCATGGTATCTTAGATATCTGTATCGGGTTGGCAGATATTTTACAAAGGAAGCTCAACAGAATGCTTCATTGTCTCATTCAGGGCTACACTAATGGAGAAAACTTTTCAAGAAATTGAAATCATGGATAAAACAGGGTCTCACTTATATATTATGCAATCTTAAAGTCTCAATTTGTCTCGCGTCTGTGAAGTGAAACTGTCTGTATCAAGGCCATGCGTGGGGAAGGTTTTCACGTCTTTAAATGTTCTTACTGGCCCAAAATACTTTGTGCAAACCCATCAAGGATATTGCAATGATTTGATTTTAGCTAAGTACGATTGAATGAAAAGTATTGAGTGTTTTCTCTCAAGGTAAAATTTTTTCTAAAGCTGTCTATTCTTCAGCATTCACAATAAGTATATATTATTCTGGTTCTTCTGTGTCTTTACTCCGGGGCATATCATTTTTTTACAAAAGCACATAATTTCTTCTCAAGGTGAATAAATAAACTTACTGTCATATTTTAAAAGACATTGTATTTGTATGACACGAAAAAAAAATGTGTTAATGCAATAGAAAAATGCTGTTATTTACTTTACCAATAAAATTCAGACTCCTCTAAACGATATGAACACCTCTGAATTAAAAAGCTTCATCATGTTATGTCTTTCTAGTTGTCTATACAGAGTAGTACAATAATATTTTCCCAGAACAAAAGAACACAAACATTGAGAAAATGGAAAGAAATAGAAATAATATCAGTCCCAGGAGTGAGGACATCATAAGTATAGAGGGCCCAACTCCGTGTAACATGGCGTCTTAGATTCTCGTACCAGGTCAGACACACAACACTAAATTATATTTGCAGCAAGCTGAAACAACTAGCTTATTCCTGTTGCGTGTGTAAGATAAATGGTTGTTTCGCGTTATGCATTGTAATTATTCTGTGTAGAAGCTCAAAGATAAATACAAGATTGCGGGAATTATAATCGCATGTCAGTTGTAAAAAATGCAAATGCCTTTGAATTCCGTAACTTGTAGTAATCGTTGTATTGTATTATTATTGACTGAAGAATATTCATCGAGACAAAGATTTATTTTAGAAGGAAAAAAAACACAAAAAAGACAAATGCTTGAAGAATTAAGAAATAGTTTTAATTTTCGAAAATATACCTACAACAAACAAGGCATAAGCTTTAATATTGTTTTTGATATTAATAGCTTGACTACATAAAACTTTGATACATTGAAATGCTTGTTTAAAAACAAAAAAAAAATGTTACATTCTTTTATGCTGGTTAATGGAAATAAGAATAGACAACTTTATAGCTTTCTGTACCGAAATATAAGATAGTTTAATTTGTACTTTTCACCTAAAACATCAAGGGTATTAAGTATTATGATCAATCTCTAATTAATTGGCAGACATAAAAATTAATCTTAATTATGTAGTATATTCTCATGTCTGATGAGTATAAAAACTTTTATTCACCACACAGCGGTATATCCTTAGCCCCAGTGTCACATTGATTTTACTGATAAAAAAATATTTGTACTGATAAGATAATAATCGAACTATGTGAAAAAGTCTGTTTTTTTTTTTCCTTTTTTTACGTAGTCAATTACTTTTGGTTTGAATTTTCGTTGAAATGTTCGCGTTGCTAACAAACATCTTTAAAATCTAAGCAATCAGGATTCGAGAATAGGAGACTTTTGAGCCGGTGTAACCTGACCGTCTTAGACGGCTTACCGGCTGACGGTTTACGAAAATGAGGGAATTGTAAGTCTTCGGATTATCGGCGGTTTGTTACGAATAACCTCCTGTGTCTTACGGATGTAGCTGGAGACAGGCAATGTAACATACAAAATGAGTTTGTTCAACCAGATAAGATTCTGACTTTGTGTATTCACTGGAGGAAATTCGGTCAGAGAAACGAGTACACCCTAAGTGCAATCAATTTGCCTTTACCGAGAATGGAATGCAATCTAATTGAAACCGACAGATAACGGTTTATCATTTTTGTGTGTTTAAGTAATTGGAGACCTTTCTAAATTTAATTGCCTAGTCAGTACAAACCGATGCAATTTAGTCACGGCACGCCATTGATTAAGTAGGGTTACATTTATGCGCACTTGTGACCACTCTTCGAAGTAGAGCGTTGTCGATTACACCTTTTCAATAAAATACTTTTTTCATTGATAAATGTATATCTTTACAATGTAACCTTAGTCGATCAGCTTTTAAAAAATATACTTCTTGTTTTGTAGTATGATTGATAAAATGACTGCAGTAGTCAGGAATGATTTTGACACAAATAAAGGTCATTTCCGCCTATAAGATATCTAAAATAAATAAAAATGCATTCGGACAACATTCTGTAAATTGATGAATTCAGTTTATCTGTGAAACTTAGATTCTTTGACTGCCACCTTGACATTGCGTAATATTTTTTTCATTAGCATTTACATTTATTTATTTTATATCAAATCGGTTATGTTGCTGAGGAGTAGTCTCAATATTGCAACTTCCGGCAGGATGCTGCCTTTACGCGGATATCGACCATTCAAATATATAGCACGGTATTCAACATTTTGAGTACAATTATTTGGACTAGTTGAGCAGTTGCTTAGAGGTTAGAATTTCGGACTCCCTTTCTCGAGATCGCTCGTTCGAATCCCATCATAGGTAAAATTCTCAGGATTTTCAGATTAGCACTTTCTTATTTTTGTATACATAAAACTATTCTTATATGAGTGAACAAACATAAGACGTTTTCTTGCGGTCTTACGTAAATGTATAAATGTTATTCCGTAAGAGTATAAACTTATGCTTCTCCCATAAGGACGGGGTAAAACATTCATTCCTGTCAAATATTCCTGATCATCTTGCACTTTGTATCTAGCACAAGGCCATTTTGCAATTATGATCAATAATATAAACATAATTATCATTAATAATCGACTGTCTGCTAACATGTCAAATAAGCATACAGTTCATTTATCTTGCGTCGTGATACATTTAAACCTCTAACCAACCCTATATTTCTCTCAGGCAAAGATACGCAAATGATCTTCCTCTGTTTTGATACATTATAGCTTTTGTAGAAGAATGAAGTGTGAATTTTTAATGTTTTTTGTGAAGCTCGGGTGAAAGATGAAGATATATTAAGAAGTTCGTCATGAAAGAAAGAATAAATAGGAATGTGTATGTGTGTGTGTGCGTGCGCGCGCGTGTGTGTACATGTGTGTTTTTGTTTTTTACCTTGTGGTATTCAGATCAAATGATAGAAAGAACAAAGATAATAAACCTACAAACCCTTTGATCAATGAAACAAATTGATAACTTATCAATTTCGTTTTATGACAATGCAGTCATTACTCTTTTACAATTTCTTTTTTGATAAACAATTCTACAAGACACTCATAGTAAATGGCTTTGTAACTCAGTTTTGTAACATTTTAGTTTAAGCAAATTGTATGTAACTCTAAAAAAAACTTTAAACAAAACATAGCAATATAGTTTACGACTGACACATCATAAATAGGCTGTCAGCTCTCTGTTTAAGTCAAGTGTATGATACCTAAAAAAGTGTCTGTCTTACAGTGTTCCTTGCTGGTTTGTGTCGGGTCACGTAGTCGTGATAGATGGTTTTTAAGACTGTCGCAGTACACGTAAATATTGCTGCAATATTCCAATGGTGTTACTCCTGATAACTGAAGAGTGAATTTAGAAATGAACTTCTGAAATTTCTCATTTGATCAAGAATACGAAATATATTTTTGTGTGTGTAATAATTAATGACCTCTTTATTTAAAAGACGTCTTCAAAGATAAAGCGTCGAAAAATTTTGAACAAAACATTCACCGACAATCAAACAACCATTTAACATATACATTTTAACGTCGAATTGAACAGAAATACTTCATAAACCCATTTTAATATAGAAACGTATTAAATAATCGAGAAAATATTGTCATTTATAAAACAAGAGACGTTGAACTATGTTTCCGGAATCGTGTAAGGCTTCGAAGCAAATGATTAACCAAAACCAGACATTTAAGGCTTCATAATTAATTTCTTGAAAAACAACTGAAGATTCAGAGTTTGGAAACCCACTTTTCTCATATGAAACAGAATGACCTGCTTATTTCTTTTAGAATGAAAATTCTATATAAAAAGCTTATGAGTTTTATGTAAATGTTGGAATGTTAAGATCCAAGCAATTGGCTATGTTTGGGCATAGCAAATAATTGTAGCAATAGGCAAAGTGTTGATGTTTGCAAAATCATAAGATGTGTCTGGTCAAAGTTATGATTGGCTGATATTTTAACCTTTTAATCAAGCAAGCTGAGTATCTGTACTTACACATATGCACGTTTCTGTAGCATTAATTTACAGTATTTATCAATGAAAATTGATCCAGATGTGACCATGTTATTGTTTGAGGATGTGACGAGCATACTTCATGAACATTAACAGGTAAAAAGCAGAGGAGAGGAATATATTTGAAACAAAATGACAAATAAAACTTTCAAGCTTTTTTTTCTATGTAACGTTTTAAAAGTGTAGCACGAATTTACACAAGAATGAAAATGAAAGTTGTTGAAAGAACGCATGCTTTGGAACTAGATGAACTGTACAATACACGTTTTCTTTAAATCGTAGTCTATATTAATCATCATCCTGACTACCTTTGCTTTTAAATAATGCTTCATACAGCTGTGTGTTAGCAGTGTGACAGAAATATGTTAAAATCAGTCACACAATAATTATTACCCAGGAAGAAATTATTCAGATCTGATTCAATACAATCTTAAATAGCTGCTTGTTATAAGTTAGTAAGAACTTTGTCGGCGTACATGTGTTGCAGATATGCTACTGAGAAAACCACAGTTCAAAGGTAATGTTTTTCTGACTTCTACCTTATTTAAAATACGAGTAGTTATAACCATACGTCTGTCTTTACTAACTTTAATAAAAGAGCCTTCACAAATGCCATGTTTTATGATGCAGTATAGATGTTTTCCGGGAAACCTGTCAGGACATTGTCTAGTTCAGGAATACTAGATTCCACTTTTTTCTGATTCTTTAGCTCACTGGACAGAAGAGTTGTAATTGCGTTGTTCTTGTAGATTTTTTTTAACACTTGTACCACATCGTTCTACGAACGGCCGTTACTTTAAGTATTTCAGTTTTGCAAATAAGAAAGAATATTTTCGGCCGATTCAACAAATTACTCTTTCAGTCGAAAATTTGCACATTTTTGAGCGATTTCACGCTGTTTAAATCATGACTTCGGTGGAAAGGTCCAATTGAAAAAGGGAATAACCTAAAACAGTTGTTCATGCCAAGATCTTACGAGAACATAAAAAGATCAGGCACATACTCATCTGCAACTATCGACAAATAGTCCAGTCGTTCGCTGATCAACGACGTTCGCAAAGCTGGTTGAACAGTGTGAGTACCCGAACTAAAAAGTCTTGGTTTTTAGGCATGTTTCAGGTAATCCAAAAGGCTTGGATGCGACTTGCGTCTTTCTCTTAGGAACATTTGATTTAGAATGTTTATTCATGTCCATTTAGGAATCAAATATACTTGTACTAATGTAAACAAATAACCTTAGCAAAACGAATATTTTTGACTTAATAGGATTTATCTGTGTGGTAGCGAACGAAGAAACTGATAATGTACCAAAAGTTTGTCACATTTCCGTAGTCAAAAAATAACTTGAACTTATGAGATTATAAGATTTTATACAAACATTTTAACATAAAAAAGCCATCATCTGAGGAGTTGCATTTTTCTTGTGCTGTTTCACAATACTAATTAAGTCAGGTTAAGTGGTAATTTTCTAGACATCGTGTTCTTTTATTTGTTTCCTTTTTCGAGTTGTTACCGGAAATCCCAAGAGTAATCATGTTCAGTGTCTTCAATTATAATGTTTCGGGTAAAAATAATTGCAATTTTGACAGAAATTACGGTCTTCTAGTTTTGTATGCTCATTGCCTTGACAAATAAATGTTTCATGTTTATGAGCTCACTTATGACCTTGTATGGGGAAATTTAAGTTAACAAGGCAAACGAATTGATACAACTGAGGGCAGAATCTCTACGGTTATAAACACCCTTTAAAGTAGAAAATTATATATGTCATTATAACATTTTTTTCATACGTTACAATACAGCCGTAAATACTTTTGACCTGAACATTCTGTATTGAGACATGATATCTAGACACATTATCACTGCATCAAGCCACAGGCATAAGTAATTTTCTGATGATCTAATATGTGCCAGGACGAAAATAGGAATCTCGTTTCCATATTTGTCAGTGAGAGGCATGTAGACATTAAAGGGAGTGTTCCAAAGCTAAAAGTATTCCGTGTTTGGTAGAAACGTCATAGAACCGTCTGGCTATTAACACTGTTCTGCTCAGTAATTGAGAACAGGTTAAAATATGTCTTCTTGTCATCACACGAAGCACCAATTATATAAAGCAGCCATATTAACGCATAACAAACTGGAATAAATTCATTTTTGCAAGAAAATGTCAATATTTGTATACGTGCTTCATTAAATTTAGTTTAACATATCTTGCACTTGATTGGGTGATATATTGACAGGCGACTGGTTAAGTTGAAATGGGGACTTGTTCAGAGTTATTCAGAAAAGCTTTAAAATCTGTACACTTTTCAATGGACACATTACGCTGTTATTTTATACCCTGCCTCTCACAAAACTCTCAATACATGAAACCCACACAGAATCTGCACTTTTGTTTTAAATTCGAATGTTGAATTGTTGCTTTGACATTAGTCAGTAATGTATAAAAACAACTTTTTGTACGTTTATTTCTTGTTTTAACTGATCTTCTCTCCCCCCCTCCCCACACACACACACAAAAATAGCATTGTATAAGTGAGTCTTGAAAATGTGTGTTTAAAGTCTACTTCGTTTATCACTTCTAAACTATATAGAAAATCTGAAATAAAACTGAAGTGTTAATAGATACTATCAAGAAAAACTAATTTCACGAGAAAGCCTCACAGAATGAAAACAATGAAAAGATAGAATTAAGTTATACTGTTGCGTTTCCTAGGCTAAGTTGTTAAGATGAACATGTTTCCTTTTCCATTTAATAGTATTTTCTTCTAGAAATCCCATGAGTGACTGTGTCCATCATTAATTATGCTATTTCTGAAACAGTTAATAGGAACCTTTGGCTACAGTTAACAGACACTGCGTGCAGTTAGACGTTTCTTGCGTACGTAAATGTTAAATGTGAAGAAGTTAGCTTTTTACATGAATCAAAACTTAATCTTTTTGCGTTTTGTTGAATTGTTGCTTTATGTCAAAGCATGGTGGTCATGACAAGGATTTGAAAACTCAGCTTACTAAGTATCTAGAAGAAATTAATCGTCCTTTTACAAAATAAATTATTGTGCCAATACTACAACGTACAGTATTTTTATGCTTAATTCAAATATGTATGATCTTATCTACACGTGTATTAATTAAACGTTTTCAGATTGGATTTAATGTATTTGATAAAACATTTGATTTATTGATTAGAGTGTTGAAGCCATAAACCCCTTTTGTGATATCGTAACAAATCGTAACATTTCAATCGTACAGTTTCCCCTGTTAATGAAATACAAAAACACAAGAGACAAGATAAAGAATGGAAACCGTCGTCTACACTTAGTAAGTTTCGCGTAGAGGATTATCTTCATGCAAACGGAAATAATCCTCCCTTGAGACAATTAATGCCGATTAGACTAAAATCCACAAGTCGTCTATAAACCTGACACACAATAAACATGTTCAGATTAGAAAGGTAGTTTTTTCAGTTTTTCAGGAAATGTAGAAAGAACAAAAATTGTTATAACTAAAAGTGCATTTATGCTTTGAACATTTATTTCATATCTTGTTACATTAACTTACATAAGAACTCATTTAAGATGGAAATAATCCGGTACCCCTAACCCTTACCATGCTAAATATCTAAAATGTATTCCATCTTTCAATCAGGACAAACCCATTAATTGTTTATGGGGATGCTAACTGAAAATTTACTGACTGAATGGCGATATTTAGATTGGTCTTTATCTGGAATGGCCGCCAAGGCAGAGTCGCTTGCCTCCAGCAGGGTAAGGGTTAAAGGTCAAGTAGATCAAACTTTTGTCTCTATGTTTGAGAGTGTTTCCTGGGGGGATTTCAGTCTCACCAATCAGTGTTACTTAGAAATATAATTCCCATTTGAATGAAAGCAAATAGACCAAGAAAAGACGTCTTAATGGAAAGTAGTAAAAAAACATATTACAAATGTTCTTATCACAACATCGTGTCTACTGAAGTGTTTTCAGCTAGGGAGATATTTAGACATGTATAAATGTCTAGAACTGGCTTCACATTTTGAAATGACAAAAAGACTCGATACTGTCATGCGCAGTTTGAATTTTTTATTGGTATACTGATATACCTACTTTAAGGATAACAAGCACTTTATTTTTGTTTGTATATTATTACTTATACAGATGCTTGGTGGGATATACGGAACCCGAGCCGCCAGGAGAAGTTTATATCAACTCTAACAGGCTATACGAAGCCTTATACCTAGCCAAGAATCTGTATAACGAATTTATAATACCGCAGATTTATTTGATTCACAAATCTTATATTCCCACACCAATTCATCGTGGCAAAAATATATTTGTATTCCCCTATGGCGCCTCTTTCTACGGTGGCACAGAGTTGACATGCACAACTTTTTTTTAAAAAAAATGCATTTGCTCCTTTTTTGTCTCGTTCCCACGAGATACTAACTCATGGGAACGAGAGACTAAGTCGTGGAAACGAGATAAAAAAAAAGAAAAGTACAAATCTGAACAAAAGTATTGCATTGCACAAAAGAGTAGCGCAAAAAAGAACCTTGCATGTTAGCTATGTCGAGGGAACGACTTACTAACTTGTGTGAACGAGTTAACTATGTCGTATGAACGCGATATCAAGATATTGTGCTACTCTTTTTTTTCAAAGCCAAACCTCTTTTTTAAATTGCACTTCTCCTTTTTTATCTCGTTCCAACGAGACACTAACTCGAGGAAACGACTTTGTATCTCGTGGAAACGGTATTATAAAATTGTGATGTTACTTAGTATCGCTTTTTATAAGTGTAATATGCATATACATTTTTATGAAAATGGTTGACAAACATCTGACTGGAAAACAAAACGCAAATAAAATAGTTAAAAGAAATAATTTTCAATTTCTTTAAAGTCAGCAAGGTTTTAATTTACACGACAACAACTTTGACTAAGTTTTTAACTTAATAGATTCTTTTCGAATTTAAGCGGTAATTGTAGACGTGGCTTTTCTTTTAAAATTTGTTTATACAATGAAAATGTTATACTTAAGGTTGGTTTTGGTGTTTAAGGGCATTGCTTACAGTATTGCCTTAACTATTGCATTATAAAATACCTCTCAGATGGTTGGTATTTCTTTTAAGATAAGCCTCTATTGCAGCAAATTCTGTCTTTAAGTTCATTTACCTAATGTATTCAATTTAATCTTACCTTTTCTGTTTTTAGCTGTTCTGAGCACAAAGCGTTCAAAGGTGAGCTATTGTGAAAGGTCGCCCTCTGGTGTTGTCGTCCGTCGAGCGTCATCAACAATTTCTTCGAATGAAATCTTGTAAGAGTTTGACCATACGTCACAAAAAAGTTCTTTTGATGATCTTGTACCAAAGTTTACGAATAATTCAATATTATGCAGAATTTTGTTTACCACTGGAGTTTAAAACACTGTTTAGAGCTTACATATTTGATTTATAGCATCAAGCCATGGATCCTATACCAAACAATAGATCAAATTATGCCTCTAGGGTCAAAACTGACAAAGCTTGGGTGTCACATGTTTTAAATTGACTTGTGGCATTGAATAGAGGACATTAAGCAATTTTATCCCCTTGGGTCTTATTTAGACATACCCCAGAATTCCTATTTGTGTGAAATTTTAAATCTTTAAAATTCAGCTTTTTTATGACTTATGCTCTAGACAATCGATATTTGGTACGTAGCTTTCTATATGGTCTTTTTAAGAGTGTAAATCGTGCTCCTAAAATTGTATTCATAGCTTCCTACATATAGAGAATACATAAAACATTTTTTTTCTAAACCTTGGGATTTAGCTATTTGGTATGTAGCATTGATGAACTCCTCCCAGTTCGTTATAATAATGCCATACACAGGAAAAATCAAAATATCCTTGTAACAAGGCAAAAGCTTAGAGGTTATTTATAATAAATAGTGTTATTGTGTCCTGGTCCTCCACAGAGATTGTACAAATCATGACCCTGGGGTCAAAACTACTCTCACCCTTGGGGTCACTTACTTAACTTTTATATGATTTTTAAAAATCTCAAAATTGTAAGGTAGAACTGAGATATTTTGGGTATAGCAGTGTCTAGTGGTTCTGTAAAAATGTACAAATTAGGGCAGCAGGGTCAAGGGTGACTCTATCCAAAACGTAACTAATTTGGAGTAGATTTGTAAAAACTAACTGACCTTAGTTTTTTGCAGATACAGCATTCAGATTTGAACTATATATCTAACTTTGCATGCAGATCCCAACTTCGACCTACTGATCTACTTTATGAAGTTGGACAATATGTATGGTTTTGCTTGTAGATTTTAATTTCATATAAGATGAACTTTACTTTGAACCGACGCCTCCATTTTTTAGCTAATCTATGAAATTTGAATTACATTTAAAGTTTGCTTTAAACTTAAGCTTTGTAAACTATGGCTTTAACTTAATGGCTTACTTTCTGTTATTGACGCTAGATCAATGAAATGTGAACCAGACTCTGTAGTTTTTAAATGTTGATTTAAACTTTGACTGTTACTGACCTTGAACGTCTAATTTAGTTAGACATTTTGAAATTGACCTTATTCAAGGCATTCCAAATGATATTCACACAGTATAATATCTGGTAAGGTGATAGAAGTTACGAACCAGATCAAGAACTTGCCATTTATTAAGTGAACATAATTTAGGATGTCTTAGTATATTGTACTTAGTTGACTGACCTTCATTTAGAGCACTGATGCTTGCATGATGATTTTTCTTACATGAACGATATTTTCTAAACTTTATGTTATCATGTTTCTCTTTTTCTCAAGAGCATCACTAAATGCTAGGAAATGCTAAAAAATCCCTATTCAAATTTATGTTGTTATATGTTGTATAGTGCTCGAGTAGCCTAAATGAATGATTGAGGTACGTGATCATGTTACATGAGAAAGTGACATGCATATTTCATGTTCAGAAACATGCAAACAACAGAGGAATGCTTTTGAGGAAAATTGTCTAATGTATGTTTCGAGCATGTTTTTGTATTTAATGACTTAATTTTATAACTGAATTTCAACTTGTAGCAACTTGTAGCACGGATTAACAAGAGAAGGGCAATAAAACGGATGAGCGGACACATGCTGTTTTACTGAACGAACTCTAAATTACAATGATTTCTGTACATTAAAGTAGATATTAGTCACCATCTTATCTTACAATTACATTGGTGTAAAAATTAACTACAAACGATTTGTCATCTTCTCGTTCAAATGTCCGATGTAAGTGTTTGCTAGTATACTTCTAAATATCCTTGTGCGTCGGAATTATCTTAATAGACGTTGATGAACTATCAACCTTTAACCATATTTCAGAGAATGAGACCAAGACCTATCTATATCCATGTCATTGCTTATTTAACGCTCCAAGCCATTACCGATCAAAACGTGAACATTAAAGAACAGAGACCAATTCCTTGAGGAAGATCTGTCAAGATATAGTCTGGTGTAGACATGAATGTGGCATGACCTTTTGTCCTACTTTCCGTCATGCCATCAGCAGTTCTCTTTGATACAGCGGTTTTTGACATACGCGTGTAACGGGGCTTTATGTATCACCTTTTGGGCGGCACACTTATATTGGATAATCAACATTGAAATTGGTCTTAAGTTTTGTATTCCGCTAAGTCTGCAAGGTCAGGCATATCTGAAGAATTCTAAGTGGTATCTGATAACGCTAAATGCGTCCGTTTTCAGATATAATTACGAAACAAAATGTTGTCAAGTGTTACTGACATCGGATGATACACAAATTGCTGTCACAGAACTACGCAGAAACTTTGTAGTGATGCATTCACGTTTTAATTTAGCTAACTCAGCTGCAAGAATTTTGCCGTTTTATCGCGTGCTCTTTTGAAAATCCCAAAAGCAATTATCTTAATTACATTAAACAACAATGTCTATGGCACATAAAATTGGAGTCTTCGTGACATCAATTATGTGTCTGTAATTGTGAAGTTTCTTGTCTAAGTAAATAAGAGAAAACATTCAGATGTAGCCTTATTATTGCAGGACATTATCAAGACAAATGTAGGAAATGCTAAAGCCTGAATACTGTTATTATATAAAATTGCATGTCCTCGTTTCTCGTTTAAGTTAATTATTGATTCTTGTAGAAAACAAAGTTACATTGTTTGTAAACTAATGATTATGAAATGTTTTTTCTTGTTTTTCTTTTTATGAAATGCCAATCAATACAATAAATATTGCAAGCAAGAAAACGAAGAATTCCGTAGTCAAATAATTGATGTCAGACACCAAAAAGGGCTTCCAAAACGAACCATCATAGGACATAATTTTTTTTTGTAATAGTGCAAGCAAGAAAATCTTAAGTCTTTTTGACAAACAGGGACGTTAAACGGTCCTATTTTGTTAAATCCTTATAACAGTGCACACAAGTTACTAATAAAATTTCTTTCATAAATCAAAGCTTCAAAATGTGAAACCTTGTTTATCATGCCTAAATAAAGCTGCTGTACAAAAGTGGACAAATGGTGTAAGTGTCTGTTAGAGAGAGGAGAGAGAGACGTTCGAATAATATTGCCTTCGGTAGTCTGATTTAGGTCATGCTTTTCTTCGGTTGTGTGTCTAGCAAATTTCCTGTCAGTGTCATTAAAAGTCGAAACGCGATTTAACAATTTATTATCGTAACAATTTGGGACAATTGAATAGTTTGCTTCATGCTACAAACTTAAGTCTCACGAGAAAAGTGAAATCATATGAATTACTATACTCTTATGATCTTTCTTTAAGTCATTTGAAAATTCCGTCTATTCAATTTCAATTCAATGACTATGTAAGCCTGAGTCAGTTTCTTAACTCTTTTTGACCGGACCAAGAAAATATCAATGAACCGGTAAGGAAAAATAAAAAAGCACGGGCTTATGATTTTGTTAAATTGTCATGTCTATAAAAAATTCTTTTAAGGGATATACTAGAAGAAAACATTAACTTGTCTGAAATGGCTTTATAGACAAGAGACAAGACAAGACAAATTTATTTCAAACCGTAGGGCTATAAAACCCAAGAGGCAATAAAGGCATTGTATAATGGTGGACAGTAAGACAATGTATACAATGAATTCGAAATGATTACAAATTCTCAAAAACAGTTTTAGAGAAGGTATCACCATACCTAACGAACACACCTGTCCAGTCTATGACTGACCTTTTACTAAACACAAATTAAAGGTCAGCCTTCTGGGTTATCAGCTGAACAAAAATTTTAAATGAATATTATACATTTTAAGTATTTACAAATAGGTTATGAATACTAGAAAAAGGCGTCTTAACTTATTTATATAGTGTATCATTTCTTATTTCTTACTTACATATAAAGCTAAATTTTTAATTGTCATTTTATGTTCGCAGTTGATTAACTCTACGAATTTGCCATACAAGGCATTTCGTAATATTTTTAGGTATATATAAACTCCTTAATTTACCATATAAAGGACATTCAATTACTCAGTGATATTCGTCCTCTAATTTATTACAAATTTTACATTTTCTTTCGCTAATTCGTATACCAAGTCTGTGTGAGGAAACTCTCAATCGGACAAGAGACTGACAAAATTTTCCAACATTAATAAAATCTAGATATGGTTGAAATCTAAAAGATGAAAGAATGTTGTAAAATATGGCCCTACTAGGATTATGAAGTCTTGAGTTCCAATTTTGTATAAACTGGTCATACAACCAACGCTTTATAAGAAGGAGAAAAAGTTCAGTATTTCCAACACCTTGATATATCCAAGCATCCATAAAACATAGCGAGCATAATAGATCTTTTACTAAAGTACACCAATTAGTCTTATTTGGATATCTTTCTGCGTCATCTAATAATAAATTATATACACAATTAACGTATTTGCCAGGCTTTAATTGTAATATTCTAATCCAGTATTTAACAATTTATTCAATTGTATTGTCTTGTACGAAACCCGACCAAGTTCGCCGTAAATGAAATCATTTTGCGTTGTTTTTCAACACTTAACAATTTTTTGCAATACTGTAGGTGCACTTTTTCGATTGATATGCTGTTATTAAACCCCGCAACGTCACAACAGTAATTAAGAATTGGCGATACAAGCGAATAATTCTTATTTGTGTTTAACAGGTACATAGGTGGACTTGTACATATATTTATTTAACCGGAACATTGGTTTTAGGCTTGTCCCGATAAAGTAGTTTGCGCGGTAGCGAGTGAGCCACCAGACGTAAATACCATGCCTAGATAATTAAACTTGTTCACAATTTCTATTGCTTGGCTATCATAAATGAACTCAGCATTTTTTGGTACAGATCCACCTTTTTAAAAATATTATTTTTTGTTTTTGCTACGTTTACTTTCAACTTCCAAGTAGTACAATAAACATACAGTAAATCTATATTTCGTTGTAGCTCTTGCGCAGAGTTGGCAAATATTACAATGTCATCTGCATAATATAGTACCATGAATATTTTGAACATATTAACATCTATACCATCTGCATTGTTTTTAATAAATTCATCCTCTAAATCATTAATAAACATGGAAAATAAAAAGGGAGATAAGCACTCCCCTTGTCTTACGCCGAGAAGGCAGCGGTACTCCTTACTTAGCCTGTCAGAATACTTAACTCTTGACTTAATTGAACCGTACATAGACTTAATAACATTTAAAAGATTACCTGTAAGACCTAATTTAATCAATTTGTACCAAAGATTCTTACGAACGACAAAATCAAATGCTTTAGTATAATCAACAAACATCGTAAAGAGTTGTGTCCCTTGGTTGAGTATATGTGATATTAAGCCATTTAACACAAAAACCTTGTCTACAGTGCTCATATTTGATCTAAATCCGGCCTGTGCTTCAATGTATACATTATAATGTTCAGCCTAATTTTCAATCCGTTTTTAAGAATACGTGTAAAAAGTTTACCTGAAGTACTTCATAACGTTATACCTCTATAGTTTTCTACATTGTTTATACTACCTTTCTTGTGTAAGTGTATCGCATAACCTTCAGACCACCTGTCAGGAAAATAACCTAGTTCAAGTATCTTGTTAAAAATGCGAATGCAGTATAGAAGTTAAAGTATCACTTCCTGATAAAAAGAATTCATTAAGCATCAAATCTGGTCCTGCAGATCTATTGTTTTTCAATTGTTTGATAGCAGATTTAATCTCATCTACAGATATATTGCAATAGATAATATCATTCTTGAAACATTCTATTGTTTCGTATATATCTATATACGTATTAAAATGTTTCGTTTGCTCTATTATTATGTCATTTTAATTGTAGAAAAATGTCTAAAATGAAATTATCATCGTTAAATATTGATATAATTTTTATTTGCAAAGTTATTAGTTATTATTTAGTTATCTGAGTTTTCTTGAAGTTAACATATGTTTGCTGTCGTTCTGTTGGATATTTGCTATGATGGTTAGCTAGAACATACATTCCTTCTCCTGCATGTGTCTTGCGCTTCATTAAAATTCACTTTTTCAACATAGTCAAAATTCATATTATTTTTCTTACCTAATAGGCAATAAAAGCAAAGTCGACTGAATTGTAAATGAATTGACATTGTTTATTTCAGGTGTTCTAAAGATGGTTTCATAACTAGCAAACATTGAAACAGTTAGCCAAAAGAGACACTTAGAAGAACCATATAGAGAACGACTGGTTTACCCACTCCTACAAATATATAACAGGTAAGGCATCATTTTGATTCTAAAAGTCTGTTTTCTATTGCATAAAGCGGTGGAAGGGAAGGCGTGTACTGGACGTATCTAAGTCTTAATCAGTATTAAAACCCAACAGATCCCTTTATAAATCTTTAGATTTAGATTTTGGCATTTGGAGAACTGTAGAAGCCAGAACGCTTAAAATATTATCAGCACCCTATCCGCACGGTTATTTTTCGTTAATTGCAAAATGTGCTTAGGATACTTCAGGATCAAATCCTAAAAAAATTCTTCTGACCCATAGGTTTTAAATTACTTTGGAAAATGCTAAACGCACTTTTCGAATATCCGTAAAGCGAATAATCAATTTTGGATACGTGACGTTGACAACAACAGTGGGTGATCATTCAAAACGAAAATCAATTCAGAGATAGCTAGACCAATACGTACTCGGAAGCGTGGTCGTCAAAACCTTCACAATACTGAAGTAAAGCTGTAAAATCACAGAGGAAGAAGTACAATCTGTCGAGAATACTTATCAGCACTAAATTGGCCAGGTCCTATAAATGAAATGCTGTTAATAGAAATAACTTACGTATGCAAATTAGCACTTTCCGACTAAATCCGAGCAGTAATGGAGAGGAAACGGTAAAACGAAAGTATGTGTTTTAATATATCCACTGACATCCACAGACATAGTCGAGATATAGGTGAAAATAAAGAGCAGATTTTCTTTTTAGCAAAATATGAATGCATTGGTGTGAATATTTGCATAAATTGCTTATATTTTTTTACTTTTATTAATGGCTGGTTTTCTAAAGATCCATTTTGTTTCATTTGCATAACTTGAACATGCTTTATCCGGATTTACATATGTGGTAACTACTCTCCTTGGAAAACCGTTGGTGTTTGCTGTAGGGTTGTGTTTTGCTGTTTTAATAATTGGAATGTTCTTTAGCTTAGTTGTAACACTTATTTTGTCCTTGTAAGTGAAACTTGGTTTTTAACAATTAGTCACTATAGTTAAGATTTGTTAAAGTTTTCCTGAGTTAAATATAGTCTTTACTGTTTTAGGAAACTGATGTTCAGTCCTTGAATTCTGTTGTAATTATGAACCAACTTTGTTATACTATTTTAATATACTTTGACAAACGTGTGAAAAAGTGCTAATTTTTATGCACGTTACAGTAACAGGGTTTCCTTAGAACTATAAAGCAAGAAACCATCAAGCATTTGCTGCTGTGACTAAAAGTTCCCTGAAGATGTTTCATATGTTATTACTTCGAAGCATATTGAATTTCTGCAAAAAAACTAATTTCTAAGTTGGAAAGTGACATTTTCAAAGTCTTTCAAGACACACTTACGCAATGCATTGTAAAATTTATACCAGCAACTTGTTGAAAAATTTTGATTAATGTTGTTTTGATTGATCGTATTTTGGCACATTTGAAGAAAAGTAAAAACAAAAGTGTCAAGTATGTAGACTTAATCAGAAATAAAATCTTACACACGCGCAAATATTTTGACATAAATCATGTAAATTCTGTCTTGCTTGTTCAGTAATTAATACATCACGAATCGATTGAAAAAAAAACACTAATGATCAAACATTTAATTTTTCAGTAGTACTCTGTCTATCGAGAAACTTGGCTCCCTCTGTATAATTAATTTAGTTATAATGTGCTTCTTCAAATATAATGTATCTCGTCAAACGGAGTACATGAAACACTAAATGATGTATCTGTTGGTGATACGAAAGCGATATTTGTATGTATTGTTTCTCTCCGTTTGTCATGTTTCATCCTTTGTCTCTTCCTGTCTATTTTATTCTTTATCAATGACATGCTATTGTTTCCTTACGTATTGCAGTATTCATTTTACTTTACAAAGTCAGATTCAAACATAAAATCCGCTGCGCTTCCACACTTGTAGTAAGCTATTTAACAAAACGACAGTGAGATTAGAAAGTGCACAAATGAAACATTATTCCAAAACGGCACAATTCTAATCATCTTCCCAAAAATGCAGATAGAACTTGCTTTTTCGCAACTAATTTGCCTCGTGTAAGCCTCCTGGGAAAGGAAATCTTGTAATGTTTTCTTATGCAAATCTTCCCGTATTCTTCCCAGTGCGTTGTCATGTTTAGCAGGGAAAGTTTCAGTTGGACTATAATGCTTGCGCTGAAAACTGACATTTTTCCTCTTTTATTTGCAATCACTTGGGACAACATGAAGTCATCTGAAAAAATCACATCTGAAAACGTTATTTTCTTATGGAAACCCTGAGATATCTCAGTAAATCAGAAGAAATGATCAGAACAATAAAAATTATTTTTGACAGAGAAAATTGCCCGCTTCCGATATCTTTGAAAGAACGTGTCATTTGAAAAGTCTGGAGATGTGACAGGTTTAAGTTAAGGTGCCTGCTTTTGTCTTTGTATTTAACTACGGATTCACAGTTAAACAGTTTTCTCTTGAATGTCAGTGATAAATACTGTTCCTGTGCTTGTTTCAAGGCCATATTCAGAGACTATTTATTTATATATTCTGTCCTCTTTAACATTAATACAGCTTACAATGAAGTTAATTAAACTAAGCAGACCAACATCAGATTGAGGACTTATTTATGGTAACATCATAACTATGTAATGCGGTTTAAAATAACTAAAATCTCATTCGTTCTTTCACGTTTTGGCAGCACAGCGTGCAGAGGATTGTCGGTTTTTTAGATTTTCTTGTCATAATGAACAGTTTCAGTATTATTTTTATTAAAACGCCTTTACCCGATTACTTTAATTTGGAATTGATGAAAAAATATCAAATTTTAAGCACCTTCAATGTATTCGTCGATGTTATTATTAGGTTATTCTGTTTCATTTCACTTTTTTAAGTATTGTCACAATGAAAACAATTAAAACGTTGCTCTGAAGACCTTAAACAATAAAGGCTTGTTTCTGTATATACTGTATCGTATACTGGGACGTTACTGGACTTTCAACCGGTAACTAAGATCACACATTTTGTATTTATTTATTTTCAAATATACACGGAAATCAAACAGCCGGATATTTAGGTGGCAGATGGTATTAGATTTTCTGGAAATAAATTTTGTAAAACATATTGGGCGTAGGTGTTAAACTGACAAGGCTGTTTGAGTCTTACCCTGTAATTTAATCTTCTGTTCGCGAAGCAAAATTAACCATTATGCTTTTTGCATATTGTACACCTTCGACAGTTTTGAAAGTCTTTCAGTTTTTTGCACTATTCACTACAGTAAACCATTCAGTTCTCGAATATTACTTTTATAAAGTATTATATAAAAAAGCTTTTTTCGCGGAAACAAGTCAGTTATGAACACATTAAATTTTCACGTAGTTTGTTGTGCCGCAGTTAACGAATTGGTTATTTTTTAACTATATCTTCCTACTTGGACACTAATTTGACTTTTAATAGTTTGACTACATAGTCTTGTAGCAAATTTAGTGAACTTATTGTAGTTCCGGAAGAGTCTGAAACAGAACAAAAAAGGTAATTATATTGTATTTTATCTAATCTATTTTGTTTTCAGCAAATACATAAATTATGAAAAAAATGTCTATTTGACAAAACATTTTTTTCAGCGAGTTGATCTAAAACATTGAGTGATTTTAATATTATCGGTGGTACAAAGAAAAGAGAAAAAGAAAAAGTTAACATAATTTGGAATCCCGAGTAATTTCAGTTTAAAAAAACAACACGAAAATACGATTATTGGTAGAACAATAGCATGGATTTCATTTAAAACGTATCTGATATTTGATAGTTCAAGGACATGCGGTGTTGCTAGTATTCAATCGCTTTGATATTTTTTTAAATCAGAAATGTGATTTTTTTGTAATTTTAAAGGCAAACATCAGAATTTTTTTTTATTTTTCAAAACATTTTTTTAAAAAGTGCATAGCTAAAATTTAAGTATTTTAGATTTAGCGTAGATAAGCTTTGGTGATTTAATGCATTGACTTCGGATCCGTTTATTGATAATATCACTTGAAGATACTTCTAGATCATACAAGTATGTGTCTGTATCTAGTTTCCGAAGTGTCCATGTTTATTTAAATCAAAAGTGTTTACATTTTATTTATATTCGGAACACTTTTTGAAAGGAATGGAATCGTGCATCTGCTGATCACAAATGAAGTAATTGTAGACGTTAATTGCATTTATTGCAATATTACATGCAAACATGCAATAAAAAAATAGTTCTTAATGGACAAACTAAATTCATTGCTGCAATATTTAACTACCTGCAACATTGCTTAAACAAAAAGAAAAAAAAGTATTGGAACTTTTAAAATAACTTCTTTTTTCATTTTATTTTTCATCAATAGAATTTATAGTCTCTAAAAAGTAAACTTTTCTTAGAATAGTGAGTACTGGACACTTCCCAACTGGCCCTTGTCTGACGCAAAAAGAATAAAGCTATTACGTTGTTTTTGATTAACTGTTTCATTTTGTTTGATTTTTTTCAATAAATTATTTGACGGAAAGTAATCTACGATAACCCACTAAATCTCAGGAAAACTACACACTAATTTCCATTAATGTTTTAATTAATTAAATGTCATTACAGCCACAAGTTATTGTCGTAATTGGCATATGTCTGACAATAAATATTGAAAGTCAGTGTTCAGGATAACGATAAATATAAACTCATTGTCGATAAGAAAATATGTAAATATGTGTTGAAAGTATATCAGATTAATGTATTCTGAAAATATCCTTATAAACAAGAAAGAAAGAAAAAACAGTGCAAAATATTTAACAGGAAAGGCTGCTTTCACATAAGAAGAGTGCATTTACATTCGTCAAAGATATTAATTTTGTACTTGTAATTTTTCATGCATTGCCTTTATTTTCTAGGACCGAAAGAAACAAATAGACTTTATCAAAATATACGAAAAAAGGACACAGCATAAATTAGCCAATTATATACGACATAAAAAATTATGTATGTTATTGTACATTTTCTCTAAAATGCAAAATAGTTAGTAACTAAGGAACATACAGGAGGAATACAGGGAGATTGTGTTTGAAATGGACATAACAAGAATACCCTCCTCCTCAAGAATATTGAATAGCTTGAAAACTTGCATTTAGGTCTAAAATTAATATGTGCAATTTGAGTAATTTTCGTGATCGTTTTTACTGATGATATTTTAATGTCAGGCATAAAACTAAGTTTATGCAAATGAGTTTTAAGTTTATGTGGATTATTGAATATGCACACTTGTTGAAGCGAATTGACTCTTTGTATAAAATCGTTATTTTGTAGGATATTGCAAAATGCAATTTCATCATCTGCATTTCCGCTTCAACAAACGCACTGGGTACAGTAAGTTATCTTCGCATGGTTGCAAATCGAAACATTTGTTTTTAATGAAAGTTTATGCTGAAATGTGACAACATCAACATATATTTACAAAACTGCCTTACTTTCTTTCATACACTCTTTTATTTCTTTATTATTTAGAAGTTTGTCTAAGTTTTTGTCTAGTTCTGTTTATCTACCTTCCCAAGTTTCGACGTCGTTTAAATGTCTTAGTTTAAATTTCACTTTTCATTTTTCATTCTGTCTTTGTACATCAAAGCAGCTCTGATTTCAGTGTGAATTAAAACAGTGTCGTTTCTTTTTATTGAAGTTCCAATTCATGTTTGTTTATATAAAAATGATCAATGTTTCGCTTAAATATAGATTGAATATTGTGTCACGTTTGCACAAGTTATACATCTCTCCATACTTTTTGTAAAATCATGCAGTCTATTGACTTAAGATTTGGTCTAACTACCATAAACACACTAATATAAAATAAAAGCGATTTTTATCTTTCCCCCACCCCCACAGATAAAGACACCATACTTGTACTCACACGCTTTCTTTGTAATTGAAAACGCTAAATGATTATACTGTTTTGGTGATGTCTGCCATCATAAGTTACTTGAATGGCGTGCTTTCTATAAAACATTCTTGTTTCTGTTAAGATTGTTCTTCTCATATCGCACTGAAATCTAATCGATATGGACACAGGAAGCCATAATATCAGAGCTAAAACAGTTAGAAGACTGTGTAATGCTTAATGATGTTTCTACCATTTGTTATCTCCAGACAATAATGTTACTCGGGCATCTCATCAAATAAGGCATGCAATGCATTGTCAAGGCTTGACGATGGTGTTATTAAATAAACTGATTTGTTTACAACACTTCAATCTGGTATCAAATGAATGATAAAACAAATATTGTTTATGGCTGTCGAAAACAGAAAGAGTAGTTTTTTCCTGCAAATATGAAAGTCTCAGTTTATTATTCAACAATAAACTTTCACTAACGGGAGTACTTTGGGAAAAATTATTTCTTTTAAACACATCTTTATTCCTTTTTAGATTTTTTTTTTCACCAGTAAGTAACTGAAAAGATATCAACGTTCACAGGTTTACCCATTTACATGGCTGACTGTCTCGACAATATAGAGTTGAACAACTCTTGTATATGATATAAAATCTGAGTGTTCTTTTTTAATGTTTACTCGTTATGGTTCTTTTCGCAGACAAGTACTGAAATCTGTTTTTGTAATGTGGCGATTTGGCCATGATATTACAAGATATAATTTATAAAGAACTAAACTTCAAACAAATATCTTACATTTAATGTTACACAACATTGCCTTTATTTCTCTTCCATGACGAGAAACAAAGTCATAAACAGAAATTGCCACAATACAGTTGACAGTGAAGAGATGTTGATACTCAACAAAACTATTCATTTAACATTTCCCATAATGAACTTTAGAATTTTTGTAGCGAAAGGGTCTACTTCTTTCGTGTTATTTATTAATTCAGGTCAAAGCTCACGGTCACAGTCACCTGTGTAAAATCATTGTCCGATTAATAACCGGCAAAACTTGTGCATAGATTCTTGAAACTTCTTAGGGTCAATGGGCATAACCAATAAATTACACCCTTTTTATTTAGAGGTCACTGGTTCAAAGGTCACGGTTACAGACCTATGTCCAACTGTGTAAAATCACTGTCAAATCATTATGTTCAAAGGTTAAGATCAGAGTGACATCCTGTATACAAATCTTGTCTGATTAATAGTAAACTGGGGAACATTCTGGCAAAGGGACATGTAACTGAAAGAAACATAGGACATGACTAGCAGATGATGTCTTTTGATTACGAGGCCAGTATGTCAAAGTTCAAGGACAAATTGACGAACTGTACAGTCCTTATTTTTTATGCTTAGTTTTTTTTTCTGTCAAGCTAGTCTTGTAGCTAGCGGCACATTTACTTCATTGTTAAATGTAAACTTGTCCACATAGTTAAATTTTCACTCAAACATACTATTACTATGGTGCTTTGTAACAGAAATAATAGGTGCAACAAAGACCTGTGGACATATTTCTATTTTTTTTCAAATTCAGTACAATATCTTATTTTGGTTTTACTGTCTAAGATTTAAACAATGCAGTTTTTTTTCAGATTTATGAGGCAAAGCCAACACAATCAATCTTCTTTAAGCTTCTTTGAAACTGTTCTAAGCTTGCCTTGCGGTTTTATTGGATTGAATCAATACGTTGTACAGAGGAAAACTAAAATAACACACTGTATCTTATTTTTCCTGTCCATGTATTATTTTGACCATAACCTAGAGCATTTTTTAATCTTGTGATTTTTAATGCTTTTCAGTCGTAGATTTGAATAAACCAAACTCTTAACTAAAAGCATACTTTACATATTAAAAAAAGCATTTTGTTGATTGAACTGAAACTGTTACCATCGTTCTTTTATTGATCTTTCTGTATTTGAATGGTAACATTTTTTTCTAAAATTTAAAAAACAACCAACAAGGTTTGCAATCAATATGCTCACAAAGGGTGAGTAATGTTCAGTTTTTAACAACAAATATGCTTTTGATTTTCAGTACATGTTATGTAACTATAGAAAAAGCTTTATAATTTTAAGTAGTGACTTCTTAGGTTGATATTTTCACTCAGTTTTTATAAATCGTCACCTTGCACATTTCTAACTGTTTCTTCATACCTTCCGGCGTATTTAGTTCACATAGATGTGAAAGCTGTGGTTAAGCTATTTTATTAATATCCTATAGTAATCAACACTATAAACGAGACTACTCGAAACGAGGCTAGTTGGAGGAAAAGGTAAGAAAACTGAGACATTTTGATCTTGCCTAGCTCATGAATATAAAGCTACTTAGAATTGTCTGCGCACATTGCAGTTAAATATTTACGATGCTGGAAATATATTTATTATATAACAACGTTTGGTTTAGAAATTTCATTTATCAAAAGGGACTTCGAGCTGACAGCTCAGGGAGTAAATGTTGTTTGTTTGAATTAGAGAAAAGGAAAGGGGTGTTTTGATTTGGTCAAAGGACAAGATCCCAGAGGCCCGCACTATGAAAACGGTTTCTGATCAATAACTTGAGACCAACTGTTCCAAGGACCTTCAAAAGGATTGTTTTGCAGTAAATGAACCGTGTTTTTAAGCCAGCAGGATCAATAGTGAAGCTCTCTCTGTGCTCAGGATGTGGCTCTCAAACTACTGCTTTCTTGCTATTCAAAATCCCTTACCAGGGTAGCTGGGAATGTGTAGATTTATTCTTTTGATTATATGGTCATGGTATTAAATGTCAAAATCTTCATAAATGATTTTCAGTAAAGTACTCGAGAATGAGAGAATAAAGGAATCTTAAACATAGTTCAACTTAATAAGTAGATAACTGTGCAGCTCATTATGCGGAGTCGTCGTTCTTGATTGATCTTGGGGACTTCTGATTAGTGGAGATTTTGTGCCTTTCTGACAGCTCTTGTTATCTGTTTAATAAAATGCTAATGTAGAAGGTAACTGGAATTTAATACAATACGTGCTTAATAATATCTGTCATATTACTGATAAGAGAAACTATCAAACCAGCGTTGAAGATGTAAAGAATATGTATTTTGGCCACTTAAAAAATAGAAACGTATAGAATATAGCACTGCTCAAATCGATGCGCTGTTGAAAGGCTTTTTATATCGAACGGCATAAATCAGTTGGAGATTCTAGATTCTCCTTTTTTCAATTAAACTTCTCATTTTTCATCAGACACCATATTTATTAAGTTATCGGTATCTGATATATTTGATGTAACCTTTTTCAATATTACAAAAATCGTCTTGATTTATATCAAATTTGCTCTTTGCAAACATAAAGCATCATGCGTTTGGAAAGGTCTCTCAAACAAACTGATAAACCTTGGAAATGTAAACGCTTCAAAAAAAGAGCAAAAGCTGATTCGATTAAACTTTTGATCGAAGAATATTTTTTTCTCGTTCTACTTCTTGCAGCTCCAAATATGTGTAAAATTAGAAATAGAAAAAAATACAGTTTGATTTAAAGAACATGAACAATTTTGTTTGCTAAAAATTAAGAAATGTTTCAAATCTGTCACAGTAGAAACCGCAGCGGCATAATTTGAACCATTCCGGAAGGAAAATTTTTACATACATTTTTTTCTATTTTTTAACGAAAATATACCCCAATCTTATACATCAAATGTAATACACCATAATCTTTATGCTTACAGATTTTATTCGGACAGATTATATTATTAAAGGTACGGGTTGGCTTGAAGTGATTACAAGTTTACTTATTGGAAGTAACGAATTAACGAGTTCAGATATAAATTAAATACGGAACTAGATGACTATTGTACGAATTCACACTTAAACGTCCATACTACGTCTAGGACATACCCAAATTACTGTTAATGCTAAACAATGTTCACATTGATTTTATCAGTACAACTTTCTGATTTCCCAGAAATAGAGTGTCTTCTGTTAAACTCTGAGATTGTTGATGTAAAATTGTTCTGTACAAAATATTCTTTATAGACGGGGTTAAGAATATCCTGGAAGCATATACAATTATAAAGCAAGTATAATGGTCTGATTTCTGATTTTTAGGTGAGCCAGAAAATCTATCACAACAAGTAAAGCGTTAAAGCACCCTTTTAGAAAAATACAGTGGGGGCATTATAAGTCAGTTAATGCCGTCTTGAATTGTTTTCATCTGGTCGACTCGAATCTTAGTGTTGCTAAACTATTAAACGCAAGTGTGATAATTTCTTAAGAGATCAGTAACCTGTATTTCGGGTCATATTGTGAAGTGGTTTATCGAACATGCACAAACATTACACAGTTATGCATAAAATTAGTTAATAATCAATTAAAAGGTAATAAATTGTATCTATTTATGGTTGTGATAATTCAAAAAAACATTTTTTTTATAGTTTAAGGCAGTTTTAGTTTTTAGATCGAGTTGTGAAAACCACAGATGTAAATGAACTTGAATATTACTTAAAGGTTAGTTTATAATAAATATTTTGTAGAGTCTACTTTCGGTGAGCTCGACGAAGTTGTCACAATTGCAACCCGGTGTATGTACGTCAAGTACGTCCATTCGTCGTACGACAATCACCTTTTCATATTCAAACAACAGAGCATCATTTGTAAGAATATTTGTTTATCAAAGGTTAATTATTCTTGTAATGAAAATTCGTAAAGTTAGCGATACGTACCATTTTGAAATGAAGAATTAACGACCATTTCAAACAAAAACATAACCTCACATAGAATACATAGCACTGTATACAGTGTATGGAATCATTAAGCGTATGTTGAACTTTAGTCTGTCATACAATGTTTGATGTGGCTAATTAGGCTACCCAGATATTGAATTTTATACATTATTAAAAGGAAATGGACCTATTTTTGACATTGGAATGGGTGAATACGTACTATTTACCTCTTTTCTTGTGCATTTTTGAATGTTTTTGTTTATTTGTTTATCTTGAACAGATGAACTAATAACTGCATGTTGAGACATTTTTGAGATATATTATTTTTGAAAGTCGACGACACAATATTCATTCTACAAGTCGTCAGTAAATTAGAGGCACTAATCAAAGTTCTTTGTAGATTCCGGCTTTTTGAACAAAAATGAGTTCGAAAGCTATTAATTAATTATTTAAGATACGTTCATGTTATTCCAGAGGAATGAAATAAAAAAACTAATAACTATAAGTTTTAAATTGAATATTCCTCAACATAATAATTTATGACATAGCTTTTTTTGTCACAGTGACATTTGTTTTGGTTAATGTCGAAACTGACAGCGATTGCATAGACTTTGCATGTTCGAACAGTTTAACATTTAGATTTAGGAGTAACTTTTACACCACCACTTTCCACTGTTTCACTTTTCTTTGACAAGCTGCAAATCAAAGAAATCAATCAAACAGTATTATTGTCAGAGCATATTTATCGAAGCTGTATTCAATGAGAAAATGACAGTGGATTTTCGGGAAGGAAAACGGCAGAACATGAATTTTTGATTGTATGAATTTACACACTTAAAACAAAGAACTGTTTAAATGGAACTAGTTATTAAAAAGGCTGATTGTATCAATATCTTCGATCTAAAAGTTCCAGTTTTGCTTACAAAAATGAGACATATTAACAAATCAGAGTTAACATGTACGTGTTTTAACTACGTTTCTAACGATTATTCTTATTATGGGAACAGCTAGGTATATATATCTTCAGAAAAAGCTAACGCTAACAGTTTCACTAACTTTAAGATACACTCACTAAATGCAAATTAGCTACAGCTAAGTATTTAATTAAGAAACCTTAAGCAGATCAGAAATTATTGCAAACATAGCGAATGTCTGTTATAAATTCAAATGCTCGTTGAACGCGGAAGAGATGTTGTAACGCAAGTAAATCCTGTTTATTTCGTATTTTTAATATCTCCAAGTAAAACTGGATCTTAATATACCAAACTTATTTCTTTGTATGAGCTTTTTGTACGAATGCTTAATACTGAAAATTCCAAGAGTGCTCGTGGCTTCATTAAGTTATGCTGTTTTAGGGACATTTTATAAGATAACTTGAGAGCACCATTAAAAGATGTGACTAGCGTTTGGAAATAGTAAATATGATAAAGAAACGTTAACTTTGTATTTAGATATGATGTACCTATCTGTTCGTGTACGTAGATAAATAGGCTTACCAATAGTCTTTTTTTCAATTTAAAGACAACGTTTTTATCATTTTTCAGATATTCTTGAAATGTCAAAGGAGAGGTGAAATAAAAATTCTGTATATAAATTTCTCAGGAGTCACGCAATTGCTTATAGGCTTGCAAAAGAGAAAAATACTGGCAAAGTAATTTTAATTTTAAAAATACTGCATTAATTTCATACTTTACATCCAATTTGAATCGGTATCATTTTACCGAGAGAAATTTCTTTGTATAGACGAACAAATCAAATTATTTAATTTTCTAAATAATCTTAAAGTCTAGGGCACAAAAACACAGAACAGCCAGTTACTTCAAATTGAAGGGTAGAAATGTATATGAGAAATACTTTTATTCATAACATCACATTTTAAAGAACAAGGACAAAGAATAAGTAATTGTTTGTGTCGATAAGTAGAAAGATATTTTGTTTTATAAAAAAAAAACTCTTTATTAAAACTACCTAAAATTTTACCAACACTAATAAGATATCCCGCGGTAATGGCAAAAAATCTACTTAAAATTTAACATAATCCGAAAAGAACGTGAACTGTTTAAAGTTTTTTTGTGTTTAGATAAATTACGTGATCTTCATTCCCAAATCTCTTTAAGTTTTAGGCATATGTATGTCATATCGTCGAAGTTGCTCAGTATCCGTTTGAAATTTGTCTTCTTTTTTCTCACTTGTAATTAATTTGTTACTTGCTGTTCAAATATAATTCGTTTATGACTTGTCATCAAGTTGATAAATGTAACCTTTTCAATATTGCATAAATCAACCTCATATCCAATACCAAGTCTAATTTACAGCGACATAAAACAGCCAGCACCGGAACTCTGTCAAAATTCACATTAACTCTGGAAATTTATGATACTACTTCAAAAGGAATTGAATTCTTCAGAAAAGTTCCTGGTTTCTGTATCATTTAGACTGGTTGCACTCTTTCCTTTACAACCTTTATTCGCTCAAACGGACGTGATATGCTTCGCCTTTAATTCTGATCAGTCGGTCTCTTAGCAGAATCCCTCTAATACAATTCATCCTTCAGTTTTTAAGAGTTTGATTCAGTTACCCAAGTTATCAGTCATGGTGTGATATCGTTCATAAATTCTTGTTACTTTCTGTTTTAGTCTGACCTTTTCTTCTTGCAGTTAGTGCTTTAAGTATATTAATTTTATTTTTTCTCACAGTCGTTATTATCCTTGACACTAATTCTGTTATTACTTCTTACAAACGTTTTTAATAAAAATCTACTTATCGTAAATCCCCGCAAAGTGTTTTAAGGATTTTAGTCGATCTTTTGATGAAAATACCATAAGACTGAACCGCAAGTAAATGCAAGTCTTATTAAGTTTGAATTATGTCACATTAAAGTGCTATGTACTTGCCTGGTTTTCAGTCCGATCGTCTTTACCTAAAATGTGTGTCTGTCTGTCCGTAGTTTTTTCTATCATCCATTCATCTCTTGACAGAATTTTACGATTGCTTAGTTATGAGTTATGTATATGATAATGTGTTTCTTAAAACAACAGTCGATGTCTGTGTACTTAACACTTACTACTTTATCTTATTTTAAAGAAAGGTTCGTTTTGATCTTTGGACTTTAGATGTTCTTGTTGAAATGCTCATTTTCCTGTTTTTCTCTAAATGTATACTAATCTTTCTTGCAACATTCTTGTTCAAATGCTCATTTCATGTTTTCTCTTCGAGTGTGTATTGCTTACTCTTGCGGTGTTGTATTCAAAATTGTTAAAACCATCATTTCAATGTTTTTTTCCGGATTTGTTCAAACTCTTCATATGGTATTCTTGTTAAAATACTCATTCTAGGTTTTCCATTCGAGTAAAGCATCGCTCCGACTTGTGGCGTCCTTGTTTAAATACTTATACTTAAAAGTTATTACTGCGGATTTAGATTGATCCTTCTTGTGGTCTTCTTTTTTGTGATGTTCTTGGTTTCTTCTTTGGAGATAGATATGTAATCGATATCGACACGGGAATCCGTAATATCGGAGCAAAAACAGTTTGAAGACTGTGTAATGCTTAATGATGTTTCTGTCATTTGTTATCTCCAGACAATAATGTTACTCGGGCATCTCATCAAATAAGGCATGCAATGCATTGTCAAGGCTTGAGGATAATATTGTTTAATGAACTGATTTGTTTACAACACATCACTCTGGTATCAAATGAATGATAAAACAAATATTGTTTACGGCAGGCGACAACAAAAAGAGTATTTTTTCCGCAAATATGAAGGTCTCGTTTATTATTTAAGAATACACTTTCACTAATAGGAAAAACTTGGGAAAAGTCATTTCTTATAAACACATCTGTATTCCTGTTTAGAGTTTTTCACCAATAAGTGTCTGAAAAGATATCAACGTTCACAAGTTTACCCATTTACGTAGCTGGCTATCTCGACAACATAGAGTTGAACAACTTTTTATTATATGTTATAAAATCTGGGTGTTTTTTAATGTTTACTCGTTATGGTTCTTTTCGCAGACAGGTACTGGAATCCGTTTTTGTAACACGGCGATTTGGCGATGATATTACAAGATATCATTCATTAGGAACAAAACTTCAAACAAATACCTTACATTTAATGTTACATAACTTTGCATTTGTTTCTCTTCCATGTCTGTTGACGAGAAACAGTCAAAACTATGTATGAGACAAACTATTATTGAACATTTCTCACAATGCACTTTAGATGTTGTATTTCGTGGCGATTGAGTCTACTTTGATTTCAGAGAACTTAATCGTTCATGTTATTTATTCATCGTCATGTAAAATTTGTTCAAGTTATATTGCATATAAAGTTCATACTGTTTTTTATGCCCACACTTCAACAGTTGGAGGCATGTAGTATTGCTGCTGCCCGTCTGTGCATGGGTACGTATGTATATGAACGTAGGGGTCTGTCCGATCTATTACTGGTAAATACTGGAACTAAGGTTCATGAAACTTCAAAGAGTTATTAGGCATGACCAGCAGGTGACTATTGGTTTTGAATTCACTAAGTGAAAGTTTGCTGTCGCAAAGGCCACCTGTTTAAAACCATTGTTAGATCAATAACCGGCAAAACGTGGGCATAGATTCTTAAAACTGAAAGAGACATAGAGTATGACCAGCAGATGGTTCCTTTTGATTACTAGGTAAGTATGTCAAAGGTCAAGGTCACTTTTACGGCCTTTCTAGTACTTTTTTCTATATTTAGTCGTTTTTCTGTCAAGCTTGTCTTCGATCTAACAGCTCATTATCTCCATTTTTAAATGTAAACTTGTCTACATAGTTGAACAGAATACTGCTAGGATGCCTCTGTAACAGGCGCAAATAGCTGGGGCAACAGTGTCCTGATTTATGAGGCAAAGCCAACACAATCAATCTTCTTTAATCTTCTTTGAAACTGTTCTAAGCTTGCCTTGCGGTTTTATGGAATTGAATCAATGCGTTATACAAATGGAAACTAAATATCTCCTAATATACCTTATTTTTTTCTCTCAATATTTTATTACGACTACAGCCTAGAGCCATTTAAAACTTTAGAAAGCGTTTTTCATTTTTGTTTTGTTATCTTAATGTCTTTCAGAAAATGCATATTTATCAATACGAAGATTAAAAAAACCTCTTAAACTGAAGGAATACTTTACAAATTTAAATTTCCCTTTTTGTCAATTTAACTGAAACTTTTACCATCTTTTTGTCTTGTTCTGTCTGTATTTGAATGGTAACATTTAAACATGAAAGTCATTCTCAGACTTAAACTGGGGAATAAATTTGTCATCCCCCTTTTTGCCAATTTTGTGACAAAGGTAAATCAGTTAAATACTTTTTATCTCTGCTAAAACTCGGTCTGCAAGCAATTTTCTCACAGAAGTAATGTTCAGATTTAACTACAAATATGCTTTTGAATTTCAGCATATGTTATTTAATTATAAAAAGCTTTATAATATTAAGTGGGTAATTCTTAGATTAAAACTTTCTTTCAGTTTAATAAATCGTCACCTTGCACATTTCTAACTATTTTTGTCGTACCTTCCGGCGTATTTAGTTCAAACGTAGACGTGAAAGTTATTATTTATTAGTTTCTTTGCAATATCCTATACTAATCCACGAGGTTACTTTAAACGGGACTAGTTGAAAGAAAAGGTAAAAAACCTATGACATTTTTTCTTGACTTGGTCATGAATATAAAGCTACTTGGAATTGTCTGTGCACATTGAAGTTAATTTTTTACAATGCTGGAAATATATTAAACAACGTTTAGTTTACAGATTCTATTTAACAAAAGGGACTTCGAGTTGACAGTTCATAGAGAATATGTTGTAAACAGATTCAAATTGGTTTGAATTCAAGAAAAGTAGCGTTGGTATAATCTCCTTCGAAGAGGAAGGGGGTATATTGTTTTGTAGATGTCGGTTGGTTGATAAAAAAATTCTTTTCCGATCAATTACATAAGAACACATAGGCACAAGGCTTGAGATTTGGTAAATGAATTGGACATAATGATTAAATGATTCCTATTGCCTTAGGTTTGCTTGATCAAAGGACAAGATTACAAAAGCCCACACTTTGAAAATGGTTTCCTGTCAATAACTTCAGAACAACTATTCCAAGGACCTTCAAAAGAATGGTTTTGCAGTAAACGGACCATTCTTTTTTAGGCCAGCAGGATCAAAGGTCATGCTCTCTTTATGATTAGGATCTGGTTTTTGATCGACAACTTTCAAATAACTGCTTCCTTGAGATTCAAGATCCCTTAGCAGGGTAGCTGGGCATGTGTAGTTTAAACTGTTTGATTATATGCTCATTGTATTAAATGTCAAGTTCTTCATAAATGATTTTGAGTAAATTACTCGAGAATGAGAAATCAAGGAATTTTGAACATAGTTCAACTTAATGAGTAGATAACTGTGCAGCTCATTGTGCGGAGTCGTCGTTCTTGATTATTCTGGGGATTTCTGATAAGTGGAGCTTTAGCTCTTGTTATCAGTGTTATATAAATTTTATTGTAGAAGGTCACTGAAATTTAATGAAATCAGTGCATCATAATAATAGTCATATTACTGATAAGAGTAACTATCAAAACAGTGCTGAAATTGTAAAGAAGATTATTGTTTTTGCCACTGAAATAGCACTGTACATATCGATGCGTTGTTAAAAGGCTTTTTATATAGAATGGAAATCAGTTGGAGATTCTTGATTCTCCTTTTTTCAGTTTATCAGACACCATATTTATTTAGTTATTGGTAACTGATATATTTGATGTAACCTTTTCAATATTACATAAAACGTCTTGATTTATATCAAATTTGCTTTTTCGTAAACATAAAGCAGCATGAGTGGGATAGGTCTGTCAAACAAGCTGAGTCGATTAAACTTTTGATCGAAGAAACTTTTTTTCTCTTTGTACTTTTGTATCTTTGAACGAAAAGCTCCAAATAAGAGTAAATTTAGAAATAGATAAAAATAGATCTTGATTTAAAGAACATGAATAATTGTGTTTGCTAATGATAAAGAAATGCTCCGGGGCTGTCTCAGTAGAAACCGCAGCGGCATAATTTAAACCATTCCGGAAGGAAAATTTTCAAATGCATTTTTTTCTATTTTTAAACAAAAATATACCCCAACCTCATACACCAAATGTACTATACCATAATCTGCAGGCTTTATTTGGACAGATTATATTATCAAAGTTTCGAGTTGACTTGAAGTGATTACAAGTTTACTTATTTGCAGGTATCAAATAACCAGTTCAGGAACAAGTTGTATAAGGAACCAGCTGACTGGGTACGAATTCACAAGAAAACGTCCATACTACTTCTAAGACATACCCAAAATTCTGTCAATGCTAAACAATGTTCCACTTAACATTGTTGACGTAAACTTATTCTGAACAAAATATGCTTTATAGACGGGATTAATAATATCCTGGAAGCTTATACAATTATAAAGCATTCATAACGGTCTGATTTCTGATTGTCAGGTGAGCCAGAAAATCTATCACAATAAGTAAACCTTTAAAGCAACATTTTAAAATAATACAGACGGGGCATAATAAATCAGTTAATGCCTCTTGAATTGTTTTCAGCTCATCGACTCGAATTTTAGTGTTGCTATAATATTAAACACAAGTGTGATAATTTAATTTCTTAAGAGATCAGTAGCTGTATTTCGGGTCAGATTGTGGATTGGTTTATCAAGCAGGCACGAAAATTACAATATGTAAATTATGCATAAAACGATTTAATAATCAATTAAAAGGTTACTAATTGTATCTATTTATAGTTGCAATTATTCAAAATAAGCATTTTTTATAGTTTAAGGCAGTTTTAGATTTTACATCGAGTTGTGAAAACCACAGATGTAAATAAGGTTGAATATTACTTAAAGGTTAGTTTATAATAAATATTTTGTAGAGTCCACTTTCGGTGAGCTCGACGAAGTTGTCACAATGGCAACTTGGTGTATTTATGTCAAGTACTTCTATTTGTCGTACGGCAATCACCTTTTCATATTAAAACAACAGAGCATCAACTGTAAGAATATTTGTTTATCAAAGGTTAATTATTCTTGTAATGAAAATTCGTAAAGTTAGCGATACGTATCATTTTGAACTGAAGAATTAACGACTATTTCAAACAAAAACATAACCTTACATAGATTAAGTAGCAGTGTATAAAGTGTATGGAATCACTAAGCGTATGTTGAACTTTAGTCTGCCATACAGTTTTGATGTGGCTAATTAGGCTACCCAGATATTGAATTTTATACATTATTAAAAGGAAATGGGCCTGTGTTTTGACATTGGAATGGATACATACTATTTACCACTTCTCTTGTGCATTTTTGAATGTTTTTATTTGTTTGTTTGTTTACCTTGAAACAGAACAGGTGAACTTATAACTGCATGTTAAGTCATTTTTTAGTAGGGATGTAAGTGAACGTTCGAACGTTCGAAAGTTCGGATCCGATGCCGAACGTTCGAATGTATTTTTGGCATTCGAATGTTTAGAAAAAAAAGTCTATCATTTTTGTTTTCATGGGAAAATGAAATCATGAAGTGTTAAAGAAGTAAGAAAGGCGTTATAATCAGGTCAATTCACACCTATTGTTGCTTTAACACCTCTGTTAACACGTCTGGTCAGACGACCGTAAACTTCCGTCATCTTATGTTGGTGACCTGTGCTTTAAGCAAGTGTCACCTACAATAGCTAAGTCAAAACGTACTGGTATGTCCGTGTCAGAGTGTCGAGTCTGTGGTCAAACTAGGAAACAGAAGGAAGAAATTAAATACACAGACGTGTCAGTCAGTTACTGGCACTAACCCCGATTTTACTTTATTGTGGCGCGATTTTCGAAGTTATTTTATTCTCTCGCAAATTCTCTAACAGTTCACATCCGTAACGCTTATAATCAGTCAAAATGTCAACCATAACTTGGGCTTCGTCTCAATTTCTTTTTCTTTTCGACCTTCTAAGTATAAATTTAAATCGAAAGGTGATTTACCCATTAAGGATACCGGATACCGAGAAATACACATTTTGTCAATGAATTGGAAACACTCGGATCTTATCGAGTTAACCACGTCGAGAAGCAATCTCCTGGCAGTGATCTCCCCTTCACTGTTAAACTTAGCTGGATTTCAGAAATTATTTTTTATTCTTTTATCTTCAGTTATTATTGGAATTGCATCGATTTAACATGCCTTGATGTAATGAAATTGAAAAAAAGTTGAACATTTTGTTTATTTACGTTCGACTATCATCACGTGACATGCCTTTGTACTGAATGGAAAGTAAACGCTGCATGGAGTTTGGCCGAGAAGTTCGTGAAAACACTGTGTAACTATTGAGTACGAGTGATTCGAACGTTCGAACGTTCGTATGCAAAATGATCCGAACATTCGAATGCTAAAATGAACAAATTTTGCCATCCCTATTTTTTAGACATTTTATTTTTGATAGTCGACGTTGACACAACATTCATTCTACAAGTCGTTAGTAAATTTAAGGCACTAATCAAAGTTCTTTTTAGATGCCGGCTTTTTAAACAAAAATGAGTTCGAAAGCTATTAATTAATTTTTAATAATGCGTTCATGCTATTCCAGAGGAATAAATTAAAAAAACTAATAACTGTAAGTTTTAAATTGAATATTCCTTAACGTAATAATTTATGACATAGCTTTTTTGTCACAGTGACATTTGTTTTGGAAACTGAAAGCGATTTCACAGACTGCATGTTCGAACAGTTTAACATTTAGATTTAGGAGTAACAATTCCACTCCCACTTTCCACTCTTTCACTTTTCTTTGACAAGCAGCAAATCAAAGAAATCAATTACAAACAGCATTGTTGTTAAAGCATATTTATCGAGGCTGTATTCAATGAGAAAATGACAGTAGATTTCCGGAAAGGAAAAAAGGCAGAACGTGAATATTCGTTGTATGAATTTACGCACTAAAACAAAGAACTGTTTAAATGGAACTAGTTGTTAATTAGGCTGATGGCATCAATATCTTTGAGTTTAAAGTTCCAGTTTCACTTATAAAAATGAGATATACTAAGTTAGTTCATACGCATACATGTTAAACATATCAGAGTTAACATGTACGTGTTATAACTACGTTTTCAAAGAATATTCTCATTATGGGGACAGGTAAGTACATATACCTTCAGAAAACGCTAACAGTTTCACTAACTTTCAAATACACTCACTAAATGCAAATTAGCTACAGCTACGTAGCTAATTCAGAGACCCTAAGCAGATCTGAAATTATTGCAAACATAGCGAATGTCTGTTACAAATTCAAATACTCGTTTAACGCGGAAGAAATGTTGTAACGCAAGTAGATCCTGTTTATTTTGTATTTTTTTATTTCTCCAAGTGAAACTGGATCTTAATATACCAAACTAGCAACAATGTACTGAAATCTGCTTATAAAGAATAAATCTGTTTACATACCCCTTAATGCTTTAAAGCTGAGGAAACCTTTGAACGAGAAGATAATGCATGTGTCTGTGGAAACTTGATATATGCACGAAAACACTTGTTCCTTAACATTCCCATAAAACTTCTTCAACAAAATTAAATATATTGGAGAACATTCTCTGTCTAGTCTCAATATTTGAAAAGGTAATTATTTCTTTGTATGAGGTTTTTTAAGAGTGCTTAATACTGAAAATTCCACGAGTGCTCGCAGCTTCATTCAGTTATCTTGTTTAAGGAACATTTTGTAAATACCATTAAAAGATGTGTCTAGCATTTGGAAAAAACAAATAACATTAATGACTTCAAAGTGAAGGCTAGAAATGTACTCTTATACGAGAAATACGTTTATTCATTACATTAATTTTTAAAGAAAAGGGACAAAGAATAAGGATTTGTTAGGGTTGATACGTAGAAAGGTATTTTGTTTTATAAAAAAAATTCTTAAACCAACCTAAAATGTACCAATACTAATAAGATATCACGCGGTAATGGCAAAACATCTTCTTAAAACTTTACATAACCCGAAAAGAACATGAACCATTTAAAGTTCCTTTATGTTTAGATAAATAACGTGATCTTCTTTCCCAAAGCTCTTTAAATTTTAGGCATATGTATGTCATATTGTCGAAGTTGCTCAGTATCGTTTTGAAATTTGTCTTGTCTTCTCATTTCTCACTTGTAACCAAATGAATTTCGCTTATGACTAGTCATCAAGTTGATAAATGTAACCTTTTCAATATTGCATAAATCAACTCCATATCCAATACCAAGTCTAATTTACAGCGACATAAAAAAGCCTGCATCCGAACTCTGTCAAAATTCACATTAACTCTGGAAATTTATGATACTACTTCAAAAGGAATTGAATTCTTCAGAAAAGTTCCTGGTTTCTGTATCATTTAGACTGTTTAAACTCTTTCCTTGAGAACCTTTTTTCGCTCAACGGAACGTGATATGCTACGCCTTTAATTCTGATCAGCCGGTCCCTTAGCAGAATCCCTCTAATACAATTCATTGTACAGTTTTTGAGAGATTGATTCAGTTACTATGATGGCTGATTAGTGCCATGTCGTATGAGCGTGTTTTCGGGGCGAGAATACGAAAAAAACAATTTTCGCGTAGCGGGGCGAAAATTGCAATTTTGGCGTGTTTTCGCCCGGCGACCTCTTGCCCCGCCACATTCTATGTACCGTTTCTGTACCTAAAGTTTGTTGTGTCTTTGTATGACGGGGCGATAATGTGCCATGCGAAAACACGACAAATTTAATGTTTTGCCTTTCGCTTCGCCACACGAAAACATGCTACGTTCTATGTGTCGGGTTTTTTCCTTCAATTTGTCGTGTCTTTTTATTTTCGCCGCGCCAGGCGAAAACAAGTAAATTTGAAAAGTTAAATGTGTCGTATTTTCGCCTGGTGCCCCGCCACAAAAAGATGCGATATTGCATTTAACTTTTTCGCGTTCCGGTCACGCATGCACACACAAATTACACATATGTTTACATGGTACAAGGCTGATAAGTTAAATTCAAATATATTTACATAATTCTTAACTTCAAATTAAAACAAAAACAAAAAAATAAGGATACTATCATTGTTATTACTCTCCATTTTCTTCTGTATGTGTAGCATATGTGAAGTTGCTGTGCGCATGCCTTAACGGAAGGCGAAAAAACAAGGTGATTTTTTTAGTGTTTTCGCGTGGCGCCCCGCCATGAAAAGATACGACAGATTGCAGGGAAAACACGAGATTCAAAATGAGGCGTGTTTTTGCAAGGCGGGTTTTCGACCCGCAAGGTGAAAACACGACAAATTGAAGGTAAAAACACGACAGATAGAATGTGGCGCCTTTTCGCGAGGTCGGTCGAAAGGTCGCTACGTGAAAACGCGATAGAGTTATGATTTGTCGTATTTTCGCGTGGCGGGTTTTCGCCCCGCCATGCAAAGATACGACAAACTGTTGGTAAAGCCATGACACATAGAATTTGGCGTGTTTTCGTGTGGCGGGGCGAAAGGTCGCCTGGCGAAAACACGTCAAAGATACAATTTTCACATGGCGTGTTTTCGCGTTTTCGCCCGTCACAGTCTTTATTGCCCATGCCACTAACTCTACTATAATTTCTAACAAAAGTTTTAAATACAAATCTCCTAATCGTAAATCCCCATAAAGTGTTTGAAGGATTCTAGTCAATCTTTTTATGAAAATAACCTATGACTGAACCGCTTGTAAATGCAAGTCGTATAGTTTTGAATTAAGTTTGATTTATGCCAAAGTGAAGTGCTATATACTTGCCTAGTTTTCGGTCCGACCGTCTTTACCTAAAATGTGTGTCTTACTGTCCGTAGTTTTTTTCTATCACCTATTCATCTATCTCTTGACAGTAATTTACGTTTGCTTAGTTATGGGTTATGTATATGAGAATGTGTTCAACTTTCTTAAAATAACAGTCGATGTCTGTGTAGTTTACACTTACTTCTTTATATTATTTTAAAGAAATGTTCGTTTTGATCATCGGGACTTTCGATGTTTTTGTTGAAATGCTCATTTTCCTGTTTTTCTCTTAATGTGAACTGATTTGCGATGTTTTGGTTCAAGTGCTCATTTCATGTTTTCTCTTCGAGTGTGTATTGCTCACTCTTGCGGTGTTCTAGTCAAAATGTTCCTTTTCATACTTCTCTTTCATGCGCATATTTTCCAGCTGGTGGTCTTCTTGTTAAAATCCTCATTTTCATGTTTTTCTTCCGGATGTGTTTAAACACTTCATACGGTATTCTTTTTAAAATGCTCATTCTAGGTTTTCCGTTCGAGTAAAGCATTTCTCCGACTTGTGGCGTCCTTGTTGAAATACATATACTTACATGTTCTCCGTGTGGATGTATATTGATCCTTCTTGTTGTCTTCTTTTTTGTGGTGTTCTTGTTTTCTTGTCTCGACATAGAAACTGTTTTGATTAACGTCTTAAATAAATATAATATCAGTTAGTCTCTGCTAAAGAACAAAGAACTTTAATGTTGATTTCTTTTTAAAACGTTAACATAGATACTATGTTACTGATGGATTCTCGAGTTTATGGTAAAACGATAGCGCAAATCAAAGTCAGTTCGTAACGTGTTGTTATTATTTGTTCTCTTCAGTTTGAATGTCAATGCCTTTTGCACAACGTAGAAAGGTGTTAAAATGTTCGTAAAATATACGAATGATAAATGCTGAGGTATCCATATTGATTAATGGCCCTAACATAAATTTACTACGGTATTAAATTTTGAAGATATATTTTTATTTTTCTTAAATTATCGCAGTGCTTTAGAGACTCTCGATAGCGTAAGATTTTTATGGTCAAAGTGACCCTAAATATTGGATTAAAAAAGATCAAACTGCACTGTTGTGTTTTGGTAGAAAAACAAACGTTACTTATCCTATTACTTTAATACATTCGAAAGTTATAGTCCAAAGCTAATCTTGGTAAAAAGCGTTTATGATTGACAGTCATAAGTTAGATTAGGGAAAATAAGTACTTGTTACTTCTACTTAACATGTTTTATGATCATTCACTGAGTGATCAGCATTAACTTGACTGTCATGCATATTGATTATTTTCACACGAATATAACTCCAATTATAGTAATAAGGCGTAGTGAACACTTTGATATAATAAACGTCTGAATTGAAACTCTTTCTGTTTGAAACATGAAAATCTTATCGTAAAATAAAACAAAATATGCTTTAAAAAGGCTGTACAACAGGTATCTGCATTCTCTCAACAATTGCCCTTCTGTTGAAAATTTTAGGGAAATCAAACCAAACATTTCATTTGGGAAATAAGCCCAAATTAATTGTATGTATCTTAGTGAACTCTGTTTTTCCTTGTCGGAGCTGAATAATAAGGGAAGTTTTTCAAAGAATAGGGTACAATTAAGTCTAATTTGAAACAATTTGTGTCTGTTTCCGGGAGACATTGTTTTGTAGACGAATCAGTAAGACTTAATTTTCTTAATAACTCTTAATAACAATGCTTTGTGAAAACACTGGAAAGAACATTCGTTACTTAAAAAGGGCATGAAATGAGTCTTTATGAAGCGTTAAAGTTTTGGAATTTAATGTCGATGTACTTTATAATAGAAATTAGCTTTGAAATTATAGTTACAATAAATATTTATGATCTTTTTAGAGGCTAGAAGTAGAAAAAAATGATGCTGATTAAGTGTACATTATGTGAGGTTGCTAAATTACTTAGATGGTCACCGTTTCACGTGTGTTTGGTAACGGGCATATTTTTTCTCAACATTATGTTGCAGAAATCTCTAAACTTTGCAAAGAAGGAACTTGTTCTGACGGCTGATTTGTCTCATGTTTACGATCCTTTTATTTATTTATTTATTTATATTACTTTTATTACTTTTTTATTTCTTAAATCTACAAAGCACGAAAACACTAATGGCAGTGTGTACGCTCCATAGTTGCTTATAATTCCTTGACATTTTGCTTTTCTCATAAGCTTTCCACAATATTATCATGCGGTATTGGATTTTTATTTGCAAATCAAATATTATAACTCGTCCATGTCTAGACTTAAATGTTGTAGTATCACTTTTCCAATATTGTGAAGTAAATCGACACGATATCCCTTAAGACGATTAATTTACAAAGGAATGAAGAACTCAATCAGAATGTACAATTACTTTGCAAATAAATGAGATCTTTCTATGACTTGACGACCTAAAGGATCTAGAAAAAAATCTTATTTACTGTACATTGGTGATAAACTTCTTTTCTTTAAATTTCTTTTATATGTCTAGTCACTTTTTTGGTGATAGAGTAACCTCACTAATTGTACTAGACCTAAGCATTTCGTTACAACAAAGAAGACATTTTATTTAGGAAACGTAGCCATATGTTTACTGTGTACAAAACTTTGAGGTTTTGATCCTAAAAATCCTTCATTTAATGATATCGTTGAACTAAGTCAGCCTTGTTTGTTTCCGTGGTGCTTTAAAATTCGAAGAAAGTATTTTTAAATGAACATTTTGACGATTTTTCTGATAATGTTTGAAGATATTCTTATTAAGAGTCTTTCTTACATCTATCAAAATGTAACATATTTGTCAGTACCTCTTTGGCTAATGAAGCATAGTTTGGTCAGAAGCTTATTTCGTTTGTTGTTTTGGTTCATTAATGTTATCGTCACAATTTCTGGACTGTCAGCCGCCCTAATAGAAGTGCTTTCAACAGCTTATCGACATTTCCCATGAGTTAATTTGTTTTTGCCAAATCATATAAACAAAATTACGTATCACCATATGGTATTCGTTAGTGTAAAAGCGTTTCTACATGGATGTCTGCACATGAATCTGAAACGATGCATCAATATTTTCTTTATAACTTTCATGTTTTACTGTAGACGTTCATTCACAACGTCTTTTATTAGTTTTCTTTAGGAAACAATAAACTTATATGGGCATTATTTCGTCACATAGGTAAAGCATTGACAGACTTAATGCTTAAAGTATGTTTAAAAGTAAGTTTTTACAACACGAGAAAGTATGATTAGTATTTTAAGTAACATTTGCTAAGTCAACAGATCAACAAACAACTGGAAATTAATTCCTCAATACTTTACAACACCCCTCTTAATATTCTCTTTATGGTAAAGGAAACGTCAGTTGATGTGTCAAAGATTTACGAAAATAGTTCTTAGTACTCTATTATTCTATGTACAGTAGTTCTTCGAGTGATAGATTGAGAACTGTGTTAACACTGCCGGCTCTTGTAAGCTTAAAGTGGACCAGAACCAATCCAGGTATTCTACTGATCAAACCTTATTATCTTGAGTTTGAAGGTCATAAGAGCAGTTATTTTAGAGTTATTAACCTGAAACTGTTTTCAAAGTCCAGCCCCTTAAGCTTGACTCTTGATCCTGTGGGCCGTAAAATGAAAGGGATAATCTACCTATCATGCCTTACCATCCTGTACATTTCTTAGGTCATGGAGCAGTTGCTCTTGAGTTAGTTATAATAAACAGTATTCTCACGGCATACCTCTTTAAGCTTGACCTTTTACCTAAACACAAGATGCCCAACTTTCAAATCTCAAGTCGCTGTCCCTTAAACCACTTGACTCAAATATTTGAAATAAGGCATAATTAACAGAAAAAACGTTGGTATAATAGCAGAAGTACAATTCAGCAACATACCAGGCATATTTTGTCATAGGATTTTATCGATATGTTGTCTGAACTGTCAGTTGTCCATTTCTTGTTCATTAGCGCATTGACAACATTGCAATGCCTTGAAGGTTAATTATTAACACTGTTTGGACGATCACTCATACAGAAAATGCAGTTCGAAAACGATATGCCTTGATATTTGTTACTTGCAAGAGGTTGTCTATGGGCGTAGTTTTCAGAGTCAAGTTTAAACCAGTTGTAAAAGAAGCCAAACATTGTTGCCATGCAAGTTCTCAAATTTCACATTGTTTTCGTTTACTAAGAAAAGTGAAAAGCAGTTTCAATTGGACTTTCTGACCGTCACTTGTGAATTAATTCCCTTTAAACAAACCCTTAAAGTGCATTCTGTATTTGTTATTAGGACATTAATCACTACGGCAATATGCACAAACTGCATGCAAAAACAATCTAATCAATGACATGCACATTATGCGTTGATAAAATTGCAATCAAAGTGCTTGTGTTTCATATTCGATGCCTCCAAGCTTCATTCTAAAAAACTATTCTTGATACTGCTTTGGCGCCATTATTCTCTTTAGGTAATGGAGTGTCCTCATATAATTGCATAATTCTGTACAATACTTCGAATATTTCTAAAACTTTAAACCGACTGATGTGGTAAGATTGAGTATATAGATGACTAGTCTTTTAATGTTCTTTTGACACAGATAGAGAAGTACTTTGAATTATCCGGTTTCAAAAGGATTCAGACATAAACAAACGTACTGCAGGTATTATAAAAAATGTTTCCTCATCTACAGAAACTAACATAAAAGCATCAACAATCCGTTCGAGCATTATGTTAACTTGTTGCAGATTACAACAATCGTTTGTTTGGTTTCAGTGACATTTCACTGATTAAAGGTAAATGTGGCAAGTAAATTCTACACTTTAAGTATTAGTTGTACAGTTGTTTACAATGGTGCCAACTCAGACATATATCTACAAATTTCAGTATGTATCTCAAATCACACCAGATTTTTTCTATAAGGGAATTCACAAAGCTGTTTCGTATAAGCACTTGAAACACTGACTTTCAGGAGACCTTGTCGGCGCGAGGCTTAAACGTTTCTGTATCTAACAAGGTCAGATGAAGTATCTTAAGTCTTGAGACTGTCATAGCATTTTATGTTTAATTTCATTTAAACGTAGTAGTATTTTACATGGATATTTAAGATATTAAAAGTAAGGAGTGCATAAAAATGAAATTTTAATGAAAGCTTCCACCCAATTGAATATTTAGTTCAGTTTTTTCTGTTTTTGATTAAAAGATTGAGAAAAGTGAACGTTCTACTAAGATGTCCTTCTAGGTTTTTTGTCCGTGCTGCCCTCTGTTTCATAGTCATGTAGACAAAATAAACTTGAATGACAACTTGTACGCATCCAGTATAACTTTAAGGTTGATGCAGTCGAAGACATTATAGAAAAAGGACGGGATAATCTTGTACTGTTTTACTTTAGGCCATACCAAATTGTTTTTTCGTTTAGCGTCCACCCTAAGTTCAAAAACCTATCTAGCTATCCTGAAAACACAAACGAAGCCCCAAAAAATAAACAAGTCATACTGACTAGTATCTACACCAGGACATAATCATCAAGTTTCATATTCCACTTTGTAGAGACTTTTAATGCATTTCTTGAGTATTTTCAATCAAACCACCTATAAATTCAACTGAAAATATATTTCTGCATAGGTAAATTTACAACTGAGTCTATATTTGGAGTCAACTTGTCAATATCAACTCAGTTTCAACAATTCCATCCTATGCCACTAAAATCCAAGTGAGGTATCACTGTAAAAAATAGTCTCATTATTTCGCCTCCGAAGGTAAACCCATTTTAAAGGCTGATATTTTATTGTTGTTCACCTTCTACGTAAGCTGATATTTCATAGTTGTTCACCTTCTACGTCATAGAAAGTGAACAACTATAAAATATCAGCCTATAAAATGGGTTCACCTTCGAAGGCGAAATAGTGAGACTATGTAAAAAATTACTTAAGTAAACACTTCTTAAACATTCAATACTGAACACCAAAATATCATTTTTACTGGTATTTGTTTTTCTCTATCTGTTTTGTTTGGGTGTCTGTTGGCTTCACTGCGAAGATAACACAATTCTTTAAAATACTTCAAATGAATTTGGCTCCCTTATGAAAGAAGAATTCTCAGCAAAAATGTTACAAAAGTAATATCTGCTTAGTAACAAAATGTCATAAATAATGTCTTTGACTCTACCTATTTGAATTACATTAAATTTCTTTAACAAATTCTACCTCCAGCTCGCGTATACACTACACTTGAGAAATTCGACTGATAGCGAAAACATATAACAAATACTTCAATGCATACAATTTACATAAAACAATCATTTACTTGCTATTATCTTGAAAAACAATAAAAGGCATTAAAATCTTATTATAACTGACCAGAAACTAACCTCTTCTGACATCGCCAACAACTTTATACACGCATGGAACTTTTTTACACGACTCAATAAATACAAAATGGGGGTAAAGATGTAAAGGAGGTAATAACACTAGTCACGTATAAATTCTCGAACATACCGGAGAGCATTTAATGCTTTGGACAGTAAGGTCATAAGACAAAACAATGTTGTTGTTTTTTCCTACCTCAGAAGCTCAAACCTATCCGTCCGCGGACGCTAAACGAAAGAACGATTTGGTATGGCCTTACTTGAAAAACCTCGTAAATGCTTACTCAAAATAAGGGATCAAGTTATTGTCTTACACATGGCGCCAAAATACTTCGGAGTATCGGATTTTGCTATTTTCACATGGGGATAATACTTAAAGTAAAGTAAGACTTTAACTTCGGACATTGTCGTGGAATAAAATTCAAAATATTTTGTCAGCAATTATAGAACTTTGAAATACGTACTTTCTTTTAATAAATTCAATGAAGTGGGGCTTGCATAAATATTTGTCAATCGGATTTAATCGAAAATTTATTTAACTAAATGACCTTGGCAGTTTCCTACTAGCGACATTTGAAGTAGACACTGGAATTTTGTTAGGATTATTCTACGTAAGCTATCAGTTAAGATGTGTGTTATTTCGAAGAAAAAAAGATATATTTGAAATACTAGATATATATTTTTGTTAGCTTGGATTAACAGTTTTGGCGAATTTGTTTCATTCGAGCCTCTACTACTGCACTGGAGTAATGGTGCTTATCTTTTTGGAAAAGACGAGCAAGAAGATTTATACGGAGAGGTTAAAGAGACATACCCTTTTTACCTAACCAATGATATACTGTACAACTATTTTACTTGTTCGCTATAAAATAAAAATTATCGATTTTTAACAATTTTATGTTACGCATTCTTGCACGATGACTTAAAGTGTCCAAACTGGAACAAATGGTTATCCACCCAAAATGCTATTACAACACTCCATATCTATGGAAAGACTGTAAGTTTGATATTCACGTAACATTATAACAACGACACTCTATATCTATGGAAAGACTGTAAGTTTGATATTCACGTAACATTTGTCTTCATCTTCTCCTACTTTTAAATAAATCGGATTATTTGGCAGCAGACGCAGATCTCTAGAAATAATTTTCATCGAAAGTTTCCAAATCTCCTGGGAACTGCGCACTTACCATGTTATAGTTCTGGCTTCCAAAACTTTATAAGCCGCTTTTTTAACATTTTGTTCATTTATATGATGCGGCATTAAAGTTTTGGCTCAGACCCGTTGCGAAACCTAACCATAATAACACACATTCGTTTAACGTCGTTTCATACCATATAAACTATTGAAATATTAATAAATACAATAAAATTGCTTGTTTCGCAGAGAAATATCAGTTTCTCCGACTTACAGCCAGCAGCTTCGCGAGATCTCGTATGACGTAACCGCACGAACCGACATGACTATCTATTTTTAGACTTAATCGTAAACAAACTGCTTGACAGCACCTGTCTGTACAAGTAATGAAACTATACATGTATAAAATTGACAAGTGACAAGTGTCACAGAAAGCATTGGGTCTATATTATGGCACTCTTGCAATGATAATTCTCTTGGATACTTGTAAACAAATGCTGCGGAGTTAAAAGCACATGGTATTGTTTTCTTAACCGTCCGCGCGATGAACCCGTCAAGGTCATTCTCGTGATCACGTGGTCAAACATTTTGGCAAGATGGCGGCGGAGTGCTGAATTTTAAGGCATATCGGAAACTTTAAGGCATTTTGTGTTCCATATTATTTTTTTATGTCCTAATATTGGGCTTAGTAAAAATCTATTATATATAATTCTATCGGGATATGCTTTACTTTACTCAGTGGCATGCTTGATGAATGGATGCGAACGTGTCAGATTCCTGGCACGATTATTGGTAGACTTTCCCTACGGCGTTGACTTTAGCGTAGACGTCCTGTAACAGTATATAAATCGTGTACGCTGAAGACCTTAAGCTAACCATGTTAATGTGTTCACTCGTAACTTCTGCTTGAGCTCATTCGAATCGTTCATCTACAAGTTATCCATTACGATTTTTTAACAAAGATTTTAAGTGAAAAAACAGTTATTGCGAAATATACTGCAGATATTATATGGGCAACTTGTACAAAACCTTTCTGAACGCAATAATTCAAACTTTTTAAATCGGTATTTAGCCGTTGAAGTCTGTCGTCTGCAAATGACGTCATAAAAATCGTTAGAAAGAGTGAATTTGTAAAAAGAGACATTGCCTGTTGTAACTTAAACATAAAATATTCAACAATTCATCATTTTTAGCAGTTTAATTAAACATAAGTTTAAAGTTTATTGAAACTAATTAGTAAAAATAACCACAAACACAAGAACTAAAACTGACACAAATGTGTATAACCAGTCATCATTTAAATGACAATAAACATATCTGTATAAATTATTTTCATTTAGCACTTGATTTATTTGATTAAGTTACATATCTGAAATATTCAGGACTGCCTTAGAAACTGAATCATAAACGCCCCTCCTCCATTTCTCTGGTGCTATAAAGCTAGTAAGCGTATTTAAGAGTTCGTGTTATTAGCATTATTTTATATAAAATGCAGATTCGCATGTCTTTGTGTCTACCTTTGTGTCTAACTAACAAAGGAAGACTAAAAAACAAATAAAATAAAATAAACATGATCATGTTACGCACATAATCTGTATCATTATTTTTTTAAATTTCATTGTAAATTAACAAAAACAATTTGAATAGAAATTTTATTTTTCATAAATCATGTCAGAATCTGGCTTGTACAAAGATTAATTTCATTTCAACTGTTTTAAACTAGTGTTTACAATACAGACTGTTTCTTAATTAATATAAAAAGGAACATATATAAAATGTTTTATATTCTGTATTTAGATGAAAGAACTTTTCATTTTCACGTTTATATCTGTCATCAACTATTTTAAGGCTGAGAAAAAAATGAGCTAGAAAGTTTAGAATACTAGTAATCCCTCTAACGGAAATGGTTGACTGCCTTTTGAAAAGTCTAGTGCGTTTACCATAGATATCTAATAGTGTTGGGTATAGACTTAATATATTCCTCTTTTTGTAGTCCAAACTATTACATTTCGAATTTTATAGAAGTGATGCACGCACATCTAATAAGTGTCAAATTACTGTTGAACAAAAGTGTTCTTGAAATATTTCGCTTAATTACTAAAAAGGCATTGTCCATTTGAAAAGTAACGTACATATTTAAAGGAAATTTTCATTAAATATTGACTTGCTGCATAGCAGAGTGTTTAGATCTTGACCAGACTGCAAGAAAATACGAATCCTTGAAATATAACGCCATTGTAAGATGTAAAACAAAGCAGTAGAAAGATTAGTAAAGATGACCAAAAGCCTTTCTTACATGATATATTGACTGTATGTAAAAGCCCGACACAATATAAAGACAAAAATTTGTAGTTTTTAAGTGTTTGCGTATGTTGTGGTTTTATCTTTTTTAATTTTTCAGCTAAATAATAAGAATAATACGTATTGCTCACACATAGGCGAAAAACCCTCGACATCAACTTGCATTTCATTAGTATATATACCTTGTATATCGTTGGTGGTGTTCGTATGGATGCGTTTGCGTCGGTTGCGATAAGTTTCGTTCGTCGAAAAAATTTGACCACACTCAAAAAGTTGTTTGGATGAAAATTTCGTCTGTCATTGGTTAAGTTCGTTGCAATACGATTACCAATCGAAAAGTCTTCGCAAAGCGTTCGTCGATTGGCGTTGGAGGTCACAAGCTTTGGGTCATGATCAGCAAACTTACATTTCAAGTGATCGAGAACGATCCAATGACAAATCTTTGCCATAGTTTGCAAACTTGTACGAAATGTAGCAAATAATTACGTATTGTAGCTAATTGAATCCGAATTTCATGACGAACGAAAGTGAATTGTACAATGTAACGATTGGTTGGCATTCAGAAAATAAACGGCATACGGTTGCATACAAATCATTACGAAAGGTAAGTACAAAAAGTGAATCCACGCGAATTATCAGGCATCTAATTTTTTTAGTATTTTTGAGGACCTCAACATATGACTGTAGTGAATTCTTCAGTTTCATATATAAAAAGTAGTATGCTAATTTCAACATTATTAGTTAGTCCTTCGGGTGGTATTTTTGGAATGCATGTATATTTTCTCAACAGGATGATCAGGTTGCTCATCAGACTGCACTTCTATTGCTGGTTCCTTGGGTTTCTCTGGGTCTACAGCAGCAGCCTTCCTCGCTGTAGATCCTCTTTCCTTTGGCATACTTTTGGACTTTAAAAGAACTGAAAAAAATAAAATAAAAATCATACAGCAGTCATGCAGCAATACGACGTGGTGTCGAGTCGGAGAAAGAGTGTAAATTGACCCAATGTATAACGTTCGGTAACGGTCGGATTCAGAAATACCCTTTCGAAAATTTAGTCAGGTGTCAGAGAGTCAAACAAATGCATGATAACTTAAACAGTTAAGGATCATACCAGATGAGGTATGAGGAGCAGCATTCATGTATAGTACAGACCATGTGCGAAATATTGTGATGTGTTATTCTTAAGAATGTACCGTTTGAATCTATCACCAGTTATGAAGTGATTGCAAACACAATGCATGCACATGTTTAAAGATTGAACACTTATCATCACAATATTTACAGAGTTTTCTTGTACTATGTATTAAATCAGCTATTATGTTTAATTTAGTCTGTGAAACTTTCATCCGGCGTTAATCGGGTTTATTCGTTTCTTTACAAATTTCACTTAAGACAATAAAATGCATAAAAGCTCCTAAGTAAAATATTAGCGTTACATGAGGTGAAATAATAACACAGTTAAAATAATGGAATTGTGATAATGTTGCTAGAAAAGAAAGAAACACACACTTTATAAACAAAGATAGTTTTTAATTATTTTTTGTAAAGTGGATTAAAGTCCATAAACAGAAGTAAAAAAGGAAACTTATTGCTAAATAGCAAGGTAGTTTGATAATTACGCACGTTTTGGCACTAAAACATTTTTATCCTTTCAATCTTGAAATGACAAAATTTGCATTGCGTGTTTTTATAACTATGAACGATTTTTCTTTCAGATATATAAAAAAACAATCAACAGTGTTGAAAAAGAAAACGCTATTTAATTTAATCAGCATTAAAAAGACTTAAGGTATCTCATTTCCTTGTTGTAGTCATCACTTGATGCAAAATGAATGTGCTAACATAGATATTTAAATCTTTTTTTTTTTTGACAATCTGTTACTCATGTAGTACAAATTTGTGTGATAATGCATTAGTGTATCAATTAAGGAATATGCGTCATAATTACACATATGGATTGTCTTCTGTCATGGAATAAGGACAATAATGTTTGAAAATGTTAATAACCATTCTCTTACATTGTGAATATGAAAATTATGTATAAACAATTTTTTGTATCATATTCCTTTTGATACTCAAACCCGCTGCTGCAATTTTATCTGAATGCAAATTTTATCATAAGCATTACTCCTACAGTGTCATTTTCTGCCTTTGGCGTGTTGTTAAAGTAAATAGATTTTACCACTAAAAAGTTTAATTCCTTAACTAGCTTACTCTTTAAAAAATTGAATACAGTTGTAGAGGTTTATGTCTTTGGTATGCTGGTTACTTCAGTTCTTAGTATGTTAACAACTGTCGACACACGTCGTTGACATTTTTTATTTTTATGTTGTTGATATGATAGACACTGTACAATCTTATAAATCTTTGCATACAATACATTATCAAAAAAATAGACATCAAAATTTTTAACATCACAAAGGCACCTGTATCAGTACCATTATTAATAGTTTGACATAAGATAAATTTTAGACCATTTCAGTTATCGTTCATAAGTGATTCAAAAAGAAAAAGACTTAAGGTCAATTAATTCTGCTGTCTTAGCAGGTATTTTGGCCCAAAAATTGTTGCTTCTTCAAAATAAGTGTTCCTTACTTCACTGATTTAAAGAATAATCGAAAACTGTCAAGAGCAGTAAGGATTTGGAAGCTTAGGATGTTGAAAGTTTCAAGTTTTTGAACTTGACATGATTTGTCTTATGCTGTTGTCACAGAAGAAAATGTTTAAGGAATAACAACGACGTGGCATATAGACCGTTTATGTTTAGTCACTAGGCAAAGAAGTGGATTTAGATACAAAAACACTTTTTGTCAGTTTTTCTGATAACATATTTTGCGCTTTTCTTTTGCTAGTGCATGTTTTTCACAGATTTAAAAGTTTATAATTTCATTTGAGTTAATACTGAGAAACTTGCATTTGAACATTTTCTGTTCGGCATTGGTTTCAGACAATGTCTCTATTAAATCTTAAATATGTGTTAAAAAGTACAAACCGTTTTTAATTTTGTATTGTTTTATTTATTCCATTTCCAAGAATTAGAAGCAATAAATAGGTAAAACAATTTAATGTCAGTCATTCTACCAAGTATTATTTCCTAGTATCAGTACCTAATTGAGTAGGATGGTAGATGTATTGACACAAACAAACTTCCAGCACGATTCAGTCTTTGTACCCAAAACAGAAAAAACGGTATCAACAGATTTATCCTTTCCAACAGACTAAATGTTTTACGATAGTTTTTATGCTCCCCGAAGGGAGAGCATATAGTCGCCACCTTGTCCGTCTGTCCGTCCGTTGTGCTTGTCCGGAGCATAACTTGAAAACCCTTGGACATAATTTGTTTAAACTGCACACAATCTCCTTTTTTAGAAAAAAATTGTCAGGAGCATAACCTAAAACCATTGGACATAATTTGTTTAAACTGCACACAGTGGTAGAGGGCATTGAGGCGGAGTGCAATACCAAAGAACCATAACTCTATTTTGCCCCGTTTTTTAATTATCTTCCCTTTTAGAAAAATCTTGTCCGGAGCATAACCTGAAAACCCTTGGACATATTTTTTTTAAACTGCACACAGTGGTAGAGGGCATTGGGGCGGAGTGCAGTGCCAAAAATGTGCCCACTTTATGATTTTGCCTGTATGTTCTTGCCTTGCACATGTCCCTTTGGCTCCTGCTTCGGGGAGCATATGTCGGTTTTACCGATCGCCTTCTCTCGAGATAATTTAATTCCACATGGTTCATCAAGCAACATTAGTATTAAATATAAATTTTGCCGCCAGCCGATAAAAAGATCTTTAAATCTCTTTAAAGAAACAAAATGTTATCACGCCATCTATGAGCAACAGAAACAAGAAGGTTCCAATACATTTATCTAAATGAAAGAGTCATTATCAGAATATTTCAATTTGACGCTCAACCTTTTACCTGTTTTATCTACACAACATTTGACTAAAAGGGTTATCTGGAAGTTTAAAGAGCTGTCGACGATACATACTTGAACCTTTATAATTCCTTAATTAGATTAGAGAATCTTCAGTTAACCGTTAAAAAATAACGGAATAAAAGATTTAGAACATTGTTAACTCAATCATGGTCATATTTCCTGACAACTTTTGACAACCTATGTTAGTTTGTTAAAAATTCGTTTTCAAATCACACCTATATAAAACTGTAGAATTTCACTGATTTGCAACCAGTCATTTAAAAGAACACTATTTCATTTGTTTCCATATCTAACAAAATATTATCACTTTTGAAATTCGAAAATTTCATTTAGTTAAAAGCAATTATTTTCTAAATCTGACAATAGCACGAATTGTGGCTATAATATGTTTAAGGTTTTCTTTACATTATCATTGTCATGTTTACTGAATATAGTAAATAAAACACTTAATAAAGGAAAACCAGATTTTTTATGTTAATGAATTTGGCGAATATACGTTTCCAAAACGTTCGTGCGATTGAAATCCGACTCTGGATTTTTAATGGCTGCTTCGAATGGAAGAGCGAATATATTTGAAGAAGCTTCTTTTATCCAGGTCATAGACAGAACTAGCTAAATAGTTTTTTCTGTTTGCTGTGTGTTGTAGAGCGTGAATTTCAACACATTTTTCATCGAAGTTTTAAGACTTCAAATGCAACATAAAATGTATATTTTAACGTGAATTTTATTTAATACAAAACTGTCAACAGTATAAAATGTCAAGTGAACAAAAATCCTTAACATATTTCAGCAGATATATTTTGTTGGAACTCATCCATTTTCTCAAGTTGCTAATTTTATAATTATGACGTATGATGCCAACTTCATGCTTTGATGCAACTTATGTGAGTAAAAATTTACTTAATAGCAATTATAATAGATTGCCCAGACAGAGGTGAGATCTGTACATCGTACGATAAATGACATAAGTATAGGATGTGTATATTTTTTCTAAATGATGATATAATTTCTATTACAGTTTTGAAAGCTTAAATAAATGATGAAATAGATGAACTTAATATGTCATTTCTAATGACAAATATCAATTATACTTTGCATGTTTAAGATAATAAATATCCTACGTGCAATTCTAAGCATAATAGTTTTAATATCAGCATTATATAATCCATTATTGTATAGGTAACAAAAAGTTATTTTCCTCTATTTTACGGCGTAAATGAACATTACATTTCGTTACAAATATCGTTTTTATGAACCTCTGAAAAAATAGTTTATCTAAAATTCTGAATATATTGGTTGCGTTTATGTTGGACTCCTTTTAGATATCAGAGCCGCAAATGTGTTTAATTGGTTTCCGCTTCCAGAGTGCTAGGTGCATGATGAGATTCTGTGAACTTTGCTTAAAACTGAAGGACCTATAGTTCTAAACCTTAGCACGAAGAATTGAGTAATACTGTTCGATCATATCTCTTTTATCATTAGTGGTTCAGCTTTATCCTGGACGTCAAATGTTTTACAACGAAACATAAAGGAAACTCTTTTAATCTCTTCTTGCCTGAAACTAAGGCATCTAAAGGCCCAGAGACATCTTGCAGGTAACATTCTTGTTGAATCTGTGCCAAGATGGGGTCATATTTGCTACACCCGGTGGTCATATGCTTATATTCTAATAAAAGACAAACTTTTCTACCAAAATAATCATTAAATTAATACTTCTATAACCTGACATGGCGTGTAAAGCGTTGCAAAATTTGATTTGGTCATTTGCCTTTGATAATACTTGCATTATCTGTATTATATTATATCTATAATTTGTATTGTATATTCTTACGTTTATATTGCATAATCATCATTTGTATTGTATAATTCTTTATTAGTGTTTATCACGTGCATTCATGTTCTATTTCTGTTATTTGTATTTAATGTCTGCTATTTATATTGTAAACGGTATCATTTGTATTGTATGTCATGTTATTTGTTTTCTAAAACTGATACGTGTGAATTCAATACGCAATAAAACCAATTTATACAATAAAAATTAAAATATAGAATAGAAATAAAGAAATTATCAAATACAAATTATACAATAGTAATAGGATAATATTGAACACAAATGAAACGATATAGAATACAATTTGATATTATACAATACAAATTGAAATTAAGGAATGTAAATAAAGAAATTATCAAACACAATTACAAATTATACACTATAAATAGGAAAATATTAAACATAAATGAAACGATATAAAATATAAAGTGTTAAAGTATACAATACAAATATCAAAATCGAATATTGCAACGCATTACACGCCATAATCTGAATCTTTACCAAGTTTGTGTAAATAATGCTTCTGTTTTTAGCTTAAGTCTATCATTATCACCGTCGAATTAGCAGAAAAATGAAATTGAAACTACTTAAAGGCTTGCACTAATCCTAGCTGTGAACTCTCGTAACAATCAGAGCAGAGTTTAATGAGCTATGAATATTACAGGAAAGCAAATTAAATCTACAAGTAATCGGATAATGCGTTAGCATGAATAAATATATAATCTTGTTCGAAAAAAGACCGCTGTCACATGATTCTTCGACTGCTTTGAAATTCAAATAGAGGCCGCTCATTACAGAATAATTGGTTATATTTTTTCAAGATATTTTAGCAAATATTTACTATATCAGAAACAATTTGAATGAATTTATCTTTATTAATGAGATGACATGAACGTTTGATGTCGTGAATGGGTTGTTCTTTCAAAACTGTACAAGTGGACCCCGATCAAGGACTTAGAGCTTGGTGTGAGCATTATTGAGCCATCGCCATACCGGTCAAGTTCCGTTATGAAACTTTAAGAATGAAACATCTATCCTTGTGTCAGTCACATCTTAGCACACCTATCCGTAGTCAAGGCAATACTGAGACTCGTCTGTACAGAGGACTTGTATCGATTGATGTCTGGCCTAAGCACCATTATCCAATACCCATTCATACCGTTCCTGACGAAGTCTAGACCTAAGATCACTCTATTGTAGCCTAGGTCAGTTAGTAGTCTGGGTAGAGACATTCACTCAACATGTATTAGAATGTCTCCACAAAGCTGGGTAGCAGTTGCAAAACGGTTCCTTCGCGCCTGAATCAGTAGTTTATTATCACCACTTGACGTCGCCCTTTCACTGACCCCGCCATAACATATAACAGGTGTGCCATAATGTCAATAACTGGTGGTTACGGTGTGATGCACATCCAAGACTTCCCAAACCAACCTCACAGGGTCTGGCCCATTGTTCCACCATTCTTAAAGCGCACAGTCATTTTTGCTTAAAATCAGAGGTCTAACTCAATGAGCAGACCACTGAAAAAAATATGGATGTTGTGGAGGAAACTATATTCTCGTGCAGAACAATCGATGCGTGTTTTAAATGCCTGTCACACAATCGTTGTTTTCTTATGAACTTACTGTTTACGATGAGAACCATGTCGGTCAGTATGCTAAAGAAACGACATAGAAAAGAAATGTACTCAAACGTATCAAACCATACGTATTATTATATACCATAAACCTGGTACTCGGCAAACTTTGAGTAGTGCCTTAGAGTAATTAATAAAGTTAATGATAAAGTGGTGTGGTAATTTAAAACCTTATTCAGTTGTACAGGACGCCGCGCTATCAAGATCCACATATGAAACATCATGGATTTTAAAAATAAAGAGCCATCATCAAGGCAGATTTCACGGATTTTTCTATCAGCACAATAGTATAAAAGTATCAAGTGAATGTCGAAGACATCTTTTTTATGTTTATTTTTAAATATCTTTTAATTTCTTTAAATTACTTTTGAAGGTATTTAATATCATTAAGAGTGATTGTATTATATTTACATTATTTCTTTTTCATAATTTTTAACTTGCAGACACTTTAAAAGCTACACTTCATCAAAATGATGAAGATACGAAATGTAACTTAATTTTCCAGTTTTTGTACCAATGAATTTTGATGTGAAATTTTCTCGGAAACGGTCGTAAATAGCTATAAAAAGGTTTAAAAATCTATTACGCATTGATGATGCATTTAATGGAATAAGAGAAATTTAATATCTTTTTCATTATAATGTACTTGCTTTCCGCAAAATAATATATGTATTCCTTTTTTTCTCATCTATTAAGTGTCAAACTCCTTTCAGTGAGACACAGTGTACTTTTTAAACATGATTGAAATGTGAATAGTCTAAGTTTTAGTTGATCAGGCACATTGTCTTATATAGATTGACTTCTGCCCATCTGCATTCAACTAACGTAACGCATTATTTAAGGATTGAAATAAGCAAGAAAATTGTCCTGAAGCAATTATTTCTAAATGTTAGAAAAGTCCAGTGACGTGTTTAATAACCTAGTTTATGAAAAATCTTCTGTTTGTATAAGTTAAACATACAACTACAACAACCCCATCCCCCCCACACACACACAAATAAGGAAAGAAAAAAAGAACGAAAAAATATTTGAGAAAATGAACCGTTTTATTTTATTTTGTTTTTGACATAAATATATATCCCAACCTCCCAAACTGTTGAACACCTCTTTGCTTTTAATGTCTGTTAGTCAATATTTATTGCTTAAAACCATGTATATGGATAAAAATTATTGTAATAAATTAACATTCCGTGTATAAAAATAGTCATTTCATCACTTGTAACGGACATAGACTTGAATTGATCTATTTCAAATTACGAGAAAGGTCACACATGCTAAAGGCAAACAAAGCACGTGTTTTCTAAACAACAAACCTTTTTATTTTGTAAGAGATCAATCTTTTTTTTCTAAAAACATATTTTTTCAATGAACATGTGTGTTAGTCTTAGAACGCCTCTGTGCAACTTTGAGGGGTTTTGTTTCACAAAACTTACTAGAGATTCATGTATGGTAAAATAGAGCCGTCTAAAGTGTTTCACATACAGATTTGTTTTAAGAAACTGTCCAGCAAGGATTTTATCAACCCTTACAAGACAGATAATGGGAGCATTTTGTCCTAGTTTTGATACTTTTCATGCCGAAATTCCATTAATATAGTATGTATATCAGATGATGTCATTAAGATATGGACAAAGAAAGTTAAAGTATTGATAAAACCTGTTTTCTTGTTGCCAAACGATACAAGATGAGACTATACGTGTCTTCGTCCAGTAACTTTAGCATTGTGACACTTGTTTTTAGCTCTCGGTTTTTATGAAACGTTTGATGCTCTATGGTTTGTAGCAGTATGTTAAGAGGCCAAGGTAACGTTGCGTATAAATATATCATCCCTGTAAAATTTCAGTTTGACCCATTTTGTAACTTTAAGCAAACTGCCTTCTTTCCCTTTCAATTTTAAGTAATTAAGAGGTATTTGAGCAAAATGTGACATCATAATTTATCACCAGATCAAATCAATAATGCATCTGCTGAGAATGATATTTAAAACAATACGAAATCGGATGTGTAAAACGAATCCCCATGATGAATAGAGACTCTTGTATTACGGATATTTGAGGGTTCCTGGCAGTTCTAAATACTGTTTGGCAAAAACCGAAGCACCTTTTTAAATTGAAAGATTCCTGTCTTAAATAACAGAACAAAATACAAACACTCGTATGTTATAAGCGTGTCACATTTTAAAGTGTCATTTCCCTGATGCACAAATATGATGTGTCCCTTTCGAAGATGAATGTTTTAAGCATTTCTTATTAGTACTGTTAGTATTAGTACCTCCCTCTATGTTATCTTACTAGTATGCTGTACGGTTCGGGAACTAGACTACATGTATATTTATTTTATAAACTTAAACACATTAATACTGCATACATAAAGCTATTTAAAATTGCTAAAAGATCGTAAATTAACTTAGATATAATGTATTTTAAAATACAAAAATATTCATATTGAAGCTGTTGCGTTTCCTGTCATTTTAGAAAGTTTATTCTGCTTAAAGAAAAAAAAACTATAATAATTGTAGTATATAATACAAAGACCAAATGCTTGATTTTATTTTGCTTAACACTTTCATCTTTTAAAACATTATATTTAAGTTATTACTTATGCTAAAATGAATAATTCTCAGTGCTACTGCGAGTGAACGCAGTGAAGTTTATACGACCAATACTCTAAACTCATTTGTCTTTTGAATGGAAAGTCCAGGTGAATAAGAAAAAAATTGTCTCTTTCTTTTAACCTCTTTCTTTCAGTCAATGTGCAAAGGTGAAAACTCAATCAGTAATTGTCGGCTTTGTTTTCATTATCAAAGTCAGTTTTGTTGTTTCTTATGCTTATAGATATGTCGCGACTAAAACAGAGACGACGACCATCTTAGAATTAAGATAGGGTAGTTTGGAGTCATCGTCTTGATATATTTTACATCGACTGGACTGGGAAGGGAAACAACAAGTCCTTACAACTGTAATCTAGCTGTATGACTGCTTATTGTGTAACAGTACACGCGCCGATATTGTGGAATGTTGAAAGTCACTTTCATCATATTGGGCAGGTTGGACGGGGGAGGGGGGGGGGGGGTACGACACACATACATACATTGATTTTTTAAAGAAATTTTAAAACCTTTTCTTATCTGAAACCACAAGGCCCAGAGATCTGAATTGTTGTGTGAAGCATAGCTTAGAAAACCTGAACCATCTAGTCACTTCACCTCGGAGTCAGATATTTTACATTGATTTATAAAGTCAAACAGTTATTGCTTTTTTGCAAACTTTGCTCTTGTGGTCATTATTAGCTTTGCCTCACGGTTCAAATATTTTAAGGATCTTATAGAAGAAACCATAAGTCTGAGAGTTTCGAAACTTAGTGCGAAGCCATGTCTATTGACATTCTGCATTTTCCCACTGAGTTTTACATGCTAAGAACAAGTAAAACGCACGCTATATATAACTATGGCTAGATCTCAAATGTTCAATGTTGACAAATACCCAGTCGTAATAAGCGCACAAAGCAAAGAATACATCAGTACTTAAAATCATGTGTATGTTTTTTTTATTGTGATTTTACACATATTTGATTATATTCAGATAAACAGACTTAAGGTAGGTGAACGTTCTTTAGAGACTTTCCAGATGCTTGGCTTATGATTCAGCTGTCACCTACTTTGTAATTCTGGATAATTTCTTTCCATTTTTTCCGAATTTCGAGAAATGCAGGAACATTTAATACCATGTCAGAACATGTGGAATAATCACAAATAATTACCAGATTTTTATGTTGAGTAATGGTGTCTACTGAATTTAATAAAAGATTTGATAATATCCTTTAGATGAATGGAGAATCGTGTATTAGAGACAATTTTAATTAATATGGACTTTTTGCAATAATATTAAAAAGGGGAAATTCACAAATTATTCCCCTAAAAATTACTTCGGAAAAAGTACTTGTATAGCTCGAAACCTTTAACGTTTGAGCAGTGCCTATTGTACGGAAGCCAAATAGTGCCATTTTAACTTACAACTTCGATATTAGAATTTGGAACTTAGGAATTAGAAATTAGGACTTCGATATTAGACGAGAGACGCTGTGATACTCATTCTGGTTATTTGTATTTGTGACGTATTAAAACTGTGAAATGTCACTGTTTGCACTAAGAAACAATTACGGAGGAAACTTGAAAAAAAGATAATTACTACATTTGCCTTCTCTCCGTCCTTCTCGCTATCGTCCTCCATAGTACGGAAGCTTAATAGTGCCATTTTAACTTACTATTAGGCTTCCGTACTATTGCTTAGGCTTAACATTACCATTTGTGTCTGCGTTCTATATTCACTTTTTATTTCTTTGGTACATATTTTCTACATCATACAGACGTTCTGTGAGATCAAATGAAACATGCTTTTGTATCAGCATTAATCACTTCTTCTATGGCAAGTAGCCGCAATGAAACCCAGTATGACATATGAACCCAAGCTGCCTTGAATTTCTGTATCAGTGAAGATCTCGATAATAAAGAAAATATCACTCTCATCAATATTCATATGAATCGGCGTAAGTATTTTTGTAAGAGATTTCTAATTAAATATTCGAACATGTTCCACTATATTATACTAACACGCCCCAAGGAAACTGCGGTTATTTATTGACGTGCAATTTAAGTTATCACTAGTACGTGTCATACATCAGCAGCGTGGCAAAAGCCTTTTGAGTTGTGATCTGAAATTACAGTAATTCGGATGTAAGATACTTATATGAAATTATAAAATAAAATACTTTTAATGTCAAGATACGATCAGTTAGGGATGGCAATGTCTGATGAAGCAGACAAAAAGTAAAACGTCAACTAGTAACTTTCTTGTTTATTGATGACAAAACGTTGTCTGTTGTCTCATAGTTCATTTGTATGATGAAGAAACATATAAAACGCATTTACGATAAGCACATATTGTGAGAAGTGATAATTTTCCAGCTATCGGTCTAGACAGGCATTCCGTCCAATGTTTTATTTCTGTCAGAGGAGTAGTTAGAGCTATCTAGTTACTTCTGTGGCATTTGGAATCATTTTCATTCGACAAAATGGCATTTTGCAAGAACAATTTTATTGTGTGTTATTCATTTAATTATCATAAAAACTATGCTTCGGGTAGTTATAATTCGAAAAAAAATGCCTTATCGCAACGTTTTTCGAGGATTTTTCCATTGTTTGCTGCTGCGTCACCGCTAGATATACATACATCATGCAACAGATGAAAACTACGCGTACCATATTGTGATAATTTTTAATAAACTGAAAAAAATACTTTCATCTCACACAAAACCGCGCAGGCGGAGAAAGTACTCTATTTTAGAGATGCAATGAATCATGTTAAATGACATGATCCGTAAATACTTCGAAAGATGTGGACGCTCAGGTTAAGACATTACTGTAATAATCCGTTTATACATTTCTGAAAAGTTTCAGTGGACTGTATATGATTCCTTCTTAAAATAGATTGATTTAGGCAGAGGCAACCATGCTTATTAATCATGTAAATATGTCACAGACTATGAAAAAATAAGTAGCAAAAGTAATACAAAAACAAAACTAATGTTTGTGTGGTTATCGGCCCAGCGGCTTTACATTAGCGGCTTGTCGATCTAGCGTGCCGAACGTAGCGACATAAATGTCTTAGATATAGAGTAAATATTCTGTTCTCGATAATTATTATTAATAAAATCGTTGAATCGTTGATTATCACATTAAAAGATGTCAATTAAAGATTAAAGGATGTCAATTCAAACAAATGACGGGAACGTAAGAGGTTGCGATGACTTTTCCGAAATAAGTTGCAAGCAGCCTCGGATATTTTGCCTTTATGAAGTGATTATTTTCCAATGAAAAGCGATAGCTGCCTAAGATGATTATACACTCTGTATTAGAGTATAGGTAATTATGGGATGACTGTACGGAAGAAGTGATTTGTTTCACGGAAAGAAATGTTACCTCTCCGATGTGAGCTAGCGGCCCAGCTATATATAGAAAAACAATGTGTGTCGTAGTAGAATGTTTTTTTTTTTTCATTTAGACCCAACAAATAACATAATTAAAAGGGGTTGGCGATAACATTACAGTAAAATTTTATTGTTATTGTTGAAAATAAGTGTTGTCCCTTAAGATAAGAACGCATTCACCCTGATACAGAATAGATCTTTTTGGCCGATTGGCTTCTCGGACGTTAGTCCTGCTCGTTTAGGTCATTATGCCGCCAGTCCGCTTTTTATAATCCGTTAGGCCGCTGGGCCGCCAACAATGCGGAAATCATAGAATCATGACATGGGCACTACTTAAAATATCTTAATATTACCCTAAAATATCACACAAAAGATATCCAAAACATATGATAAATGACTGAAATTCACCATTACTATCAGATACAAGTACTCCATATAAATATTCGATATTAAAAGAAATACTTTATCTAACTTAATATGGCAGCATTATTCTTTCAAGCTGTTCCTGAAAAGGTCTCGAGTTCGGAAGTCTGGCAGCTTAAATGAACACATATAAAACATATTCGCAATAAGCACATATAGTGAGAAACAGTAAATTTCGTTCTGCCAGAGTAGATACCAAAATATTCAATATTTTCTTTTCCCCTGGAACGCATTAAGGAGGACACTTACGGATCGTGTCAAAAGTGTCTGCTTCTAAGCGCATACAGCTAAGCGATTACGATCACCAGGGTTTAAATCGGCGCCCCTTAGTTCTATATTTACTAATTATCTAAAGCTATTTTGTAGATTAGTCAGAAACTAGTCCTGTATATGTAACAAATGTCGTCTGCAAATTCTCAGGAGTCTCCAAATTAATTGAACATATGACAACTGCGAACCGATCAGATGACAAACTTGAATAACCTTTTTTGTTTAACAGGGGAACAAAATATTGTATATTACGACATAATGAGACATTTTATTTTTGCTAGTCATCGTTGGTACAATAGTCTTTCTACAAGTCTTTAGTCAAAAAATAGACCTATCACTAAATGTGATTAATACCCCCGCAAGACTGCTTCGGGACTGAGGAAGTTATTAGTAACAGAATTCTTTGTAAAAGAATTGAAATAAAGTTATGGTTGTGGGCAATTAAAGATAGTTGAGGTGCTTGTGTATTGCATTTCTTTTCACTGTGGTTGACCATTGTATGAAGTTGCATTGAATTCAACCATTAGTTTTCAAGTTATGCTCTGGACAAGGAAAACCAATAAAGGGCAATAAGTCTGCAGATATTGACGATGGAATTATTATTCTTAAACACTGCACTTCCTCTCATTGTGCATAACCATTGTATGAAGTTGCATTGAATTCAAATCATTAGTTTTCAAGTTATACTCCGGACAAGGAAATTGCAACAGACCGACCGACCGACCACCCAACCACCGGGTGACTCCTGTATACCCCCTCAAACTTCGTTTAGGGGGTAAAAAGAGGCACTAATATAAGTTGTAGAAACATTCCGGCTTCATGAACAATAATGATTTCGAAATCAGAAAATGAGCTATAACAAGTTAATAGTAAAACATTAACCTTGAACGCAGAGGTACACAATCAAATATGTAATTATAAGAGATTGATTGGAGGGACTGTTTTATCTGTAGGATAAAGGAACAGTAAAACTCTACAAACATAAAGATTCAGTTATATTCTCTAACACAAGATATTTATAAAGGATCCAGATATTTGCAAATCTGAAAACAGCCTTTAATATAGCATTTCTCTGGTTTGGTATTACGTTTGCTGCTGCCAAAATGTAAATGTCATGCAACACATGAAAACTGCATGGTTCATAAAGTGTTAATTATATACTAATAATAATGTATGTTCTTATAATATTTCGCTTTGTACTATCACGTAACTGGGTCCAATTATCACGCAACAAAACTAATTTCTTCGAATTTCATCACCTACGAAAAATGATATCCTTTTATCAGAAAGAAACTTTACTCACGTAGACGACTATATCGTCGATTTAATACGAGGCTGTGATCTAGAACGTTTCATTTATCACTTAATGTATTAAATGAATCTACTTATTGTCAGAGGGATTGCCCAGGGAGACATTCTCTGGCAGTGTCTTTTGATGGATCTTGTTGAAATTCTCAGTTGCCAGACTATGAATTTTAATTAGAATAATAGGGCACACACATTTTCTAAACATTCTATTGCATAGCTCAAATATATATGATAAGTGACAGATATTCAAGGAAACAACAAAACCTAAAGCATCAGAAATATCTGGAACATGTTCTTCTCTAATGTTGTTCTTAAGACTGTTTTTGTGCATATGGCATTGGATGCAAACATCTTTAGAATGTAAATATTTTTTTCTTATTACACTAACATTGTTATCAAATGTTGCAAGTGGTTCGTAACTTTTTAATGTAAATGAATAAATTCAGCAGATAGCATTAACCCATTGATTTTTAAAATTTAATACTAGGGAAATGCTTTGTTTGAAATAACACGTGTGTCATCGCCGGTAATCGAAATAAACCAGCACAGAAAATAAGATAACCATAATATATGTGATTTTAGAATTTTTATACTAAACAAGTACGTATTTTCAAGAACTGTAAAGCTGTGTGCAAATTTAGCTTTATGCAGTGATATATAATACAGTTGTAGAATATCAGTTTGTTTCCATTTTGTTATCAAAAGAATTTGGTTTTTGTATCAAATCTATTATTAATGTTTCAATGAAAAGTAATTATCTTGACTAAATATTTCACGAGGTTAAGAATCTGTGTAAAACCAAGTCGGAGTGCATCCGAATTAAAACTAAAACCTAAAAATTAACTCTAAAATCTGCATTGAATCTCCTGTTCAGTAATGTGTTTTCGAAATAAGATAAAACAGCAAAAAGAGCAGACAGAAACCTTTCAGTGAATGTAAGACAATGTTCGAAGAAATTTGAAATCATTATGATTGATGGCATTTTTATGAAATCGTCCTGAAAGTTCTTTTTTATTTTTTAATTTATTGTACTTTTTATCTGAAACGATTTCTCGACAGCTGCAAATACTTGTTAAGCTTGAAGCATCTTATCTATTTCATGTAATTGCTTGTTTAAATGTAACACTAATTCTGACAAATGTATCCGTTTTTTCTGTTTTACGAATTTCTGATCAAATGATAATGAAATTTCAAGAAAAATGGCATTGCTACTATCTATTTTCATGTAAAACGTCGTAAAATTTAAAATACATTGCGGTCATTAAGATGATTTGTTTAATTGTCACAGGTTTTATTTTTTTTAATACAAACAAACAAACAAAAACAAAACAAAAGAAGAATAGATTACAAGGCACAATACGAATGTGATTTGTAAACTTCTACAATTTCAAGCAATCTCTTGGTCGTTTATATAGATACAGACTTTAAAAATATGAGGTCACACGCGAGAACTTCGGTCCTTAATCCGGTAAAATCAGAATAAAAATATAGATCAAGATGCATGTTTCTTAAACGATGTCAGAAAAATATAAACGCAGTTACATTTAACACTTCTTTAAAGAAATGATAAATTCATAAATCCCTTCTTACTGCTCTAGACAAGTTTTATGTTTTAGTTTAGAAGGGCAGTGACTGATCGTGTAAAAAATGTCTGCCTTCGACTGTGTATAGCATATAATGTTAGAGACAAGAAATGTTTAAAATGACAATCTTAAAGAGTTCTCTGGAATAAATAATCTCAAGTGTTGAAGGTCTACAACACGCCGGTCCGAATGGTTGCATAGTTAGAAAATTGAAAATTAAAGATCACTATATGAGTTCAGTTACCTTCAAACTGAATAAATTAAATGTAGCGCAGTTAGAGCGAATGACGGCATAAGTGCATGTGTCGTTTAATCTTTAAAGAGGTTTTCGTAAACTGGTGCAGATATCATAGATATGATTTGTTGTAGGTGGATCCAACTTGAATAGGAAATATGTATGTCCTAAGAAATACCCTATTGTTTGAAAATACGTTTAAGTGATTACTTTTACATTGTTGCTAATCATAACTGTAAAAATATAATACTGTCAGAAACAGGTGAAATATGAAAACAGTCAGGCAAAAATATATAACACGCCTTACTCCTGGCAGTCTGCTTTGTTAATGCTCTCTGACGAGCTGTTGTCAACTAGTGTCATTGTGCAACAGCTGAGCACTACACGTTTCATGTACTAATTGCACTTAGCACAAAAATGGAAGTTTATCAACAATAATGAAATAGAAACACCCTTTAATATGGTAGCATTCAAGAAGCGCGCAAGGAAACTCACACAGAAGGAATATTAAACTGTCTGAATCACCCGTATTTTCTAAAGTATATGTTTTCTAACCTCCTTGTTGCTTAAAGGATCAATTCTTTTCTTGAAATATTTTGGATGAAACCCATTACAGTTTGAGGTACGTGTTTGCTTCGTCTGTTTTTCTCTATACCTCCCTGCAATGATTCGACTGTTTTATTATTTAGGTAGCAATCATAAATGAAATTTTTGGATCTTGATATCCATAAAAGCACCCAAGGCATTACAAGTAAGTAATAAAATAACAAGAGAGGAAATTATAGCTTCAGTCTGAGGATTTAATTCTTCCGAGGTATAATCTTTTTGAAATTTAAATGCATGTGTATTCCTCTTACATTCTTTAAATCAAAAAATAAATAAGAGACTTTTTGCTACAAGACTTAATGCAGTTAAGCTAAAATTTACATGATCATTTACCTAATGGATAATATATTCCCCTTAAAATTATATAAAATATAAAACAAATATATCTGTTTAGAAAGAGTATCCTTTGTCTGGCTGGAGAAACATATAATTGAGTTATCAGATGCCCTTTCTGTTGACCTATTGTGGACAACTGATTCTCGCACATGCATATTTAAGTAAAATGATTCCTGGCTGAAAAGACCAAGAAGACCAAAAGGTCACTCGTGCAAGAGAAACAAAACCTGTCTGAAACACCAGTGTAATAAAACATTTTAAGAAGCGTTGCAAGTACTCACTGATTTATGGTTAAAGTAATTTGCTTAATGTTGCATTGATTCCGACTTGCTAAGCACCTCACACGAGTTTGATTAGGGCACAAAATTTACTTTTCGTATTAAAAATACCGTCGAAAATACATACAAAACACACGGAATATAACAACGCTTAAAACGAAACAAACGACTTAACAATATGATATATACTGGAAAATGTGATATTTGAAAAAGCAATTGGAGTTGGGGGGGGGGGGATAATGTATTTGTTACCGAAGGTTTAATTGTGTTGATTTTCGACTTCGTATAATATCATATGCATCTGGACACCAATCGATTTTTTTATACGAAACTGGTCGCAGATCCATTTTGCCCACGACTGTAATATAAACATTGTTTTAGTATCTTTATGCATTTCTATAACAAAACGTCTGTATTGACCATTTTTGAAAATTATAATGTCAAAATACTATACAATTATATATCAAATGAAATATTGTATTCTTGTGATTTCAGCATGGTTAATTCAACAAATTAGCAGTATAAAGCTAATGTTTCCTTCCGAATGTTGTAAATGCCAAAACGACTCAATTCTCCTTTTTGCAAACAGAAAGAGGGAGAGATATATTCAGAACAAGACGTAAATGGTTTTAAAATAGTTCAAATATCTACGTTTGAAACATACATAATACGCAAATTGATATATGTGATCGGGATTGAAATGTTAAAAGACTTTTTAATGATAATGAACTTTCAAATTGTGAATATTTTTTTTATTTTCATATCAATTTTGTTGTCATTAAACTATTTTCACGAAGCAAATTGCACTTTAAAGTAGGATTGAAAGGTGAAAAATCTAGGTTTAGTTTCATCTGAAAAGTGGTTTGCATTTAAAATATCTTAAAGAGTTTTTTTTTACAGACCTGGCAAAAACAAAATGTATTAGTTTAACCAATCTCTACAAATCAAATATAAAAATGTATCAGTGAATCATTGTGTAGAAATATAGTTTAAACTGAATGCTTACTAATTCTGTGTCTACTTTTGGATTAGATTTAAACAAAATTGCCTGTCTTAGACTTTGAAAAGGACAGCACAAAGGCGCCGTGCAAACGATGGAAGGAAAGACTTCTAATCATGGCAAATGCGCGAATCGTGAAGGACTTGGAAACTTCCTCATTAAATTAAGTCTAGAAGTCTCTGTCTGCATTTAAACAATCAAATTGTTTTCAGAAAACGTGAACAGAAGCCGTTGTTGCTTAACGACATCTAAAAAATGTTATGTTAAGAAGAAGACAGCTCCCAGCGCAAACAGGGTACAAGGTTTGATAATAAAACATAACAAAGTCAGATATTATTCAAAGGTTCACAGCTAAACTGTTGCTTTAATTCTCTCATGGATTTCCTAAAGACATACACGTATTCAAGATTATTCTTTCTAGATGTGTTGACTCTCTCTCTGAAATAGTTTTGTCTGTAACTTTAAACTTGTTATACAAGCCTAATCATGAGTTGCCTCCAAGTAAGATCATTTTAAACGAAGTAATCTAGACATGTGCCTTTGCAGACGAGACAGCTAAAAGCAAAGCTCTGTTTTCGTGATGTTGCTTATAGGTTAAAAAGGTTTACAGTTACTTTAATATCTTTCAGGCATTCTGTTACCGTCTGTTCTGCAAATGGTGATTATAAAACCTCTGTCACATCAGATTACGGATGAGCTGTAAGCGTAACAGTTGTCAGATGCAGAATGTAAATGTAGGTCAGAACTTCACAAGTCAGCAGACGAAAATCTGTAGGAGATATAGAAATCCTTTTGTCAGATGTGTTGTCAGATTTGATCTGACGCATAAATGGACAAAGAAAAAGCAGAAATTCCTTGCAATACTTATAACATTATCTACAGTTGTCACACATAATCATTTTAACATCTTATTAACATACTGCAATTAATCTTCAAATATTAAAACATCGGAAGCGTATAAACAAGCCGAATAAGCTAAAATCACTGATTTTTCTGTCTGTCTAAAGTCACTTTATATTATTGTAAAACTTTATTAGAAAGTATTACATGTTCAAACTATCTTAAACGCCAAACGGATTACAAGCTGTTCACAATAGTTACTCTAAAATACATTCATTGACCTTTGCTGGCATTATCGCTACTAATTGGATGTTCAAGGTCATTATTGAGTTAAACACTGTACTTTATTCTGTATTAATAACCAGCCTATTATTTTTGTATAATATTCTTTTGCAAATTACTTTCATCTCTTATATAAGAATGTGGAAATTAGGTATCATCTTTTATAAGAGTCGAGGGCAATGACTTGAACAAAAACAGACAATTAACCAGACTTACTAGACACCCCATCTAGAGGTAATCTGAATAATAAAGATTATTAGTCCTTTAAATTCTGTGTACCTGTTGTTGGTGAATGCATTGTATTTGATTTCTGACTACGTATAAAATACTTACAGAAGTTCTGGCTCGTGTCCATGGTTTGAAGCTTGTCATTGGTTTCAGAACTGCGGTAATGTTTTTGTTGAAATCATTTACAGTGTAATGTTATTGAACAATAAGGTATGGGTTTTAGTTTGATCTGTGTAAACAGGTATAGTCAAGTGAAAAGAAAGTACTGCCGTGATGCTATTAAATCAAATTAGAAAAAAAAATAGATTGGGATGATGAAGAGAAAAAGGAAAACGCCGTCTTGTATACCAGCAGAAAATTACTTACTACAAGAAGAAAAATATCTCCTTGTTTCTGCAGCTTGAAAACAGCATTGGCAATTAATATGTATTGTGAGATACAACAAATTTCCATCTAACAGTCCATAAAGGTTTTAAATCAATATCTAAATTATTGTCCAGAGGACAATGAATGACAGTGTCAACATTACTGCATTCGATGCTGTAAAATAGAGAAAACCAGACTAGTAGATTTAAAACTCATGTACATTTTTGGTGTCTACATCGACCAAAACTATACATTTATGGTGAGAACCTGCCAGACGCCAGTCTGGTTAATTTTTATACAGTAGAAGAGACTTTTAATAGCAGAAAGTTAAATGCTAATCAGGTCACATTACACTTCTGTGAATTGCTAGGGAAATCTATTGCTTAACCAAATAAAAAACATAAACATTTTTTAAGAAGGTAAAGGAAAGTGACACAATCGGGCAAACTTACTGCCTTTCTTTCATCCTCCAACTAGCAGATACAGAGCAAAGTCATTGAGATGGTTGTTGTAACAAAAGCAACGACTTTAAATGTCATTGGCAACTTGGTATGCTCAAGTTTTTATTCAGAAGTGATGAAAGAGTTAAGCAACATTTAATGATCTGAACATTTGTGAATGCTCTGCGTTTAATATAGACCATTTTTCGCTGCGCACAAATTTTAGCTCAAGTTTGATAAATTCAATGTAGTTAATTGTCAAACAGGTAGACACATCTTTGTACAAGTAACAGTTTGGTGGCCTAATTTGTAGACTGTCGCGCGAGCAATCTGCAAACCTTTCATATATCTAAGTACAGAAAAAAAAGAATTTCATTCACGTAAACTTAAATGTAATACACCTCACAGTTTGTGATTTTAACATTTAGAGAAAAATCAGTTGCAGTTAATAATAATAATAATGATGATGCTGATAAAAATAAAAATAATAATAATTTAACAGATCTATAGACTGTGGATGATCTATTGCAGTTAAACAACATTAAATATGACCTTTTTATTTTGCTATGAACAAATTATTATAACATATTGTTACTCGATGTTATCGAGTTTATTATAAAGTTCTTCTTCAGTAGAATTTTTTTTTTCAAAAAATGCGAGGATGTGTTCCTAAGTTTCAACAATAGATTTGCATTACTTTCACAAGAAACTTGCTATTACTAGTTTCCAGTTTTAAAAATAGGAGAGGTCACGCATGCAACAGTTATAATGTTCTGAAATGTGTTTTTTTTTCTCCGAGAAGATTTACAGTAATTATAGATACATTCTCCAATAATATCCCTCGATCGTTTGTATTTGTCATTATATTAACAAAAACAAACAAACAAAGAAATATTTGTAACCCGATGCACTTGTCACATACACAATACTTTGTTGGTATAAAGGCACTTGATTGGAAAAGAGTACAATATTTCACACACACACACTATGTAGAGTAAAAATACCTTTACTAGTTTTTTTGTATATTTTACCTCAAATCTATGTTATGTCTGCTAAGAACACATCAACACCATAAAACTGCTAACTACTATTTTACACAAAACCTATGTAGCTGAAAGAGAATCACCATTAAGTTGCAAAGATTAAAATATTCTTTAGAATTACAAGCATATGATCATAATATATCATTAAGACAGCGAAAACAATTATGGAGACTTCTCATTTTAATGAAAGTTCATCCATAGGTGTAGCATTGTAATTGAATACTATTGGACTATGTCCAAAACACGCTATAACAGTTCGTGAATAACACTGTCAGCTTGAGAGGTATTGTTCGAATATATAAGAAAACCACACTGGGTTTTTTTCTGTCTTACTTTCAAAACATGGCAAGTACTATTCTTTATTTGAAGATAGTTTTGATCAAATGATTCGCCTTGCTTGTTCTTGAATACAGCTTTTAGAAAAGTATTATAGACAAGTCTTAATTTTCGTAGAATTGTTTGTCTAGACAGTCAAATTAATTTCTTATAAATTGTTTCATAAACTGACTCATGGTATCTCTGATTGTTTATTTCACGACTCCTTCTGTATCTGAATATGTTACATTTCATTATTATATAATACGTATTCTTTGTTTTCATCGTTTATGTAACTGTTCCGATAGCTCTACTGCTACTTTACCTATCCCGTCTATTTAAGGGTAAACGTAAAACGATCTACTCAGTCAAGCAATATGGCGCATTTTGTCCGTATAAAGCAATAAATCCAGACATTCTGAACTATCGAGCAGACGATCTAACTAATGAAACAAATTAAATATATTATCATTACATGAATATAGTACATTTTATTATCATATAATACACATTTTTTTGTTTTTACCGTTTATGTAACAGCTCCGATAGATCTGTCGCTACTATATTTATCTCGTCAATGTGAAGGTAAACAATCAACTCAGTCAAGCGATATGGCGCCTTTTTTTTGGCAATAAATCGAGACATTCTGAACTATCGAGCAGACGATTTAACTAATAAAGAAAGGTGTATATAGTCATTATGTCTCCCCCCAAAAATGGGGGAGACATATTGTTTTTCCCCTGGTTGTCCGTCCGTCCGTCCGTCTGTCCGTCACAAAATCGTGTCCGCTCTGTATCTTCCAAAGCCCTTAAAGGATTTTTATGAAACTTGGGTCAGATGTTCACTTCATCAAGACGACGTGCAGAACCCACTTTGCGGGTGTGGTGTCTCAAGGTCAAGGTCACACTTGGAGGTTAAATGTCAAATGCAACAAAATCGTGTCCGCTCTGTATCTTCAAAAGCCTTTGAAGGATTTTTATGAAACTTGGGTCAGATGTTCACCTCATCAAGGTGACGTGCAGAACCCACTTTGCGGGTGTGGTGTCTCAAGGTCAAGGTCACACTTGGAGGTTAAATGTCAAATGCCACAAAATCGTGTCCGCTCTGTATCTTCAAAAGCCCTTGAAGGATTTTTATGAAACTTGGGTCAGATGTTCACCTCATCAGGGGAGACATATTGTTTTTTCCCGGTTGTCTGTCTGTCCGTCCGTCTGTCCGTCACAAAATCGTGTCCGCTCTGTATCTACTACTCTCCTGCGCATCGGTCGAATGTTTCACTCTCTTACCTCTGCTAAAATTCAATTTTCAGAACGATATTTTTATTTTTAGACAGGGAAATCCACAGTAACTTTTTAGCTAATCAGTGACTAGCTTACAACGAAATGTCCATACATAAAATTGACAACCCAAAATGTAAACAAACTATGCATGTCTGCATTTCACTTTTCAAAGTGATTTTTAATATGTATACGTAAATAAACCAGTAAAACTATCAAAAAAATTTAAAAGCATGATGGTATGGTTGTTTTAAGACGTTTACGTAAATGCATAGTTGAAATGTGTTTACAAAGTTGTCAGGAAACACCCGTCTATTTATAATTTTTGGAATCACATGATCGTTTAAACCAATGAAAAATGGTTTAAAGATTTTTCGGTTTTAGGGATATTGGTGCACTTTCAGTGGTTGCTTGAAAGTTCATTGTAAAGGTCAATATCATAAATCTACTCTTATTAAAGCAGCGGTGTGAAGTAAGGGTAGTGTATTCATTTAGCTGCTGAGGGAGCGTATGTATCTACCAAAGCCCTTGAAGGATTTTTATGAAACTTGGGTCAGATGTTCACCTCATCAAGGCGACATGCAGAATCAACTTTGCGGGTGTGGTGTCTCAAGGTCAAGGTCACACTTGGAGGTTAAATGTCAAATGCCACAAAATCGTGTCCGCTCTGTATCTTCCAAAGCCCTTGAAGGATTTTTATGAAACTTGGGTCAGATGTTCACCTCATCAAGGTGACATGCAGAACCCACTTTGAGGGTGTTGTGTCTCAAGGTCAAGGTCACACTTGGAGGTTAAATGTCAAATTTTACAATCGTCTGATTCAATACTGCCTGCAGCAACTGGCTGGGGGGAGACATATGTTTTTGTTCAATCAAAAACCATTTCTAGTTATTATGTAGTTGTTCTCATTTTTTGGTTTGTGCTCTTTTCTTAATTTCAAGCTTTCCTTTCAATATCTGTAAATGTACAAGTAAGTTTTAATGTTTTTAGAATGTGTCTGAGCTAATTTATGCGGTCATAATTCCCCATGGACTTTAAAGAAAAAAATGAAACAGTACATACATTGAAGCAATGCGGAGTAAACGGATTGATTGTTCAGTAACATTTGAAATGACTTTCATTGACGATGTAAAATAAAAATGCAGAAATGACAGTTTGTATTATCCTATTATCCCGCTTTCCTTATATTGACGGTAAATGTTCACACTCATGCAGTCATGATTATGAAGTATAACAGTGTAATATTGTCCTTAATCATCTGTTAATACAAACGCAACATTATGTACTTTTGACACATTTGCGTATGAATAAAGCGTTTTACTTGTTTTGTTTTTCCTAATTATGAACTTCCATCTAAAAATAATTTAACTACTGTCACTCTTTCACCTTTAGATACAACAGCAACAGATGGAAACAAAATGAAAATGGATCACTGTGATAAATGGTGTTTATAACTTACAATAAGTAAAAAAGGGATTTCCTTTCAGAGGTGCAAAAAACATGTACACAAAAAGTACGGTAACTGTAATTGATTTCAGACGACGATGAACTTTTTTTTGTGAGGCTAATTGTTTAAAAGAATTAAATTTGGAGCCACTATGTCACATCTGTATTAAAAAACAAATTAATTTTTGAAAATCCGGAGACATACGAATAACTTGAAATTACAAGAGATTTCTAGATATCTATATATCTTGCTTGCTATGTAATTCACATTTGCCTTTGAAAGAGGTGCAGAGTATTTTTCAATGAAAATTTATTATCATTGCAAAGACATATAGAGCATTCTTAAACCACAGATATTATTTTCAATAACCGAAAGGCACATAAAATCAAGCATAGCCAATTGGGTTTTCAAAATAAAAACCTGTACGATTATCGTCGTGAAATCCCTATCGATCTTTTCAGGCAATCTTTTAAAGTACTTCCAAAATCCCAGTCAGTCACTTGCGGAGAAATTGGTTAGTAAACTGGTTGGAACCCAGGAACACTGGTTAGGCGGACTGAACGCCGGAATATGACCTTAGCAGTTGAAACGGGCGTTAACCCCCAATCAAAAATATTCCCACTCTCTAAAAAGTATTTCTGTTTTCATTTGATCAAAATTCTCAGTATGAACTTTTCTGTTCTTTTTAGTTTTCATAATGCTTAGATTCTCTTTTCCTTCACTTGTCAGAACGTGTAATAATCAAAAATAATAACTCGATTAAATCAGGTGATTTGTTTTCTTGAGGCTAACAAAATCAGTTTTTAGAAACAGAACACTCAATGGACTGGGAACAGTAATTTGGAAAAATTGAAATTTTCGTGCTCCATGCAGATTTGGTAAAATTACTTTCATATAACACACAAAGAAATTTAGTAAAACAATAGTTGTATAAACAAGAACTGTCACTGTAAGATGACAATGCCCCCGAAAGTGGTGCTTTGACCTTTGATCTGAGAACCAGTCATTCAGGGGTCAAGGTCAAATAAATATAGGTCAATGGGAAGGGGTTATCTAAAGGGGGTTGTGTCCAAGTATAAAGTAAATCCACTTTCTAATAAGGAAGTTATGGGCAATGTGAAAATTTCCAGACAACTGGATCTTCAAGGTGAAGGTCATTCAGCAGTCAAGGTCAAATAAATACAGATCAGTGAGATGGTCTTGTCCAAAGTGGTGTTGTGTGTAAGTATGAAGTATATCCACTTACTAATTTGGAAATTATAGCAAAATAATAGTTTCTGCACGATTGGATATTCAGGGGTCAAGGTCAGATAATTACAGGTCAGCGGGAAGATCATTCTAAGTGGGTGTTGAGTCCAAGTATGAATAAATCCATTTACTAATAAGGAAGTTATGACCAATATTAAAGTTTTTGGACAATTGGATCTTCAAAATGAAGGTCATTCAAGGGTCAAGGTCAAATAATTATAGGTCAGTGTAAAGGTCTTGTCCAAAGGGTCGTTGTGTCCAAGTATGAAGTAAATCCACTGACTAATAAGAAAGTTATTGCCAATGTTAAAGTTTTCGGACGGACTGACGGACAAACAAGGTCAATCAAGTATAGGTCAGTGAAAAGGCCTTGTCCAAAGGGGTGTTAAGTCCAAGTATGAAGTAAATCCACTAACTAATAAAGAAGTTATTGCCAATGTTAAAGTTTTTGAACAATTGGATCTTCAAGGTGAAGGTCAATCAAGGGTCAAGGTCAAATAATTATAGGTCAGTGTAAAGGTCTTGTCCAAAGGGTCGTTGTGTCCAAGTATGAAGTAAATCCACTGACTAATAAGAAAGTTATTGCCAATGTTAAAGTTTTCGGACGGACTGACGGACGGACAGTTCAAAAACAATATGCCTCCCTTCGGGGGTATAAAAATTGTTTTAATGTGGTTTGACAACTTCTCAAGTATATGAAATTATTGTTTCTTTTTATACAACAGTCACAAGAAATCTTACTGTCAAACGTTCTTAAGTAATACGTTTTCTTTTGAGAAATGTTCAAAAATAAATATTATAACTGGACACGAACTTTAAAAGCTATATATTTTAGCGGATATAAGCAGGAAAAAATGCACCTATTTCCATTCAAGCATAAAATCGCCTGTTTTTGCCCGTTTTGCCTATGTTTTAACGAGAGCAAAAAGGTGTGTTAACAAGGAAGTTCTCGCGCTCACGCGCTGTTATTACCCGTTTTCAGTTATGCGCGTTACAGGGCCTTTGTAAATAATGGACGCTGATCCGTCTTTTTTTCCCCAAATCGGCAGTTTATGTAACTTTGCAGGTCGGAACGTAGACGAAACATTCCATAAATATTTTTTTTAAACAGTTTTTTAATCGACACCTTTTAAGTTTCAAGATGGCCGCTCGACAGGTTGAAACATGTTGACGTGTCGCCCTGGAAAGTATATTTAAAACACGTATCCATAACAACCTAAAGGCGACTGTACTATTTTTGTTTTGTTTTCGTAAACATGTCTTTTTTAGATCATTTTATGCTAGAATAGCGTTAAAGCATGTTTTTTCGAGTCATAACATTTAAAGATGTTATAACACGAAAAAACGTGCGTTAACCCTATATTTGTTTTTTATATTTGTTCTTCATAGACATTAACATTATCAATCTTTTAAAAAAAAAGTCTGTTTATAACACAGAATGTAACTCCTTGAAAGATATTGTCCAAATGCACTTATTTGACTTAATGAAGACTTTTGTGTAGATGCCATTATAACCGCTTGATACTTCAAGCTGAGATAGTTTCACGGTGCCCATAGCCGTATGCCATTCCTTTGAAAATAAAACTGTGTGCATGATATTAATTTACAATTTTTTAGATAACAGAAACTTGATATAGCACGAAATTGTCCTTGTCTGATGAGACAACAATCCCTTTCATCAGATAAATGTCATCTTGATCAAACCGCCATGCCCTTATATATACAGAATTGCTTTTAAATTATATGTTTTTTATGCAGAAATGTTATGAACAAAAAAAACTTGTCTATGCGACTTTCGTTTTGAGCGTAGGTTTCGAGGACAAGCGACATGATACGAGGTTTGTCCGGAAAGTAATAGGACAAGTTAGAAAAGTGAAATTGTCATTTAGTTATCGATATACAGTTTAGAATGCCTTAGGACTACTTATTTTCAATAAAACTGCAATTTTTGGAGACTTTTTGACCACTCATATCTAATACACAACAAAAAGTATCTAACCAATGAACACGCTACGGCGCATTTTGAACGTCGTCAGAACGTTACGCTTTTGTACATCATTCCTTCTCAAAGTATTCACCATGGTGACTAATGTATTATATTTGTTGTTTTATGCATTTTCTATATATTTCGTTAATAAAACCTTGCTGTAGTACTTTATAATCGATCTAACTACTGTGGTCAGTTATTGTAGATTAGTTGAGGGAAAAACTCGAATGGAGCAAGGTCTGACCAGCGTGTCTCAATCGCTCATATCCTAGAAATTAATAGTCAGTTGTAAACACGACTTGCGGAAATATTGTGTTGATAATATTATGTTCTCGATGTCTATTGTGTCTACTGGAATCGTTTCCGATTGCACACCAAACTTGATAACACTCCGAAGATCCTTTACTGACGTAAGGTCGCTCATTTTCTCCTTCTCCTTTTACCACTTTATCCAATTACCGGGCATTAAAACTACTTTGATGCGAAAAATAACGGCAAATTTTGTGATAACGTCACCGAGTATTAAAATGACATAATATAACGCCTAAAGAATGTTGGCGCCAATTTTCCCATATCCTGGGTTTACACTTTTCCGGTTATGATATTTAGATTTTTCGCTTATTTCAAAGTTCGCCATAGTACATTACGGACGTTACTATGGTGACTTAAGCGACAGTATACGTGTAGAAATATAGTTTGAACTTTAAAGATTCAATAGCTTAAACCCCGATGAAAATTCTGGTATAATATTTTTAACGTGAGTGGAAAAAGTTCCAAATATTGACCTTGTCCTATTACTTTCCGGACAAGCGTCGTATATGTCTTTCTTTTCTATTTTAGAGAAAGCTTGAACGGGTTTGCGCATCAATTCAATATTCTGCTCTTACTGAAATCAAATTTGCATTTCTACAAAACACGCAAAGCTTTGAATGGCAATAACTTCAATAAACTTTAAGCTGGGAAATCCCTTGTCGTTTATTCTATGTAAAATGTCATTTACGTCATATCTTTTACCAATTTAGTATTTCAGTTTCAACTTAACGGCGGGCATAAGTTACACATCGCGTTTCAGATTCATCATGTTTATGCACTAAATGTACCAGTATAGTGCAAACTTTATCTATGCAATATATCAAAATGCTCATTTACGATTTGCAGAGGTTTCATATTCTGTTACCCAACAGTAACTTAATTTTGCCTTAACTTGAACAAATGAGACATTTTGTATAGACTGTCTTCGAATAACCTTCGATTGCACTCATCAAGAACAAATGAAAGACTGCAACAATTTTGCACTGTACTTAAATGTTGCACGTGATCACTAGTTTCTCTTTTTGGTCAATATTTATATTGTTTATGGCGATATTTGGCCTCATAACATCTCTCTGTAATACAGAAATCCAAAGAGACATAACTTTACAGTTTTGTCGATGACTTTATCTCACTGCTACATACATCGAAGTAAGTGTACGTTTAAGATTATATTTGAATTCATTGACAATGAAAGCAGTTGACATGGCAAACATATTTTATAATTTTGTTCAACGATCTTACATTTTCTTTTATCAACCGATGGAATTTCTGTGCCATTGTAAACGTTTCCCACTTCTTGATAAACATTGTTTCAAAGAGGTAAACGATTTTTTTTAATTATCAACAGAAGCTGTTGCTTGAATACAAATATTTGCAAACGGAAGTGATTAAATGAATCACTTTGAAAATAGTTGGATTGCATGTACAGTTCAATTATGTTAAACCTCTATGTTTAAAATCAGTTGCAAACAAGTGATGATGATATAAAATTTAAGTCGATAATGTAAATTGTTCGATTAACAGAATATATATATATATGTGTGTGTGTGTGTGTGTGTGTGATATCGATATTCACGAGTTTATAATAAAATTAGTCGACAATAGAATTTCTCTATAGACAATGTGAGAATGTGGAACTCAAAAATAGACCTGCTTACTTTTAAAAGAACACTTGCTATAATTTCCATTTTTAAAGGTATTAATTGACACGCACGCAACAGACATAATGTTCAGAAACGTGCTTTTTTCTGGTAGACTAATTGTCGAGAAGATTTAGTCTAGAAAGAAGCCTTCTTTTAACATCCCTCTGTCGTTCCTATTTGTGATTTTCTAAGAAATAAAACATTTGTAGCTTCATGTTGTTATAAATGCACTTAATTGAAAAAGATCACAATAGATCACACACACACACACACACTCAAATTATGTAAAGTAATATTTTTACAAGTTTATTTGTATATTTTACCTCCGAATTTGTGTTATGTGTGCCAAGAACACACCAACACAAACAACCTACTGTTAACTACTATTTTACACAAAACCTCAGTAGCTGTAGGGTGTTTACAATCTGGTGGCACAGACTATTAAATAGTTGTATATCATAAAGACAGCAAACAAATATTGGAGACTACTTTGAATTAATGAAGGTTTATTCTTGGGTGCAGCATTGAAATTTTACTATTAGACATTGTCCAAAAAACATAAGTATTTGTAAATAACACTGTCAGATTGAGAGGTTTTATTAGAATACATCAACTTGAGAAAGAAAACCACGCCCTTTAAATTACTCTGAGTTCTTTTGTTCTACTTTTAAAACCTGGCAAGTGTTTTTTCTTTATTCGAAGATCAAACGATTTGCATTGCAAATTTTTAAATACAGCTTTTGCGAAAGTATTAAAATTAAGTCTTAATATTTTGCAAAATTGTTTGGTCTAGACAAAGTTATTTCTTATAAGTTGTTTCATAAACCGTCTCATGCTAAACGTAAAACAATCAACTAAGTCAAGCGATATATGTCGCAATTTTATTCCTTATAAGACAATAAATCCAGACATTCTGAGCTATCTAGCAGACGATCTAACTAATGAAGGAAATATATTGACCTTTTTTCCAGGCATTCTCGATTTTAGGTCAGTGTTTCGTCCTTAATTACAAGCTTTGCTTTCAATATCTATAAATATACCGGCAACTTTTAATGCTTTTAGAATATGTCTGAGCTAGATTATGCGGTCATAAGATACCACTGACTTTAAAGAAAATAAACTGGAAAAGTACATTGGTGCAGCGCGGATGAAATGGATAAACTGATTGTTCAGGAGCGTTTTAACGATTTACATTGACGATGTAGAAGTCAAAATGAAGAAATTGCAGCATTTATATATTTAGCTTAAATTATCTTTAGCTTAAAGTTCATAATTAGGAAAACAAAAAAGGTAAATTGCTTTATTTATACGGAATGTGTCAAAGGTACATAATGTTGCATTTGTTTTAACAGATGGTTGACAATATTACACTATTATACTTCATAATCATATTCATCCGAGTGTGTACATTTACCGTCAATATAAGGAAAGCTGCATAATAGATATAACTGCATGTTTCTGTGGTATGTAAGAATTATTTTAATTTCAATTAAATAATCATTTTAATAAATATTTTAATTATTCACTCATCGAAGTGACACTCTTTGCTGGTAAAGCTTCAGATTTTGCTGTCATTAATGATTCATTGCTAAAATTATGTCCCAACAGTTACTATTCGAGCAACGCACTGTGGCTAACTGCTCTTTTTGCCGTCTACACAGCAACTATCACTCTTTCACCGATAGATATTTCAGGCAACAGATGAGAACAGCATGCACGTTGTGTTTATAACATGCAATAATTAAAAAAATAAGATTTCATTTTTCAAGGCGTGTTTCTATTATTAGAGATATAAAAAGTACGGTAACTGTAACTGATTTCAGACTAGGTTGTCCGTTTCCTGTCAGGCTAATTGTTTAAAGTAATTAACTTTGGGGCAACTATGTCATATAATTATGTAAGTTCAAAGATAAATTAACTTTTAGAAATTCGAAGCATATATGTACTACTTAAAATTACAAGAGATGTCTATATATCTGTATCTCGCTCACTATGTAATTCACAGTTGCCCCTGATAGAGATGCAGAGTATTTTTTAAACAGGAAATTTATTATGATTACGAAGACAGCATTCTTAAACCACTGAATTCCGTACTACTGTATATGAAGTTTCTACGCAAGTAAAAAGATAATGAATTGATTTCACACATACATACAGAGAGAGAGAGAGAGAGAAAGAGAGAGAGAGAGGGCTTAACTATTAACTCTCTTAACTGAAAATGTAGTCAACTAGTGGTATTAAATGAAACATCGAATATAATTAGTACACCTAATATCGTGTAACTCTGTACAAAATTCTTAGTTTCGGGAAAAGGAAGGACAAAGGTACCATTGGCAGTATACACACGAAAATAATTAATAATTTTAAAGCATTTCAAGATCAATAACTTTATGGCAGTTGTGTGTGTTATAAGTATTGGATTTCTAAATTGACTGAAAAGAAAAGTTTAGTTTAAATAATTGAATGAACGATGTTTTGGTGTGTTTTGACAACTTGCCGTGTATGAAAAAACCTGCCAAACGTTCTTTGATACGTTTTCTTTTGAGTTTGAGTATTTTTTTAAGAGCAAAACATTTTTGCGGACAAAAGAAGAAAATGAAAGAGTATGTATTTCCGTTTATTTTAACGTTTGTTCTGCACAGACTGTAACGAGATTAAGTCTAGAAAAGAAAATCTTCAGAATCAGATTAATTTACAGGCGACGATTTTGTAAAGTTTTTGTTGCTATAAACCTGCTGTTATAAATGCAATCAAAAAGGTTTATAACACTTAATTGTATTATCGTGTTCTTGCTGATTTTACTCCAAGTGCTCTTGTCTCAGTAAGGTCATTGAGTACTTACGCTTTTCACTTTATGCCATTAGCTTTTTGTTTTATATGTTTGTGTGCTTTTGCATGCAACATTGTCGAGTTGATGGTTGGTTGGAGTTAATTCACCAAGACAACTTATACTTGTTTGTTCTTATAAAAACTTATTGGGGCAAATGTGACGTTGGTGCACACTAGAACTTGGTTTAAACCCCCAGTGGCAAACGTTTTGCCACTGACCATGAAAAGACGGTAACCCCACGATTTCTCATTTCCGTTAATTGTTTGTGGTGTCTCTGTTTTATACTTATCACTTAACAAATCTATGTTCTTTGTTCCTCTACTGTAGGGAGGCTGTGTTTTCTGACTATGGTTTTTCCTGATATGCGTGTATTGTTTGTTTGTCTTTTTGTTTTTTTTTGTTGTTTTTTTACTTTTTAGTATATGTATTTAAAGAACATATCCAAATGCACTTCTTAAGACTTTAAAAAGATATTTGTCTAAGTGTCATTATATAAGCTTTTAAATAATTTAAGCTGAGGTAGTGTCATGGTGCCCATAGCCGTGAACCATTTTCATGCCTTTGAAAATAAAACCGTGTGCATAATATCAATTCATTATCTTTTTACTAGCGTAGAAACTTCATATACAGTAGTACGGAATTCGTTCTTGTCTAATGAGACAACAATACCTTTTTAGCAGATAAATGTCAACATTATCTGACCATCCTACCTTTAAACATACATAATTACTTTTTACTTATGTATATCTTTATGCAGAAGTGTTATGAATACTAAAGCTCTTGTCTTTGTGTCTTTCGTTTTGAGCTTGGGTTCAAAGACAAGCTGTCTGTCGCATGTGTACATGTGTGTGTGTGTGTCTTTTTTCTTTTTCATTTTGCAGGAAAAAATCGCTTAAACGGGTTTTTGTGTCAATTCTATAATCTGTTCTTACTGAAATCAAATTTGCATTTCTACAAGACACGCAAAGCTCCGAATGACGATAACTACATTATCATTTAAGCTGGGAATTCCCTTCGTCGTTTACTCTATGTTAAATGCAATTCACGTCATATTTTATGCCATGTTAATATTTCAGTTTCATCCTAACGGCGGGTGTATGTAATTCATCTAACTTTTCAGATTCATCATGCTTGTTAACTAAATTTTATTAGCTTAGTTCAGACTTTATCTTTGCAATATTTCAAACAGCTAATTAGCGATATGCAGAAGTCTTATATTCAATTACTTAAAAGTAGCCTCTATATACGATAACTTTTTTATGTAGACTGTCTTGAAGAACATTCTTCTAAAAACCTTCGATTTCAGTCTCAACAAGAACAAATGAAAAGCTCTAACAAATCTGCACTGAACTTAACTGTTGCACCACTTGTTACTCTTTGAGCCTTATATTTCTTCACTGCTTATGGCGATATTTGGCCGCATAACATCTCTGTATAATGCAGATGTCCAAAGGGATATAGAGGATATTTGTTTGTTTTTGTGGAAGATGAGAATTTATTTCATCGAGTGAACACCATATGTGATATTTTCACGAGTGGCGCAGCCACAAGTGAAAATATAAACATATGGTGTTCACGAGATGAAATAAATTCCCATCTTCTACTAAAAAACAAACACATTTAATTTTTCTTTTTATTTTATGCCAACACGTCAAAAATGGGTATTTTATGACATTTTTACTCAGGGCCTTCAATAAATTCCCCATGGTGAGCCCCAAATCAGTTAATGCGTACTTTGGTCAAACCGTTACTCCGCACAAAAAAGTGCAGACAATCTCCAATACATATGATAACTTTACTTCTGCTGAAATAAACTGAATACACTTTCATCAAATAACATTTATTTTTCTCTACACAGTTTATCAATATTTATTGCATTTTAGTCATACATACTTTAATTATAAAATCAGATTAATCAATTGAATTGAAAGTCGGCCATATTGGATATTGTCCATGTGAGTTATATAAACAAATCAGACATTTTAAATAATTTATGGCGAATTTCATCATTGTTCACAACTAGTTAGGCTCAGGAATTCAATATTATAACTGGATTTAACAAGGTAAATAAATTTCACTCGCTGTCACTGTCTGAAATACAGCGGATTCTCTTATTGTTGATAAAAACGTAGTTCCGGCACAAACAGTGGATTATTAAAATGGTAATTTCACTGATTCAAAACAGTGGATTTTCACTTTTATCTCACTGATATTTCCCTATATTTCATAGGTAGGCATAAAATAAAATACTTTTAATTTTGTCGGTGACTAACTGCTAAAGACATCGAAGAATGTATATGTTTAAGGTAAAATTTGAATTCATTGACAACGAAAGCAGTTTCATTGACAGAGATATTTTATAATTTTGTTCAACGGTTTTACATTCTTTTTTATCAACCGATGGAATTACTGCGCCATTACAGATGTTGCCGACTTCTTCATAAACCTTGGATTGTTTTTTTTCTACCTATGAGACCGAACAGATTCAAATTAATTTGCAACAAAAGCTGTTGTTAGAAAACAAATATTTGCAAACGCAAGTGATTAGATGAATCACTTGAAAATAACGGGCTTGCATAAATAGTTCAATGATGTTAAACTGCTTACAGCGATATTTGGTCGAATAACATCGTCCAAACTAGACATGATCAAATGTAGACTAGACCCCTGTTTTTGTTATGTTGGTTATAGATTAAACAGAACTACAAATACTGTAACAATCTTTAACAAATTCTGTTATAAAACTTACTCTGTCACAGCAGAATATTGATATGCATCAGTTCTCAGATTCAAAATATAAATATAGGTCAGAAGTTTAGTTTAGACTCATTTATTTTACATCGATTGCGATACGAGTTCTTACAACTTAGATTCATCACGCTCGATGACTGCTTCCTGGGTTCCATACCAGTATTCAGTCTCACCTATAAGCTTGTTAAAAGTGTTTTTTTCCAAACCGCTTTTCCATTTCGTACACAGAATGATACATAATTATGACACTATTGACAGGTAAAAGACGAAGTTTGAAAGAAACACATTTGGCGCCGCTTTAATTGATTTTTGACCGGTGTACCGACGAGTCTCGTTCTTTATCTAACATTGTAAACTCTAATCATTTTTGCAAGCGGTAGTATAAACCCATTCAGTCGGGTGAGTTTTTAAGTGAATATTGATCATTTCTTGAAACTCCCACGGTAAAAGTGTCGTATATGGTACTAAACGGAAGTTGGCAGTAGCAGTACGCAGTAGCAGTTGGCAGTAGGAATTAATCAAACGTAAAGTTGGCAGTAGAAGTAACAGCAGTAGCAGTAGGCAAAACGTGAAGTTGGCAGTAGCAGTAACAGCAGTAGCAGTAGGCAAAACGTGAAGTTGGCAGTAGCAGTAACAGCAGTGTCAGTAGGAAACTCTGAAAGTATACGAGTGTTTGAAACAGTCACAGAACGGTGTAATCGAACCGAGAGGGTCCCTAGACTTTTTAGACTGGCACCAAAATTCCTGAAAGTTTGCAAAAATGTCAGAAACAGTTGCAGACCGTAACAATGGACTCCGGAGGGTCCCTTAACATCAAAAATGACATTTTCTCGATTTTGGCACCAACATTCCTGAAAGTCTGCGACAGGATCAGAAACAGTTGCAGACCGATAAAATTGACCCGGGAGGATCGCAAGACTCAAAAATTACATTTTCCCTATTGGCACCAAAATTCCTGAAAGTCGGCGAAAGTGTCAGAAAAAGTCGCAGACCGGTAAAATCGGCTCGGGATGGTCCCTTGACATCAAATATGACATTTTTGTGATTGGCATCAAAATTTCTGAAAGTCTGCAAGAGTTTCAGAAACTGTCGCAGACCGGTAAATTGACCCGAAAGTGTCCCTAGACCTTAAAATAGACATTTACAGGGATGGCACCAAAATTCCTAAAAGTCTGTGAGAGTCTCAGAAACAGTCGCAGACCGGTTAAATCCATCCGAAAGAGTCCCAAAACCTGAAAAATGGCATTTTTCCGATTGGCGCCAAAATTCCTGAAACTCTGGGAGAGTGTCAGAAACAGTCGCAGACCAGTAAAATCGACTCGGGATGGTCCCTTGTCATCAAAATTTATATTTTTCTGATTGGCACCAAATTCTTGAAAGTCTGCAATTGTCTCAGAAACAGTCGCAGAACTACACAATAGACTTGTGAGGGTCTGTTGATGTTAAAACATGTTTTATTTTCATTGAAACTTTCCAGTCTTTTAAGACTTTCCTACTGCTACTGCTCGTACTGCTACTGCCAACTTCACGTTTTGTCTACTGCTACTGCTGTTACTGCTACTGCCAGCTTCACGTTTTCTTTACTGCTACTGCTGTTACTGTTACTGCCAACTTCGCGTTTTCTCTACTGCTACTGCTGTTACTGCTACTGTCAACTTCACGTTTTGCCTCCTGCTACTGCTGTTACTGCTACTGCCAGCTTCAGGTTTTCTTTACTGCTACTGCTGTTACTGCTACTGCCAGCTATAGCGTTTTTTTACAGCTGCTTCTGCCAACTTCACGTTTTCTTTACTGCTACTGCTGTTATTGCTACTGTCAAATTCACGTTTTCTTTACTGCTACTGCTGTTACTGCTACTGCGAAGTTCACGTTTTGCCTACTGCTACTGCTGTTACTGCTACTGCCAACTTCACATATATGTATATGGTCTATATTTTGTCCAAGGATAGTATATTTTTATCTTAAAAAAGCTAAATTAAATGAGGGCTGACAAAATGTTTAGTTGTATTCTAATACCTTAAACGCCAAACAGACTGATAGCTCCTTGTCAATACATTGATTGACCTTGGTTGCTGTTATCGCTACTAATTGGATGTTCGTGGCCATTAGTGAGTAAGAACATTGTCGTTTATTCTATATAAATAACCGGTCTATTAATTTTGTATGATATTCTTTAGCAATTTACTTTCATCTCTAATATTAACGAATGCAAATAATCTTTTACAAGAGTATTGGGCAATGACTTTAATTAATTACCTAAAAACAGACAATTAACTCATACTTACTAGACACACCACCTAAAAGTATTCTGAAAAATAATGATGATTTTAAGTACTTTATCGACTGTGAACTTACTGTAGGTAAATACGCTGTCTTTGATTTCTGTATTCCTGTAAAATGCTTACAGAAGTTCTGGTTTGTTACCTTGTATTGAAACTTGTGTACGGTTTCAGAACTGCGGTTATGATTCGGTTTTATTCATTTTTATGATATTGTATACAATGTAAATAAAAATCATGTATTTTTACTTAAATCACAGAAAACAAGTATAATCAAGTGAAAAGATAGTACAACTGCGATGCAGTTTAATCTAATTGGAAAAAAATAGATTGGGTGATGAAGACAAGTAGGAAACCGTAGCTCTAAAAGGTTTATCATTGGGTTGCACTTACTATGATATTCGTTTGAACCACAACCATGCATTTATATATCTTAAAGACAGTAAAAAGAATAATGGACACTACTTCGATTTAATAAAAGTTTACCCGTGGATGCAGCATTTAAACACGTCATTTCTGTTCGTAAATTAAACTGCAGATTGAGAAACATTTTGGAATGCAATACAGTTTGAGAAAGAATACCACACCCTTATAATCACTCGTGAGTTTTTGTGCTACATTCATAGGCAAGTATATTTTTTTTTAATTCAAACATAGTTTTGATCAAATGATTCTCCATGCCAGTTCTTGAATACAGTTTTTACAAAAGTTTTGGAATCAAGTCTTAATCATTGTAGAATTGTTTTGTCTAGACAGTCAAATTTGTTTTTATATTAATTGTTTCCGGCTCATACATGAATAATCTGATTGATGTTATGTCAAATTGTTTATTTCTTATTTCATTTTTTATATGAATATGAGTTTATGCCGTATTGCATAGCGTCATTTCGAGATGAAACAGTCAAAATACAGTACCTTAGAACATACTTTTGGTATTGGATGATTACTGTAATGAAGTAGTTTGAAGTCAGATTTAACTGGATGAAATATTATTCAGCTGCATGTAGCAGGTATCTATGGCATGTACTTAATACATATTCTTTGTTTTCATCGTCTGTATAGCAGTTCCGATAGTTCTGCCGCTACTGTGCGTCATCAAAATACTTATTTTGTCTTTGTGAAGGTAAACGTAAAAGAATCAATTTAGTCAAGGATTTTGCGCATTTATTTTTCATATAAGGCAATAAATCCAGACATTCTGAACTGTCTGCTAACTAAAGAAGGAAATATATTGATCCCTTTTTTATCTAGTTCTCATTTTAGGTCAGTGCTCCGTCCTTAATTACAAACTTTGCTTTCAATATCCGTAAATGTACCGGTAAGTTTTAATGTTTTTTAGAATATATCTGAGCTAAATTATGCGGTCATGAGATGCCTTTGACTTTAAAGAAAAAAAGACTGTGCACATTGAAGCAATGCAGAGGAAACGTATTAATTGTTCAGTTGCGTTTGGATTTATTTTCATTGACGATGTAAAACTAAAATGCAAAAATGGCAATATTTGTATATAATTTTATAAAATTTGAAATATTTTTAGATGAAAGTTCATAATTAGAAAAACCAAAAATAATCTGGGGTCAATTAACCAGGTCCATACCAACTTTGTTAAAAGCAGTATTTATTTATTTATACGTGAATGTGTCAAGAGTACATAATGTTACATTTGTATTAACAGATGGTGTAGGTCAATGTTACAGTTTTACCATTATTATACTTCATTAATCATATTTATCTAAGTGTGTATATTACTATCAACTTAAAGAAGGTTACATAATGGAAATATCTGCATGTGTCTGTAGAATGTAAGATCTTTTTCCTCATCAGAGTGACACTATTCAAGTAAAGCTTCAGCCATTGTCTGTCCCAACAGCTACAACTCGTTGCGACGTGTTGTGGCAAACTAATTGTTCTGTCATTTGCTAAGCGGTTATCATTTCCACGTCTAGATACAACAGACAACAGATGAGAGCAAACATAGATCATGTTGTGTTTATTACATGCAATTAGCACACAAATAGGATTCTGTCACTTTTCAAAGCGCGTACGCAAAAGGATACGTTCACAAAGCAAGAGGGCCATGATGGCCCTGAATCGCTCACCTGAGTATGACTGCTTTTAACAAAGTTGGTATGGACCTGGTTAATTGACCCCAGATGACCCATATTCGAACTTGACCTAGAAATTATTGAAACAATCTTTCTGACAAATTTCCAGGTTATTTGGACTTAAAATTTACCTCTAGAGTGTAAACAAGGTTTTTCCATATTTGAGCTCTATGACCTAGTGTTTGAACCTAGATGTCCCACATTTGAACTTGAGCTAGAAATTATTAAAACAATCTCTCTGACAAATTTCCAGGATATTTGGACTGAAAATGTAACCTCAGGAGTGTTAAAAAGGTTTTAACATATTTGGGACCTGTGACCTAGTTTTTGATCCAAAAAAACTCATATCCAAATTTCAGCTAGAAATCATCGAAACAACCTTTCTGACAAATTTCAAGGACATTTGGACTGAAAATGTAACCTCTAAAGCATTAACAATATTTTTTCTACTTTTGGCCTCTGTGACCTAGTTTTTGAAAACAGATAACCCATATTCAAAATTGAGCTAGAAATCATTGAAACAATCTTTCTGACAAATTTTTAGGTTATTTGGACTGAAAATGTTACCTCTTAAGTGTTAACAAATATTTTCCATATTTGGGGTCTGTGACCAAGTTTTTGACCCAAGATGACCCATATTCGAATTTGAGCTAGAAATTATTGAAAAAACCTTTCTGAAAAATCTACAGAATATTTGGACTGAAAAGTAGCCACTAGAGTTTTAACAAGTTTTTTGTTCTATTTTTGGGCTCTGTGGCCTAGTTTTTGACCCCAGATGACCTATATTCGAATTTGAGCTAGAAATCATTGAAACAACCTTTCTGACTTATTTCCAGGTTATTTGGACCGAAAGTGTAACCTCTAAAGTGTTAACAAGTTTTTTCCATATTCGGGGTCTGTGACCTAGTTTTTGGCCCAAGATGACCCATATTAAAATCTGAGCTAAAAATCATTAAAACAACTTTTCTGACAAATTTCCAGATTATTTGGACTGAAAAATAGCCTCTAGAATGTTAACAAGTTTTTTTTTCTTTTTTGACTCTGTGACCTAGTTTTTGAACTCAGATGACCCATGTTCGAACTCATGCTAATAAAAGTAGAAGCAACCTTTCTGACATATTTCCAGATTATTTAGACTGAAAATGTTACCTCTAGAGTGTTAGCAATGTTTTTCAATATTTGGACTCTGTGACCTTGTTTTTGACCCCAGATGAGCCATATTCAATCTTGATCTAGTTATCATTGATACAACCTTTCTGACAAATTTCCAGGATATTTGGAATGAAAAAGTAGCCTCTAGCGTGTTAACAAGGTTTTTCTATATTTGGGCTCTGTGACCTAGTTTTTCAACCCAGATGTACCATGTTCAAACTCGCTCGAGAAATGAATGAGACAAACATCCTGACCAAGTTTCATGACAATTGAGGCAAAAATGTGATCACTAGAGTGTTAACAAACTATTTGTGGACGGACAGACGGACGGACAAAAGGCGATCACAAAAGCTCACTCTGTCACTACGTGACAGGTGAGCTAAAAATAGGTTACCTGTTACCTTGTTAGGCCAATTGTTTAAAAGAATAAACTTTGGAGGCACTATGTCATATCTGTTGTTCCGAAGAAAAATTGACTTTTAAAAATTCGGCGCATTTATGCACGTCTTGAAATTACGAGTACAAAAGATTTCTAAATGTCTGTACCTCGCTAAATATGTGATTCACAGTGTTGCATTTGATAGAGATGCAGAGTATTTTTCAAACAGGAAATTTGTTATCATAACAAAGACAGATGGAGCATTCTTAAACCACCTAGTTTATTTTCAATGTGCTGAATGACACATGAAATTCAGTATTCAATATTCATTTTACTATCAAAATACTGTGTTCTTAGAAGATTCTTCGTTCATGTGATTAGAATTTCTATTTTAGAAACTTTTCTGTTCATTTTAGTTTTCATAATTCTTAGAATCTCTGTTCCTTCACCTGTCAGAACGTGTAATAATCAAAAATAATAACTTGATTAAATCTGGCGATTGGTTGTCATGAGGATAACAAAGTCTGTGATAAAGTTTTAAAAAGCAGAACTCGCGATGGATTGAGAACAATAATTAAAGGAAATTGAAATTCTTGTGTTCCAGGCAGTGTTTGCTGAAAATACTTACAGTTAAAACACACACACACACACACACGCACACACATACAGAGAGCGAGAGAGAGAGATGCACGTAACTTCGTGTCTAAATCTAATGCTGTGCAAAATTCTCGCTTTTGTGAAAAAGAAGACTAAAGGTCTCCTTGAAAGTGCAGAATGTTTCTTATTCAAGACACGAAAATAATGATCAATTTAAATATATTTCAAGTTCAATTACTTTTTGCCAGTTGTGGTATCATATAGATTGGATTTATTAATTGGCTAAAAAGAAAAATGTTTAGGTAAAATGTCTTGGATAAAAGATGTTTTGATGATTTTCGGGAGCTTGTCTTGTATGTGAAATGATTGTGTTTTTACAACAGTAACTATAAGCCTAAATGTCAAACGTTCTTAAGTTATACGTTTTTCTTTGAAGAATTTTCTTAAGTATGATAATCTAACACGATTTTTTAAAGAGCTATACATTTATTCGGATATATAGAGAGAATGAAAGAGCAACTACTTCCATTTACTTTTAAAATTCGTTCAGGAAAGACACTGACATGATTACATCTAAAAAAGAAATTCTGCAGAATCAGACTAATTTTGTAACAAAAAGTTTTACAACATAGAATACATCTCTTTTTAACGATAATACCCAGAAACACTTCTTAAGACTTAATTAAGACTTTTGGCTGAGTGCCATTATATCATCACTTAATACTTCAAGTTGAGGTAGTGTCACGGTGCCCATGACGTGCGCTATTTCATTTTAAAAAGACTGAGTGTATGATATTAATTCATTTTTGTTAATAACATAGAAACTGAATATAGTACGGAATATGTCCTTGTCTGATGAGACAACAATCACTTTCATCAGATAAATGTCATCTTTATCTGCGTTTGCTTTTAAATTATATTTCATTTTGCAGAAGTGTTATGAACAAAAAAAAGTTTTTGTCTTTGCGGCTTTCATTTTGATCGTGGGTTTCAAGGTGTAGCAATATATTGTGTGTGTGCATATGTTGTTTTTTTTCCTTTTCTTTAAAAAGCAGTAAACGGTTTTTTGTGTCAATGCAATGAATTGTTCTGACTGAAATTAATTTGCAAATCTGCAAAACATATAAAGCTCTGGATGGGAATAATTACATTAACGTTTAAGCTGGAAATTCCCTTGGTCGTTTATCCTATGTAAAATGCCATTTACGTCATATTTTATTCTATGTTAATATTTCAATTTCAACCTAACGACGGGCATATGTTACACATCTTGCGTGCTTGTCAACTGAATGTTACTAGCTTAGTGCAGACTTTATCTTTGCAATATCACATTGATATGCGATTTGAGAGTTCTTATATTCAATCACTCAATTTCGGCTTTTACATGCGATAACTTGAACAAATGAGATATTTTTGTGACTTTCTTGAAGAACAACTTTCTAATAACCTTCGATTTGCGATCTCAACAAGAACAAATGAAAAGCTGCTGTACATTTGATCTGAACTTAAATGCTGCACGTTATCACTTGCTATTATTTGTGCAAAAATTATTATTATTCATTACTTAAAGCGATATGTTTTCGCATAACATCGTCCAAAGGGACATAATTTTGCAGTTTTGTCAGTGACTTTTTCTTACTACTTAATACATTTGAATTCACTGACAGCGAAGCAGTTCCCGTGGCAAACATATTTTATATTTTCGATGAACGCCTTTTTCCTTTAACAACCGCTGGAGTTACCACCTCACAGAGCTGTAGTGCAGTGCCATAATGGATTTTTCCCTCTCTTGATAAACCTTGTTTCAAAGAGTTTTAGAATTTCCATATTTTTTTCTACTTCACAGACCTAACGGTTTTATATTTAGGCAGTCACTGGCATTTGCAAATGCAAGTAATAAAATGAATCGCTCTGAAAATAATGAGCTTACATGTACATTGCAATTGTGGGAACTATTTATAGTAACACCAGTAGGTTAAATGCAAGTTAAGCTATTTATGTTCAAAAACAGCTATAATCTCATAATAATTTTTTGTCTGCCTATTGAAATCGTTCCGAGACAAGAAATCATTCAGGAAATTTAGTGACATAATTTTTGTGACTTTAAACTTTGTAACGAAAGAATATCTGAAAACAAAGGTGTGAGGGACGATGCCGGTCTCTTTCGATCAAAAAGTGACATTATGGCATACGTTATTTGTACTGTTTTAACAAAAGAAATTAGTTATAAACTCGTTTTCAGTAAGACATAAATCGGTCCAAATTAATACAAGAAGCGTCCTTTTGTCGGCTTATTATAGAATGAAAACGATAGATAAATAAATCTAGTTATCATTGTAACACGTTGTGAAGACAGATGAATTATAAACTGTGGATGATTTGTGAATGATACAATTTACATGTAACGAGTTTGAAAACAGCAGTTATTGCCTAAAGCGTATCATAGGGCGGCAGATGCTCGTTTTGTTCATGTAAAATACTGTGACTTACCGGACATCGACGGCATCACGCCGCCTAAAATGACGGAAGAACTTCCACACTAGTGATTGACTTATACCAGGTGAGCTAATGTTACGAAGTTAGTTAAACACAGATTAATACTAACCTTCTAACATGAATTCTTAAAGATTTCTTTCAGAAAAAAAGCATCGAAGAAATCAGCGGCGCCTAGCAGCAGTAAAAGTAGTTAAAGTTGTTATTGTGATTGTTGTTGTTGTTGCCGTCGTCGTTATTATTGCTGCTTCTCCAAATTACACTTACTTTTAAACAATGAAATATAATATACATAAATGATTGAGAGACATTATTATATCAACAACTTGTTTTGTCGGCGAACCATTAAAGATTTCCAAAATCTAATGTCTCAGTATTGTTTTCTGGTATATTTTGTCTGTTAGATTTGCTTGATACAATGCAGATTTTCCGTTAGATAAATCTGCGGGAAATTTACACGAGCATTGAAACCAGATATATATTGTTTTCGTCCGTACATAGCCGACCTATGTAAATGTTGTACGTTTCTGGGAATCAATACATGTTTTGCTGACTATTATATATTCAATCTAGCCTTGTAATTATGCATACAACATTTTCAGCAAAATTAAGACTGGCACCCGGTGTTGCGTGTTGGCCTATGATCGTGCCAATCCTCCGGGATTACAAATTAGAGCTGTCGCGTTTGCTTTCGGAGACTCGTCTATTTGATTGTTGCTTCCAGCTACAATATATCACAAATGGGAATAAGCTTTAAAACTAGTCTTCGACACTGACAGTGACTTATAGAACTGATGTCGGCTATCTAGTTTGGCTGTATATATGACTACGTTAAGAGCCTCTGCTTGTAACGCGACATTTGGTTGGTCCGCAATTATCTCTCTATTGATCCAATTTCAGATTATACGTGAGGAACAGTGAGCTAAAAGTGTCGTCTGCTGTCATTTTTTTCTACAACGATACCAAATTGCTTCTGAGTGAAAAATTGGACAGGATTTAATAGGCTTATTCAAGATAGTTTAATGGCACGTTATTTAATGCTATTCTGCAATAGGATCAAGAAAAAAGAAAATACATACACATTTTGAGAGAATTATTCCTTCCATGTTCTATTTATAGAAGGTAAGTGGAACATTTTTCTTTTAGTTTTGGTTTGAAAATCATGTGGTTATTTTTATATTATCTAAGTTTTTGTTTATGCGTACCATTCTTCTCAAACTAAATGAAAGATTTGACAATTCAACTTATAAATGTACGAGCATGAAAAACTCTATCACTTGCATTTATATTTAAATGAATAAAGAGCTATCAAGCTTTTTAGAAGTGCGAAGTTAGAAGTACTTGGGATATTAGACTAAATGTTTTTAAGTAGATTTATTCAAATTCTTCTTCCTTCATTCGCTTTATACGTCTTCAAAATAAAGTTAAAATTGCACAGCCTTTTAGCAAATTGTTTACACGTATCTTATCAGTACTTTAAAGGGATTTTAAGTGTATATGTAAAGGGGACTATTATGGTGAACATTGTATATGAATTAGAGTTTCATTAAGCAGATACAACGGTATACCACCTGCCAAATGATAAGATATAGCCGTTTGACACAGAAATATCATTGGTCATTATTGTATGCACTACAACGCTTGTAAAAAAAATTCTCTTCACTCGATCTCTTTTACTGTTAAGAATTATTCTCAAATTTACTCTCAAAGTCCGAACTAAATCATATATTTCGTGATATACAGCTATTACTATGCTATTTAAGTTAGGAGCTACGCATAGAACGTTTTTTGTGCATTTATGTATTGCACTGTTCACAGCCAGGTTGTTTGGGCGAGGATTTGAAGGCTTTTTTAAAGAATGAAATTTAAGAGAATTAAATGGCTTTTGAAAAATTACACCTGAGAAAAAAAAGCGTTTATATAGTGATGCATCAGCACAAACTAACTTGCTGATAAAGGCAAATATCGTGATACAACGTTTTCAATTAGGAACACCCTTACTATCAGTGTTGTCACGCAATTTTTGAATAATCTGTTGTAGTTAATACGAGTGTATGTGTGTATATGTTTTGGTCGATATATAAACATATACACTCTTTGCACATTTATTCCTTCAAACAGTCGTTAGGAATTCTAAACTTTTCTGTTAAGGAGGTACTGAGAATATTTTTCAATGCAAGTGTTAAAAGTCATACTTTTTTTATGAGTAAGTACCGTAACGTGCATCTGACACTGTATTCTACTTGCTTTTTATCCTTCTCATATTTTGGTTTCGAAAATATGTGAAAATTACGTCAACAAAGTACAAACACGTTGTAATTATGAGCTAACAATGAACAGCCTTGCTGGGTAATTATTGTATACAGTAGTGTAGCATTTACTACTTTGCTCTTTTCTGCTGCATCTCACATTTGGTTGTGCTATTATTATCAATATATTTAGGCTTTCAATAAGAGCCAAGTATTTCCAGTCTAAGATATGCCGCCCTCATGTTTTTAAGATAATTATCTTCAGATAAAAAAGATTGAACGAGACTTTTTTGGTTTTAACTGGTTGAAATTTTGCAAATTTCTATTAATTCTAAGTTTACTGTTTCATGAGCTAATTTCGATGTAAATTTTGTTTATATTGTAATATCTTTAACGTTTCTCGTTCTGGTAGCTAAATCTTATTTTCCTAAGCAGTGAAGATCATTCTAATAGTCTGATCCTGTTCTGAACTGCTCCGATAAATTCTTTATGTTTTTTAACTGAGTTATTTAATTGATGAAGATATTTGTCATTGTTTAACGTTGCGATGACTTTGGATTGCACACAACAAGACTGCTCTGAGCGTGCTCGGATGTATCGTTTCAGTGCATACTTTCATTCTACTCTAAGATGCATACATCCATACTGCTCTTGGCTTGCTTGGATGAACCTTTTCAGTGCATACATCCGTACTGCTCTAAGCGTGCTCGGATGTACCGTTTCAATGCAAACATCCATACAGCTCTGAGCGTGCTTGGATGTACCGCGTCATTGCAAACGTCCATAAAGCTCTGAGCGTGCTCGGATGTACCGCTTCAGTGCATACATCCGTACTGCTCTAAGCGTGCTCGGGTGTACCGTTTCAATGTAAACATCCATACAGCTCTGAGCGTGCTTGGATGTACCGCGTCATTGCAAATGTCCATAAAGCTCTGAGCGTGCTCGGATGTACCGCTTCAGTGCATACATCCGTACTGCTCTAAGCGTGCTCGGATGTACCGCTTCAGTGCATACATCCATACTGCTCTTGAAGTGCTCGGATGTACCGCGTCATTGCAAACGTCCATAAAGCTCTGAGCGTGCTCGGATGTACCGCTTCAGTGCATACATCCGTACTGCTCTAAGCGTGCTCGGGTGTACCGTTTCAATGCAAACATCCATAAAGCTCTGAGCGTGCTTGGATGTACCGCGTCATTGCAAATGTCCATAAAGCTCTGAGCGTGCTCGGATGTACCGCTTCAGTGCATACATCCGTACTGCTCTAAGCGTTCTCGGATGTACCGCTTCAGTGCATACATCCATACTGCTCTTAGCTTGCTCGGATGTACCGTTTCATTAAAAACGTCCATAGAGCTCTGAGCGTTCTCGGGTGTACCGTTTCAGTGCGTACATCAATACAGCTCTGGGCGTGCTCGAATGTACTGTTGCATTGCATACATCAATACTGCTCTGAGCGTTGTCGGATGTACCGCTTCAGTGCGTACATCCATACTGCTCATAGCGTGCTCGAATGTACTGTTTCATTGCAAACGTCCATACAGTTCTGAGCGTTCTCGGATGTACCGCTTCAGTGCGTTCATCAATACTGCTCTTAGCGTGCTCCAATGTACTGTTTCATTGCATACATCCATACTGCTCTGAGCGTTGTCGGATGTACCGCTTCAGTGCGTACATCCATACAGCTCTGAGCGTGCTCCAATGTACTGTTTCATTGTAAACGTCCATACAGTTCTGAGCGTTCTCGAATGTACCGCTTCAGTGCGTACATCCATACAACTCTGAGCGTGCTCCAATGTACTGTTTGATTGCATACATCCATACTGCTTTGAGCGTTCTCGGATGTACCGCTTCAGTGCGTACATACACACTGCTCTAAGCATGCTCGAATGTACCGTTTCATTGCATACATCCATACAGCTCTGTGCGTTCTAGGATGTACCGCTTCAGTGCGTTAATCGATACTGCTCTAAGCGTGCTTGAATGTACTGTTTTAATGCATACATCCATACTGCTTTTAACATGCTCAAGTGTACGATTTCATTAGACATTAATTAGACTTAATTGCGTAATTCATTTATGATATAACTTTTACTTGAAAGACAGTGAAAATTACCTTTAACATGCAACAGGAGTATTTAGCATACGCGAGTACACAAGACTTAATGTTAAGATACACATATCTGGACTTAGTAGTTTATTGTAGGATTAAGTGATAAATATTTACGTATCTACCAACCGATATAGTTTGACATCCGCCTTTAATGAAAACAATAAATCTTCTTTCAACGTAACCTTGAAATTTTAGTGCTTCATGTCATACTTGTAAAAAGTAATTGACCAATCAGATTTCAATAAAATGGTTATTTAAAAAATCACTGTTTAAAAGGAAACGTTTCAGTAACAATCTGAGTAAATGAATTCTCTTCATTGTTAACAGTGTTTGCTCTTATGCAGAATGAAAACATATTGTTCCAGTTATACGAAACAGTTTTTTCTTTATCGCTTGCTCGCTCAATGTTCACCTTTTTATATCTCTCTACCCTTGCTTGTTTCTTCGCTAATAATCTGTTCATTCATTCATTCATTCATTCATTCATATATTCATTTAATCAATCAGTCGTTCATTCATTCATTCAATCAGTCGTTCGTTCGTTTGTTCGTTAGTTCATTCATTCATTCATTCTTATTCATTTATTTCTTTGTTCTTTCATTCTTTCCTTCGTTTTACCCGGTTGTTTTTATTCTTTCTTTTTCATTTTCGTTTGAATGTTCGCATGCATGGAAAATTCTTTGCGTTAGTTCATTCACTTACTCGCTCTCGCATTTATTCTTTCTGCTATGAGTTCCCTGTTGTATATTTGAATCTTCTTGTTCTTTAATTAAGGTATTTTGCTTCAGAATAAACATTAATGCAGAATAAAACATCAATGAAAAAAGTACTCTGTTTTCTATCTCATATGCATTAGAAACATATTTCCGCAAACCGTCATTAGTGAAATGTCATTTAGAGACTATTTTGGTGTATTGGAACCTAAAGAATGGTTGATTGCATGTTGTTTGCTGTACAGGAAATTAGAAGAAAGGCAGTCTTCTAACGAAAAGATGAAAGAGTCGCGGAAACATGGCATGTTCATTTATGGAAATTGAGATTTTTATCGTAATGGAGTAGTAACAATTTGTTGTTCTTTTTTCTTTTGATACTTCTATATTATCACTTATTTAATAAGTTATAATGTACGAAACAGCACTTACAAAACTGTTATAAGAAAAGTATTGTGCGGTTTATAAAGTTTCTACGCCGTTTTGCGAATGAAGAGAGACACGTTCTTGTTTCAAATATGTAACTGATAAGTGCTCATTGGCTAAATGAATGACCTTTTTGTCACATCATCACTGTCTTTCTGAACGTAACTACGTGAAATTCTGTTTAAGACTTGAACAAAATGAAATAAGCTACTTTTAGACCCAGACACAAAGTAGATTTACCAAACAGTTCATTTTGCAATTCTCATTTCAAATAGAGCTCAACAAAACTACAATTTAAATCATACAACATTGATGTTGACGACGACATAAATCACGATGATTGCGATAATGATGATGATGATGATGAAAAAATGACAATGACAACTACGATCATGATCATGGTATCAGTGATGATGATAGTGGTGGTGGTGACGACGACGATGATGATGAAATCCACGAGCTTAACTTATATAAAAGATTTTTTCCTTCTTTCGTCGTGAACCTTGTCATTGGATAGTTCCCTGTAATAGTTTAGATAATGAAGTGTGAATAAAAATTTGTGAAAATGTCAAATAAAAATCAGAAATGCTTTCTATTCAAAACTTTGCAACACTTAACAAAAGCTGTTCTTGCATTTCAATTCTTAAATTATAAAATTTACACAATAATCAATAGAAACTCTGCACCTAACCCATTCAGTGTAATCGTGCAAAATCGTGATTGCGTTTCGTTATATCATCAGGGGCGGCGTGAACATTTCACATCTCTTTAAACACCATCGGAGATAAAAACAACGTTTACCCATTAAAAACCATTACAAACTATTACATGAAAGAAGTGTTTAATGGATATTAATTGCTAAATACAGCCCGAGGGATGTGCTTCCGGTAGATAGACGGAAACGATCTCCCTACATAAACAGTCGGTGCTTATGACGTAATTTGGTGCAACATGTCAATAACAATACGTTTTTATGTAATAACACTGACAGGCCTTGAGATTGATTAATAACGTCACTAAGCCAGCAAAACAAATTAATTTATAACTGACTAAAAATGGGGTCAGGTCACTTTAAAGGTATAAATTGTCTAAATCGAAACGTGTTTGTATTGATTAAGAATTATAATATATAAAGTCATCCTTTTAATGTTTCCTTTATTAAAATTCACAAACAAAAGAGAGAGAAGAAACGTAAGCAGACTTTAAACCGCAAACTTAAGACAACTTAAAGCAAAATATTTCAGTAGACTCCATAGACTGCCCTGTCTAAGTTATCACAGCTTGTTTTTTTGTGTATATGCGATGTATACGCGCACGAGAGCCGTAGGCCGTAATTGTAGCTCAGGGAGCGCGTGCCGTGTAATTTGTAACGAACACGGCAGATTCTACCAGCACGGTATATTGGAAATTTATACAAACAAAGAACAAAGAGAATTAATATCGTCGTTAACTATGGTACAATATTAACCCAAAGTTGAAAGTTTAAAGGTCATATAAATGCATTTAATGTTATGTTAGACAGCGCCTCTGACATATCGCGTACATGTACTTCTACCGGTATGTCTTTTAGTATTAATGTCCATTGATATACAACTGAGCTAAAACGTTCAGATATCAATATATGGCCACTGACTTGTGTTTAAAATACTCAAAATTTCCTTATAGAATTTTGAAGTGTGACAACGAAGTAAATGTATTGTTGAATGCTAACCCACATGTTAGTTTACTCTTTGTTTTAAAAAAAAGAAAACCTTATGAGATTCTGAATGACCCTGTTCACATGTCAAAATAGACCTGTTCATGTGGTTTTATGACACTATTATCGGTGTCATTTTATGTTGACACAAAGGGAAAGCTGTTAGAACGACTAAGTGGGATACCGTGAGAGTAACATGTGTTATTTTCTCATATTTAGTCCACCACTCGTCTCATTTTAGACCGTACGGTGTTCCGCAATGGCTATAACGTGCCATATATTGTAATCTGATAAAATTTCATAGTAATTTAACTTAAGAACTATTATTGAATTATGTTTTAAATTGTATCCTTAAGGAAACTTGAACCACTACTGTGCCTGTAATTGGAAGATAATAATAAATGTGTCTAGACATAAATTTCGTGGTAACTTCTTTAAGTTAGAATAATAACACTTCATAAAATGACTTACGGACTCATTTTTCTAAAGTCATTTTTAACTTTGCTGGACATCGAACATGTATAAATCGTTTCATAAAAAGGCAAGATATTTATTTTAACTTTACTTTTTGGATGTTGAGTTAATGGGTTTTTGGTTGGTTTTCATGTACGCTGTGTTATGCACTGTTCACTTTATATATAAATATATTTATAAATTCTTCAGTATAAGAATGGAATCCGTACTCTGGCAATTTAACCTGTAGATATGTACTGTTTAAATGTGTTTGAGAGTTCAACACTTTATTTTAAAAATGGTGCCCTCCACTTCTACTTCCCATAAAATGCGATAAGGTAAAGGGTCTTATTATCTGCTGAGCTACTACAGAATATAAATCAGAACAAAGCCGAACGTACGTAAGATTACAATATACTCAAATTTCATAGTCTTATTTAGTCACAAATGACTACCATGGCTTTCAGATTTATTTTTCTTTAGAAAAGGTTAATGATTGCATGCATTTACTATGGACTCCTGGTTAATCAATCGTAACAACTCGGCCTTTTCCGACAACTTCGTATAAAGAGTGACTTATTGAAGCCGCCCGAGGTGTTCCGAGTGCTGGTTAATACCATACAACTGAGAACGACACTTTCATTTGCTTCTGTCCTTGTGTAAATTCAGATATGTTATGACTATACAGGTATATCCTGTCACACTATAACTGCAGGATAATATTGTCTGTTTAACAGTGTGCATTTTTCTCATACAACCTCTTTATTACGCATTCATGCCAGCGTATTAATCAATATATACTCGCTATATCCATATACACAAAAAATTGCGTCAATATCTTATGACGCAGAGTAATGTAGTGACGCCATGAAGCGCGCGCTGTGCTATAACTGACGAATCCTGCAGTTATTGTACAACTGGATACATCTACACGTTATATCTGAAATATACACAGCTAAAGAATAAAAGAAACTCTCGCTGTGATATATCTTCATGATATGGCGCTGTTTGTAATTCACGTATGTTGTCTGTCACTAGTTACACATGTTGCGTTAATCAGTTTTAATTAGTATGTACAAAGATCTAATTCAAAGACGTTGTAACATATGTGCATACTATTACAAAGTGTATATGTTACTTCTATAACAAATTATCAGTAGGCGACCTCAAACGAATGCTGCATGGATTTTATGTGTACATGTTCGGTGTATCGGCGGCTTACATTCATGCTACTTATATTAAGTAATTAACATTGTAGATTTACATGTAATACATCGGCAGGGTAATTATCCTCTTGTGTATTTTCATTAATATGACATGTATAGTAATCTATTCAGCATAATATTATGTAACTTACTACTGAACATAGAGATTTATACTAGTACTCTTTAATTAAGTATATTAAGTTAAAGAATGCATGTATATCAGTATATCGCTCACAAAACCACAGAGAGAAGCAATTGTAGTGTGGTTAGAGCGCCAGAGTCCCGACTGGAGGTCGCTTGTTCGAGTATTTATGTGGATGAGATTTTCCATAGACTCTGGATGTTCACACGCGGCGCAAGTTGAGCGGGGTTAATATATGTATCAAAGATTGTTTAATGATCAAACGTTATGAGAAATATAAACAAAAAAAATTTGTATGCTGATTTTAAATACTGTTTCATTGGTCTTAAATATCTATGATTTACAGCTGATAAGCTTTGTTAAAGCAACCGTTGTAAGCCCACCAGGTCACATTGTGCTCAAGGTGAGCTTTTGTTATCGCTCTGTGACCATGTGTCGTGCTTCGCCAAAGTTTTACTTTAAACAAAATCTATCCCAACACGACACAGTGAAGGCGGGGATGTTCCTTGCATCAACCATAAGGCCAAGTGTTCTGAAATCTGCGAAGCATTGTAAGTATCTCTTCCCAGTTTCTTTGTTACATGATCCTTTAGGAAAATCTTTTAAAACTTCTGAAATTTGTTTTGAAGCATGATATTTTAGATACATAGACAAACACTTAAAGATTATCTTGTCAGAATGCATTGAGCTGAGCTTCTTAAATATGTTTTTGAAGCATTGCCTAACGGACTTCTACCAATATTGTTCCCGATATGCCCGTTCTTTACTTTTTATTATCATTTTTATGATAAATCTATCACATGACATTTGTCTTCTTGGTAGTTTTTATTCAGGTGAGCACTTTAAGGCCATCAATGGCCTCTTGTTTCTGTTTGGTTTAATAACATGATTGGTAAACAAAGGCAAAGTTCTTTTTTTTTTAAATATATTTGTAAAATTATTTCGGACGAATAAGGAGTTTGTTTCACTGAGAACGCCGATACGTTTAGCATAATATGACTGATACCACGAATTTCAAAGCTGCCTGTCCCTGTGCAATGAGCATGCGCAGAACTGTGACGTTGCATACAAGCTTTCGAAAACCACGTTTTATCATACCTAAGAGTGCTACATATGAGGACAGTGTGAGAAGTAGGAACTGCATTATTTTCTAATATTTTATAATTCCTGAATCAACATCAAAATAAATGACCGTTATTTTTTTAACTGGTATATATTATCTTAATCTGAAAACACCTTTTTTCTTAAACGGAAGAATCGTTGTTTATCAGCTGCTCTCAATTTTCTGTCAGCTAAGTTTGCTGGCAAGATTCCAAAGTAACATAAGAACCCTCCCATAAACATGCGATTTCGTTGTCAAAATTAAATTATTTGGAATGGTTCTCATTATATCCCCTGATATTTACTGTCAAAGAAAAAGTGCACATTTGCTGACATGCAAATTGCAACAAGGAGTTATAGGAATTCAAATTACCGCTGGCAATATTATTGTTATTTTGTCTAATATGTTTTTGTACTCGTTAACAGAGCAAGGCATCGCATTATATTTGCAAAAATACTGTTTTCAGTGCCTGATTCATGAAATTACTTTTGGTCCTGTTTAAAAATGACAGTCCAAGATGATACAGGTCTTAACTTTAACATTTGATTGTCTTAAAGAGCAAACTGAAAATCTCTAAATGTTATGAAGATGTCGATAAGGGAAATTAAGTGATATCTAATATCATAACTGGGCTGAAACCTGTTTTTAACAAAACAATTAAGTTAAGACCAAAATGTCTGCAGCATGATGATAAAAAACAGTGTTCTCGTTGGCCCCTTTTGACACGTATTTGGAATATCACATTAATATAAATTCACGTGGAGCACGTGGAGCGTATTGTAACTCATGATCATGCATGCCAGAAAGAACACCTTTAACATTATGAAAAACAGAAGAAAACATATGGTTTATTTACACTTAAGAATATATACAGCTTTTCATGCTAATTTCATAAAATTGTGACTGCATGCATAAAAAAATAAACCAGTTAAGCTTAGCTTCAGTAAACGTTGCCTACTTAACTTTTAGGCTATAGATAATACTGAACATGGCTGTGAGCATGTTTTGTCATTGAATATAAATTAAGGAAAATGAGAAAAATAAACAGCGAGTAAGTCTGAATACTTCTATGCTTATTAATTAACTGTTCTGTAAAGTAACTGATATTCAGTGTACATGTAATTGCCATAGCAACTATAAGATGTTGTTACTTGCTTTAAGAAAAAAAAGGTGTAATCGTAAATGCCAACGAAAACATTCGACTTGTTCATGTTAATGGTTTAAGAGTTAAACTTTTAGATAACAGTGATATATATATTGAAAGTCCGAGTCGTTTTTAGTGAGCTATGGTCCGTGTAGTATAATAGAGTATAAAATGTATAGTAAACATTTATTCGTAAGGGGACGAGGGGGAAAATGACGATGTAATATGGTTAGAAACCATTTTTTATTTGTGGTTGATTGACATTTTTATTAAGATGCATTTAGGGTTTAAAATTAATCTCTCTCTCTCTCTCTGTCTCTTTCTCTGTCTGTCTGTCTGTCTCTCTCTCTCTCTCTCTCTCTCTCTCTCTCTCTCTCTCTCGTTTTTATATTTCAGTGCAGTGTGTCATTAAATGCGATTTGAGAAACGCGCGGTATGTCGCAAAATATCCATTTTTTCAGGGTTTTTTTCAGTTATAAATGATGACATCCTTCGACATTGTAGGATTAATTGTCTTAAACGATACAGATTCTAATGCAGTCCATTTTAAACAGATTTGCAATAGTGCCCACTAGAGTCCTAAAACCTCTTAAAAAAACCCTGAGTCGTTTTTGCTCTCATTACGGACAAGAGGACACAATTACGTCAATATAAATCTGGAAATCTTTTGTCAGAAAAAAATGTAATTAATTGTCATGTCAGACAATCCAGAGAATTTAAACAAAACGATAGCTTAGTCCTTTTGATCATACGATGTAATTCCGCAGAAGATTAGAATTTCTTACCATATCGAGTGGTGAATTCAAGAAACGTTCAAAGTGCTAAAAAACGAGAAGCAGATATAACTTTTTCACAATCACGTCTCAGTATATGTCTTTTCTTAGAAATTCAGATTAAAAGTGCCAATGAGTCTAGGAGCAATATGACTCTTCATGGGGAAGTAGAATTTCTTAGCCTTCTTATAAATCAATACACTATGGACTTATGTCCATGCCATTAACACTTGTATGATGCTGCAACTGGGTGCCGTATTTTGTATTTACTGCCTTAACAACACGTAGAGACTTTTGCTTGGAAAATATACCTAGAAGTTTTATCAGAAATAATTAATTAAACTGCGTGTATTCAGGCAGCTTCCTGCTGCAGCCGACCTTTTCGTGTAGGCAGTGATTTTAATTTACTAATGCACGTGGACTCGAGTGTAACTCTCATGAATACTTTGATATTTTCTCAACGGTGTTTGTTCCTCTTACAATTACATTTTTACAGACAATAGCTAATGTTTTATCAAGTGATTGAATCGGTGTCTGTTTACATTTTCATCCTGTTGTCTTTCATGTGAAAATGTTTGTCGAGACATTACTACTTCACTATTATTTACAAACTTTAAGAATCATTTCCATATTACACCATAATATGTTTAGAAGTTATACCGTTCTTAACAAAATAAGATTTGTACAGCTTGTACTGTAAATGCAACTCTTATTATCTTGAAGTAACAAAAATATGAAATTTAAAATAACCAAAGTATAATATTTAGAAAAAAAGTACCTGTTATTCGCTGTTAAAATAAATTTCGTTAAAAAGACCACTTTTTGCCTGGTGTTATAACCAGGGCATATTCGTTCTTATTTTCCCTTGACAAAGTACGGTAGCAGTACTGTGTCTATAAAGTACAACATAATTATATGTGCTATTTTTATGCTGTGACTGCTTTTGACGTCATCATTTCTATATTCCTTAAATGACAATACAATAGCGTACGTCATGTGTTTGAATGACGTCATTCAGACGACAGATATATTTGGTTTATCCAAATATTATTCTTGTTCATGTCCTCCGCATTTGCTGTGGCGATAGACACAAAAATAGAAAACAAACGATCAGCCGTTGTTTTGTTGTTGTTGTTGTTATTTTTGTTTTGTTAGGGGTTTTTTGATTGATATTGATGGGGTTTTTTTTCTTTTAATTTTGATGTTGTTTGTTTTTGTTTTTTGTCTCTACTACAAAGACAGTAATATGTATATAGCTCTTGAATTTATCTGTAAATCTCTGGTGTAAACAAGTAAATCTATCTTTCCTTCTTGCAAATGTCAAACGGCTTTATTTATTAAACATGTATCTCTTTTCCTCTGGTTAATTAAATAGTTGTGGTTTTCATTGTCTCATTGTCATCATGAGATTGTGTTGTTGAGTTATTTTACGGATGTTATAGATTTCACATAGACCCATGTTATTGCTGCATCTCCAGTGTGTTTTTATGCTCCCGAAGGGATGCATATAGTTTTTGAACTGTCCGTCCGTCAGATCATCAGTCCGTCCGTCAGTCCGTCCGAATGCTTTAACATTGACCGTAACTTCATTATAAGTTAGTGGATTTACTTCTTACTTGGACACAGCACCCCTTCGGACAAGACCTTCCCACTCACCTGTATTTATTTGACCTTGAACCCTGAATGATCTTCACCTTAAAGATCAAATTGTCCAAAAGCTTTAACATTGATCATAACTTCCTTATTAGAAAGTAGATTTACTTCATGCTTGGACACAACACCCCTTTGTACAAGACCTTCCCAACGACCTATAATTATTTGACCTTGACCCCTGAATGACCTTAGCCTTGAAGATCCAATTGTCCAAAAACATTAACATTGGCCATAACCTCCTTATTAGAAAATCGATTTACTTCATATTTGGACACAACACCTTTTTGGACAAGACCTTCCCATTGACCTATATTTATTTGATTTTGACACTTGAATGACTGGTCGACAGCTCAAAGTCAAAGCACCACTTCGGGGGGCATTGTCATCTTACAGTGACAGTTCTTGTTTGTTTATTCCCCCGTCACGGTCAAATCTACATGTCATTTAAGTTATCTTTCTCATATATACTGAATATTGTAGTAAAACATTCGACGTCAAACGTAAACCACACACAAATTTGTTTAAATGCTTTAAATCAAAGAGATTGAAGTAAATTGTGCCCCACGTACTTGCAACGAGGTTTTTGCAAAATTGCTTCAAATATGGTGGACATCGTAGCCAGATTTAACACAATTTGACTGCTTTATAATCAGTTTTACTGTAGCCTTCCCGCTTAATTACAATGCCTCCCCGAATCTACAGTTGAAAAGATTTCCTTTTCTTCTTTTTCTTCTTCTAAATTTGTAGTTATCGGAGTAAAACATTTACAGAGAATGCCCTAGTCATACTTAGTTTATTCCGTGTAATATTTTCTAATTCAAGTGTCATTTTTCTTTTCTTACACGGTATTGAAACTGCTAGCCTCAAAATACATCTCATTTGCTATCACTTCATGTAAAAAAATAAATAGGTGTTTTAAAGGTAGATTTTATTACATTGTAGAAGAGTTTCTCGGAATTGCAGTCTCCCATGAGCATCATCCGCCATTTTTGTAACACAGAGTTGAACTTGAGTTCCCAGTAATACTAAGTTAATTATATCTTTCATACTCCAGAAAGTAGGAACAGATAAATAATCAAGGCCCCAGTATGAATAAATTAGATCTTAGAATTTGTGTCTCGATTTACTTCAATTTATAGTAGATGAAAATTAATGTTGTGTTATTTGTACTTTTGAAAAAGTAGAGGTTATTCGTCTATGCTTTATCAGTTTGGTCGGATGAATATGATATGTGTAAAGATAAAAACAGAAAATGAACGTTTTTCTCAAACGTACTTCCGGGTGTTAAAGCAAATGGTATTTATTATATGAGTATTAATGGTTCAGGTTCTTGCTTCGGAAATATAAGCTTTTATCTTCTTATGTTTACATATCAAACATTTGTACTATCACAAGAAAAAAATCACACGAAAAATGTCTTCTTTAAGACGGTGCCGCTATTCGAATAGGTGATATTACTTATTCGTTGAATTAAAAAGTGATATCACCTATTTGAATGGGTGACATCACCTTTTGAAATAGGTGCTGTTACCTGTACAAATGGGTGATATTACAAAATTCAATAAAATACTAAAGCGCCAACCTTTGAACTACTCGGACAGTTTCAAAATAACTGAGCGCTAAATGTGTAACACTAAGTAGATATCCATCACCTCACAATGGCACACTTAAAACTAAAACTTAAAAATATGTAAATTTCGAGGGTTGTCCGCAATACTTAATCTTAACAACTTCTGTTACTTATAGGCGAGGATATAGCTGTAATATGAAGCGTGCTGTTTGTTAAAGTAAAGAGAAAATTCACTTTTCAAAAAACCTAACTGGACACTATCCAGGCTATATCATGTATAAACTGATGTTTATTGGAGAGGTCAGACCTCTCCACTGTGTTGGCTTTAATTGCTGGCGGCATCCATTTTTGCGTATCAAGTTTTAGTTAATGATCTCATATTAAACCTAAAATCATGAAAACCAGCCTACAAAGATAGTTATGCGCATGCTCCGAATCAAAATATGAATTTATTTAAACGAAACCAAAATTTAACTTCGGGTCAAAACGGCCCATGGTTAAAACGGCCCATTATGAACAGAACGTACAGAATAATTTTGTATTCCCTTAACTTAACGCAAAAAATACAATTATAGGGATGCATTTCTTATAATGCATGCTACTGTTTAAAAACTACAAATTCTAAAATGCATTTTTTTCTGAGAAACTCATCAGCCTGTTGAACAAATTAATATTTAGCCATGGTCATGAAAAAAATGGTAAATATTTTTTTCAGAGCATTTTTGACAAGTCCATTTCCTCGATTTGGATCAAATTTACGCCCTTTTAATATTTAGTCCAGCTTAACAGATACCATCGCTGATAATTTTGTAAAACATTTGGACTAAGAAAGGTGTAATAAAAGCAAAACTTAATGAGCCTAAAAAAGCTGCAGCTTAACATGAGAGTTCTGGCTTCAACAACTACATGCATTGTTGTAAAAGAGGGGGGAGTAAAGCCTTAATGGCTTATAAGAAGATCCCCAAGATTCTACAAGGTATGGAATACATGAGGTTATCTTAATTTGTTTCATTTATTTAAATGATAAATACGCCACTATAAAAACATTTGAAATAACTAAATTATAGTCAGTTTCGGTCATTTTGCCTAATAAGGTATTAACTATTAATAATAGTTAGGTTACTAGTTTTTATAATTATTTAAGTCACAGAACGTTTAAAAAATTCAAAATGATCTTGGAAACAAGTAGATTCATTCTTTCAGTGACGACAGCTGCTGACCTCTCTTTGGCTTACTTTTTAAAGGAAGCCAACTTGTATAATATACTTTATTCTGTTAAAGTTCAGAAATCGCTGAACTAGGCGTGTCGTGTTGGGCCTTGCATTATCATTGATGAAGGGGACGGCTACTGGTCTACGACCTGACCAATAAAGCCTTGTACAAACACAAGATCCGTCTTTTTGTTCCCCGTGATACCGCCTCAAACCATTTTGTCAAGCATTTTATCATGATTTTTGTATAAAAATATAAATTTGTACTATAAATATTTATTGGATGCATTCGGTATTGATTCAGGGTAGCATTTAAATGCAAATGAATACTAATTCTGTTGATTATTCAAGTGACATTTCCTTACCTTAGTAAATATCGTTCTTTTTCGTGCTGCAATTTTGCATCATAAATGTATAATTTCCCCAAAGACATCGAAGTCATTTTAAATCACCGACAGTTTTTTTTTTCAGTCTTTGTATAAAATGTAATTGTGTTAATGTCTTTACAACCTGCACATAATTTTATACTTTTTCTTGCTATAAAGTCTGTAGACTTTATGCTTCTCTATACAGGAACTTTAATTTGCTAATGCAAGCAATGTTTCTGTTATTCAGTGATTAAAGTTAATTATTTATGGACGATTTTTTCCTCATTATATGATTTTAAAGATGACAATTAAACAAAGTGTCTTTTCACAACAAAACAGGAAGTTTATTGTTTTCATTTCATTATGTAGAAGTTCGTGTGACAATGTTTTGTAATGGTACATATTCGGATATAGTTTTGCCTTTTATAATCTCGCAACATGCTCCCTTCGAGACATATCTGCTAGGTAGTTTTAATGATACGGGGACAAACGACGTGGTTAGTCTGCTCTTGCCTCGATTTTTTTTAACAATTTCATTCTGAAAATGTCTGTTTGGTGTCATTTCGATTAGCAGACAGTACGAGAAACTGTAAGAGCTACTGCTTTATATTTAAACATACTTTTGCCATTATTTGTCCGTGTGGTGACTTGTCCGAAGTAAGTGCACTTGAGATGTCCATATTCATATTTTTATGTTCTTTCTTAAAATTACAATGGAATCGTGATGAATAGGTTTTGAAATGGTGCAGCTGTGATGAGAGGCTGCAAGGAAGATAAATATAGAAAGAAAGTAGTAAAAGAGATTGTGTAGTCTCCTATAGCTCTGCCTTAAGATAATCAGTTGCATGTTGTTATCGTATTTTGTGAGTTTTTTTTATTGTATACAATAATTTGAAAAAAGTAAAATACACTTTATACATGTGGAATTTTAGTTTCCATTTCAATGTTACATTTATGCACCGAAGAAAAATAAACATTCTAAAATGCATTCAAGATGACGAAGATAGTAGGTACACATATTAATAATAATCTTTCCTAAAGAAGCAATGTGTTATATTGTGTATACAGATTGTTTCATCAGTTTATAATCCCCAGCTTAAAAAAAGGAATACCTTTCTTTGACCTCTCTGTAAAAGTTTCCACCATGTTGGGGACATACAAAAATGTATCTGTTTTTTATTGTTTGTCTGTACATCTGTCTGTCACAGTCTGTCTTGACAACTCTCCGACACCATTACATTTCATACACATGTGCTACACCTAGTTGTGCATATGATCGGCATCTTCCGGTTCACTGAATTTTAGCGGAGTTATTGCCCTTTGTGTATTGATTCTTTTTTCAGAAATTGTTCGGACAAATCCTCTATCTGCGTTATTATATATAAAGCCTTGGGCCCATTTCAGCAAAACTTGACAAAAGTAATCAGTGTCAGGCATGATTATGCTAGATTTACATTATCTGGTTCATTAATTTTCAGCGGAGTTAATCCGTTTATATTTATTTTTATGCCCTCGAAAGGAGGCATATAGTAATCGCACTGTCTGTCCGTCCGTCGGTTCATCCGTCCGCCCGTCTGTCCGGTAAATCTTGTCCTCGCTTCATCTCCAAAACCACTTGAGGGATTTCATTGAAACTTAACAGGAGTGTTTGTCACCAAGCCTAGTTGTGCATTTCGTCAGGAAATTCCGCTCGATTTATTTCTGGCAGAGTTATGGGCAATCAGTCATTTTTTTACTCTAAAATCTTGTCCTTGCTTCATCTCCAAAACCGCTTGAGGGATTTCATAGGATTTCAGCCTCGTTGTGCATAACTTCAACATGTCCTGGTTCATTGATTTTTATTGAAGCTGTTGCCCTTTATATATTCAAATTTCCAGTTTCTCTGCTATTTCCTATTTCTCCGGTGGATTACAACCAAACTTAAACCGTTATCAGTGCCAGGCCTGCATTTGCGTATCATCATACTTACGGGTTGAATCGAGTGGTTGGGGCATATGTTTTCCCTTGAAAACCAGTGTAGTTAAATGTAAAAAATAGTTCATGTCATTTTAAACAAAAGGCCAACCATATTCTCTGTAGAGGTTTTTTTCTTGGAAGCAATAAAGAAGAACTCTCTGACGACAGAGAAGTGTCTTTAGTATTAATCTTCAATGAAAAAAGGCTTAAACTTGTTGAGAAATTGTTGGATTTTTACATTGTTCCTTGCATAATGTATCTTAAACAGGAAGCAATAAATTTTACATTCAGCACAACAGAGCAGTATCAGTGATTTGTTACCAGAGTTTGTTTAAACAGAGATTGCGTTCTGCGTGTTGTTTAAAAATCAGTGACGTGTACAAAATCGTAAGCAGCTTATCTGGTTAAAGATGCTCTGAAATTTATGAAACGAAGCTGCAGCTTTGAGTAAACATGTAAAGCAGTTTCGTCTTGGATTCTTATAAAATAGTCTTAAAGGTTTATACATGTAGGTAAATGTAATTTAAAAAAAGAATCCGCAAAAAAAAGAAATTAAGCTTGAAACTGAAGGTATTGTGCCAATGTCTGATAGAAATATAGAACTGTGGAGTATTGATTTACTGGCCAAGGGCAAACGAATGACCATTTACCGAGAAATTAATGCCCATTTATTGTCATATTAGGCTGATTGCAAATGTCTGTACGGGAAATGAAGGTATCCACTTAATTCATCACTTTTGCATGTCTGATAGTTGAGTGATTTATGTGTTTTCTCTGTAAAATGTTTACCATCTACCAAATTTGGGTTTCAGTTTTTCTTTCTAGATGGAAAATTAAACACAGTGTGAAAAATATATAGTCACATGATATATATACTGATTATTTATAATGAATGAAGAATAAACAAGAAGAATCCTTAAAAATAGGCAGCCGTGGTACAAAGACATATGCAATTGGGAAAGTATACACGGACAATGTGAGTACAAGTACTGCAGCACAAGTTAAGTTACTGGCTTTGCAATGTTATTTGACGGAAAGGGTGCGCGCGCAGAAAACTAGATGACAGAAAGGCGTGTAACAAACTGTTAATTCCGACCTCTATGACATTTTCGCCGATAATTTTTAATCGTTTCCTTTCCTTCACGAATATAAAAGGTACTAAACGTAAAGCAATTGAAATATGCTTATGAACGTTTAAGATTTCTTTTAGGTTTAGAGTCTGAAAGAACAGTTTTTCGTTTACGACAGACCTTTCCTTTTCTTGGCAAATGACCAATGAAATGTCGATGCTTTTCATCCACCAATGAAATTTAATAGCGAACTTTTTTCACTTCATAGTAAACCGGAAGTTACGGTGAAATCAGACGTCCTACGGCCGAAAAATCATTCTTTGAAAAACTCACATGCATGTATATAACAATATATACATACCCTTTAAAGGATCTACCTTGTAGCGTGAGTTTATTTAAGCGACTGACTCAGAGAATATAACTTAAAATTTTTTCTTTAAAATTAAGGTCAGTTCATATACGGCAGAAAAAATACAATTTTTTGCTTTTTACATCATGAAAACTGAAGAAAAGGGAATTTGGTTTCGTCCGGATTCGAACCCATGCCCTCTCGGTCAGTAAAATCAAGAGCAGTGAGCTAACCAACAGGAATTCAAAGACTTTTTGTTACAAAATGTCAGAATATACAATTTAATCTAGGTATCTACCCCGTGACTAACGGGGTAAAATTTTTACAGAGTCAATCGTGTAAAAATCAAGTTCCCTATGGGTTTTGAACCCACACCGATCTGCACCAATCGCCTAGCAAAGTAAGAACGCCTTAGACACAATGTGGCCATACAACGTGGTAAATGATGTCATTTAGGCTGTAGCAAGCAGCATTTTGGCCTCGATTCGGAAGAGAAAACTGCTGTATTTTATTTTTTTGTCAACTTCAATGGTAAAAAGCGCATGCGAAGCGGACAATTATGCCTTACACATTGGCCCTGATGATTTTTTGTCAGACGTATAGAATTTTCTAAGATTCGGGAAAACTGATGCGCTTTTCGCGATAGCAATCATATTTTTACGAAATCTTTTATTTCCCAAATGTTAAGAAAAACTGTACATCTGACAAAAGAATCATTAGAACCTACATGTAGGGCACAATGATCCGCTCGAAAAAATAAAATTCTTACAGCGGTTTTCTCTTCCGAATCGAAGCAAAAAAATGCTGCTTGCGTCAGACTAAATGACATCATATACCACATGGTATGGCCACATTAAGACAACTCGCCCATCGCAGCAACCCCCAAAAAGGTTGTGCAAAAAGGTTGTGCAAATAATCGGCATATAAGTCTCCACCTAACACCACACTGTTCACAGGCGTTAAATGTAAGACAACACGAAGATATGTTCGGGGAGACATTTTACAGCAGCCACGTGGCACAAATAGCGCTGTTGTGAATTATAAATAATTAAGTTCCCAGTTGAATACCAGTCGGCACGAGAACTTGTATTATGATTTGTTTCTGTAACAAAAAATGAGACAGTAACTTAGTTTAGTTAAGTTCTTCACAATTACAACTAGATATTTTTTATGTGTAAACATTTTCTTTTTTAATGCATCGTCGACCAATCTGTGGATCAGTCGCTTTAAAGAGCAAGTTATCAAAAATATGATTATTATTATTATTATTATTATTATCATTATTATTATTATTATCATTATTATTATTATTATTATTTAAAATAATATGCATGTAAATATGACAGAAAGGGATGTTATCGTTGAGTACTTCAATGTCCTGTACAGGGGTTTAGAGAAAATACAAAACTTTTTTTTAAAATACATTTTCAAAATACATATATAATTATTAATTCTTTCATATTTGTTCTAGTTTGTGACGAGTTGTATTTCTCTATACTTCTGACACTGGTTTCTCTTGTCTTCGTCCAGACACAGTAGTTGATAAATGTTCAAGAGCATTATAAGAACAAATTGGTTTTGAGTCTATGTGTCTCTTTTCATTTGCCTTAGAAATAATTTACTGTTGTTTTTGTTTAGTTTAGTGTTGTGTGGGTAGTCGGTCGTTTGTCAGTCGGGAATTAGAACGGAGTAAAGATTCAAGAGAAACTCGTGAATGTGTGTTGCTTGTATTTTGTTTAAGGATGATTAACGCTTTCTGAAGCTGTGACACATTACATAACTGTTAAGTGCATCTAACTTGCCTTCTTGAAGAAGGTTTTGCTTTTTTTTTTTTTTTGGTTCAGATGTTGAAATAGTTAGAAACTCAATAAAAAATGATTTACTAGCAAATGTAAATTTCGTGTTGTGTTATTAATTTTTTGTTCTTAATCTATATGCCCTAATTACAAAGATTCAGCAATAACTACAAGGATTGAGACTCGAACTTGACAGCAAATATCGATAAAATTTCCTGCCGATGGTAATCGGTGTTTCAAGTTCAATTTGTGTCATTGCAAATAAAGCTTAAAAAAAATGAGAATTTTACGGAGGTATAAGAAAGCACGTGCATGCATATTTAACCGTTTAATGTAAATCAATATTGTACACCTGAATAATAATAATATCAAGACACAAATTGTCTATCTGAAGGACAACGAAGGACAATGTTTTCTCGAAATAAAACGTCCTATGGGTTTGGTAGCTTCTCCGTGAGTTTTCTTCGGCTTCTCCCCCTCGCTTTATCATATCTTAAACCTTCTTTGATTTAATTTATGAAAAAGTTTAAGATAAGTAAACGCTGCTCCTACGATTGACCGAAACTATTGCTATTTATAACTCTGAAACTGAAACAAATTTTACTCAATAAACTTGAGATTGTTAACTTGTTCTGCACCTCAAAACATGTCATTTTAATGTGTTTTCGCTAGCTACAGCCGTTTCCCTGCATCTTAGTCACTTGCAAATAGTTTAGTATTTGTTCAGATCAAAACGCATTGTACTTACTTCCCCTGGGGATACACTGATTAACGAAATCCACATGGATTCATGCACTTTTATGGAAAAGTCATTATTTTTATGTTTGCAGTGAGATTAATTTACTAATGCACACAAACACGAAATTAATTTATTTAAATGAGGTCTGATTGTTTATCGACTGCTTTGCTATTGACTTTATGCGAGTTTTACAGACGATATTGTTCAATACACCGTCAAGTCAATGGGTTGTCGGCTTTTTTAATTTATGCCGTTATTTATGTTAAGAGATGTGAGAAATAGTTGACATATTTTTAGTAAGCTTCAGATTAAAAAACATTTCAATTTAATTCATTTCACTCTGGTCATAACAATGACATGAGGTAACTGTAAACTGTAAAAATCTACATGTAAAAGAAACGAGATCACAGAATTACAAAACACATGTGTACACAAATCAGAAGGAAAAACTAATGTGTATGAAGTTATTCCGTATTTCAATAGGAAAAACAAACTAGTTCCTAATTCCTTTTTCAAATCCAAATAAGGAACAGAAGACGTACGCATTGAAACGGGTCAATATAATGATGCCTATGCATAACTACATTAGATTATGCATTATAAAACACTAACGTAATTATTAAGATCCTGCACTGATCTCAGTAATGTCACTAGTATCAAAACATTTTTTTTATTTTACTATTAATTTTAAGCGGGCTTGTAATTTCAAGCATTCATCTTTTCATCCCTCATATCTCTTCGTTCGTTCGTTCTCCTTTGTTATCTAAACATCGTGGGATATCCACGGTTGTTGATTTTAGTACACCATATAATCAACAACCGCGGGTATCCACGATGTCTGTGTAATTGACATGTTCGTGCGTTTGGATGTTGTTTTGTTACCAACACCTTTGCAGTTGAAGTCTTTGTCTATCCCAGAAATGTTTACTTCTTTGCAAGAAGAAGGGCATACTACAAAAGTCGTGAACAGCGTTCCTCGTGATTAATCTTTTAATCTTTTTGTTTACAAATTGTTACAAATGTCTGAGGACATTAAATGCAGATAATAAATGCTTCTCGGAATTACTTTTTTACCGGAGAAAGCATACATCGATACATTTCTTAATTCTGAAATAATAATTGGATGTTGAACATAATTTTGCAAAAACATCGAAAATGTCGTTAGATAGCATCATAAGTCAAAATTATACAGGTTTGTAAGAACGTTAATTTTATGCGGGAATATGTAAATTGAAGAAGACTTTGAACAGGCTTTGAACAAATGTTTTGTCGATGCAATGTATCCTTTTTTGTAGAGTAAATGATTTTAAAAAAGAGGTGATCAATGGTCCAGGGATAACACTTTGATAATCCATTGTTCGCTAGTTCGAATTTTACTTATTTTCTTTCGGATGAGAAGTCAAACTGGGATTCAGTAAAGTAGTGATATACACTGGGCATACAAACATGGTTGCCTCTGGAATGGGATGCCTTTTGTATCTTGCACTATCTCCCACAACCTAAAATAACGAAACTATGCAGCGGTATGTCAGTCATATGGGCAAGAACAAATGGATGGATTTATGGATCACTTGTTGCTTCACTGTACACCTTTTACAAAGTTTTCTTCATATTGGTGAAGTAATACAAAAAGTGTAGAACAGAAAGCTGAAAATATAAAAAAATATCTAAAACATAGAAAATAATCAAGACCTGGACATTGTTTTGAAAAAAAAATATTTATATGCCGGTGCGATTTATGTAAATAAAAGTATTGATTCACCAGACAAGCGAGAACAAATAACCTTTTACTGATGAGATACTGTCCATTATCGTCAGATTAGGCGGATTGTAAACGTCCATGTGGGAAATAAAAGTTTTCTCTGGATACATCGTTTGTGTTAGTCTGTGTTAGTTTAAGCTTCAATAGCATTTGCCTTTCAGACAGTTTTTTTTTCTATTCGTTTTACAATTTTACCAAAAGTTTTTCATCGTCTGTAGTGCTGTTAGGTGTCCGGTCAGTAAATGTTATGTCAAGAAGTGTAATTTATTCGATAGTTGGCATTTATGTTTTTATTTTGCTGAACATATTGCAAAGAAAATGAAAAAAAAGTTCAATCGGTTGTTAAATTTTGTACGATGAAGTTCAAAAACAAATCGCCTGAAATACCCCAAAACCACAACATCGCTTCGTATAATCGTCACGAATAATCAAATGCATCCTAGCATGATATAAAAATAAAAGTATGCTTACTTTGCAAGATGTTGATAGATAATAGCTTAATGAAGACATTCGATCAAATAAATAATTAAAATGTCATAATATTTCATCAGAGTAAGACATTAAACTGAATATCGCACGAATAAAATTTATCCGTTTACATTCGACTATTTCTATACCTTGTATAATTTTACAATCTGGTTTATTTATTTACCTACAGGAAGAAGTGAATTCTTGTGAAGCAAAACGTGAATAAAGTCTACCAAAGCTGATAATACGGTAAGCAAATTACCTGGAAAGTTTCCCAATTTTTTTATCCCCTCAATTTAAGTGTTGTTAAACCAATAATCCACATTAATTATAACAAACCGAAGACTCAACGATAAATAGTGCATTAACTCTGAACTAGATTCTGCTTAACAGTATCATCAACCATTTCATCTATCGAACAATAATTATTAAAGGAATAAAAAGACGAAAAACAGTTTAATCAAGATAGAAGGCGATGACGTAATCATGTGATGTGATCACATCTCTGAGCATTAAGCATAATTAAGATAATATTTATTTCTGTCTCTTTAATTTGTGATACATATGTAGGACGATTATTCCTTGAAAATAATGAAAGGAATAGCTGCAGGGCGATGGATGTCATACATAATGCAATTAGTGAAATTATCATCTTCCATCAGGTCTAAGAGATTTCAGCTATTTTAGAAAAAGAAAATCTTAAGTTCAGTAAAGCATGTTAGAATAAAAATCATCTTGCTTCGAGGTAAATTTCTCGTTAAACAAACATAATTATATTAAAGTTGAAAACAGTTTATCTTAAAACTGTAGGAAAAGAATCAATTAAACGCGATTACTTTTGGGTAATGAGTCTCATAAGAGTGTTAAAGACAAGAGGTCTGTTAAAAACAACATTTTTGTACTGTGTTCCAAATACTGTAATCTTTGAATTCAGAATTTGATCGTACTCTCAATTGCATTTTAAGCTTTTGTGATCGCCTTGTGTCGGGCGTCGTCCGTTGTCAGCTTTTTACTTTAAACAATATCTTCTTAACCTCTGGGTCAAAGTTCTACAAAGTTGTTAAAAGAATTTAAATCAAACGCAGAACTCTGGTTGTTTTAGCAACAAGAATAAAAAAATTTTTTGTCTGAAACCACCATTCCCCATAGCTCAGACATTTGGTGTGTAGCATTGTCTTGCGGATCAAGTTTGTTTAAATTTTGTCCATTGGGTCATTACTGGTTTCGCACATTGGATCACATGTTTTAAAAAAGTATAGGGAAATATATAGAAATACCAAAAGGCCAAGAGTTCTGATATTTTGCACAAAGCGTTATCTAGTGGACCTCCAAAGATTGTTTACATTTCGCCCTTTGGATCATTTTTAGAACTGCCCCGAGAGTCAGATAAATTATTTAAGTCAGTAAGCAAACTTTTAAAAGTCGTCTTGTCAGAAACGACCAGGCAGAGACTTTTAAAATTTGGGGTCAAGTACACTTATCTTTCTCATCTTATCTTAATTAGGTGAGCACTTTAAGGGCCACCTGGTTCTCTTGTTACTTTTTTAACTGAAACTAGTTATTGAATTGTTTGCCAGAAAGAGTTGAGAAACACATCAAACGTTTATGTCCAAAAAGTCACATAATTGATTTTCAATTACGTTCTCCATTTAGAGGGGTCGGTCTAGCACAAAAAAGGAAAAAAAATCCCGTGAAGAAAACGCTCAGTTGGTTTACCTTAAAAAGAACTCTTTATCGTCTCTTCTCAATCCAGTAAGACGAAAATAAAGGAAAAAACAAACATACAAAAAGAAAAAAAGCACATGTAAATGGCTAAAAGGGTTTAAGTAAAAAACTGAGGTGACCTGAATCAAACAGCAATCTTTAATATCTTAAATGTTATAAAGATACTAATTTCAGATAAACCAACATATTCAGTGTTGGCCAAATCTTCAAAGCGATATATGTCCGCTAGCATATTTCACTTTAGACTAACAAATTGAGGGGTCAATGCAAAAAGGGTTCTTATAAGTGCCATTAAATAAATACGCAGATAGAACATTCTCTAACGAATTGTGTGACGTCTTTTAAATCCCAGTACTCCTTACATAATTGTTTCTCATTTTGTTCGTTTTGGACACTTGTTGTTGACCAATAACGAACATCTTTCCATCAACAAACTAATTCTGAGTCGATGATTTCATTTCATTTTCATCAATTGTACTATTGCGAAAGTGGTAACTGTTCATTTGTTTTGTTGTTGAGGAAATGAAAAGAGGTTTCTACAGCTACATCAGTTGTTTAGTGGGAATTAGATATTTGTGACAACGATCCTGGTGTTGACGCTAAATGCACATTTTGTAATAAAATAATAGAATATCGTTTTGATTGGATGTAGGCTACGGCCACTATCTTGAATACTTTTAGCTTAAAGATATGTTTAGGCCTGACGTAATTGTTATTAACACTACATCTTCAATCTATTTACCTCATTTAGTATTAATACATAGGAAACAATTCTAGTTTAGTGCAGAAAGCCATTCTCAGGGTATTTTACTTTTTTAATAGTTTCATTTTCGCTTATAATTATTTAATCTCTCATTCAAAATCTAAGGTAGTGTAGGGAATGTTAAATGTATAAACCAGATAAAGAACAAGTTTATTGGAAATAAATATTTAATTCTTAACACTAATCTCCGTTGCAATAAAGCCCTTCTGAAATGCCAAGCTATTAATTTGCAGTAAAACTCCAACGCATAGATATTTTCGAGAAAATTGCCCTTTTGAAATGTCACATTTGGATAATACAATCGATATTAATTTGTAAAAACTTCCATATCATAGGAGCCCATATTCTGAAAATTGAACAAGTAATAACTGATGTAATGATGATTTAAATACTAGCGTGGTCCTATAATTATACTGGTTGTTCTGTTGACATAGGTTTTATCACTGTAGGGAATCAATGGGATTAAAAGACCAACTGCTCGCCATATCGTTTTGGTAATAAATCGAAGTGTTCTCCTTTGAGAGCAATAGATTCAAAGAATAATCGTCGAAATTTAGTTATTATTATCTGTTAAAAGATATAGTGTCAAATGGTTTAATTTGTTCTACAGTTAAGGATATACACAAAATCTATATCAGATCTACTGGAAAATATGCATTAAACATTTCAGTTGTTTATAGCATAATCATAATAAGCTTGATTAACCTTAAGCTTTTCATTAGAACGATGGGCAGCGTATTTTGATATAAAAACAAAATATTATAGCAGAATTGTTACAGCAGATAAAGCGATGGTCAAGAATAGGTAAAATTTACATACAGCCCATTTAAGATATATTTAAGTCGACATTATCTGGTTGTGTACAATTTGATTGATACGCAAAACCTGTTTAGAGAGTTTGTGTCTAGACTTCGAATGAGGTGTATTTGTTTCTAGACATCAGGCCTATTCTCCATGGTATTTGCTAGAATATACTGAGGTCTATTTGGTATAAATAAATGGTGCATAATAATGCTATCTATGGATTATTTAATGAAATGTAACAAACGTTTCGCCAGTGTTTCACGCACACGATCTAAGTTAATAAAAGGAATTTATTGGTTATGTGAATTCCTTACTGCATTGACATTTACAAACGCATGAATTTTTTATTTGTAAGCAATCATAGATTTATTGATTAGAGTTCCAATATTTACAGTTAGCTTCCTTTATGACAATTTGAAATCTAATGCGCGGGCAGGAGATAAGTGCGCTTGGGTTTCCTGAAAAGAATCATCGTTGGTTTTCATTGAATTACATTGTTGTTTTTGTATCTTTGAAGTCAGTTTTGTAAATGAGCCTTAACTTGACAAATATTTACATGTGTTTGAGTTTATAGATACGTCTAAGTACTGATTTAGTAAAATGAATAACGTTGAAACTTTAGTGTTAAGCTTCGGCTAAAGAAAACATAAGACATTTTATAAGTTATACTATTTTTACAAGTGATATTATTAACACCGTTTCTTATTCAGAAAGTATGTTACCTATCTGGATTTATATCATGCCTTAATTAAGTCATCAGAATTGTACGTAGATGCCTTTCGCAATAACAGAAATGCGAAAGAGAGACCTATGTATCTATATGGATCGATGCATTGAATGTTTACCACTGAAACGGAAGTTTGAAGTCTAGCAAATCTTGGTGGTTTATGGCTTATTTCTTTTGTAAACAAATTTTTATTATATTGACATGTAGACAAATACCTTTGTATGGATACAAGTAAAAACCTAACAGGCTAAGCCAACACTGGGCATACATGTACTAGAAGAGTACAAAAATAAATGAGTTGAGGTTAACTTATAAATTGGGCTATTTTTAACCTTGTTTCATGGTCCTCCCTAGTTCGATTAACCAATGGCTAAGTCAGCTTAGATTTAAAGGAAAATACACTCCAAGATTGTTATTCACTGAGATACGTCTAGGCCTAGACATGAAGTATTAATGGTCTGCGGACATCACACTACAGCTTAAAGACACTTTAATGTCCTAGACAAATAGTATAAATGGCACTAAATAATGACTTATGAACATCAACAAGAAATTTGTAGAAAAGAAAATATAATGAAAGCAAATAAAATTAAATGAACGCAGTAAATTGACACAAAAATTTTAATACTCTAGTTAGTTTTGCTGCTAGCCTTTCGAACATATATAAATTAATGCATACAGAACATATTGTAATAAAATTAAAACACATTTTTTTAAGATTAACGAAAACTGAAGATGAACTACGAACTAAAAAATACGGCGGTGTAAGATTTTTTCTTAAAATTATGACTCTTTAAAAAACTTAGGTATAGATTTTTTACACATTCCATGTTAAACTTCAAAAGGTAAGCTGATTTCATAGGAGAGACTAGTGGTAAGTTCTTAACAACCAGTATGTAATATATAACTTATTATATCAATCCTTAAACAGTTATCTGAAATGGAATATTGCAAATTGGCAGCTGTACGTTGATTAAAATTTTTAAATTAAACAAAGCCCATTATGGTGCATGATAAGACATAAATGTCTGCATATGATTTTTTTGCAATATATCATTTTGCAAAGGCTTTAAATGAAGAAAAGTTTTATCGATATTTTGTCTGGGCTTTAACGTATGTATTTATATTGATGATCTTTTTAGTTCTTCTTCCTTGAGTTTATCAAACTTTTGGAACTATTAATGACGTTTTCGTAAAATTACTCTGACGTTTTATATGAAATTGTATTCTCCTTTAACTTTTTAAGTTGGCATTAAGCTTGATTTTGTAAATAAGAATAAAAAATAAATTCAGAGAACCAAATTGTTGTCATGTAAAGAGCAATTTGCAATCATTGCCCACTTTTCCAGCATTCTTTGTAATAACTATTTATCGTTATCTCAGACATAAGACATCTATTTTTTGACATTTCACATTGCCTAGTCATGGATATTCTTAGTCAATATTTCTCAATTTTACCGCATAAAATAGCTGTTTTTCTGTTTTGACGAAACAATATAGTGCATCTATATTTATCGTTTTTCTTGGATATGTTTCAAATGCAAAATGCCTCAACCATACGTTTCTTGTGTTTCCAATTTCTTATGAACAATTCTCAATTTATTTCTTGTTTCCCTTAGAACTGATAAAGTGATAAATTGAATATAAAGATTTACTTTTAATACTCTGCAAGCAGAGACGTCGACTATTGGATATTTGAAATAACTCTAAAACGATATTTAAATGTTTTCATAATTTTTACTGTTCTTAAAAAAGAGCGACCTGGTAAAACAACAGGTTAATTGGAAATTTAACATTTGATTTAGAAGCATTCATTGACGTTAATTTATGTCTCTTACAAATGCCGCGACAGTATTATTGGCAATCAACTCCGACGCAATGGTGAAATTGTCCTGTGGAAATGTCACCTTCAGACGAGTCAGATGAAGAAAAAATATATTCTCTAATGCAAAGTCGATTTCAGACATGTCTAAACATTGGTAATCAAAAGGGCATTCAGATGGTTTCTCTACTTACATTACGTTTCTGTCTGTAGAATGAATAAATAAAAATGTGAATAAAAGACTAACCGTTCCTTCTTTCACATTCTTTCTTGATTTATTTTCTTTCATTTGTTGGAGAAAAGGTTTCGGGGAGTCAATGTTTTTAATTAAGTTTTCTTTCTCAGGTAAATAATGTAATGTCAGTGTTTTGATAGAATGAATCTATGCTAAGAATACTTTTAACATTTACTAGAGATTGAACAGTTCATTGATCTTGTCAGCTTTGATCAAATGTTGTACCATATTTTACGTTAAAGTTTATTATTATATAATGAAGGCTTTAAATTTTAAAATAATAATAGTGAGCGCCTTCCAAGCAAACGGTAACCAAGCAGATATATTTATTCGTATGCGAAAGAGATGAACATACACATTTTTAGGTCTTGATTGTTACTATATTTGGACTTTCAGTCAACTCTAAATAAACATGCACTTAACGCAACTGCTATTAATACTACTGTATCAGAGGTGTGTGTTCTCACGTTATTTTAACCGATGTGTATGTGTCTAAACGCCGACAACTTACCACTCGCCGTTATTTTTTTTTGCACTGTATCAAGGTGGATATACAAAAATATAACAGTTCTTTTTTGTATTTAAAGACATTTTTTTCATAAAGGTTTATTTGAACTCACTTTAGTTAAGACAAATCAAGTTCTATAAAATATAGTCATTTTTCTATTCTTTATTAGAATTTTGTTAGTCTGTTGAAAGTCTCTTGTCAAATTTGCAAATACCAATTATTTCTCAAAGTATTTGTACGAAAGCTGTCTCAGACCATCTCAAATTCACTATCAACTAAACTGAAGTCGTTTTAAGACATTTAATGATCAGGTGGATTGATACTTGAGAAATACAATCACCCTTTGTGGTAAAAGCATTTTCTTGTCGTTCCTTGTAAGCCTTTGTATTTAACCATGCATTATTCGGAGTAAATGCCAGATTTGTACTTAATTGTGCCATCGCAAAGAAAGTTGACATAGTTTTGTTATAGTTACTAAGTTTTGTCTATCTTTTCTTTCTTCTTCATAAATTAACCATAATAATTCCAACGGTGATTATGTGAGACCATTACGTCATTGATTTATTGCAGTTAAATGTGTAGCAACAGTCAGTTCAGCTGTGACCTCTCTGAGCAAGACTTTTCGGTTTTAACTTCTGATAATTAAATAAAATCTTATTGTCTTACAGTAACTTATGTAATATCATGGCTTCTTGTTCGGAATGATGTTTTAAGTAAATTGTCAACCTACGCAAATGAAATAAAATGAAATGATTGAAGTAAAAATGACTGACACATAATAAAAAAATGAAATTTCATTCCAAAATACGTGCGTTTATATTATATTTACCAGCCTTAATTGTTCTTATCTCCATACATTTTCTGCTATTTTTTCTATATTATCACAGGCATGACTGCACTGTACTATAAATATTGCATTATCGTCTATCTTCATGAATTTCTTTTGTGTATTTGATTAGTTAGTCCCATAAAGGAGTAAAATATATCATAAAAGCCTGTCGTCTGTGGAACTTCACTTTAATGAAATTATTTTTGGATAATTAGTGAGACAAGAGGTATGACCATTTGTTTTCTGATACTAAAGCTAGTGCTTAAATGGAAGGGGATAGAGTTTCCTGCATTAATATTTTTCAGTTTAAGTGTTGTCAGAGTCAATGGTAGGATACTACGTCATCGCGCATCTGTTTTTTGCTCTGTCGCGGACCATTTTTTGTCAACAATCCGTCGCTTGAAAGGCAAAATGGTCTTTTTCAATAAGAACTCTGTAGAGTTGCAAAAATTCATGTTGTGCACCGATGATTGGCTGGTGTACTTTGAATTTACGTAAGGAATTATTATAATGTAAAATTCGGGCGAAATTTTTTTTCAGCATGCATTCAGAAAAAACTTTTCACCCGTTTTCAGGCCTTAACTACAATTTTACATTATAAAAATTCTTTACATAAATACAAAGCACACCAGCCGATCTTCGGTGCACAACATGATTTTTTGCAACTCTACAGATTTCTTCTTGAAAAAGACCATTTTACCTTTCAAGCGATGGATTGTTGATCCGCGAGAGAGCATAAAACAGGTGCGCGATGACGTAGTATCCTACTATTGAGAGTGTTATTTGGAGAAATACTGATATTTTATTTTTACCTGCTTTACAGTTGTAAAGTCGTTTTCAAAGCATTGTCATTTTATCTATCTAATGAAACTATAACTTAAATTAGGTCATGTTATTGATTGTAATTTTAAATTGGCAGTAGCATAATTAGATATCTTGAATTTACTCGTTGTATGGGCAAAGCGTTATAAATAAAATTAAGAGGTCAAGCCGGATTTATATAAAGCTTTGAAAAAGTCCACAAAATGACATTTTGATGGCCACTTCAGTGTCTAATTAATGTTTATGGTTTCGCAGAGCAGATACTCAGACACTTTGTTCGTAAATCAATGCGTCTTATTGGTCGTATCCAAATCTACAAAGCTAAACAAGTGTACGACTAGATGTTTTTTTTAGGTCTGTATTATAAAATTAACGCCTTGATAATATAAAATGCAATTATCAAACAGTTATAAACATTTAAGAGATTATTCGTTATTATAAACATAAATATGACAGAAATAAAAACGTTGAATTGACAAGCAATCACGAAATGTCTTTGTTGTTATCTTTTGCTTTGCATTTGTAGTTTGGTATATGCATTTGATGGTCATGAAAAAAATCAATGAATATGAGACTGAACAGCAGATATTTTCTTGAGAATGTCAAAGTTTTAGACATATCATTAAAAGTCCCTATGACTGATTGTAACTCCATTCGTTTTAACAGATTCAAATTTAACTTTTGATGATTTTTTAGAACAATTATAAAAAATTGTTAGAAATGAATGTTACTCTGATAATTTAATTATTCATCAAAATTTGTAAGTAAATTATTTGAAATATAAACGATGCTATTAATAGAAAACGATGCCAAATGAAACTATTTTGTCTGAAAAATAAGATTATTTTCATGAAACTGGTAAAATTTTGATGATTGTAGCACAAAGAACTAAATCGTTTCTGTAAATAGAAATTATTGTATTTTAATGAGATTTCCCATTGGACATGGATGCTTGTTTTCTTTTTTAACCCAGTTCTCACAACGAGGAATGATTACAATACAATTAAATTGTGAAACGACGATACAGTATTCACCATTAAAGAGTTAATTATAATTGACAAAAAACAGTACAGCGTTTAACTGTTAAGATACCCTTTTTAGCTTATCTGTCATATTTATTTCTCAGTAAGTAATTTTTCATACAAGGAACAAAATATTTTAATTGGTCTGTCAGAGATTTTTGCATTCATAAATAACATAAATTGAGAGAATTATAATCGCCAGATATTTGACGTGTATATTTCGTCTAGCGTATATTAGTTTCTGAATTATTACGGTTATATTTTATTGGTTTTCAGTAAGTAGGTTTTAAATTGTAATTTCTCTCAGATAGTTTCTTCTTCTAGAAGTTTTCAAAGTGGTGACATCATTTATACAATGACATTGCATACAAAACATTTTTTTTACGTTCTACGCACGTACAAAATAAAAGATTCATTGTTTAATGGTACTGGAAGCTTAATCAAAAACTCATGATAACGTTTTCGCTTCCACTATATGAGACTATCAGGCGAACTTTGTTTACTGTCGTCTGGGCGGTTTTCTTTCCTATATGCATTCCTGTCATCTAGAAGTCTAGAGGTTTTGTTGGCAGTTAAAAGTTTTGCCTAAGTGTTTGTCAAAGTATGTTTAAAAAAAACTTTGTGGTGTAAAAAGGCATTGTCTTAGTTATGTTTAAAAAGATTTGCCGAAATGGTGTAAAGGGCTTTGCCGTAGCATATTAAAAAGATTTTGTCTTAGGAGGTTAAAAAGGCTTTGTCTTAGTGGGTAAAAAGGCTTTGCTTTATAGCGGTAAAATGTTCAGCCTTAATGGGGTAATTATTTTAATTAAAGTTAGATTAAAGATAATGTTCATTGTCAAAATATCTGTATATTGACATTATTAATGTTAAGGTTTGCCCAATCATACAATGCTAACTGTCAGTAACAATTCTAACACAATAAAAGCAAAATATGCAAATTAATCCTGAGGGCAACCTTAGGTTTTAGCCATAAAATCCAACCGTCGCTGCCCTTTCATTTCCGTTGAAAAGACAACACACTAACGTTTCGGAAAGTTAATTTTAGATAAAATGTATTGGTATTTGGATTAAAAATGAATGAACTTACGTATTAAGAATTTATTTCAATGCAGCCAAAAGTATTTAACTAAGAAGTATATGTTGAAAACACAATTTAACCACTAGAAACATCATCTTGAAACGATTGACATCTGGTAATATCCTAATGCCTTAAATTGTTACCAAGTATCTTTGTGTTGGTATTTGGATTAAAAATGAATGAACTTACGTATTAAGAATTTATTTCAATGCAGCCAAAAGTATTTAACTAAGAAGTATATGTTGAAAACACAATTTAACCACTAGAAACATCATCTTGAAACGATTGACATCTGGTAATATCCTAATGCCTTAAATTGTTACCAAGTATCTTTGTGTTGGTATTTGGATTAAAAATGAATGAACTTACGTATTTAGAATTTATTTCAATGCAGCCAAAAGTATTTAACTAAGAAGTATATGTTGAAAACACAATTTAACCACTAGAAACATCATCTTGAAACGATTGACATCTGGTAATATCCTAATGCCTTAAATTGTTACCAAGTATCTTTGTGTTGTTTGTGGCTAGTTTCTCAATATTTTTCTAACCTAATTATATCTCTTTTTGTTCATTCAGACTTTTGTAGTTGATTAATTGCGAACGTCTTTGTAAACACAAATTAGTTCTTGGTCTAATTTGTCTCTTTTTCGCTATCGATTTTACTACATCAGATGAAAGGAACATGTGGTTCTGCTACCGTTTCTCTTTTTATAATTGGTAAAGAGAACAAAGATTATACCATTTTTCTCAATAACGAAGTTCTCCTTTTTTATCCTAGTTTTGAAACTAAGATATTATTTACTCCCGCTCTCTACATGTTTTCCGAATAATCACTTCCGATGTAATTAGAGGACTTTTTCCTAAGTATAAAAAGCAAATGGAATTATACACAATTACAACCTTTTAGATCACTATTCTTTTATGTTTATTCGACAGTTTGAATAGGTATTTAAGAAGACTGATATAATTAATGTATAGGAACTGAGCAGTAGCCGTACACAACAGTAAGAAAACGTAAAATTGGCAGTAGCAGTAAGAGCAGAAGCAGTAGAAAAAAAACCCTCAAATTGGCAGTAGCAGTAGGAAAAATGTGAAGTTGGCAGTAGCAGTACAGCAGTGGCAGTGGGGAAAAACGTGAAGTTGGCAGTAGCAGTACACAGTAGCAGTTGGCAGTAGAAATTAGATCAAATTTGATGTTGGCAGTAGTAGTACGAGCAGTAGCAGTAGAACAAAACGTGCAGTTGGCAGTAGCAGTACGCAGTAGTAGTTGGCAGTAGAAATTTAATCAAACGTGAATTTGACAGTAGCAGTATAGCAGTAGCAGTACGAGAAACGTGAAGTTGGCAGTAACATTAAAAAAAGTAGCAGTAGGAAAAACCTTGAAGTTGGCAGTAACATTACAAACAGTAGCAGTAGGAAAGTCTGAAAAGTCAGGAAAGTCTAAATGAAAGTAAGATATGTTTTAACATCTAGAACCCCTCCCAAGTCCATTGCATAGGTCTGCGACTGTTTCAGACACTTTCGCAGACGTTCAGGAATTTTGGTGCCAATCGAGAAAATGTCATTTTTTATGTTAAGAAACCCTCGGGGTCGAATAAACCGGTTTGCGACTGTTTCTGACACTCGCATACTTTCAGGAATTTTGGTTCCAATCGAGAAAATGTCATTTTTTATGTTTTGGGACCCTCTGGAGTCCATTGTAACGATCTGCGAGAAAATGTAATCTAGGGATTTTCCCGGTTCGATTGCACCGGGAATACACTCTCGCAGACTTTCAGACTTACCTTCTGCTACTGCTCGCACTGCTACTGCCAACTTCACGTTGCTTCCTACTGCTACTGCTCTTATTGCTGCGGCCAACTTTACGTTTTTCCTTCTGCTATTGCTGGTACTACTACTGCGAACTTCACGTTTAATATACTGCTGATACGCAAATACTGCTACAGCCAACCACGTTTTTTCTACTGCTACTGCTAACTTCACATTTTTCCCACTGCTACTGCTCTTACTGCTACTGCCAACTTTAAGTTTTCTTACTGCTGTGTACTGCTTCTGCTCAGTTCCTAAATAATTATTGATTTTCTTTTTTCAGGTGCCAGCAAGTTCTCTCTGCATTTCTGACTTTGAAGACTAATAGTGAATCTGAGCCTTAAATCATCGGGTAAGATGTAACCTCAATATTTAGTTCCATTTTTTGTATATTTACAACTATTTTAAGCGTTGTCATTTAAGAAAGGCAACTCGTTATACGTCGTGAAAAAACGATGGCTACCTGGTCAAACATTTACATGGAATATTTTAATGAACATTTTAATTGTACTCGTATACGTCGTATGGGATGCAACGAACGGAGGTGGCAGAATAATTAGTTGGAGAACTAAGCTGAATTGAACAGAGGAAACTAAAATCAGAATATGTAATGTCAATGCAGAAAGCCATTTATAGTTCGGCTAGCAACTTTTCTCTAAAACAATATTCACAATCTTTTTTAAGATGTCACTGTAAATATTTTAAATGGTTGTTTTATTTATTTTTTCATCTCAGAAAACAAATTGAATACGCAGTATACGCACAACCGATAGGCAAGCTCGTATTTCCGCCTGTTTTTGAAAAAAAAATCTTCACCAAAAAGCTACCATTTGTATTGACTTTACAGTATTTTGTGTGGAATCACTGTTCTCTATCCTAATGAACACTACTTTCGATAATATCAATTTTATATTCGATTAAGATCGTAATGCGTATCGAATCAAGACGATTTCAGGTTTTTATGGTTACTTATAAAATTATGTTTGTGTATTTTCCGCGTATTTTATTTTTCATTTTGTGTAATTATTAACAAAAACTTAAAAAGGGCAAAAAAAATATAGACAAAAACCAATGAGCGATTAAGCTCGTATAAGTATTAAAATCATTTCGTTATCAGTAATCGTGTCTTGGTGATCTCAATTTACAGCTTCATTGAGCATATCAGACAAATCGCTTTATGCAAGCTTGTTCAGAAACTCTATATCACATCTTGTTGTCGTGTCTATTCCCCAGGTTGTACGCTAGAATCTCAGAGGTCAAATTATTTTACACTTCTGGTGAATAATTATGGTCTTCTGGAATTTCAAAACAAACATTTCACTATAGTTTTGCGCGAACGGTATATAAGATAGATACAGGGTTAATTGTAACTGTAAATTAACTGCCTTATTTAATTGACGGTTTCAAAACGCATAAAATATGTATTTTTAATCAGTCCTAAATTTAGTACGTACAATTTAAGAAACAATACAATACCAAGCATTTAGAGGTGTATGATAGAATAAAGGTAGGTGTGTAAAAGGGAACATGCGTTTATCTAGATAATGTTTCATTATTTTCTTCCTGTATGCTTAGTCTTGTAAACGAGTTAAAATTTGACACAATTTTTCAGATTAAAGTCAAGAGTTTAGTAGCCTGAGACAATAAAAGTCTGAAAATAGTCCAGGGTTCAAACTTGATACATTTATTATGTAGCTTCAGTATAATAACAGCAATGTCCATTTTTCTGCAGTGAAAGGAATGGTTACTTACGTCAAAACATTCTTTCTAACACGTAATGAGTTAAATCGCACACAGTTCAATTGTTTTCAAAAGAGCTCATTTCTGTGTAGCAGAGACCCTACAGAAAAAAATAACTCTTTAAAAAATGTCATGTTAACTGTTTATACTGCTTACACTCGTTTCACTACTCGTATTTTCACTCCTTTGATTGACAAAAGAACAAGATTTAAGTTGACCTAACTGGAAGTAAATTTACTTTTGTGTCCTTCTATTGACATTTAGATAGCAATTTTCAAGTATCTAATTAGTATTTACAGAATTGCACGAAAGAGAAACATTCATCTTACAAGTAAATCAATAAAATGATCGAATTTACAGCAGTATAGCAAGATTTTAGACGTGCCCACTATGTAAAGGAAAGTTTTATTACCTTATGTACAAATATTTTGTCCACATCTTCTCCGAAATCTTGATAACGAATCAATGGATTGGAGTTATTTACTATCGTAACAGACAGAAGACTTGAGACATATCTAATACTCCTCTGCTTTAAAGAGAAGTTTTAAATATTCGTTAAGCTAACGATTTAATATTTAAATCTTGTTCACAATTTAACGGTTAAATTGCAAATACTAAACAGCTGTTTACCTGTTTGACGAAAATACAGAAAAACAACTCAACATAGATAATTTAGGAAACAATATGAAAAATAATGATAATGTTACACTTTTAGCAGTTTAAAAAATAGCACAATTGTATTTTATTCCCAGTGAAGATCAGATTATACACTGCTTGAAAGCTAAATACTAAAGTTTTCCTGGTATGACATTTAAAGAGAAATATCTCTTACATATTGTCTATAAACATCCAATCACCTTTCTGTAGCGTATATGGTTAGCTTTATGAATATTAAATAGTTCAATATCAAATGGTGTTAATAGAATCAGTGAGCATTTTATCACGTCAAAAATTTAGTTTAATCACAGAAGTATTTCCAAGGTCAGTTCCATTTCATTTCAAAGCTGACAAAGAAAATACAATTGCTTATTGACAACTTTGCCAGCTGTAATATGAAACATGAATTAAAAAATTACCATTGATATAGTCTGTAGTTTCTGCATGCATTTTAGAGAAATGATCGTGAATGCACTTGAATAGGAAAATGCTTGCTTATTATCGTAGTTTATACGACTTCACGAAAATTTGATGCTCTCGTGCGGTAAATTCATGTTAACTCTGTTAAAAGCCCTGATGTTCACATGCAGTTTAATTTGGTTCTGAAACACTAATTTTCCGTATAAACCACTCAAGGCTTTAGGAAATGTCGATTTCTTCCATAAATCATGACACTTTGACAGTGTATCTTAGATTTTTTTCTGGAAATAGCATACTATTTTATTTCGTGTTTTATCTTTAGCTCACACGAGAACAAAGTGTTCATGGTGAGATATTGTGATCGCTAAATGTCAGTTGTGAGTCTGTTGTCTGTCTTCTGACTGTCCACACTTGGCTTGTTAACATTCTAGATCGTATTTTTTGCATACAATCGACATGAAAGTTTGTTAGAATTTATTCATCTTTTTCATTTCAGGTCAAGTTTAAATGTGTGTCACTTGGGGTAAAAAAAGATAGGTCTTTGTCTTAAATCAAAGGAAAACCCTGTTAACGCTTTAGGAGCCATATTTGGAATTCATTCATCATGATTTTCGGTCAAAATTTTTGTAAAGATAATTTCTAGATCAAGCTTGAATATGGATTACCTGAGGTTAAAACTAAGTCACTGGTATCATATCCAAAGGAAACCTTGTTTACGATCTAGAGACCTCATGTTGAATTCGGTCAATATTGTCAGAGTGATTTTCTTAACGATTTCTAGGTCACGTTAAAAATTGATCATGTGGGATGATAAGGCATGTCACCTATTTTGAGGACATTTTTCAGCTTGATCACCATCAAATATTTTAGAGAAATTTCTGGATGATATCTACGTGATGTTCTTTAAGCACGTAACGTGGAGTCAGAATGTATGTCACCTGTGTAGAAGCCTTGCTTTCAGCAAGATCATAATCAAAATTTGTCAGAAAGATTGTACAGGCCGTATCTTTTGTCTGATAAAATAAACATTTGTCAGAAGGTTTGTACAGGCCGTATCGTTTGTCTAGTAAATATGAACGTTCGTCAGAAAGATTGTACAGGCCGTATCTTTTGTCTGATAAATATGAACATTTGTCAGAAAGATTGTACAGGCCGTATCTTTTGTCTGATAAATATAAACGTTTGTCAGATTGATTGTCGTGATGATATCTAGATCATTTCTAAAACTGGGCATGAGGGGTTTAAAAAAGTAGATCGCCTGGCTACATGTCAAATTTTCAACCTGATCTTCATTACAACTTTTAAGAATGTTTGTCTTGATAATATCTAGGTCAATATTTCAAGTTGGGTTTGGTCAGGTTGGGTCGAAAGAGTAGGTCGCCTAGCTAGTGGTAAAATTTTCAACCAGCTTTTAAAACTTGTTCGAATGTTTGTCTTGCTGATATCTAAGTCATTTTTGAAACTGTGTCAAAAAGGTCAACTGGGTAGAGAGTATTATGTGCTACTTGATCAGTTTTACCTGAAAAGATTTAAAGGATGATGGTGTTGACGAATATTTAGGTCATTTACAGAAGTGTGTCTTTTGGGGTCGAATGTAGGTCAGTTAGTAAGAGGTCACATTTTAAACCAGTGAAATACGAAAAAAACAAGGTGAAAGAGTTCTCAGGTGAGCAATATAGGGCCTTCTTAGCAATCTCTGTACACATAAATCATTTACAACTATATTAAAATAGATATCTTTACCTGGGATATAGAAATTTTAACCGGTAACGAAATGCATTACGGTAAAATAAAACATTCTGTATAGAAATGAGATCATTAACGCGCAACGAAGAGTATATCAATTATATATCATTTCATAAGAATTCCTGATTAAAAAGTGTTTTGTTAATAAATTTCGAAGGTTTTTGTACTGCAACGGTTACATCTGCAGTAACACTTACGTTATCAAAATGCGTTTGTGATATTTATCGGTTGATTTAACTAAGCTTTAAATTTCAAAAAGGCACAAAATTATTTTGATTTAACTATTACTATATTTGGAAAAGAAATCATATTTTAACAATATTTATCATCGAGCAGCCGCAAGAAAACGAATTTTACGAGACAGCTTCTTGGCTGAGGAAACAATTAAATCACCGCTCCCTCTGAAGCAGAAAATGGCGATACGAAAGACCTGTTTCTAGCACAGTGGGTATCATATTATCACTGTCAAGTTCTTTTTCACAAAATGTAAAACTGATTTCAGATAATTAGTCCCATTAGGGTTTTGTAGAAAAGTGGTCTGTGAAAAGCAATATTTCAGTTGTTTTTCATTCCCCTTTAGTTTGACGTCAGTTCGAAGAAGTTGGTTTGGTTTGTTTTATTATTAGATTTTCTTTTATTTTATCTGTTTGCAAAAGTAAGATGTCAGAAATTATCTCAAGACTTAAGAATTCACGCTTCATTTCGTCTCTACGTATTTCAGTAAAGAATATAAAATATTATCAGCTCTGCCATCACCATTGCTTGTACGTTGGATGCTACAAAACCTCTGATGTTAAATATAGGCCAAAGTGAATAGCACATAATATCTATAAAATGTTATAACAGAATATAATTATAGCATCTAATTAACATTTCCAGTATTTTTTTGTAATATTTAAATGATTTTGTTCCAGTCTTTAAATACTGCAATCGAAGTCAAAACTTTTTAAATCACTTTGCAGCTCTATTGCTTGTTGCGAGACTTTCAAGCAAGGTTCATTTATTGTTAAACAAAATGTAATACTGGAGTAAATATTATAAATTAAATATACAAGAACTAAGTGTTTACTAAGATGTTTTATGAATACGATTCCGATTTCTTTTGTCAAAGTCTTTAAATGTTTTGAAGATTGTATTATTCACTTACATCACAGAAACTAAAGATCAGTTACAGTTATTGATATAAAAGTTAATCAATGTTTTCAAGTCGACCAGTAATTTAACGAATGGTACAGAGACTTTTATAATGCTAAAACAAACTATAGGGGGCACCGTGGTCCAGGGGTAGAGCGCAGGGCTCAAGATCCGGAGGCCGCGGGTTCGAATCCCGTCAGAGGCGAGATTCTCTCACGATCTTCACATTCCTCACCGCTGCGCGAATAATGGTATGAAACCCAGGAAGCAGTCATCGAGCGTGGTGAATCTAAGTTGTAAGAACTTGTATCGCAATCGATGTAAAATAAATGAGCCAAAAAACACACAAATCATATATAGTCCAGCCACAGAGGGAAATTCTTTTACACAACATAATAATACACACGTAAAAACTGCAATTTCATATATTCTAGAGAACATTGAACGCAAAAGCTATGTTAATTACTTCTGTATTTTAAACATTTTATTTTGACACTGAATCGTAATTTAATCTGTAAGTAAACAGCGTTTCAAGGTCGATTGTTGGCACAATCATTTAGTCTTACGAAATTGGGAAAAAAGTCATTATTCGTTAAGTGTCCCATGGGTAATTTCAACATTTTCTTGGGATTTTGTTTTAGTTTGTTCCTAAATAAGTAAGTTTTACAATAAAAAGGTGCTACCTCGCAAATACAGCAGGTTTTTTTAGATTGCTTCTTTTCAGGCAAGAGCAAAATTGTACACAAACTTTTTCTGAGATTCATTCCATGTAGACAAATAATGTATATGACATAATCAAGCTTCTTTGCAACAGGAAAGGTTTTCTCAGATATTCTATTCACAGATAACTAATATTATTTCTTAAATTACTCACTTTGAATGCATATATAACTTCTTATTGTTCTATATTTTATGGTACGGGACAACAAAAGAAGTGTAATATTAGTCTGGTATAAATCAGTCAATATATTTGAATCAGTTAAAACGTGACATTATCATGCTTTAAGTGTAAATGTTTGATTATTGTCTCCCACCCAGAAGTATGCGGGAGACATTTTGATTTTGTCCATCCCCATCCGTCTGTCTGTCTGTCTATCTGTCCGTCACAAAGTATGTCAGCGCAACTCTTCCTACATGCATGACTGGATTTTTCATTAAACCTTATAGGAATGTTTATCACCTAGTGTAGCTGTGCATGATATTGTCAGGATTTTCCGCTTGATTGATTTTTGCACACAATATGGGATTTTATAGATTTTGATGTTTATATTCCTTCAGTTCATCTCCTACTTTCATCATCTGATTTGAATGAAATCTTAAAAAAAATGTTCAATACCAAACGTGGCTGCGCATATTGTCAGGATTTTTCACTTAATGGTTTTTACAGGAGTTATAGTACTTTAAAGGAAGGTCAACACAGCTCCTTCAGTTTGCATGATTGATTTTGATTAAACCCTTCAGAAATGTTCAGTTTTAAATGTAGTTGTGTATATTGTCAAGATTTTCATTTTGATTATTTTTGCAGGAGTTACGGGACTTTATTGACTTTAAAAAAAAAACATTATTCTAGTTAAAATTTACAAGTTCATTACGTTTATTCTAGAAATGGTCTTTTTACCTGCAAGCAAATGAATAATTCAGTTGGCCTGATAGCTGAGTGATTATGGTTTGGGTTTTGCGTTTAAATCGCTTGGTCAAGGATTCGAGGCCTAGCTGGAATGTGACGTGTCGCCTTTGACAAAACACTGAATTCACATTTCTCAAATCAGTACAGATTTAAGTGGGTACCAGTAATATGAATGACTGGCATCTCTCATTAGTGCTTAGTTTCATCATATTTGATGAATTGAGAGATATGTACTTCCGTTGGAAAGAATTTTAACGGAATTGAGCAACAGTAATTAGCATGTTTAAAATTAGAATTAATAAGAAAGAATTGTTTAATCAAGATTTATCGTCATAAATCATTTAATACTTACAGGTTTTAATGTTTCATTAGAAAAAAAATATTATAGACAGGTGCCGCTTACGTCTTGGCATTTATTTTATATGAGAAATTGAACAGTGAACTAAAATGTTGATTCATTTATTCCTCTCGATAGACTAAATCGCAACAGTTTTATAAATGAGATTACGAAAGTAGTTTTCCAATTTCCAGACAGACGTCTTCTTCGTAGGAAGTAATAAATGTATTTCGGTCATTAATGAGATTGAAAGCCAATTCAAAACTCAAAGTGACTCACTTCTATGTAAAACTGAAGATTGATAAGATAGTTTCATCTCAAGTAAGGTCTCATAACGCAAAGCTTTCATTTTTCTTATGTCACTAGGTGAAGGAACAAATAATTTTCATATGGTTGAATTTTGAAATCTTGTTCAGTCAAAATGTTGCATAATAAACACCGATACTTTACAATGTAAAAACAGTCGGTGATGTCATATACACAGGTTTCCCTAAATTTTTAATTTCGCTCAACTTTCACTGGTGGACTTTTTTATATTCAAGGAGCTAGCACGTGTGAAACGAGTGTTACCCATATTCTTTCATAAAAATTGTCTGTTTGGTACATCTGAATAAAGCTCTTACACTTGTTCGGAATATAATTTTATCATCGATTCCATTGTACACTCTATCAAGCCTGAAAATTAACCAAAACAGCATGCATCCTTGATTTCTATAAGAAAGCTCTTTGAAATTTAATGATATAAAAGCTTTCATCCAGAAGTGCATTGTAATTAAACAATAAACCTCATTAAATGTAAAAATGATGCAGCATTTTGTATTTTAATAAACGACGATTTTGTTACTGAAGTTGAAATAAGAAAAAAAAGAAAAAAACCGAATTCATTAAAAAATCAAGATTGTGTTTAAGAACCTTACAGAATAAATCAAAAGATTTGAAAATGGCCCTGAATAAACTGCACAGATACAAATTTATTTAATGTATTAATTATAGTTTTAAATACTATATGAACTTTTATTTTATTATATAATCTGTCCTGATGTCATTAAATACGTAGTGAAAAATATACCCTTTTAGAAAATTTATCTAATATGTTTGAAAACAATTTTAAGGTTTACACTGTAGACAGACATTTTTATTTGATAAATGTAGTGCCATGAAAAGGCATCTTACATTGTTGATCTGCAGAAAAGTTACAAGAATTAATACCGAAAGCCCTTTCTTTTCACAGCAAGCGTTTTCATTAAGTGTGCAAACTGCCCTCCAATGGGGACGCTCAGCAACTTAGAGAAATTAAATTGTAATATTGTGACAAAAATTGTCAGAGCATAATTCATTCCCATTATAACAGTCATTTTCAGAATTCTAGTATTTACTTTGCAAACAGTAATTCCTTCATGATTGCGAACGCTTTAATTGCTTCCGCCTTCTGTTAACGATTTTGATGATACATGCAGACGCCTGTCTTGAAAAAGATGTTCTCTGAGAATGTCGAGACTAAGAGATGAAGTGTTTATGGTCTGTGGACGTCATTTCTCCTCCTCCTCCTCCTCGTCGCGTATACTACAGCTAAATAAGGCCAGATTTGTTAGACAAATGTCATGAAACACGCAACACATAAACTAACGAATAACGAAGAGTAGTTCTTTTACACTGTTCTAAAGAAATTATAATGACGATATGCTTACAAGAATGAACTTGCTTGAAGATTTATAAATGTATTCGCTCACCGTGTACATGACCCAAGTTCGATTTTAACAGGTTTATATAGTTTAGTTGAATGAATTGTTCGTCAAATTACTTAATAATACATGCATTTCATGGCTTTAGTGTTGAGGTAAGAAGTCAAGCTGTATGACTGAACTGGATTTGACAGTGCTGCTGGCAAAAGTGATTTGAAACTTGTAGCAAATTTTCATAGATATAGACAATGGTAATGATAACATTCCAGAGATTATAATGAAAGGACTGATTTTAGAAGAAACAAGAAATATCTTTTAAAAAAAAAATGTTCGGTGCAGTGTAGTTGGAAAATAAGTTATGAAGAGTGTAGTGTGAAGAGGCTTTGAAGTATGTTTTTGTAAAGGAACAAATAATGTTTTGAAAACAGTGCTTCCGATTATTGAAAAAATAAACATAAAAGGACTGGAAACATAAGGTGGTAGATATATCTAAATGACAGTTACCAATGTGACCGACTATGGAAGGAATGGATGGAACATGAAAAAGTTACCTCCAAAAATGAAATTTGCTGAATTTTTTAGCTTTAAGAAGAGCACATTGAAGGTCAATGTAACTGGCCTATAAAGCATTGTAAAGGACGTGACAATAAATAGTATATATGGATGTCGAAAAGAATGCATAAAGAAATGAAAAAGGTATGTAAAAAATTTGGTAAGTGGTTGCCATTTAATCTGGTCACATTAATGAGGTCTATGAGGTCATAAAAAATCTAAAAACTTGCAAAAGTCCTGGTATAGACAATATACTTAACGAACATGTGAAACAAGGGGGCTATGTTTTATGCAATGCACTTGTTGAGCTTTTCAATACCATTCTAGCACATGAGTACATTCCAGATCTATGGCGCACTAGCATTATTATTCCTCTGTACAAAGGAAATGGCAAGTGCAAGAGTGAACCAAATAGTTACAGACCTATTTCCTTAATGACATGTTTTAATAAGATGTTTGAAAAACTAATACGGGATCGTATTTTAAAATTTTGCGCCATTGTTTCTCCAAGCTTCCCTTCAACCCAACAGAATGGTTTTCAGAGTGGGCTGAGTTGCATAACAGCTGCATTTAATTTACAAGAGACAATTTCTTACTATTCTGATCTTAATACGGATATGTTTGCAGCTTTTTTGGATATCCAGGGGGCATTTGATGTCGTGTGGTATAACGGTTTATTTTATAGGTTAGGCAAATTGGGTGTCACTGGCAAGCTCTTAGGTTGTTGATTAACAGTTACACAAATCTTCAGTGCATTGTCCGCTAACAAGGCATGGCTTCTGAACCAGTATCAATTCATAAGGGTGTACGTCAGGGTGGTGTGTTATCAACTTTATTCTATTTAGTATATATAGATGAACTCATTCACCAGCTGGATAACAGTAAATCATGTGCAAGTGTCCTATCTGTCAAGTCTGGATCTCCTACATTTGCCGATGATATTACTCTCTTAGCTATGTCACCTGTCTATTTACAAAATCTTGTGGATATAGTGTATCGTTTTTCAATCTTATGGCGTTTCAATAATAGTGCCAACAAGTCTTGTATAGTGGTCTTTACTAAAAAACGTACATTACCTCCAATCACTGTTAAATACGGCAATACGTTGATTACACAAACTTCGCATACAACACACTTAGGTATACGGCAAGACGCTAACTTAAAAGTAGCGAAGCGCATTGAGGAACGTTGTCAAAAGGCGAAAAACGCATTTTTTGCAATGGCGGGTCTTGGTCTCCATCCCGGGGGGATAAATCCATTACTATCAACGTCCTTCTATAAAAAGATAATCACTCCAATTGTTCTGTATGGGTCAGAGCTATGGAACAACATGACAGTGACTGTCAAGAGACATCTCAATCAATTTCAACATTTTGTTGTTAAAAAAATTCAGGGATTCTGTAATATGACTAGATCAGATATGTGTGAGTCAATCCTGGGTCTGTATAGGCTCTCTTCTGAAGTCGATGTAAGAAAACTTATGTTTTTGCACAAACTTTTATCGCTCCCACGTGCATGTATTTCTAATGCTATATTCTGTAGGAAGTACCTTTTATATATCTCAAATGGGCAATATGTACGCACTGGTTTCATTCCAGATATATGTCGTTTATTGAACAAATATAATCTTCAATTTATTGTAAGTGATTACTTTTCAAATAAGAATATTTCTTCCAAATATGAATGGAAACGTATTGTTCATGAGTCAGTTGCTTCTAAAGAAAATGATTTATGGGTATATAGACTAAACTCTGACCCAGAGTTTGAATATTTTAAACTTCTACACGATAATATAAGCCCAGCAGTTGTATATAAAGTTTATGATACTAGTTGCTCTGAGCACAATTTGAAGACAGAAATAATCGCATCAATATGGGTACGATCAGTATTAACAGAGAATGCCACTTGTGATATATGCAATGTTTTTTATGATGACTACCTATCCCATGTATTAAAAACCTGTTCAATTTCTTGTCAACGTAGAAATGTATTCTTTGAAGAGTTAGCCTTATATTTAGGTACAGATTTTGTGAACATAATCGAATCTATGGATGAGAAACATTTCCTGATACTAATACTTAGTGGTAAAAATGAATATTTTTGCTTAGAAAGCGAGATGGAGGAAAAGATGTTTCTCCAAAAAGCCTATGACTTTATAATAGATTGTGTTCTTCTAATGCCTTAGAAAAGGTGAGCGAAGTGGTCATTGACTGTTGTGGATATTAAACGCTCCTGCAGTGAGAACTCGCTATCACTATATTGAGTGAAAATTTTGACAGAAATGACAGTAGCCTTGAAAATAAGCCAATAAATTAATACAGTGGCAGTGGTAATTTCAGTTATGTGATGCCATTTAACACTATTGCTTTTGTCATTCAACATTCAAATTTATATAAGATTATTATGTATTAATGATGTTTGCTGTCTATATTATTTTTGTTCAGTAGTTAGTTTGTTTGTAAGAATTTGTATAGAAATCTTCCTTGAGGAGGAAATAAAGAATCTATCTATCTATCTATGTATGTAAAAAATTTGGTAAGTGGTTGCCATTTAATCTGGTCACATTGAAAGTCAAGGTCACTACAAACAATGATACCGCTGTACACTGAAAGCCTGCGACACTGGTCATCAAATGACCTAAATAAAAATAATAATCTAAAAAATAATAATGAAATCCTATCATAACACGCATTGTGTACGCTTAATCAAATAATTACTATTTCCAGCTGATTTTTGTTGATACTTGATAAAAATGGAATCCGTAAAAATGTGCTTCCAGACACTTCTGGGGCTTTCCGATACCGAGATAAAAAGATTTTTGTTTTTGCTAACATCACACCTGTTAATGTGATACGCAGTAGACATTGTCGTATAATACCTCACATAGGTCATTCAGGATGAACGCTTTATCATTTCGGCGTTTACTTCGGGTTGCAAAAGACATACAGTAAAACTTTTTAGCACATTCTACCAATCAGCAAGACCTGTTGCATGAAGTTTCCATCTAGCTAAAATACAATAGTTCGATATCAAGCAATCTGATTGGCAAATTTAGTCAAGTGACATAGCTTATGGTAGGTCATGAAAAAAACAAGCTTAATACGACTGCGCCGAAAGAAATTGTGTCCCTTATCGTGAATGATTGGTTGAAATGCGTATGACAGATTGGTTAAATAAGCTTACAATATAAGATGGTATAATGTCAGTGCTTGCAAACACCTTTGCATTGCTAATCGTCGTGTTCATACGTCTCCTTGCTTAGCTTCGAATCATTTCTTTTCAAAATATTTGATCTTAAATATTTTTTTTCTTTTTCTGTTTTCTTTTTTCTGTATAGTTTTATCTTGTCTTTTGTTTGTTTGTTTGTTTTTCTTTTTTTCTTTTTCTTTTTTTTATAAATTAATTAGAGATCTCACGAAAATGGAAGCATTTCAAAATATTAAAATAAAGCAGAATGTTCGTAAAGTTGTAGCCAACATTCAGCTCATAAATAGGAATGAAAATAAGATTGCGAAACTTTATTGTACCGTTTTGCATCATATTATGTATTTTGAATTATCTTCTAGTAATATATTTCTTGTAAAATTCAGATCTTTTTCAGCATTTTTGACAAATCCTCTTGGAAAGTAATACAGCCGCCGGTTAGTTTATCAGGCCAACAAATATGCAGCGAGCAGACTTAAATCATTTCGAGTGAAACATAACAATATTTGTAAAACGAGTTTTTCTATCCATATCTGACAAACGAACAGATTGAAATATGACGAAAATTTGACGAGACATTGTATCGATTTTAAGACAATGAATGGCCGCTTCCTCTGTAGCAGAAAATAGGCGCAAAAAATACATCTATTTCTGACACAGTCAATATCGTATATTTCTGTTAGATTTTTTTTCGACGAACTGATTTCAGATAATTTTTCTCGATTGAGTGTTTGAGAAAAGCAGCTCATTAGATGCAGAGAAAGTGTTGGAATTTAACTATTGCATATGTAACGTAGAGTCCAATGAAAATGTCCACTGTGTTAAAAAACGCATTCTATAAATTTGTGTGTATCTAATAATGTTTTAAATTTTCTTTTTTTTTCTAAATTTATTTAACTAAAAAGCTTATCTAGAGACCTTTTAGTAGTTTTATCACTTTAAAAAACGATTGTCTTAAAATGAATACTTGCCATAAAAACAAAAATAAATGCAACATGGTAGAACATCATAGATGCATATACCATTGTGAAATGTCACCACAAACAAATACAGTCTTGCTCAGTTCTCTAAGTCTGTTTCTTAAATTTGCATACAATCCCACAGCAAAAGAGAAAGATGCAAGTGCATTTCACCAAAACTGTATCAAATCGTAGCAAATTTAGATAACCTATGATACATAAGAGAAAGATTAAGTTTCTTCTGTCTTGTAATATTTTGTAGATTTGTTCACTAAGACAGAAAGTTTAAATTACAGTTGTTAAAGCATGTTAAACTATTTCAGTACGGTAAAGATAATGGGGAAAGGAAATCATTTTCAGCTAGGATTTCCAAGGGCAATTTTCCCTATCCAACTGTCACTTCTTTGCAAACTTAGTTTCGGTCTGACGGAAGTAATCTGCTGTCTGTGACGTGTTTACTTTTTTCTTTGTCCGCTACATAATTATCTTGTCAACCAGAATAATTTAATAGAAATAAGTCGTCTGAGAAAAGAGAGGTTTCTTTCACAGAAAAGCCAGTTCAGAATTTCTAAAGTACAAAAGTGGATCTCTGTGCAAAACATATCACACAAACATCGTTTGTAGTATGCCGGGCCTCAAACTTTGTTTACTTTCTATGGACACCTTGTGCATGTTTATGTGCATTATAGAAAGAATTATGGCCAATTACTTATTTTTATGGCAAATAGTGTGGTGTACACTGAATTGTCCTTTGGACATAATCAAACTATATTTGGTCTTTTATGATTGGTTGCCAGTTGCTGTTTGCTACATTCTAGTAGCTGGTTACTAATAGCTAACTTTTCTTTGGACAAGTAGCCAGCTATTAGTAATAGCTAACATTTCCAGTCTCTATAAAACCACTAGCGTAACAATTTCAGAAAAACAAAGTTTTTTTTTACTTCATCAGATGTCATTTTGGTATGCAGAATTTTTGTAATTTATCCAGCAAGAGGTTATACTCAGCGCGAAACAATGAAATCATATTGCTTCTTAATGATTGTTGAAGCCAATGCAGATCTCTTAGCCACAAGCTTCCTATGTCAGAGACTACCAGACGATCATTAAAATGAAGTATTTCTTTCAATATGATGGTTTTTCATCTTGTAAGGATTCTTGAAAGTAGCACAGTTGATTGGTAGAATGCTAGCAATGCAGTAACATACGATATACTTCCGCCATTAATGGAATAGTTATTTTGATGTATTTATTGATTTTGGATTATGTTAGGCATACCGTTAACCCGTTTTATGATGTTCAACCTATTTGCACTAAACCTGATGCCGCTTAAACAGAATTGAAACAAAAAAACAAAAATAGAAAAAAGAGAATAATTTTATTTAAAAAAAAAAACAATATATTACAAACAAATAAGATAGTGTCATAGTAATTTGACAATGACAGGTCAGACTACTATCTGTTAGTCATTAGTCCTGTGACTTAGACTGGAATGTCCAAATGAAATTTTTTCCAATAAGTTTATTTAAATGAATAGTACAGAATGTCAAATGAACCGTAAACAGGATAACAGCCCATATGTTTTGTTATATTTTAGTTAGTGCGTTACTAAACTATAAAAAAAGTCTAAGTGGCATCCAACAAATAATCATGCTGGCAGGTTTTGAAAGAAGTCACGTGATGTTTTACTTGTTTCAGATATTTAGTTACAAGATGTTGAATAAAAGCTCATAAGAAGACATGATGTTAGACTTGCAAAGGCGAAATCTTGTCTAAAAAGGGATAAGTTTTCTGTTCTAATCTTTCAGCTTTTCAACTCAAAAATATCCCAATGAAAACATATGGTGAATGCAATGCTCTTTAGTTATAAAAGTCTTTCTGTTTTATCTTGGTCTGCAGTGTTAAATTAACAAGCGTCTTAGAGTTCCCTAAGTTTTGAATTTACGACAAAACTCTTTTTTGTTTCAAATTGTTACACATCTGTCTTTATTGAAACCCTTTAAGTCTTGTTTTCGCTTGCAACATATGACACAAGTTCGTTTAAAAATGAATGGTGTTTGGCTCTATTTGAAAATAAACGCATAGTTTATGCGCTACCATGTCAAACATTGACTTGTTTTATCGGTTGCTAAGTAATTTACTAGAATTAAGCGACCTAATTGGATTTCTTCTCAGCTTTGGTGAAGTTCGCAGAATAACATTCAGATGGCTTTCCCAGTTTGAAATCAGTTTACAGAATCACACGGTAAAAGCTCATATATCGATGAATCCGATGGATTCGCTACGTCCAATATTCAAATGTATGAAGAGGTGTATTTGTTTTGCAGTTGATTTATCTCTCTAAAGAGTGGGATCAAGAAAATGTATGAATGTAGCCAAACTAGCAAATGGGACATACATATAAACCGTTCTTGCAAAAAAAAGAAAAAAAAAACAACGCTTTCTGCAATAGCTTTTCATTCTCATCCAAATAAAGAATGGCAAAGTTAACAGCGGTGACATAAAATAATGGCCGGTCAACTCAAATTGCTGATTTGTTCATCGAGGCTTTCGTCAAGTTGTTCCGGTCCCGACAAGAAGAGGGTAGCGATAAGTAGAAGGCTGTATTTTTTTGCGAGTGAGGGACAATGTTATGTTGTCAATGAATTCCCCGGTCAACGGATGTGTATTTGTGGGTATTTTTGATGCAGCTTGGTCTCGGTTGAGTGGTTTTTCATGCAGTCATCTCCATCTTTTGGTGCGAGTCGGTACGGGGGTTTGTTTTGAAACCTTGATGACTGCGTCATCATCCTTGATGTTCCCTATTGAATGTGTTGACAGCGTTTTTTCCTGCCATTTATTCAAGAAATTGAAGTGCACGGATTTGAATCAAGTAATTGAAATTATTTCATGGTTTCAGATTTCTGTCTCGCAAAATGTTTTTTGTTCGAGTCGAAAACATTTAAACAGAAAATATTATCTGTAGAATAATATCAAATGCACAAACAAAAGAATATTCAGAATAATTCTTCGAAAATGAAGTGTAGTATATTACGAAATCTTTTCTAAAGAATATCTCACAACAAAGCAAACGGAAACATATTTTACGAGAGAATTTTTCTGATTAAGAACAAACAAATGGCTGACCTGCTGCTGCAGAAACTATTTAGACCTGTTTGTGACGCAGTCGGTATCTGATTTCCCTGTGAAGTACTTTTAAACAATTTGTGAAGTCGATAAGATGATTAAGTATGATTAGACTTTTGAACAAAATAAGTCTATTAAAAGGCAATGCTGTGTAACATTAATGTATTTGTTGTCGTTGTTGTTAAAAGATCTTGCTGAGAATGAACGTGATAAATTACATACACATAGTAGATACCAATTTGTGATTTATAAACCTTTGAGCTAATCTTCTTTGTGGGAAAAATTATCTTCGTTTGAAGTGCTGTTTTTAATTCATAAAACTTAAATACAAGAATTTGCATCGAATTTAAGAATCTGTTTTATCAGCAATGGATATCCATTAAGCGTAATTAGACATCAGTTTGGAACAGCGTCACAAAAGATTTGCATCCAAAGAATTTAACTCACCACCAAGGCTCAGTTCTGGAAAAGCGTTCAGTTATTTGAGGTAAAAATAGCAGTTACCATAACCGTTTTTTGAAAGCAGTGCTATTTTCAAACACTATCTGAAAAGCATAATAACGAATTTTTATGAGGCAGTTTGCTGGAGACAATAAAAACAGCCGCTCCCGATTGTAACAGTTTATTCAGGAAACCTATTTCGACCACAGCCTATATATTATGTAATTGATAAAGTTCTTTTTCACAAATTGTGAAACGAAAATTCGATAATTCGGTCAATTTGAGTGTCTTGAAATGAAGTCATTTGCTGGAGTAATTATGCTGCATTTAAATTTAAGCAATAGTGATCTGTAATTGTTTTAGGAGAAAAAAGTCAATTTATAGATTCATTAAATGAATAATTGTGTTAATTAAACCTTTTGGGCTTATAACTGTGACAGTATCCTTCAGCTCTTTTCAGAATAAAGTATTTTTTATAATCCACGTAAGATTCACACGCTGTAAACTTTACATACATATGTATGCATATAGCCTCAAGATATAATTTTGTGTTTCCGAACTGTACTTTCGCTTCACGTGAAGGATTTTAGTAACGTTTACGCACCAGTTGTATTAACCTTTCGTTTATTTGACATATATTCATAAACGAAAATAAAACGTCATTATCAGGTGAAGGTTGTGGAAAGAGTTATCTCGTCAACTTTTGTTTGTCGTGATTTATTATTTTCCTAAATTATTAACTAACGGTATTCTAAATACGGAGGGAATATTTCTAAAATATCTGAACCATTCAAGATATTTTCTATCGTAAACAGAAAAGACAGAACTGGAATCAAAATACGACAAACATGTTTCTTGGCGAGACAGTCAGCCGAAATAAAGAAAATAAGAAGCAAGTTGTACTATGATCACAGTCTGCTGCTATCTTTTGTCCCCGTGAAATTATGCGTGTTTGTGTAAGGACAGCTACATGTGAAATTCATGAAATAGGTGCACTTCTACAGAACCCTATAAATCCTCATGCGTATAGATCAAGTGTGGGCCTTAAGTACAGATGTACTCGAATCTTCCAGTACGTGTGAAGCTACAGTGTGTGTGAAACTTTCACACCTTCACACTTCTTCCTCTGTAGCAAAGAACAGTTGATAAAGGAGACATGTTTCTAGTGCAGTTGATCTCTTTTATCTGTAAAGTTCCTTTCATTACTTTAAAGATAAGGTACTAGTTTCAGTTGCGGCGTTTAAATGCCAATTATGGTCTAATTCTTATAGCTATGATAAAGAATATTTGTGTTGTATTTTAATGTATATGTCCTCTAGCACATTCTTTGTGTTAAAATGAAAGTCAGCAAATTTAAAAAAGGAAGGAAAACATACTTTGAAAAGGTTACTATTTAATTAGTGTATTTGTCGCACTAGCAACGGCTTTATTTCTCATTGAAGCCTGGAAGGGTAATATAATTATGTGCAATAAAAAAAGACAAATGTAGCCACATTTAAAGTCTTTACCATTGAAATTTCTTTTGTTTTGATTGTCAGTTACTCAGTTTTGTTTTTAAAAAATGCATTGTATTCTTGTTCCCCAGACTGCCATGAATATTGTTTTTGGTTGACATTCAAGTTCATCTTGCTATTGCCAGGTTGGTATAGAATAACGCTGTTGCGAATGATATTAATACTTTAAAATGTCATTTTGACAAGTCTGGCATTCACCACAAGGATCCAGATTGCTAGAAATTGACCTCCAGCCTCAAGTTTCTCTATATTTTCCAAACCAGTTCATTCATTATATACAGAGGAGTGCCAAAAATGCCAACAAGACTCTTCTAAGTAAACGAAAGTAATTGTATGAATGCCTTTAACATTTTCAGTAAGCTTTAAAAAGGTCATGTTTAAAGTGCCATTTGATATGGTTTGCGTGTGTGTAGACATTTACCAGTAATGACGTTTAAAACAGTACATGGTTTTGAGGTACATTTGCTTAAATGAATTCAATTCAGTGTATTCCAATACCAGAGGATTTTTTAAAAGTATTGTTGTTGTTTCTCATATCCATATAAAAATGTCCTGCAGAAAAGACACTATTATCAATGTTTACATGTATACTTTATTCAGTGTACACTTATATAATTATCTTAATTGGATAAGATGCTTTAATATTTTCACCTTCAGTTTAAAACTATGTACAAGAATGATTTGACTAAAATCTCCTAAAAAGGATACGTTTTCATTATTACAGCCATGATTCAGTTATACATGTTGTACACATATTTGACAAAATAAACATAGATATTATTTTTTTTTTATTTTCTATTAATGCATGCACCTTTATAATGTTGTAAGGTGTCCATGCACACACCTTTATAATGTTTTAAGGTGTCAATGCACACATCTTTATAACGTTGTAAGGTGTTAATGCACACACCTTTATAATGTTGTAAGGTGTTAATGCACAAACTATTTTAATGTTGTAAGGTGTTAATGCACACACCTTTATAATGTTGTAAGTAGTTAATGCACACACCTTTATAATGTTGTAAGGTGTTCATGCACACATCTTTAAAATGTTGTAAGGTGTTCATGCACACATCTTTATAATGTTGTAAGGTGTTAATACACACATGCGATAATGTTGTAAGGTGTTAATGCACACACCTTTATAATGTTGTAAAGTCATTGTAAAGGTCAATCAGTGACTAGCTTACAGATATGTCCGTGCATACAATTGACAACCCAAAATGTAAACAAACAATGCACACACCTTTATAATGTCGTAAGGTGTTCATGCACACATCTTTATAATGTTGTAAGGTGTTCATGCAGACATCTTTGTAATGTTGTAAGGTGTTAATACACACTTCCGATAATGTTGTAAGGTGAAAATGCACATATCTGTATAATGTTGTAAGTACTCGCCTGCGCATCGATCGAATGTTTCACTTTCTTACCTCTGCTAAAATTCAATTTTCAGGACGATATTTTTATTTGTAGACAGGGAATTCCACTGTTACTTTTCAGCCAATCAGTGACTAGCTTACAACGAAATGTCCATACATACAATTGACAACCTAAAATGTAAACAAACAATGCATGTCTGCATGTTACTTACGTATTTCACTTTTCAAAGTGATTTTTAATATGTATATGTAAATAAACCAGTAAAACTATCAAAAAGGTTAAAATCATGATGGTATGGTTGTTTATAATTTGTATTAAGATGTTTACATAGTTGAAATGTGTTTACAAAATTGTCAGAAAACACCCGTCTATTTATAATTTTTGGAATCACATGATCGTTTAAACCAATGAAAAATGGTTTAAAGATTTTTCAGTTTTGGGGATATTGGTGCACTTTCGTTGGTTGCTGAAAAGTTCATTGTAAAGGTCAATATCATAAATCAACTCCTATTAAAGCAGCGGTGTGAAGTAACGGTAGTGAATTCATTTAGCTGCTGAGGGAGCGTATGTTGTAAGGTGAAAATGCACACATCTGTAAAATGTTGTATGGTGAAAACGCGAGTTCCAAATCCTTGGAAGCAGCTTTTACGTTACTTATAATAGTCGTGTCAACTGGGTTTAAATCATTTCTGATAATAGTGCGTACTGTTACAGTTCAGATGATCAAGATTTGACATGGTTAATGAGATATAAACAGTTTTCGACCTTTGCCGTCGTAGTTGTTTTCCGTTTAAGATCGTTCAAGTGCTAAGCCTTTACGTTTTGTTTTGCCGATCCCATTTGCTGTAAAGTCTAGCACTATTTTCTAATCAAGAACACGTTGGCACACCAAATATAAGAATGGTATGTTAATAACTGTTTTAATTTTTCAGTGAATATTCTATTACTACCGCATGCAGGAGAAGAATTAAAAACATATCCCTGGTAGATTAATCATTGCAGCAGTGTTCTAAAAAAGGGAAACCCGTCTTGTAATTGCTAGAGAAACCTCCCACATTTTATTACAGGATCCATGAGTTGCTTGCACATTTTTTATCAGTCTGCGGTGTGACAAAATTAGCAAGCGTTCTAGGGTTTCTCACTTGAGAATTTAATTTTGAATGTAAATCACTGGCGGTTTATTTTGAAATCTCTCCTGGAAAGAGCTTTTTAATTGCACAACAAGGCACATCAAGTTAAGAAATAAAGCCGCAACATTGATTGAGGCTGTTAGTTGCGATGCACTTACACAGTAGTTGGATTTGAAAACGTTGCTCATCGGTTGCACGTACTTTCACAAACTTAATCTTATGTTCTCAGTTTATTTCAGTTATATCTATGTCTAAGTTTTTCTCGATTGTCCACTTTCATGAAAATGTCTTTCCTTGTCAGATAAGTCTTGTGAAAGATTTTAATTACACGTGCAATGTATGTTTTGATACTGGAGGTTGCTTTACAGCAACATTTTCGTGCCTTTATACATTTTCTGTTAATAAGTCTGTATAAGCATGGCTGTTGCAAACGTTTCTGTGTGTATTTGTGTGTTTTTACCCAGACAACTTTATTGACTAAAGAAGACGGGCAGGATATTTATTTTATGTATAGGAAGTGAGCAGTAGCAGTACGCAGCAGTAGAAAAAACGTGAAGTTGGCAGTAGCAGTAACAGCAGTAGCAGTAAAACAAAACGTGAAGTTGGCAGTAGCAGTAACAGCAGTAGCAGTAAATCAGAACGTGAAGTTGGCAGTAGCAGTAACAGCAGTAGCAGTAAAACAAAACGTGAAGTTGGCAGAAGCAGTAACAGCAGTAGCAGTAAATCAGAACGTGAAGTTGGCAGTAGCAGGAACAGCAGTAGCAGTAAAACAAAACGTGAATGTGGCAGTAGCAGTAACAGCAGTAGCAGTAAAACAAAACGTGAAGTTGGCAGTAGCAGTAACAGCAGTAGCAGTAAATCACAACGTGAAGTTGGCAGTAGCAGTAACAGCAGTAGCAGTAAAACAAAACGTAAAGCTGGCAGTAGCAGTAACAGCAGTAGCAGTAAAACAAAACGTGAAGCTGGCAGTAGCAGTAACAGCAGTAGCAGTAAACAAAACGTGAAGTTGGCAGTAGCAGTACGAGCAGTAGCAGTAAAACAAAACGTGAAGTTGGCAGTAGCAGTACGAGCAGTAGCAGTAAAACAAAACGTGAAGCTGGCAGTAGCAGTAACAGCAGTAGCAGTAAAACAAAACGTGAAGTTGGCAGTAGCAGTAACAGCAGTAGCAGTAAAAAAAGTCTTAAAAGTCTGGAAAGTTTCAATGAAATAAAACATGTTTAAACATCAACAGACCCTCCCGAGTCTATTGCGTAGTTCTGCGACTGTTTCTGACACGCTTGCAAATTTCCATGAATTTTGACGCCAATCGGAAAAATGTCATTTTAATGTCTACGGACCCTCCTAAGTCGATTTTACCGGTCTGCGACTGTTTCTGACACACTCGCAGACTTTCAGGAATTTTGGTGCCAATCGGAAAAATGTCATTTTTAATGTCTAGGGACCCTTCCGTGTCGATTTAACCGGTCTGCGACTGTTTCTGACACACTCGCAGACTTTCAGGAATTTTGGTGCCACTTGGGAAAATGCAATTTTTAATGTCTAGGGACCCTCCTAAGTCGATTTTACCGATCTGCGACTGTTTCTGACACTCTCGCAGACTTTCAGGAATTTTGTTGCCAATCGGAATAATGTCATTTTAATGTCTACGGACCCTACCGTGTCGATTTTTTCCGGTCTGCGACTGTTTCTGACACACTCGCAGACTTTTAGGAATTTTGGTGCCACTTCGAAAAATGTCATTTATAAGATCTTGGGACCCTCCCAAGTCGATTTAACCGGTCTGCGACTCTTTCTGACACTCTCGCAGACTTCCAGAATTTTTGGTGCCAATCGGGAAAATGTCATTTTTAATGTCTACGGACCCTCCCGTGTCGACTTTTCTGGTCTGTGACTGTTTCTGACACTCTCGCAGACTTTCAGGAATTTTGGGGCCAATTTGGAAAATGTCAGTTTTAAGGTCTAGCCATCCTTCCGGGTCAATTTTACCGGTCTGCAACTGTTTCTGACCCTCTCGTAGACATTCAGGAAAATTGGTGCCAAAATTGAGAAAATGTCATTTTTTATGTTAAGGGACCCCCGGTGTCCATTGTTACGGTCTGCTACTGTTTCTGACATTATTGCAAACTTTCAGGAATTTGGCGCCAATCTAGAAACTAGCGACCATCCCAGTTCGATTGCACCGGTCTGAGACTGTTTCAAACACTCTCGCAGACTTTAAGAGTTTCCTACTGCTACTGCTGTTACTGCTACTGCCAACTTCACGTTTTGTTTACTGCTACTGCTGTTACTGTACTGCCAACTTCACGTTTTGTTTACTGCTACTGCTCGTACTGCTACTGCCAACTTCACGATTTGTTGACTGCTACTGCTCGTACTGCTACTGCCAACTTCACATTTTGTTTACTGCTACTGCTCGTACTGCTACTGCCAACTTCACGTTTTGTTTACTGCTACTGCTCGTACTGCTACTGCCAACTTCACGTTTGATTTAATTTCTAGTGCCAACTGCTACTGCGTACTGCTACTGCAAACTTCCTATTAGTATTTATTTTGTAGTATTATAACGGGGATATACTTAACAGTTGTACTTCCACTAAGAGAAATACATGTTAGTACTCTTGTACAAGCGCCTGGTATGAAATAAACAGTAATTATTATAATAACTTTACATGTTTTACTTATTTCTTTAAAACAAACCTACACAATATGTCTTAGTAAAGAGAAATTAATAAAACGAATAGAAAAAAATGTGAATGAAATGGCAGTGTGTCAGTAATGTAGACAACCAAAGATTTGATACCCTAGAAAAGTAAAAGTACTTCTGTTTTAAGCGTGCAGTGTCATTTGTTTTCTAGCATTGCTTACTTACTCCATACATGCCAGTTAATAGTATCTTATATTGATTGTTGTAGTAAAAGTAATACATCTCTTACTTTTTTCTCAGTAAGGTAACAGTTACATTTCTCAACAAAGAAAATAATCATTTTGTTACAATTTTAAACGTTTATTGAAATGATAGCTTTCTTCTTGTATATAAATATGTTAGTGACCAAAGCTATGACCAGACGCCAAAGTTCAGACACCTGGAGTTTATCTTTCCTCACAGAAGACATAGAGGATACACATGGTTGGTGCCGAGATGGAGAAGGTTTACCCAGTGAGCGAGAAAGTGTATCTTGGAACGCTCTAGCGAGCCAAGATTCGCTTTCCTAGCAAACCGGATAAACTTTCTCCATCTCGGCACCAACCATGTATTTGATTTATCCTGCTTCAAGGCTAACTGTAATAATAATACCCCCAAAACGAAGTTTGGGGTATATAGGAGTCACCCGGTGGTTGGTCGGTCGGGCTGGCGGGCGGTCGGTCGGGGTTTACCTTGTCCGGAGCATAACTTGAAAACTACTGGTTGGAATTCAATGCAGCTTCATACGATGGTCAAGCACAATGAGAGGAAGTGCAGTGTCCAAGAATCATAACTCCATCTTCACTTTTCTCAGACTAATTGCCCTTAATTGGTTTTCCTTGTCCGGAGCATAACTTAAAAACTACTGGTTGGAGTTCAATTCAACTACATACAATGGTCAAGCACAATGAGAGGAAGTGCATTGTCCAAGAATCATAACTCCATCTTCAAAATTTTCAGAGTTGTTGGCCTTTATTTTTTTTGTCCGGAGCAAAACTTGAAAACTACTGGTTGGAATTCAATAGAACTTCATACAATGGTCAAGTACAATGAGAGGAAGTGCAGTGTTCAAGAATCATAACTCCATCTTCACTATTTTCAGAGTAATTGCCATTTGTTGTTTTTCTTTGTCCGGAGCATAACTTAAAAACTACTGGTTGGAGTTCAATGCAACTACATACAATGGTCAAGCACAATGAGAGGAAGTGCAGTGTCCAAGAATCATAACTACATCTTCACTACTTTCAGAGTTATTGCCCTTTATTAGTTTTCCTTGTCAGGAGCATAACTTGAAAACTACTGGTTTGAATTCAGTGCAACTTCATACAATGGTCAAGCACAAAGAGAGGAAGTGCAGTGTCCAAGAATCATAACTCCATGTTCTCTATTTGCAAAGTTATTGCCCTTTGTAGGTTTTTCTTTGTATGGAGCAAAACTTGAAAACTACTGGTTGGAATTCATTGCAACTTCACACAGTGGTCAACCACAATGAGAGGAAGTGCATTGTCCAAAAATTATAACTCCGTCTTTACTATTTTTAGAGTTATTGCCCTTTATTGGTTTTTCTTGTCCGGAGCATAACTTGAAAACTACTGGTTGAAATTCAGTGCAACTAGATACAGTGAACAAGCACAATGAGAGGAAGTGCAGTGTCTAAGAATCATTACTCCATCTTCTCTATTTTCAGAGTTATTGCCCTTAATTGTTTTTCCTTGTCCGGAGCATAACTTGAAAACTACTGGTTTGAATTCAATGCAACTAAATACAATGGTCAAGCACAATGAGAGGAAGCGCAGTGTCCAAGAATCATAACTCCATGTTCACTATTTGAAGAGTTATTGCCCTTTGTTGTTTTCCTTTGTATGGAGGATAACTTGAAAACTACTGGTTTGAATTCAATGCAACTTCATACAATGGTCAAACACAATGAGATGAAGTGCAGTAAAAGTCAAAGATTTTTCAACAAAAACAAAATTCCCCAAAGCCATTAATTTACGATTTTTTTATTTTTTTTTTGGAAATCTAATCATCAACAGGTAACATGTTTATATTAACTATAAATACATGTAGTTACAGTTAATTTACGTTATTGGATCATGTGATGTACTGACTGGAGATAGACAAGTTTATCCGGGTGCGTATTAAGCATGCTAGCACGATAAATGTTTATGTTTCAGTCTGAAGCTTGTTTTAAGTCACTAGGTTCCCGCTGGAAGTTATTCTACTGTCAATTCATTTCAGTGTTATTCGGAATAATAGTTCACTAATCTGTCAAGTAAATGATTTCTGACCATCAGAATGAATTTAAAACTATGTAGACATTGTATATAACGTGTCACTTTATTATATTTAGTGTGAACATTCGTGTCTTCTCAGAAAAAATGTTTATTTTACAGTAATTGTTTTGCAGTTATGCATAAAAATCATAGAATTAATGAAATAAAAGCTGTCTATAAAAGCTACCAATATGAAAAACGGATTTATCTCCGAACCTTTTGTCACGTGCAACAACATCAATTTTGTTTCGTCTAAGCTATTATCCGATATTGTTCATAGTCTCTTACAGAATGGCCGGGATCTGTAGCAAATTAAACTAATGTCATTTATTGACGTAAATTAAAGTGTTATTCGCGGCACTGGTGATATGAAAAATACGAAATGTCAGAAAATAGCCTACCAGACACAAACTGCCTCATTTCTAATCAATTAACTGGAAATTAATTTCTACACAATAATCAGGTATTTTGTGAAAGCCAACCGATATTTCGCCCACAGATTTTTTTGTCAATAAGGGATGGTAGGAGTCTCTGGTATTAAGATAAATAAGTTCTAGGGCAGTCTGAACATAGTTACATAAATCTTTATAAAGAAATAGTGATTAGTTCTATGGGGAAATAAAGAAGAATTGTCACACTTTCACGTTAAAAAATATCAACAGAAGTTAATGGTTATTATTTTAGCACAACACATTAATAGCTTCGATGATGTTAATGCAACAACGGAACAATAAAAAAGAAAAAAGAGAATGATTTTATTGCACTTAAACTCTTACAAAAGTCACTAGCAAAGCGTAGTATATAGGCGCATATCTGGAGCTTTATTTAATTTTTATAAGCCATTTCTTAAATCACGAATTTTTATAGTTTTCGAAATTGTTACTTTATAGAGAACTTCCATGTTAAGATGCATTATTGATAAACTGAACTGCCATTTCCAAGGCCTTGCATTTATGACAAGGATCTTTGCCCAATAATGAGCAAATGGTGTACTTGTGATGTTAAATTATATCGTCCTTGAATATGTTTACTCATTGTAGGAGGCAGGATTATTAAATTATTGTTTGGTATCACACGTGGCAATTTTAACGAGGTAGGACTGATAATATATATATATATAAGATTCTTTTGTCTGATACAGTCTGTATGCTTATTTGTAATTTGAACGGATAAAAACCTCTTGGGCATTAAGTGCTATTTCTTAAACTTTATTGAAACTCAACTTCTCAAAGTTTGTTACAGATTTCTTTGTATCAAAAGACTTGTTTTTGTTCTGCACATGGTTATTATTTTGTGAAAGTTTCTGAGCTTTGATCTCCAAAACTAGGCCAAGTATACACGTTTTCTGTACGAAAAAAAAAACAGAAAAAAATAGGGCGTTGTTATATTCCATGAACAAATTTTGCCTCTTCATTTTTTTTTCTTCATATGAAGTTTTTACCCCAAGTATTTAATTAACTATTTTGTTATCCGGACTAATATTTCTTGGCATGGCCAGCTTTAGTCTGAGTAATAATAAATATACAAAGAGGTTTTTTTTATATTCGTCCGAGCGTCGTTCGTGGAATATTTCTTGGATGGAATTATCATTCTTTGGCAGATGTATTATACTGTTTATGGAAATTGTTTAGTTTTACCTCTGCAAAACCTCAAACACTCCTATATCGTATGATCAGATTCTTGCAAAACTTCATTCAGTCTGAGACTTGACAAAAATATTTAGCGGTTCCAGGATTGCCGTTTTTAGACATTTTGATTGAAAATGTAAATCACTTGTTATTCAGCTGTGCAGTCGATTTTCTGACATGTTGTTTTTTTAGATTATAAAGCCAGTCAAGTTACAAAACACGTTTAGAAATATTGTATTTTATAAAGAAGCAAAGAGTCGTTGTAGGTTTTCTTGCCAATCCATGCACTGAAACACGTGTATAAAGGATAAGAAACATGTGATGGAATCATAACAATAAAAAGAAATGATTTTCTGAGCATTTAGTTGTTGCATTGTCCGTCTGTCTGTCAGAGGCGTGTTTTTACTGAGGCTTTTAATTCAAGGCCGTTTGAGAAACAGCTTAAAAACTTAATGTATGGGTTGATCTCATAAATAAATGCAGTGCACAAGAACCACAACTCTGCATTTAATATTGATAGGAGTTTATGTCATTTCTTATTTTCAGAATTATTGCCCTTTTTTAATACCTCAGTTACCCTAAGAGGTGGAAATTCGTGTATCCACAAATCTTTAAAATGAAATTGCAATGCACTAAAGCGACAACGTTCATTTACTGACCTTTGCTAATTAATTCGCTGAACAATAAATGACTTGCTTGTTTGATAACATACGCCATAACTTTGTACAGATAAATTTCAACCTGATTTGTTTCTGTTTTTTATAAGACTTGCAATCCCTCCAAATTAGTCGATTTTGTTTTCTGTAAATGTTTACAGTAACTTTAAATAGTTTGAAAACGGACAAAACAGACTCAGAACTAATTATAAACTGGCTTTCCAATAAACCAAAGGGGAAACATATTTCAAGATAAACAAATCTTTCCGGCGTCTCTATTCGATCACCATAAATGTCTCGAAAGAAGTGCATTCACTTGCAACTTACAGCTAGAATATTGCCCGCAGAATGTAACATTTGAATAAAGTCTGACAAAATATTGATTTGGAAAGAAATCAAAAACAAGAATGAATTTCAGAGATTGTGATTCTGGCCTTAGAATTTCGGTTTAGGATGTCTTGTATTAAAGAATTATTTAAAATAACTTAGGTACAGTTTGCAATCAAAATAAAAGCCCGGGTACGAAGATGTTTCAGATGTCGACCAGTTGTAACGATAAAGGATGTTTTTGTGTTTGATCCTTTATAAAGCACGTGGCATAATAATCAAGAAACATCACGTATTTGTATAATACATAAGATAATTTACATTTCACTACTTACTTGTACACACAAATCAAACGTCAGATTACCTCTGACGTAATAATACGTGTACTCGCACAGAAGTTATGTGACTATGTCGGCATAGAGGGTATGTAATTCTGACTATACCTTTCACCATTATACTGAATAAAACTATAGGACTGAGTATTTAAAGCGGCTTTTTACAGAAATTGCATCCCTTCAAAATAGCTTAAATACATATAACAACGAACGAATTATCAGTTAAAACTGTTTCCAGAATAGATGGTTATAATGTGCCGCTGATGATTTAAAATAATACTCTGCCAAGTCTACAGCGTGACGGACGGTATAGACGTTAACAATGTAGGCCTGGAGCGTCGCGATGGCGTTAACAATATAGGCTTGGAGCGTCGCGATGGCGTTAACAATATAGGCTTGGAGCGTCGCGATGGCGTTAACAATATAGGCTTGGAGCGTCGCGATGACGTTAACAATATAGGCTTGGAGCGTCGCGATGGCGTTAACAATATAGGCTTGGAGCGTCGCGATGACGTTAACAATATAGGCTTGGAGCGTCGCGATGACGTTTAGCCAAAGTTCAAAATTTTATCAAAATTCTTTGTAAAATTTCAGTTGTTTTGTTGATAATAGTTTTTACTCTACATTTGTGATCGCAAAAAATGTCTTTGAGAAGGAATTCATTTTTTCATTTTTTTTAGAAGGAATTCATTTTTTCCCAAAGTGTGAATAAGCTGCTTTAAACCCACTTCAAATTCTGTCTTCTAAATACGCTGCAGTTTTCAGCGACTTCTTCGTCATTGTATAATCGCTAAAATTTGGTTAATATCGTAAATGTTTATTCATAAAAGTGATCCCTTTCCAGACAAATTAATTTCAGATGCCTCCAAAACTGTTTTAAATAGACAAGCACATGTATGTAAAAAAAAAAGCTGCCACAGTTACTAGATTAGAAATTGATTTCGGCTTAACTGCTTTTTTTCTCAGATCTCATTGAGTCGGCAGGGATTTTCTTTGGTTATTCTGAGTGATGTATCAGCGCATATTACAATACATTTCCTTTACCATCTAATGATTATGGAAGCCATTTCGAAACTCGCAGCCAGTGACTTCCTCTGGTAGAGGCTATTGAACGGTCATTAAAATGTAATATTATTTTCAATGGGATGGCGTTTCATTGTTGTTTGGATAAAGGATAAGAGAACTATGTTCTTTTCGTGTAACTGTTGGGAGAGAATGGCAGTTCTATGGATTTATAATAACGTTATACGAAGTATTGAGTGCACTTTGACGTTTTAAAGATAATCAATCAAATTTAATGAGTAACGGCGAAAAGAAATTGTTACATTAATGACCTTTGGCTTTGTACTGGGAATAAACAAAATAAATAGAAGTAATTAATATTAGCAACGGTTTTGAAACAAATTATTGTCACCGACAGATACGTCGTTTTGATCAAAATACATGTCCTAAAACAACACAATGTAAACTAGGCTTAATTTGCACGAGAATCTTAAAAACTTTAAGTCGACATATAAGTTTACCTGACTTGTACCATTGAATTCTTTCAGTTCAAATAAACTATTTTTCTTAAACAAATACATTTGAGTTTCTTATTTAAATGAATGAAAAGCAAAACTTTTCAGATTATCCTATTTATAATCAATAATTGTGAATCAGTTTCATCTGAAATATGATAGTGTTTCCCACATAGTCAGATTTCCCACCAGGGACTGGTTTCATTGCTTTTTGTAATAATCCTATTTATGTATAAAACACTGTATGGTCAATATTTAGGGTGAGAAAGTCACTGTGATTCGTTCGTATTTTTCAGTTGCACGATATAGTTTTAAATAATCACAATTATAACGAATACTTAATCGAGCAGGTCGTATTACATTTGATAAAGTCATTCAGTACAATTGTTGTTACTTGGTTATCATTACAAGGATGAAAATTAGTTATTTTTTAAATACTGAATACTGACTCAGATAGGGCGACCTGTAGTCCCAAACAGTCCGAATTTTCCTTATACAGTTTCCGTTTTACTTGCTATTTGTCCTCAGTTGTAAGGTTTCTCCTTAATTTAATTGATATTATCTTACCAATGGATTTCAAATTGTGAAGTTTATTTTTTTTAAAACCGACAATCGCTTATTTATTGTTGTGATGGCGACAAGAACAGTTATTTTCGTCAAGTAAGGGGCTTTTCGATTACACTGTGGGTTGATATCCCTTATCCAGCACCAAATCCAATACCACAGGCCTAAATTAAAATATTGTTTGTTTGTCCTTTACCTACCCACCATTTTAGCCTTGGGTAGGTAGGTAGGGAAATAATTATATTATATTTACCATTTTGCTAGAAGCCGTCGGACGAACATTATAATTAAAGATGTAGCATTTATTTTGCATACATTGCATTGTTTTAACTATATGAATATATTAAAAACTTTGCTTTCAATTTTCTTGTCTTTTTAAATGTGGTAGTTCACCTGTACAAGTAGTTGTAGCACTTGCATGTCAACACTACCAAATAACTGTAGCATGTGTTGTGTATATCTGACTTAACCACACCTCAGTAGAATAGATGCTTTCAATGTTTGTAAATTTCTGTCCTACTGTGAGAGTCCCAAGTCTCTAGAAAGTGGGAGGGGGTCAGCAAACAAGAAAATATTAAAAGTCTGTGAACTCACTTTTCTGGCAGTTTGTTTGGTGACAGGTGGGGATTAAAAAGTTATTGTCTATTAGATATTTTGGTCTAAAATTGCTTTTCCTCCAAAGAAATTTGTAATCAAATTTATATCAAATATTTGTTAGAACAGAAAAATGAATTTACAGACTTAGTATTAAATCTAAGCATTTGAAAAAATAAAACAGTTTTGATGTGTACATATTTATTTATTGATTTATAGATCTCCTTTTTCTGTCAATCATTCTTGCATTGAATGCACAAAAATAGTAATGATATCTTAGTTTTAAACAGCAACTATTTAATACTAAAACTGACAAGTAGAACTTGGGAAGTCTCTGTGTTTATAATATATTAAAGGGTGTAATAGAGTCTGGTGTTCTTGTTTAACAAAAATTCCAAACAGCATCAACAATTAATACTGACTAGTATATAAACATTCAATGGAAGTCTTCAACAGCACCATCACTTAATACTGACTAGTATATAAACATTCAATTGAAGTCTTCAACAGCACTAACAATTTAAACTGACTAGTATAATAAATGAAAGTCTTCAACAGCACTAACAATTTAAACTGACTAGTATAATAAATGAAAGTCTTCAACAGCACCAACAATTTAAACTGACTAGTATAACATTGGATTTCTTCTGACAAAAGCACATACATTAAAACTGACTAGAATAACATTGGAAGTTTTCAATCAGTGAATCTCTCAACACTTAAAACAGTAAGGCAGTTGTTCTCCATTAGATTGACAAAATGTAAATGGTTCTGACATCACTCTAGAATCCATCACTGCACTGAGAGATAAATGTTATTTTATGGGACTTCTTTTCGGGACTGGTTTTCCATTATTTAGACACTGTCGACACACAGGAAGAACAACTTGGTACGATTTCAAGAGGTCTGTGCTCCTTTCAGCTCCACCCTGTGCACAGTGACAACATGTGTCTCTTTTCACTGCCACAACATTTTTGTCTGCATAGTATGCATATTCAACGTGTGTAGCACAATCAAGCTGAAGTTTCACAGTAATCACACCCTCTAGAATATGTCCTGAAAAAAAGCATTGGCAATTTGCAACAATTTTATAATAAAATTTGCAAAATACATTTTAAATATGAAAAAATCTTCACTCAGACTGCACTAAGTGCAAATAATTTCACAAATGTCTGAGCTGCCTTATGTAAAAAAAGGCTTCAAATGGACACTCCTAATAGTATTAAAAAACATCTTTTATATTGAATAACAGAAGTATATTTATTCAAGTTTTTAATATAAAAAGGTGCACATTTAAGATGCAGTTGAATAGAAAAAATGTTGACCCACTATTGACCCAGATCTGACTACTTGTATTTAAAATTTTTGCTTTTCAAATGACATACAATACTCTGACAGTGCTCTAAAACTAGAAATCTATTACTTTTATATTATTCAATTGTTTGCATTTTATTTTACAATACCTTCTGGAACAATAACTGATCCACAAGAGTAATCATATTTCTCAAGCACTCTGTTGATGGAACGAATTTCTCTGGTGTTCAACTTCCTTGTTGAGTAGATGCACCTGGGTTTTTGGCATTCGTAACAAGTGGCTATGGCTCTGACATTCTGGGCTACTAGCCCAGCATTGCGGATACCCTGCAAAACAATTTAAGTCTGCTAATTTCGAAAAACACTTTGGAAAATTAATTCAAAAACTGTTCCAAAATATACCTGTATACATGTACATTGAAACTAGTTTTAGTACTTATGCTCGCTGTATATATTTTTTTTCAGTGTTTGCCAGGCTTTTCAGTGTACTTAAACTAAAGAAGTAAATAAATTAAATTTATACATGTAAAGTGTCAGCGTTATCCTTTACATTCCTATTGTAAACACTGTCTTATGACACTATTAAAATGATATAAACCTGCATCTGTTCTGCTACAGCAGCTGGTTTGCTGTTCAAGCTGGATGGCCGGTCTTTCTCGGTGGTATCTGTGCCGAGCACTTTCTCAAATCTCTCATAATGATTAGGATCATTAGGTTGAAGCTGTGGGTCAGGTACCCATGGAAACTCAACATCTGTTCGTTTTCTAGAGCAACAGGATGGCGAAGAACACTTTTTAATCTGAAACACATACTGTCGCTCTCTGCAGTGATCTGCTAGAAACTGCTTGTAGTCTGAAACGAAAAAGTATTGAAAAAGAAACATTAATATTGACAGCTACCGTTTCTTTACAGGCATTTTATAGCATAGAGTCTGGCATAGCTATTAATCATGGCATGACAAACAACATTATGGTTTCTGACAGATCTGATACTAAGATGATATATTTTATAGTTAGACCATCTGACAGCATGCAGAGCTTGCTTTTATGCTCCTTTAAATATACAAATTCATGATATAAAACAGTACATTAAATATACATGTATTCAATGTTTTAACTCTGTGTTTTACACTTGTTGCTTTGTACTGGTTGGTTCCAGGAACAGATTCGAGAGTGTTTCAATAAGCTAAAAGCTTCCAACACAATCGAACTAAAATAAATTCAGTATAAACTAACTCTGTGTTTATTTTAATATAGTGTGCAGATTTGTTTAAATATTATAAAGCCATATCAAGACTGTTCCAAGTCATTCTTTAAAACTCACCTGCTTTCGACTTTAGATGTTTCTCCTGGTACTGCCCCAAATTGATTGTACCATCTACCAGCTGCTGGAGTTGCTGCTCAAAGGCAGTGACATCTTCATCTGCTGCTGCATCTTGACATACAAACTGCTCTCCTTTTAACGACAGTCTGTTAGTCCTACCTTCTAGTGTCTCAATAATAGGTTGTACCGCTTGTTTCCAGGCCTGTTTTAACCCTACAACTCTCTCAGCTTTCCCCCGTATTTCAGCCATTGAATTCGCTCCTTTCAATGTGGTCTCAAATTCACCTTGACACTCATCCCGCATCAAAGCCACATTTTGGAATGCCAGATTTAGGACAGACATGATGCGCTCACATGGGTTTAACCAACTGTGTCCTGGCGCTGTTCTTCCCGCAATAAGCAAGTCTAGATCAAGTCTCTTGAACAGAATGATAAGTGCTAACTTTACGGAATGGTATGTGATACGGTGATCTGGACCGCCATCAGAAAATATGATCAAAACAGGGGAGACATCACCATCCCCATTCTCGAGTATTCTTTGAATTTCTATCCCATGACGAAAGGGTGTACTTGGCTGAAAAATCGAGTCCTTATAAGTGACAGTTACTTTTCCTTTGTAAAATGAACTTTCAATACTATCAGGGACATCTATCTTGAGACATACACTGGGTGTAATGGAGCCTTTTGTTTGCAAGTCGTGATCCATTGCTGCTAGCGTAGATGTGACAGGCACAATAGATTTCTTGCCTCTAACGCCAGTTGAATTCGCTGCCCCTGGCTCCCCGAAATCAACCTTTGCCTTATCATCCACACAAAGAAATGTCACATGCTCCTTAAATGTAACTGCATACTCACGTATATATCTGAATTGAGCAGCACAATAGTGGTCATCCTGGTGTGAACTTCTAAGCTGTCGGCTTTGTATTTTGAACTGAAGCGGAACTCTTGATTTATATAGCTTTGCTGCTTTCCTATGAGCATTTTTGGGAACAAATGAAAATAATACTGTTGACTCACTTGGTATTGGCGTGTTCTCTGGGAGATCAGCTTCTACTTGCTGAATAAGATCTTTGATGCTTATAAATTTGGACATATGCTCTACCTGATGACGCCTCTCATCTGCTGCTGCTATTTCTTCAACTTTCTGGGAGAGGCCCTGAAAAAATACCTCGAAACTGTCATTGGGACGTCCTTTATTCAAATGTCTTAGATCCGTGACTAGGTCGGCATCTTCTGACATGATTGCCTGTCTAATCCTTTCCTCTAATGCAGGATTTTGATCTGCAGAGGCATCTAAAGTAAGCTCAGAATAGATAAACCGTAATATGGCAGGAGTCAACTTAACTTGAAGATTGCTGATTTTTTTCAAAAACTGACTTTTCATGAACCTTGTATGGTATTCTGGAAGTAATGGTTTCACATTTTCTACCACTTTTAATGACATGTTCAGCACTTCATTCACACTATCTCTCTCCTCTGGTGTTCTCCAAAGCACTACTACACTTCCTCCTGGACCACCTGGGGAATACTGTAACATATCTACTGGGATTGAGAGTTGCAACTTTTCAAAAAAGTAGTATTTAACGTTATAGTCTTTGAAAGGATTGCTAATATGTGATGATTCGTCAAACATTATGTACTGGTATGGCTCTCTACTTGATACTACATTGTCCAAAACTGCATACCTTGGGTTTACCTCTGTGGCAGAAGGTCTATGGCTCAGAGTACAACTGTCCCCTACCTGACGAACCGGGTGGTCTAACGCTTGTCTCTTTTGCTGCTTTTCTACAGAGTGTTGCAGGTAGTCGGCATACGATCCCATAGATAAGGCAAGTTTCTCTAGGTCTGACCTCAGCTGCCCCCAGTTCTGTGTGAACGAAAACGTCAGCAGTCTGAAGATGGCATCACTATGTTTTTTCAGTTCGCCGCTGTCATGGGTCGGCGCCTTCCTTTTCTTGCGTCTCCAGTCATTGAACCCATTGAAGTTGTGGAGGAATCTGTATTTATAAAGAACTTTTAATTTATAAAAAAGGATGAACACACTAAAAAATTAAATTTTTTATTTTCAACTGTCAGAAAAACTCTCTCTCAGAGAAAAGCAGACTATTTTAATATTTGCTTAAAAATTGAATCATGTCTCGTGTCTCAGTACTAAGCATATTACTTTGCCTTGTAACCTAGCATTTAAATACTATTTTTCCAAGAGAAGACTCAGTGTCATAACCTAATATTCTGCTGCAAATACAACTGACATGAATATATTAAAAGAATTTCATTTAATATTTATAAAATAAATATCAAAGTTCTTAGTACCTTTGAGTTTTCAAATGATAACCAATTATAAAGCCTCTTTGATAGTGTTTAAATAAATATATAAAACTTCTTTGTACATTCACATCTGCCTGGCAGGAAATGTAAAATATTCAATGTAACAAAATAGATCTTAGTATTTTGTTTGTAATACCTATCCGGCAATGGCGCAACATCTTTAGAGTGCTTGGCACGTTCTGTTAAAGTTTGCTTGTTCCCATCCAGGTACCACATAGTGTTAACGATGGTGTAAACATGATTACTGATACATTCTTCCCCCATAGATGATGGAAACTTTGCACCCTCCTCAGCCATGTGGTTGCACACATCATTGTACAGCCTGTCTTTATCTAAGAAATTAAGCATATCAAAAATGGATTAAATTGTCAGAGTTTCATACATGTATATATCAAGATATTTGACTTTATTAAATCTATAATTTTGATCTTAATATTATTATTTTTATTTATAAAATATCTAATGCCCTCATGTTAAATAGTATCTGCTACTAGATACAATGCTGGTACAAAAAGTACGAGAAAAAATAACAACACCGAATCAAGGTACAAGGCCGCAACACAAGCCTCAAAGAGTGCTGTTGTACTTAGTTAATATCATTTATTATAAATAGAGGTCATTGAATTGGTAACAAAGAGTGCATCCAAGTATAAGATAAAAATAATTTTATACTTTGAATTTTTCTATAAAACCTTTCTCAATGGATCATACACTTTAATAGTCCATTTCTTCATTTATGGAAGACCCCATGTGACCATGGCCCAGGCACATTTACCATTTATTTAAATTTATCAAAATGTGTGTCGGCAACTGGGTAGAACCACCAACCTTTTTAAAAAGTATGTTATTAAAGTCTTAAATCAAATTAAATCTATTCGCACAGAAACCTACCATTGAACCTTGGTTTGTTAGGGTCCAACAGCTTAGCTGTTTTTGTTGCCGAACGTGCCAACATCATAGCGGCCAAGGCATTGTGTGTCTGCTTGTTGTTGTTTGCATCTGGTTCAGTTTCAAGGTGAAGTTCAATATTTACATACTTTAAATTTGGATCAAAGTCTGACAGAACATTTATTTTCTCATAGGGATCAACATTAAATTGTTCATTACTGGTAAGGCTATGCGAGACTGAGACTTTTGCTATTTTTTCAAATTCATCCCATGCTCTTTTCGGCAAGACATCTTCCTCAATCATATCTGTAGCGTAATCAAATAAATCGAACCATGTACTTGATGTACCAATTCGGCGTATACTATTTTTGATAATAGGGTAAGTTTGACCAGCATTCTTTCTGACTACACTCACTGAAAACGTTTTATCCTCCGATGAAGACGCCGAAGCCGACTTTTCATCGGCCATTTTTAAGTCAGATTGCATGAACGCTTGATTACCATGTAAAATACCAAAATAAAGCTTCTGGACGACCAGGGACACGATTAATTAACCCAACGTTTTGTAAAGCGCGTAATTGAGAAAATGTTATCGGACGTCTCATCTATCGAAATAAAAATATTTTTCCTCACGAAAATGCAATATAATTTTTTGGTGCGGGGGAAAAATTCTGGGTCGGGCGGTAAAGGACAAACAAACAATGTTTTACTTTCAGCCACATATTGTGTTTTTATTAAAATCGAGTTAAGAAAAAACAACATTATGAGTCTTTTTATGTTGGTCATGATACAAATCCATGATATTCTAATTTCCGGTCTCTTGTATTATAGAATGGTGCGTAATAAAAATGTCAAGTTACAGCAAATACCAATTTCTTCCTACGCCGTTCTTATGATTGAATTATGTATTTAGTTGCTGGAAATCGGTCTAACCTTTTTTCATCCATACATTTTGATAGTATATAATGGAAAAATGAGACAATTGTTTAGCAACATGACCTCTTGGGAAATATTGATCACCTAAAGAGAACGCCTCCACAGAAAAAGGTTTCTAAGTACTCAGGGCGTTAAAGTTTATTCAGGAAAATTGCATCACAGTTTAGCCCTTATCATGCTAGAGGCAATTGACTCTATCTTTTCGAATAGTGCAGACCAAGATTAGCCGTGCGGTCTGATCACGGTCTGCACTATTCGCTGTAAAGTCAGTAAATTTTCAGTAAGCACCCTTACAAACAGTTACTGGATCTGTCCATATTGAAAGATGGACAAATCCATTTTAAACATGTAGGATGGTAAAGGGTTAGTTTTAATACCTCATGTTAGTTTATCCCTATATATTTCTAAAGTTTCTCAAAATGTTCCACTTTCCCACACATTTCTTATACAGTTATGGTCAATACAGATGCATTTTTTTTTAAAAGCACAAATATAGCTGCAGTTTCTGTTTAAAAATATGTAGTGTCTCAGTTTGGGTAAAAATAAAAAAAGTTATTAACCTGGCAAATTTTATGCTCTTTGTTAATGCCTTCGAGGCGCAGGTGGAATCATTCTATAAACAAAAATTCCCAGTCGGATATTAAATGTCTCTTTTATAGTTTAATTAAAAAAGGAATTTATGTCTGATGAAGTTCGAAACACTCCCACCGACTACTGAAAGGATAGTGTCCTTGGAAGACTTACTTTATTGTGGAATGTTTTCCTGAAATAGCTATTGGTAAATTTCTGAATGAAAATATTGATTGTATAGTTGGCTCCTGGGAAAAGTAGCAACCATTCTTAAATGATTATACACAAATATGCAGACGAGCTTGAACGATGTCCCCGAGATGTTGGCTAAGGTATGCAGTACAGTTTTTTTTTTTTTTAAGTTTTTTTTTTATTTATTTATTTTTTTTTTTTTTTTTTTTTGATATATTGATATGACAATCAAAGAATGCAAACACATTAAAGAATTTGGTGTCTTTAAATCTTTGAAAGACAGGCACAATCTGTTTTTATTGATTTCGAGATTACCACAGATGATGCAAAAAGATGTATTCTTTGCACGTAACAACAGGCTAATACTGCGGTTTAATGATTATGGAACCAGTTCGAAATTAGCAGTCAATGACTTCCGCCATTAGAGGCTAATAGTTATCATATAAATGTGAAATTACTTTAAATGACTTCCTTTATAGGACTGAAGATAATAGCGCCATCCTACGTCATAATGTTGAGAGTTTACATGTCTGCATTATCTTGTCGCGTGAATATTTAGAAATAACATTGAAGAGCTTTTAATGGTTGAAATCTGAAATAGATGTTCTTTGACAAAATTAGAATGAACTGATTCTTTAAAGAGAAATCGAACATTGGAAATTGTTATGATTTTATCTAATTGATTATAGGACAGTACGTCTGTTACTGTGAAAATGAGAAAAGGTAGTTTAGGAATATTCGATTTTATTACCATTTATATAGTTGCCATTTTGTCATTGATTAATATGAATAATAAATGCCTAGTTCGTTGAATAACTAACATTTGTGTCAGAAAATATATATCTACAAGGGGTTATTACCTAAATTGTAATAAATAATCAGTTTTACTTTCTTGGCAGTCATTTTGATTTTGATGTTGCAGACCGATTATCACGCTTACATTGACAGATCTCTTCAGGGACGGTTTCATATTTTCTTCATTCGGAAACAATCTGATACGTAGGTACGATATGAACAAGCGCGATTATTCTGTAAGATGAAATAGTAATTTCCATTTTTAGAAAATTTAAAAAAATTACTGACATTAAAAAAAGAGCAACTAAAATTATCAAGGCGACAAAAATAAGTGAATTATTGAATTAACAGAATTTGCAGAATTAGATGAAGTTTGCGAAAAAGAATAAAAGTATAAATAAATCTTGAAAAAGTAAACATGCAACGACTATTTTAACGTAACGTTGAGACGCAAGCAATCATATATACATCACTCTTGCTTTATTTCTGGGTGACATTTGTTACAAAATTGTAAAAAGATGTCGATATATTTTTAAGCTACGACTTGAGTCTCGTTCGTCTTATATAAGTTGTCAGTGGTGTTTTCGAAATGAATGAGAGTCTTTCAGACTAAAGACGGATTGTCAACCTGCCTAAGCACCACCTTTTCTTACCATGTAAGAAATTTTATAGCAGCAGAAGGTATATTTGAGAACGAAAACTGATTATTTTATTTTATGCCGATTTAGTAGAAAATACGTCTCGAACGTTTGGTAGTCCTTATAAAAAGGCAAGTTTGTCATTTTTCTCCTATCGTTAAAAATGATTTATTATTATGCTGAAACTTTGTCATTAAAAAACAATTTCTACGGTATACTAATATGCATTGCCTAGAGGTATGATTTCAGTTAGTGCATAGAGGTGGTAGACATTTTTAAGGTAATTAAGAAACATACAGAAATGAGAAGCCGTTGCTTAGAAGAAAACAACAACTCTTGAAGATTTATTTACTTTAAGAAAACGACTACATCCAAACAATGCAAAGGTAAAAGTTAACTTTTCAACAGTCGGGACACGTTTGTTGAAGTAGTGTCTCACTTATAATGAGTGAAACTTTTTTTACTCAAAATATCACAACAAAAAAGTTAATACATGTATTAATGAATTAGTCATCTATTTTCAAACTGCTAAGTTCAGGGTAAGATCTGTTATAAGAGGTCTTTTCCGATAGTATTTTTAACTGTCTTAATGTGTATCTGAAAGGTTCTGATAAAGATTGTTTTATTTTGAGCTTTGTTTAATGTGACGATTTTTACGGACAACAGTACAATACGATTTGATAGGACACAATATGATACGCCGAGAAATTATTTGAACTTAGCTTATTTAAATATATATTTGCTTCTAATAGTTCTTCCAGGCGTAGATGACATCATTTTTTAAGCAAACATTCCCAGGCGGATATTAAACAACTGCATAACGAATTTTATGTCTGATGAAATTTGAAACACTCCTACAAGCCATCATAAGGGTGTAGCGTTTCTTGTCTTGAAAAAATGTGCCAAGATGGCTCCCGGTCTGTTCCTGCACGAAGAAAATAAACGCAGAAACTCTCAGTTGGCGGTCGCACTGGACTTATTAATGTTGAACCTAAAGGCAGAATTACTGAATTTAACTCTTTTGGACAAGTTTGTGAATGAATCATCGCTGTTCGATCGGTGTTTAGTTGCGTATAATATCAGATATGCCAGATCATTACAAGGAAATCCAGCAGAAACTGAATAAATTCCTTTTAAAATAGCGTTTTATCACAGGAGTAGTGCGAGTCAGGGATATCTTTATTATCCCTAGAAGCGTATTTTAGGCTCAGCTGTCACATAAAAAGGCATTCTTATGTCACATGAATATATGGTGAATATTGATACCTCGTAAATCATTATAAGGGAATTTCTATTCTGTCTTCTATAAATGCTTTTAACAATGTTTAGCTGAATCAGGCATTTTTATTAGTCGCTAATGTTCGCAAAAGGCAAGTGCATATATATAAATAACATTCTACCTTAGACCCGTCCTTCGCGTCCTTATTATATATTAAGGAACAAAAAAGGGAGCTGCAAGGTAATATTTAAAACCAGTTTCATTGTCTTCAGATGTCGGATCTACTGTCACGTCAAGTGTGTGTCAAATAAGATTGTAATGTCAGATTCGAGACAACAAAATTTACATAGATGTCATTGAAAATGATGTAAATATCTCTTTTATCCAAGAATACATATTCCCCGCACGTTACAAAAGACTTATTCTGCCCGTCATCGATAATGAAAGTCAGTTAGACACTAGCGACCAGTGACTTCCGATGTGAGAGGTAATGAATCATTAAGATAATAACCCTTACCAAAAGTCTTAAAGGGGTGACCTCAATTTTTTTTGATTCCGTATTCTAGCAGTGAGGGGAGTTTCGTATCAAACGTTAGCATGGTTAGGTGGAAAGATATTTTTAATACTTTTGATTTTTGTCACATGACACACTTGTCAATGATTACAACCATTACGTATTCGTTTATACAATATTACGTCAGATGTAAAACTGCACCTTTAGTTATTATATGTGCGTGAAGTTAGCTGCCAGTTGCCAGTTGCCAATTCAATTGGCAACTGGCAACTGGCAGCCAACTTCATAGTTCAGCTGCCAATTCAAACTTATTTGAAATCGCAGGTAGCTGCCAGTTCTCAAAATTTGCGAATCGTCAACCGTCAGTTAATGGTCAGATGCCAATTCGATATGTTTCATAAATTATTAATATTAACCGAATCAGCAACTGGCAACTGGAAGCTAGGTGCCAGTTCGTTTAAAATAGCGAATTGGCAACTGGTAACTGGCAGCCAGATGCCAGTTCGACAATATCATGAATAATGAACATAAAGTGAATTGGCAACTGGCAACTGGCAGCCAGTTGCCAGTTCGTAAAGACATGCGAATCGTCAACTGTCAATTGTTAGCCAGATGCCAGTTCTACATTTATCATAAATTATTGATATTAACCGAATTGGCAGATGACAACTGCCGGCCAGATGCCAATTCGTTAAAATCGCGAATTGGCAACTGTCAATTGGTAACCTGATGCCAATTCGACATTATTCATATATTATTTATATTATCGGAATTGGCAACTGGAAACTGGCAGCCAGTTGTCAATTCGTAAAAGATCGCGAATTGGCAACTTGCAACTGGCAGCCAGATGCCAGTCGACAAGTATCATGAATTATGAACGTAGAGTGAATTGGCAACTCGCAACGGGCAGCCAGTTGCCAGTTCGTCAGAACTTGCGAATCGGCAACTGTCAATTGGTAGCCTGGTGCCAATTTATCATAAATAATTAATATAAACCGAATTGGCAAGTGGCAACTGGCAGCCAGATGCCAATTCGTTAAAGATCGCGAATTGGCAACTCGCAACTGGCAGCCAGATGCCAGTTCGACATTTATCATAAACTATCAACACAGAGTGAATTGGCAACTGGCAACTGGCAGCCAGTTGCCAATTCGTCAGAACTTGCGAATCGGCAACTGTCAATTGGTAGCCAGATGCCAATTCGACATTTATCATAAATAATTAATATAAACCGAATTGGCAACTCGCAACTGGCAGCCAGATGCCAATTCGTTAAAGATCGCAAATTGGCAACTCGCAACTGGCAGCCAGATGCCAGTTCGACATTTATCATAAATAATTAATATAAACCGAATTGGCAACTGGCAACTGGCCGCCAGATGCCAATTCGTCTAAGATCGCGAATTGGCAACTCGCAACTGGCAGCCAGATGCCAGTTCGACATTTATCATAAATAATTAATATAAACCGAATTGGCAACTGGCAGCCAGATGCCAATTCGCTTAAGATCGCGAATTGGCAACTCGCAACTGGCAGCCAGTTGCCAGTTCGACATTTATCATAAATAATTAATATAAACCGAATTGGCAACTGGCAACTGGCAGCCAGATGCCAATTCGCTTAAGATCGCGAATTGGCAACTCGCAACTGGCAGCCAGTTGCCAGTTCGACATTTATCATAAATAATTAATATAAACCGAATTGGCAACAAGCAACTGGCAGCCAGATGCCAATTCGTTTAAGATCGCGAATTGGCAACTCGCAACTGGCAGCCAGATGCCAGCTCGACATTTATCATAAACTATGTACATAGAGTGAATTGACAACTGGCAACTGGCAGCCTGATGCCAGTTCGAAATTTATCATAAATAATTGATATAAACCGAATTGGCAAATGGCAACTGGCAGCCAGATGCCAATTCGTTAAAGATCGCGAATTGGCAACAGGTAGCTACCAGTTGCCAGTTTCCAATTCGCGATCTTTAATGAACTGGCATCTGTCAGCCAGTTGCCAGTTACCAATTCAGTTAATGTCACTAATTTATGATATTTGTCGAATTGGCATCTGGCTGCCAGTTGCCAGTTGCCAATTCAGGCAATCTTAATTATTCATGGTATTTGTCGAATTGGCATCTGGTAACCAGTTGCCAGTTGCCAGTTAGGGATCTTAAATGAATTGGCATCTGGCTGCCAGTTGCCAATTCAGTCAATGTCACCTATTTATGATATTTGTCGAATTGGCATCTGGCTACCAGTTGTCAGTTGCCAATTCGTGATCATTAATGAATTGACATCTGGCTGCCAGTTGCCAGTTGCCAATTCAGGCAATATTAATTATTCATGGTATTTGTCGAATTGGCATCTGGCTACCAGTTGCCAGTTGCCAGTTCGTGATCTTTTTATGAATTGGCATCTTGCTGCCAGTTGCCAGTTTCCAATTCAGTTAATGTCACCAATATATGATGTTTGTCGAATTGGCATCTGGCTGCCAGTTGCCAGTTGCCAATTCGCAATCTTTAATGAATTGGCATCTGGCTGACAGTTGCTAGTTGCCAGTTCAGTTAATGTCACTAATTTATAATATTTGTCGAATTAGCATCTGGCTGCCAGTTGCCAGTTGCCAATTCGCGATCTTTAATGATTTGGCATTTGGCTGCCAATTTCCAGTTTCCGATTCAATCAATATTAATAATTCATGATACTTTTCGAATTGGCATCTAGCTGCCAGTTGCCAATTTACAATTTGCTATTTGTCGAATTGGCATCTGGCTGCCAGTTGCCAATTCAGTTGATGTCAATAATTCATGGTATTTGTCGCATTGGTATGTAACTGCCCAATGCCAATTGACAATTCGCCATATTTGACGAATTGGCATCTGGCTGCCAGTTGCAAGTTGCTAATTCAGTTAATATCAATTATTCATGGTATTTGTCGAATTGGCATTTTGCTGCCAGTTGCCAGTTGCCAATTCGCGATCTTTAATGAATTGGCATCTGGCTGCCAGTTGCCAGTTGCCAATTCAGTTAATATCAATAATTCATGGTATTCGTCGAATTGACATCTGGCTGCCAGTTGCTAGTTGCCAATTCACGATTTTTAACGAATTGGCATCCGGCGGCCAGTTGCCAATTCAATTAATATCACTACTTCATAATACTCGTCCAACTGGCATCTGGCTGCCAGTTGCCAATTGACGATTCACGTCTTAGAAGAATTGGCACCTGACTGGCAGTTGCCAGTTGCCAATTCACTCAATGTTCAGTTTTCATGATACTTTTCGAATTGGCATCTGGCTGCCAGTTGCCAATTCACTCAATGGTCAGAATTCATGCTACTTTTTGAATTGGCACCTGGCTGCCAATTGACAATTCGTCTTCTTTGGCGATCTGGATTCTGGTTACGATTTCATTTTAGTTTGAATTGGTAGCTGGACTATGAAGTTAGATGCCAGTTGCCAGTTGCCAATTGAATTGGCAACTGGCAACTGGCAGCTAACTTCACGCACATAGTTATTATTATTATTATTCTTTAATTGGTTTAAAATATCATTTTCTAGGTTCGTTATCATTTAGGTATCCTGTTTCAAAAATACGTGTTCTGTTTCAGTTTTATTTTATCAGTTGCACAATTTTATCGGAACAGAGACTCGCTAATCAAGCATTGCCCTAATATACTCAGGTTAACTCGAGTGAGTGATTATTAGATAACAAAAAAGTAACAGCCAGTCGGATACATGTCACCTCAGTTCTTATCTAGCTACGAGAATCTTCCCGACAATCTAGACCCAGGTTGTAACTGACTTTGTTCACACCTTGAATTAAATTATTTTAATATTTTAGTAATTTTAACACAGTATACAGATTGTACATTAATGTAAGTACTAGATGTTTGTCTGTCTGTCTGTCTGTCTGTCATAAGTAATTACTTTTCTTCGTAAATTTTTTTATGGATTGTCAATAACTGCGATGGATTCCCAAACTTTCTTGATATGAACTGAGTCGTGTTGCTGAAACTATACGAACAAATTATATAATAACAAGTACATAAACATAATGTTCATGATTTTCTCGTGATAGAAATGTAATCAATACGTTAAAGTCTAGTAGCATGTTATTGCAGCAGGGTAAAAACCTATCAGACTAAATGCGGTGTGCCATTTCTATCTCTGCATTACGTGCTTTTCCGAATATTACATATCACATAAATTTTAGCAAACGGCCAATTTTCCGTTAACCGAGTATGTAATTTTAATGTTCTATGTCTTAGTTTACTTTAAACGTTACCCTGCATATCATATCGGCTGTGTCGAGAAATTCGTGTAATTAAATTGAGAGAAATGGAAACGTTTTAGTTATCATTATTTTAAGAGGTTAAGAACTCAATAATATGTTTGTCTATTCATTAAAGTGAAAACCAGATCTGCGAACTTCCTGTTCTTTGTAAAGATGCATTTCTGTAACTACATTTGTTGGCGGGACATGAAGGAGATTTGTTTTTTCTGCTTTGCACTATGTTTTGGACTCTTCTGCTTCCATTCGATTGGGTTCTATTTTAATGGTGTGTTTGAATAACTAGTTTCGACAGAATGTCCCTTTAAGACAGTGACTTTTATTTATTCACCTCCGTTTGATCTTTTAAAGCAATGTCTGTGATTGGTTCACTTATTTCGACCTAATGTCCTTTGAAGACAATGTCTGTGATTGGTTCATTTATTTCGACCTAATGTCCTTTGAAGACAATGTCTGTGATTGGTTCACTTATTTCGAACTAATGTCCTTTGAAGACAATGTCTGCGATTTATTCACTTTCGTCCGATCGATGTCTTTTAAGGCATAATTTCTGATTTATTCATTAAATTTATCCAATTGTCCTTATAAGACAGTGTCTATGATATATTCACTGCTGTTCGATCTGTGTCTTTAAAGGCATTGTCTGTGATTTATTTACCTTAGGCAGTCAGTGACGTTTTAGTCAGAGCTGGCATTGATTTACCTTTATTGAAAGACCGGCGTCTTTTTTTGTGATTGCTTCATTTCTGGTCCACCTGTTTCCTTTTAAGCATAAATTGCTATTCGATAATTGTCATTTTTCAGCAGTGTCTGTGACTGAGTCAATGTTGTTCGAACAGTGTCGTAATATCGATTTATTTCCATTTCACCAGTGTTGTTTTAGGTATAGTCTGTGACTGAATCATTGCTGTTTGGCCAATGTCTTCTTAACGTTCTTACCACTCGCAGAAAGGAAACAAGCAGTGTTCATGTACAATTAAGGTTTGATATAATCATATTTGGTAACTTTGTTGCCTACGTGGCATATAAATGAATCTGGGACATTTGGTTGTCACGATGCAAACAACATGATTATCTTATTTTCTTGATAATGATTCCTGATTACAATGTAACCTTTATGTCATTTAATATCAATTTCCTTCTACGTAGTATTTACAGACATCAAATAAGTCTGACCTTTATATCTCACAATAAAAATTATGACAGTCCCTCATGGCATCATGAAATAAATGCAGAAAATAACGGCCGCTTTATAAATACAAATTAGCTTAAAGAGGCCGCCTCCATCAGAACATGAAAAAAACGTGTCAAGGATGTTCAAGGTTACAGTACAAATTATACATGTATGAGAAACTTTTTAAGCGATTGATGTCGTTGTCTTTGTTCAAAGCCTTGTACTGGTAAAAATTTACACGGGGTATTAAAAAAGATTTCAAAATTGATTTCAAATGTACTTTCTCAAGCACTGATTGAATCTTTGCTTTAAATTTTGACATGAAATATAAAAATTAAAGCAATGAAAAGTATATTTAGTGAATTGTTGCCAAGAAAATTGGGTTTCTTAAAGGCATTATTTTCATCTATAAAACTGATTTTGTTTGTATTAGAAATATTATGAAGTTACCTTTAGAATTAAAACTTCAAATATAGAAACAACAATAATTGGACTATTTGTCATCTAGGCTTTCTGTAGAAAGATTGATAGCTTTACTGTTCTAGACTTTGTCGCTTTTTTTCTCAAATATAGTTTCATAAAGTATTATGCGAAGACTGATATGAAATCATGGGAACAACCTTATCTCAGATATGAAAATTCATCAAAAAATATTCTGAAGACAAACAAATGCATTTTGTGCTGTAGAATATGATATGATATTAACCTGGTCAGTTATATAAATATATATTCTCTTAAAAATATCCGTTTGATGTGTTTATGGTACAGGTGTAAAAAGTTATCTCGAAATCAAGAATATTCCTTTGCGGTTATGAAGCAGATTTGTTTGTTGTTGTTTGAAAAAAAAGATTTATAGACTTCTGAACTATGCATCTCTGCTTGCATTTATAGGAGCATAAAATGTCCCATTAAAATCTAATTCCTCAATCTGGATGATGATTCTTCATATTATTTAGTTAAAATTCTGAATGAAACCTTAAAAGTTACCTATCAATCCCCGGAAACCCTTCCGAAATGTTGCCTGCTCGAAAACGGATTTCGTTAGATTTGACAATTTATAATAAAGGCATTTCTACATTTTTATATATTTATATAGAATAAAAGGCAGTGGTTATTTACAAATGTTCAGCTATGTGGAAAATTAAATGCATGTTCTAAACCTTTTAAAGTCTTTCTTGACTTAAACTAGCTAAAAATGGACCTACAATACATCACATACTACTTCTGCCACTGCTGCTACTGCATTTTTTTTCCGCATAACCTTTTTATTACTTTTAACTAGCTTTGTGTCTGCTCTTAATTTCATTTTATGAATTTCATTAGTTGTTGTAGAAACAAATCTTTCTAGCTTCATATAGAAACTAGTCAAAGGCCTTTTGTAATCTCATGAAACTGTAAATATATTGAGACATTTTTTGGCCTTTAGCCATTTCTAACTCTTTCAATGGAACACAAACAGACAAACAGTTCACAAAAGACCGTTGGAAATTACGTCTGGAAGTTCTCATGATGGACTGAGTTAATCTACTGTCAGTACTCGGAAAAGGTCAGTCTGAAAATGTGGACGTAACTGAACACTGATTAAACAAAATATCTATTAATGTTTCTGTCGCTTTCAGTTCATATTTCAGTAAGTTATGGGAAGGTGTATTTTATATCCAGATGATCCATTCATTGACAATACTTTGCCTTACTTTCTGGCATTTGGGTTTAATGAAATGAAACGGTAGGTTTTCTCTATTACCGTGGCTCTCGCATTTCCTCGGTGCAGTAAACCGTTGCTTCGGAATCATTCTGATATTGTCAACTGTTAAGAGATCGGTTTCCGTTACAGCAATGTTTGTTTTATGAAGCATAGAGGCGACATATCAGTGCATTTTACTGCTTTTAAACAGTCTGGGATTGATTCATTGCTGAACGATCGGCGTCATTACTCTAGTCTTTCATAGAATTTTACAGACAGTTCTGGAAAATCAAATATAATAGAATGAATCAATTACTTTTCACGTAACAATTGTTTCTAAAAACGTATGTACGTCTGTTAAGCACACAAAAAGGGCCATCATGTTAGCACGTGAAATTATTTAGTAATATCCTGTAAATCTTTAATGATAAATCAAAGAAGCATTTTTTCTTATTTGATACGAAGTACTTGAAGCAGCTGGTGTTCGCAGACATGTTTTAAAGATTGTTAATTATTTTTTTTATAACTTTTCTCCATCAGTCCAAAGAAATTTTGTTTATTATTTGTGTATTGTTTGTTTGTTTTTTGTTTTGTTTTTTGCTTGAGTTTTTGTGAATACTTCACAGATATTTCAAAAGTAAATAAGAAGTAAAAAACAAAATACTGATACAATGGTAGCAACACGTGAAACACATGGTAGAACAACACGTGAAACACATGGTAGCAACACCTGAAACACATGGTAGAACAACACGTGAAACACATGGTAGCAACACGTGAAACACATGGTAGAACAACACGTGAAACATATGGTAGAACAACACGTGAAACACATGGTAGCAACACGTGAAACACACGGTAGAAAGAAGTCCTTCAGTCTTTTGTAAGAGAATGCCTTCTTTCGTTTTTAAAGGACTTAAACAGTTATTTTTTCACACAAAAGCTTTGCTTAAAATTGTGCCAGTACCATCACATTAATTTATGTTAGGTTAATTTTCATTACCTAAATATGATTAATGATTCTTTGTCGTAAAATATTGTTTTTATGTAAATCAATCCAAACTCATTCAAAGTTAATACAGATCAATTGATGGTCATAATGCTTCTCCTTTTTCATTTACAATTTGAGCAATAACTTGTCATAATAGATATACAAAAAGAAAAATAAATAAGCAAAACTTTTCTCTGTACAAACACAATGCCACACAATGAATTAGAATCTGATAGCTATTTATATCAAATCTCTCTAATTCTATATCTATTTTTGCCATATAATATTTCTTTGACGTCTTCAAGTCGCAGGTGGAATCATGCGTTCAATCAAGAACGTTCATTCACAGATACCAAACGTGGTATTGCTGTGTTTGGTAAAAAGTGATACATGTCTTCTGAAAGGCGATGAACTCCTACGTGTGGTTTTATGGGTGAAGGTTTTCTTGAAAAGTTATCATTCAGCGTTAAAGATGGTTCTAAAATAGTTCTAATCAATTTCCGAATTAGTTTTAGTGGTATTAGAAAGTATGCAATAAGTGTAGGTAGGTATCATTCAATTTGTATTGGTAACACAGAAGAATTTAAAACAACAATAAGTTAAAAAGGCGTGGTACGTAAAGCAAGTGGCAGATATGTTGTCGGGTAGGTGAAGGCATTCGATATCATAATTTTTTATGTTACCATAGAATATGAGATATCATATGATTGGCAAAATGAAAGGATTCGACTTATGTTTTCTATGGAAATACACACATTTTAGAAGATAAAAACTCCGTGAAATGTAGTATGTATTGTATAGATAAATTGACCTCTCTCTTGGCTTATATATCTCTATATAAAAAAAAATATATTTTTTTTTATTCTGTTATTTTTGGATTGTTTTAAACTGTCAAAACTGTTTCTAGAATTTGCTCAAGAAACGTCGTTTTACTTCGAACAATTTGGCTACTTGTGTTTTACCAAAGGAAGCCATTTCGCCAATGCTGTATGCAATCGAGAGTGTCGGGAGACATTTTCTAGACACTAAGAATTGCAAAACTGAACAACTCACAACTTGAAGAACATGCCTCAAAGCAATAATCTTTAAATCGGTTGAATGTAACTTCAAGGTAAAAGTGTCTGCAATGCTTGTTACTAGATACAAATCAGACGAAAATATTACAGTATGGAACAGTTTTGCAATTTTTTGTCAGTCCAAGCCAGGAAGCTCGTATTCATTTATCAGATTTTAGTTTTGAAATGTTTCTTGAGATATTCGTTCATATTAGGGTAACCATTTTGAAGTTTATTTATTTTGCAAATAATAGTTCAACATGCATATGTTAAGGCTTTATAAGGAAAATTTTAATTAAGGACCGCCAAGGTCATTTTGAGACCAGATTCTTGTGAGGATTGAAGTTTGGTTTTGATTCATGTTTGTATCAGGGTATTTGTATAGAAAGAAATGTAACTTGTACATTTTGCTGTGCGGAGCATGAAGGCGAGAAATAAGTAAAGTTAACTTCTTTCAGAAAAAAAGAAATTTTAACTGATTGCTTTTTGTTCGACCAGAACCTTTTGTTCAAGGTTTACTTGATTATTAAAGATCTATGTACCTAACCAAAAGTGAGAGATTTCCACCCCACTGGAAAAGTTCCACTCAAACACGTGAATAAGTTCAGTTCGTACGAAGTACTTGATTACCGCTCCAAACAACGTTCGCATGACTGTTATGGCTGTTCGCATGAATGTTCGCATGACTGTTATTTCTTCACATGGTCCACTAATTTTGAGAAAAGTCATCTTGAATTTCATATGAATGCACATGCATATTTAAAACCGAACTGTCCGTCGGACTGTAACTTTGTCAGACATTGAAGGATTTTATAATTACTTGGCAATAGTGGTCAGCATATCAAGACCACGTGTCGCGTTTAAAACCACCGTCCCTACCTCAAATATCGAGGTCACACCTTGAGTTTAAAGGATATCAAATTTTGTATATATGATTTGTTTCCTGACTGTAAATTCTCTTATGCATTGAAGGATTTAAAAAATAACTTAGCACATGTGGGGAAAACATCAAGGCGACGTGTTGTGTCTAACACCCACGTCGCTACCTCAAAGGTAAAGGTCAAGCTTTTATAATGAATCATTTTCCCAAGCATAACTTAAAAACTATGAAAAGAATTAACTTGAACCTTAAAATATAAACAGATTGTGACTGTCCAAAAAGCATAACTGCCCGATTTTTTTAACTCCCTTGATATTCTGTTATGAATATTTTGTCTACAGCATTACGTATAAATTATCAAAGGTATTACACTTAGATAGATTTGCCCAGTCTTCAAGTTTACATATTCTTACTTTTCATCTCTGTATGCAATTGCTTTGAAGTTTTGAAATCGGACATTTGTTACCTTGGAGTGACAGTTCTTGTTTGTAACTTTAGCTGCTCGTTTTTTTGTTGCTGCATCAAGTCTAAGATGTAAACTCGCGTGCACGCTTAGACCAAAGCTTCTACTGAATCATATTTGAGCATAATACATCTTGCACAAATGTCTCAGAAATTAATGAGAATTTATCCTTTAATCCTGAAAGTTGTTTTTCCAGCACGCAACAAAAGAATTATTCTATTCTAATGATTATGTAATCCAAATTGAAAAATGCAGCCAGTGACTTCCGCCATTACGGACTAGTAGGCGATCATTTAAATAAAAGATTTCTTTCAATAACTTCGTGGAAAGGATACATTTGGAGAATACCTAACTGGTCTTAATCCCATCTTTGCTTTTTATAAATACGTTCAGGTGTATATTCTGCTGATTTTCTTCAGTTTCAGATGTAAGAAATGTGTTAAGGTTTTACAACTTTTTCAACTTTGTGTTTATTGTATGAAAGGAACGCCTGTACGCCATACGGTTATCCACCAAATACTTGTTTCTCGTCAATATTCCTTATTTGTCTTATAATCTCAGGTGCAATTCATTCATAAATGGCTATCCCTTACGGAAATTACAAATACGAAAAGTCCTTGTATAGACAGACAAATGTTTGTTTTTTATATTCTATTGAACCTGAAACACTCCCACACGAAGTTGTCAGTTTAATGTAAAATTTCATTCTGCCTGGAGACATTTTCCGGAATATTTTCTGAAAATTATAAAATGATCAGTGATACTTTGGTTGATAGCAGCAAACATTAGGTTTCTTAGGAAATTGGATCAATGTAGTTTCAAAATTAATACATCTGAACGTGGATGTAACTTTATACTTGTTATAAATGAAAGAATTTTGTCCTGAATTTGTGTTCTTTTATACAAAAAAGAGACATTCAGTAATCACTAGACCCGAAGTTAATTCCATAATCTTTAACCATCTTAATTGACATCGATGTATATCCTTATATCTGTAATAAACATTACAAACGATTACCCAGACAGTTTTTTTAACGAACTTAATTTGCACTGATGTGTACCTTCGGATAAACATTAGTAAAAAAAAATCCCAAACAGTTCTTTTCTTTTATTTTAAACCAGCTAAAGTTGCATTGATGTGTATCTTTAGATAAACAAAAGAACTAAAGCTTTACTCAGATATGTAAAAATTGTTCATTTACACTCATTGAGTAAACTTGATTATGGTAAAAGTATTTAATGAAGTGTCCTGCCATACCTAAGATGTTCACCTATATAGAAAGGCGTATTTTTATCTATGTATCTCTGAGTAGTAAAGAGTTTTTTTTCACATCGAACTTTCATGATTTCTGAATATTCAGTGTGTTTAAATAATTTATGCTGACTGGCATGCATTTTGTCATTTTGGACACTAGTATAATTTTAATGCAACTAGTATAATTTTAAGGAAACTAGTGTAACTTTAAGGCAACTAGTATAACTTTAAAACAACTAGTGTAAGTTTAAGGCAACAAGTATAACTTTAAGGCAACTAGTGTAACTTTAAGGCAAGTAGTATAACTTTAAGGCAGCTAGTATAACTTTAAGGCAGCTAGTATAACTTTAAGACATCAAGTATAACTTTAAGATATCTAGTATAACTTTAAGATATCTAGTATAACTTTAAGGAATCTAGTATAAGTTTAAGGCATCTAGTATAACTTTAAGGCATCTAGTATAAGTTTAAGGCAACTAGTATAACTTTAAGGCATCTAGTATAAGTTTAAGGCAACTAGTATAACTTTAAAGCAACTAGTATAACTTTAAGGCAACTATTTTAACTTTAAGGTATCTAGTATTACTTTAAGGCAACTAGTATTATAAGGCAACTAGTATAACTTTAAGGTATCTTGTTTAACTTTTAGGTAAGGTAAATGCCTTTGCGTTTTTAATCCAAATGGATTATTATATGGAAAATAATCTGGAAAATTTTAATATCGTGACTCTATTTTGACAGTGCTGAGGGCGTCAAACTCAAATAAATAAAATCATGACCTTCGTTTCTTTGGTTCAGTAAAATACTTCTTTGACTTTAACGGGTAAAAGGCTAAATTTCTGTATAATACTTTGCCCTTTGCAGCTTTTAGCAAAGTGAGACTACAAGACTACGTACTTTTGTATTTTGCTTCTTTTAATAGACGTTGATTGATTGATTACCGTTCGATCAGAGTTTTACATTTCGCATTATTCTAGATTTGGAACGACAGTTTCTGGGAAGTCTAGCGCAGAAATGAATAAATTCCGTTTGCGGTAACGTAATATCATGGTTGGTAATGCAAGTCACCCATGTTTTTATTGTTTCAACGTCTGCAGGGCACCACTGTCATTTATGAAAGTCATTTATATGCCATATAAACGCACAATTTAT